>OY744522.1:47387762-47580262 GCA_963556195.1 Sepiola atlantica
TTGACCATAACATAAATAAAAGAATTTATTGAAAAATTTGAAATGGACTCTTGTAAAATAAAAAAAAATCCAGTGTGTGTGTACGCTAATAATTTATCCGTGTGTGTGTCATCCACATACAGATGTTTTGCCGTATCACAAATTTTCAGACATCATGAGTGTTTTAAGCTGAATTGAAACCTGACCACGTAGACATCAGTCAGCATGCATAAATGCCTCTGTGTGTATAATAATTATATTTTATGGCTTTTATTGTTTATCCATTAAATTATTATTATTATTATTATGAAATGTTAGCTATATAAAGTGAAAGCTTAATTCACCCATTACAGAATAAAGTTTAAAAAATATTTCCAGAGTGCTACTTTTAACCTTTTCATATAATTTCTATTTATAGTTTTTCTTATTTTGATTTAATCAAAAAATGTTTTAACTTCAATCACCCAAAGAAACAAGCATTGATTTCAGTATGTGTGTTTGTTTTTTGTTTTAATTGTTAAATCTTTTAATGAATTGATAAAGGTACACCGATTTTATACAAATATTTTCAATAGTTTTTATACTTAAGACACATAAACAAAAAAATTAAAAAACCTATGTATACAAACTTATTTTAGTTTTTCATTCTTTCTGTCATCTACAAGTTTAGAAAAGTATAAAAATTCAAGTATTTTGTTATTTACTTATATATAAATATATTTTGTGCGAATATATAAATCACCAGCACAAGTTGTTATTTAATTTACAGAAATTTTTTTCGATTACCATTACGCATCATATTTTCAACTTATATACATTTTATTTACCGATTTGTTCAGTTTTTAGGGGCGAGAATCAGTTTGCGATGTAAGCTTAATGTGAAATAATCTCTGTCTGGTTATTATTTCCCAAGGATTTGTTCACTGTTCTGTAAAATTTCTGCTATTTTTTTTTCTTCGGATTACTGTATTGATTACACAATCAAATTCTTTAATTATAAAAAAAATTTGAAATACAATTTAATTTTTTAGAAAGTTGTTCAGTTTGCTGCATAAGATTTATATGAAATTGCTTGAAATTCTGGGAAAATTTTTTTTCGAAACTGGATTATTTTGGCTAAAGACTTGTCAGAAATCAAATAGAATCAATTAAGCTAAATTGTTATAGAAAAATGACCCCTCATGCTAAAAACAATCTTTTTAAAAAGTATATATATATTAGTGAATATCTTGTGTCAGTAGAAAAAAAATATTCAGAGTGCTCAATTTTAGTACAAGAGAAGTATGGATTTTATTTACATACTATACAATAAAGATTTCATCTAATAGTATCCGGGTTTCACAAAGTTCTCCAGCAGAGGGTTTGGCTTCGTGAAACCCGAATACCATCCGATGGAATTTTAATTGTATAGTGTGTAAATAAAACACGCGTATGTATTGTTGTTTAATCAATGATAATTCAAACATTGAATAGCCAAAAAATTTCAGAGTGAAGATCAGATACATCTACCGGATATTTACAAAACTCCTTATGCATTACAAAGTACATTCATATGAGTTAGCATTGTACAACTTTGTTGACCGTCTTTGATTCTATTGTTGTCATTCTTGCGGGAGGGACTACGTGGAGGTTGCCATCATCCCTAAGTGATACTATGAATCCGACTGGATTGTCAGTCTGTGTCGTTATCCACTTAACCATCATCACCTCTCTTGTGCATTAAAAAATGACAACATTATTCGTAAATGAATGACTTTTGACTCATTTTATGGCAAAATAATTTTTGAGTTTGTTTTTAAATTTATTTATACCTCTATACATATCTCAGTAAAAAAAAGAGACCATTTTTTTTTTTTTTTTAGAGGGGGGCTGAAATATGAACTATTTAACCTAATTGGATCTGTATATTGTAGATATTCTGTAAAATTATTATTTTTTACAATTAAGTTGAGATGCCAAACATAATGAGACATGAGAAATAAACAACCATAATATGCTGTGCCTATGTTTATATATTGTATAATATATACTTATGACAAGTAAGCCGCAAGAAAACGGAATGAAACACAAACGTCTGTTTAGCTTACTTGCCATAAGTACATTTTCATACTACTCTGCAGCTTTACTCCTGTATTAAGCACTATTGAATATTGAATTAAATACTGTTGTCATATTTGGGCTGGTTAATCTCTGTCCCATTTGAGGTTTCTTGATAAGGTGCAGAAATGTATTAGAAATTTGATTGGGCCCCCACCCTTTCTTCTTCTCTGAACCTTCTCACTGTCTTTTCTATAAATACTATTATGGCATGTGTTCTTCAGAATTGTCTGATCTATTCCCTGCTTCTTTTGTTCCAGCTCGTTTGACCTGTTGGTCTAGTGGTCTCCATCAATTCGCTGTTTTGATACCTCGTAATACGGTTTCCTATTCCAGTAGTTTTATTCTAAAAACTGCAGGCTTGTGGAACTCTCTTCCTGCTGACTGTTTTCCCCCATACCTATAGCCTTGGTCTTTTCAAGCCATAGGCCAATAGGCATCTTCTGTCATTGTGATAATGATCTTTTGTTCTTATTAGCTTCTTACATCAAGTGGCTTCATACCTTGTCTGGAGCGATTTCCATTAAAAAAAAATAGTATACACATTTTATATATATATATATATATATATTCTTCATTTGCTTTTGACACATGAGGATGATTGGACAAAGAATCCAAAACGTTTGTGAAACCTATGGAACATTTATTATTTTTTTTTTATACAAAAAAAAACCATCAGAAAAATTGAAAAAATAAAAAAAAGTATAATTAAACAGACGAATTCTGTTATTTTTAACAGTGTTTGCAAAAATGAGAACATGCTGCTGAAATATACACACACACATATATATAAAGGATAAAATGCACAATATATCTTCAAATGAAATGCTGTGAAAGACAGGATGTGTGAAAAGGACAAACAGAAAAAAACAAATTTAAATACAGGAAGAAATCATCAAAGAACAAGAGGTTTTACTGGTTTAGTTCGGATCAACGAATGTCTTCTGAAAAAGTGAAGATTTTAATGCATTGTGCTGGTGATGTTATGAGGGGAACTAACACCACAAAAATTTCCCCCCATAACAATCACCAGCACAAATAACACCGACATTACTGAGAAACATCTTACATAGTTCTCCCCAATAATCCCATATTTATTTCCTTGAAAACAATTCAAATCTGACATTAAAAATAGTAACATTAACCTCTAAAACAATTAAGGACACTTCTTCACTAGCAGGCATTTACAAATAAAATGTGCCGCATGTCCGATGTTTTATATTGGTGGAACGCCCAGAAATATAAAATCCCGCATTTACAAACACAATCCCACTAACGCGTTAGTCATACACAAACGCTTTTACCCACAATTTTGACTTTACAAACTGCATCCATCTCTAGACTGAATAATCTCTCTCACGTCACAAGAGCATCAGAAGCGCTATAATACTTCACCATCTAACGTAAACTTCAGACTCTGATCTTATTCCTTAAACAAACATCTGGCAAAAACTACACTGAAACAATGCAATGTATCATGCCACTGCTTAAATAACTGCGATCCCGGTTAAAGTAACTTTTCATTTTTACTACATTTCATCCATATTTCCATTTCTTTTCCTTTTTCTTTTTTTTTCTTTCTCCCCCCTTCCCCCCTCCCTTTTCCTATTTTAACGTCTCTGCCACACGCGTTTCATTATTCTTTTTTTTTTTTTTTCAAATAGTTAAACACGTACCAATAACATTCCGTTGTGAATTCTTATTTTCCTATATTTTTACCGTTATCAAATAAATTTAAAGTCTTCACTTTTTCTGAAGACATTTGTTGATCTGAATGAAACCGGTAAAATATCTCTTTTTTTTTTTAATGATCTATTCCTGTATTTAAATTTGTTTTTTCATTTGTCTTTTGCATATAACATTATGGAATATAATTTAGTGTATATATCATGACCAGCTGATTCGAAGTATTATATAAAAAGTGAGAATTGTTTGTGGTCACTTTATTATGTGTACTAGCAATAGCCAACCTTGAGATAAAGCTCATTTTGAATAGTATGATGTAAATAGTTTATTGCTTAAAGGGAAATTAATTTTATTGTGATTTAAAAAGTTTGCATATTTTTTTGTGTTTGATTGATTTGTTTGAAAAATGTAACATTTCTCTCCATTTTTACTGGAATGGGTACTTTAGTTATAATAGTAACAATGTTATGAAGATAAGGATTGGCTCTGTCTTCTCTACAAATCTGTGGTGGGTAATAAAAGTAGTTTTGAATTGTGTTCTAAAAAATATATATCCTTGTTTCTACAGGATTAAGTGTTAATAGTTTGGGAAATAATGCTTATATCACATGCTTCCTGTTTAGAAGTGATACAAAGTGGCAAACATTCTGATAAAACCTTCAGCTCTGAAAAATGTATAAACATTCAACAAATTTTGAAATTGGTTTTAGTTAATTTAAGCTGTCAAAGGATAAAAGAGGGAGAAGAAGGTGCAGTTGGGGAGGGGGATAAACTGAGATGCATGGCCCAGGCAATGTCTGGTATCTCAGCTAATATATATATATATATATATATATATATCCCATTTGCACACCTCGATATCGAACTCCTTACTGTTTCCACTGTGCACTCTAATTATTCTTCCCCTCCTGTTTTTACTTCTATATAATTCTTCTCACTTTTTTAATAGCCTCGATTATTCCCCCCTTGTTTTACCTCATCTCTCTCAAACTACTCAACCCCCAACCCGCCCTAGCTCTACATCTTTTAACCCCTATAGTATTTACTTTTAACTGCGATCTCCACTCTCCCTCTGGCTTAATCCTTTGTCACTTTTTTAACCTTGTATATCTCTTACTTCTTCCGGCCTTCACTAACCTATTTAACAATTTTCTTAATTAACCTCCATATAACTTTTTGGAATAAAATTTCAAAGTTTATATTTTCCCATATCTATTTGAACTAGCATCCCGTAACTGCTTATTTACTTCAACCCATAATTTCTTCCACCTTGGAGACTCCCATTCCGGATATCCTCTCTAGGTCTTCTTTTCCTTTTTCTTCTTCCTTATTCTAATTTTCATTCTTGAGCTCCAATCTTATCGACTTTTCCCTCATTCTATTATTAGTATCTTATTCTTATTATTTTTTAATTTTTTAATTTTTTATTCTTTCGGTCAATCCTCAATTTTCCCTGCAAGCTTAAGACTAATCTTATTATCTATTTTTCTTTCTTTATTCTTTTATTTTCTTATTTCTACTTTTTATACTATTTTTATCTTTATTTTTTATCTTTACTCTTTTAAATTTTAACTCATTTTCCTAGTCCTACCCTTCATATATATTTTGCCTCATTGTTTATATCTAAGGTCATTTGATTAAACTTCTTAACCCCGAACTCTGTTCTTATACATATTCTGATATTTTAACCCCTTATCCTAACATTCGTTAACTTACCCCCACTCCTTTCTTCCCCTTTTCTATTTGAATCCTAATTCGCACTAACTTCCAATTTCAACTTTATGTTTCACCCCCCCCACACACTTTCACACTCTTAGTTTTATCCGCATTCCTTCACCGCATCGCTCCCTTTCTCCTCCCCCCTCCCTTTCCTCGTACCCGTCCCTTTCTCCTCCCACACACCACTTACCCGTTTCCTCCCTTGCCCACTGGTCGCATATTATATTCTTGTTTTCACTGTCTTTGCTTTTCTTCATTTATAGCCGGCTTTCTCAACTGGGCAGACTTTAAATATTCTCACTGCCCCTTTTTTCCACTTTAAAACACTTTCCTTTGTCATCTCTGCCCGGGAAGTATCTTTAATGGCGAATATTTTACATCTTAATCTCCTCTGACGCCTGCCTGCATCATCGAATGTACTTCTTATTGGACTTTTTACCCTTTTTGGATTTTCTATTTTCGCCGTACCTGAAGTTGTGGCTGCTTGGATTTTAACTTTGAAACTTCTCTCATTACTTCTCGTGCCTCTAACGACCTACATATCTACATCGTATTCTCTCTGCTGGACTCTTCGACACCGGACTTTTTGGCAATCGGACATTTGCTTGCACCCTGGCACAGTTTTGCCCTACGTTTCTTTCCCTACAACTTTTATTTTATTTCATTTTTTCAAATTTTAAATCTTGGCCAATGCCAACTTATCTATCCCAGCGACTTCCTCTGATAAGATTTTGATCTTTGAAAAGCCTGGCTTAAGGAAAATTTAACTTGAATAAATTGCCTTTTTGCGGAATATACCTTGCTTTGAACTTTTGAATTGAATTTTGATTTGGCTTTTGCTTTCTCTAATTCCTTTCCATTCTCCTTCATTTCTACCTGCTCTATCCTGGATATTGAGCTGTATACTCTTCACAATAGGGTTTTACCTTTCCTAAAAGTTCGCTTTTAGTACACCTCTTTATATATATATATATATATATATGTGAGTGAAAGACAAAATGGAAAAAAAAAAATTAGACATAGAACAAAAACAAACCATAGATGGAACATCTTCAGAAAAGTGAAGATTTGAAATTTATTGAGAAAAACGGCAAAACATAGGAAAAAGAGACACCAAACAAGATGTTGACGCGTACGTAGCAGCTTGAAAATATGCAACGTGTGGGAAAAGATGTTAATTTAAGAAACGGATAATAGTGATAAAAATAAGCGGTAATTAGCTGAGGTCAGTGTTGATAGTGCAATGGGGGGGGGGGGGCTATATTACATTGTTTGAGAGTGATTTTTGGAAGATGTTTGGTTAAAAAATTACCAGCCAAACTTAAGGTTAACGTTAAACGGTGATGAGAAAGATGAAGATGCTTTTCGATGCACTTGAAGAGAGGATTCAGTCTTGAAGAGTGCAGTTTGTAAAATCAAAATTATAGTTGAAAGTATTCTTGTGTATGACTAGTGCGTTATTGGCGTTATTGTGTTTGAGGTTCCGTTTATACTTGTAAATACGGGATTTGATATTTCTGACCATCTCGCCGTTATAGAATATGAGACATGAGGTACATTTTATTGTATAAATTCCAGCTTGTGAGAAAGTACCCTTAGAGGTGTGATGGGGACAGGGTTTGGTGTTTTTTGTCTTGGAAGTTGATGTTGCTATTTTTAGGTTAGGTTTGAATATTTTGTGATGTAAGAGGGTGGAGATGGAGTTTATGGAGAGAACTATATAAGATTTATTTTTATCAATCTTGTCAGTGTTATTTGTGTTGGTGGCGTTGTGGTGGGGGGAAATGTTTGTAGTATTAATCGTTTTTTGTTGTGAATATTGAAAGCTTTGCATATGGTATTGTGGATGGAAAGTGAGGATATTGTAAGGATCTGTTTGTGCTCTTAATGTAGGTTTCTTCATTGGGAAGGTAGGTGGGGCTGCAAATTCTGAGATCGATGATCATTCAAGATTTTATTCCGTCGTTGTGGTGGGAGTAGTAGTGTATAAGGTCATTTATTAGTTGATTTTCTCTACACTATAGAGTAGTTAATTTGGGGTGTTGTGTAATGTCAAGGAAATTAAGGATGTGGTTAGTTTCTAGTTCAAAGGTAAAGGAAATGCTTTTTTTAATTTTATTGTCAAGGAGGCTATTGTGATGTGAGGAGGTAAGGAGTGTGTCATCGATATATCTTAAAGTAGTAGGAGTTTTGGTGTAGTATGAATTTTGAAGAGGCTGTTTTCTAAAAATTCAAGGAAAAGATAGGCTAGAACTCTGCTGAGGGAGGGGGGCACCGTGGATAATCCAAATTTTTGTTTCTTTAGCATATTGTAAAGCAGCATGATTGAGTGATCAAATCGCATAATTTAGTAATTTGAGGGTAGGAAGAGGGAGTTTAATGTTGGACTTGATGAGATGTATTTTGAGAAATATGAGGCATTTGGCTATGAGTATGTTGGTGTAAAGGGATTTTATGTCTTAAATGGCCAGGCTGAGGTTTTTCATGTTGATGTTTTGGAGTTTTTGTAGATATAGATAGATATATATAACCAAAAAACAAACCCCCTCAAAATTGGAACCGAATTAAGGAATATCTTGGACAAATAAAGGGTTCAATATCCTATTAGGATATAGCTACATTAATAATGAATAATAATAAAATATACTTTACTTTAACACTTTGCTGCAGTTTCATAGTATTATCGGTCAAAGACATTTCTAATGATTCGTGAAACTGCAGTAAAATGTTCATGCTAAGTACATTTTATTCAACTGTATATTACACTCGTAAACAGCCAAAATGGTTCTTACATGTGAATGTTGTTGCAATCCGCGTTCACCCTGGTTGGGTTGAGCTTCCTTCTTCCCTGTCCTGCACTACATCTTGAATCATGGCGGTTCTGAGCAAAGTCACACGAGATGACTAGCCACTCGCGATACCACCGTCGAAGACCAGCCACATGTGGACCTGAGAGTTCAGCCAAGTCCTCCTTGATGGTTGTTATCCAGGTCCTTAGCTGTCTACTGACACACTTGCGCCACCCAGACAGTGGGATAGGGAAGATTACATCATTAATTAGTTCTCCCTCCAGGCGACGAGCCGCATGTCCAAAGCATCGAAGACATCGCTGCAACAGGACATATGGAAGAGACTTAAAGATTGAGGTGTTGGCGAAGAACAGCAGTTGGGACACAGTCAGCCCAACGATCAGTCACCCTCATTTGCCACGTCTCAGTCATAGAGGAGGATCGACCGGACGACAGATTGATAAATACGCTTTTGTCTTTATTGAAATCTCTCTATGCCTCCATAAGGACCGCTGTAGGCGTACACAAGCAGATCTAGCAGCCTCAACTCAACAATTGACCTCCGCCGCACCGTGCCCGGATGGAACAATGGTGGAACCAGGGTATACAAATGACACCACGTCCTCCAATGCAACGCCATTCAGAGACAGCAGTCCCCAATCCTCTGGAGAGATCAAGGAAGAGAGATATGTTGATGCACATACACACAAAGCGCAGCCTCCTGCAGCCTGTTCAGTGCAATCTGCACCTCATCCCCGGTCGACCTCAGCAATATGATGCCATCCACATTTAATTGCTGTCCAACTGCCACCTCCTGATAGCCCTGGAAAGTGTGATCAAGGATGTAGTCAATAGTGTAATTGAAGTTTCAGAGAGTGCACGTCACTATATGCTTGTACACGGACTCGTGTCGCCCTGCAGTAGCACTGGATGAGACAAAGGCTTTGCAGGAACACCATCCGCTTGAATGATGCGGCAGAAGGAACCTCTGTCAACGGAGTCGAAGGCAGCTGCAAAATCAACAAAGCACAAGACAGTCGGCTGTCGATGAGCCCAGCGCTGTTCCAGGGCGTAACAAGGGTTGAAAATACGTGTGAATATGTGCATCTTACTAATTTAATAAATTCACTAAATTCAGTTTCCACATTCATTTTTTGCTATTGAACAGAATGGCTTAATGAGATTGAAAATGTGTTCCTTGTATGTCAGTATTTATCTATTGTGTATCATATCTAACTTAGATATAAGCATTAACTTTTTTTTTAACTAAGTTTATTAACAAAACATTTCTGAACAACATTCTGAACATAACAAAACACTTTAAAACATTTCTAAAATTATTTCTGAATTTTGCTTTTATGCTTGTTTTGTTGACTCTCCTTATGATGCTGTATCCAGCAGTTGGTGCCCATCATGTTGGGATTGAGCCGACCCTGATACCTACTCCATTATGGCAATGTCCTGGTGAAACTACTCTCTATGTTCATCACTGATAGATGATTTTAAAGAAATCCAGATGAGAATGAAATAAATGATGCTTCAACAACATTCGTGAACACAGAATGCAACGATAATTTTGTATCATGGTTTCAACAATTTCTCTATAGTTGTCTGCACAGTAGTTTCCACAGTGGTGTACCGGGGCAAAATGCCGCCCGGTGCCCTATTCATGAATCCCTCCCCCTTTTATTCATAAAATTCACCCTCCCCCATTTTTTTTTTTTTTTTTTTACTAAAGAGTTACCACTCGAAGATAAGAGTTGATAAGTGTGGTGGATGGTGAGACAACACCGTGACGACAAAAAGAAATTAAAGAGTTATAATGATGCTGATTGAAAAAAACAATGAAAAACAGTGAATTTGAAAAACAGAAAATATTTTTTAATTAATAGCTGATAAACAGATTTATTGAATTTTGACTTTGCTAGCTTTTGTAGAAGCAAAGTCACTTATTATTTTGTCAAAGTCCATCAGCTCCAGTTTCATGTTCAATTGATAAGAGCGACAAATTTGAAAGGTGATCTTGCATCATGCTTGATCTTAAATAAGATTTAATAAGCTTTAGTTTTGAGAAGCTTCTCTCTGTGATGGCAACAGAAACAGTTAGGGTCAAAAACAGCTGCAGATCAATAACAATATTTATCACTGTTTCTTGCATTTGCCACCGATGGATCCATCTCAGCCATTCAATAGTTGATGATTTGGTCATAACTGTTAGGCGGCAGGCAGGAATTTGGTACTGTTCTAATACCAGAGCACCAATTGTTTTTCCCCAAGTTTTAAGGGTGTTAACACATAATCGCTTAAAAAGTAAAATCTCATGAGGTGGGTGGGGAGTAGCTAAGGGTCCTCATCTACTTTTAAATGTAGATATAATTTTCTTTTAAATTTATGGTTTCTCTTTATGTATTGTATCAAACATTTTAATAAAGTCATTGTGAGACTTTCATTTATATTTTTCCTTGCACTATTTTTTTTCTATTTATCTAATTATGCCATTTTTACTGGTGCCATTTTTACCTAAATTCATATATATATATATATATATATATATATATATATATATATATATATATATCAATTTCAATAGAATACTTGATTTTGGATTATTTATTTGCTAAAAAATATAAAATATAAATTTTTACAAATTTGACAAATTAGGAACAAGGCCATCAAAAGTGTGGGTGATATGGGTGTCGTTTGTCATCCCTTTGTCTACTCTCTTTGTCTATCCTACTCTTAGAGAAGAATCGTTGTAGTCACCACAATACCACATTTACGTAAGAGGTTATACTACTTAAAATATCCCTAAAATTTTATTCATAACTCTCCAAATACAACCGAGTAATTTTATCTCACCAAACCAGCATGCCTAGTAAAAATAGTTATTTGAGGGATAGTTTAGAAGTTTTCAAATTTACCATAAATTGAAAATTAATTCAATTAATTTCAAAGCACTAGGGTTTAAAAAGATCAAACCGAAAAAAATACAAATATTATTTCTGAGGAAATATACCAGGTACTGGGTGACCTGAATAGACAAGGCCAAGGTGCAATCAACAAAAAAAAAACTTGTCCCCTAGCTGTTAAATATTTAGCTCTTTGAGAGGTGCTATATAAACGTTTAGCAAATAGGTACGAAAAAGATTTTGAACATTTCATTAGAGGCTTGGTCATGACCAGAAAACATTTTACTGCTTCTGTCATTGCCCCCCCCCCCCCAAGGTATTGGTTGGATTGCTGATGAGATATCGGAATATTGAAGTGTAATTTGTGTCCTCACAGTTATTTCTTGGATGTTTATATGGCAGAAATGGCAACTGTTATTATGGTCTTGTGATTCTTGCCACAGCATTGGTATGGCAAACTTTGTTTCCCATGTTTCCATTCACGTATGTGATTAACACATGACCTGCACAGAGGCAACCATTTCTTGTCCTGGTATTTTGGTCATTTGAAGTAGCATTTGTAGTTTACTTGAACTGCTTTTGTGATACGTTTCTTTTGTTTTCTGAGCTGAAGAGTCCACAAATATGGCAAAATCGATCCAGATCATTTACACATCACTGAAGTTCCATCTCTCCCACTAGTCAAAGTTGTTATGAATTATCCATGAATTGCTTAGGATAGTTACAAATCTGTGATCTAAAACAAAAGCAGAAAGTATAAATTAGTTAACAACTAAATATAGTGGATGCAATTGGATGACTGAATATGAGCCACTTAGCTATAGGTCATATAAACATATATATGCTGGTTCTCAAAAAAACAGACCCGATACAGCTTAAAATTTGTCATTCAGATTTTGCACACTTGATTATCCTAGAATTAGACTAAATTATATCAGAACCATGAAATTAATATTTTTTTCGTTGACCCGTGATTAGTGTGTGCACGTTGAAAAAATATCTGATAGTATGAAATAGTGACTGGAAGATTTTACATAAAATAGGCTTTTTCAGAAACAACGTATGTGTAATTTCTCTACAATCTTTTTCTCCATATCTGAAGAAGGTAGAAATTGTACCAAAACATCAGATGAATTTAATAATGCCCATTTTACATATGATTTTCCACATATATATAATATATATATATATATATGTAGAAGTATGAAAAGAGATTAGAAAAGCAAAAGTCAAATCTTTTTTCTATTCAGTTGCTCAGAGCAAGGTATATTCCAATATACCTTGCTCTGAGCAACTGAATAGAAAAACGATTTGACTTTTGCTTTTCTAATCTCTTTTCATACTTCTACATATCTATCTGCTCTATCCTGAATATTGAGCTGTATACTTTTCACAATAGGTTTTACCTTTCCTAAAAGTTTGCTTTTAGTTCACCACTTTATATATATATATATATATAATCAGTCAACAGATAATCATAAGCGCACAAGTTGGAGAATAAATATAATAATAGTGAATAAAAAAATTTTAAAAACTGAGAATGAAAAAATATAAATAAACGTGCAACTTACAATTTTGTGGCAAATTTATTGGATGATTTTAGAAGCAAAGTAACGTAAATCCCAATTTCAGTTTTTATTTTTTGGGTATAGTCTGTAGGAAATTTTCAAGCCTTCTATGAGGTGTGAACAGAGTTCTTGAAAATGGCTAACTAAAATTAATATTATTTTTTTATTATTTCACAAACCAGCCACCAGGGGTCGCCTCTCAAGGTCATATATGGGGGTTCTTGCCTGTTTTGTTTCCGATACACATATACCGAGAAGGAAAGGAAATAAGAAAAGAGGGGAGTTCTTTAGTTAAAACTGTCTGCTCGGTGTGTGTCTGGGATGTTCTGTTTGAACGCCAGAGTCTGGAGAGAAAGAGAAGAGAGAAACTAATGTTCACAGGATGAATACAATTATCTGCTGGATTAATGTTCGTCTGATAGGCAATATGTTTTAGGGGTCTATATCTAAAATTCTGTGACTAGCAAGTGTGTCTATAAACATAAATACACGCACACATACACATATATATACATAAATACACACACGCATGCATACACAAATATATACATAAATACACACACACATGCATACACATATATATATATACCTAAATACATACATATAAAAATATATACCAATCTGTCAACTTATATATAAATCACATGGTTCACAATTGTCTATATCTAGTTAGCTTAGGAGGTACGTGTATGCATATGAGTGTGTCTGTGCGTGCGATAGAGAAGTTAAATTAGCAGTGTTTACATTCAATTGATAATGTGGTGTGTATATCTCTGTATTTTGAAAGACATATTTATTGGTGGTGTGGTAAAAAAATTGTAGTGACTTAAAATTCTGATATCTAAGTTTATCCCCTTGGTATGGGTGTTTAATTTGTGGATCCATTTTATTTCGTTTTTATGCAGTGATGTGTGGAATAGAAACCTGCCTGTAATAATATACACTGTATGTTGTCTATTGTGTGGTTTGCTGAGTTGTAATGTCTTGCCACTGGAGAGTTGAGATTGCTGTCCCTGACTGCTTTCTTGTGGTTATTGAGTTTAAGCGAAACAGAGTGCCAGTCAACCCGATGTAACCACCCTCATTGTAATATGTGCAGTGCAAATAATAAATGATGTTCTCACTGTAGCACGTTAGTACTGGTAGTTTGAGTTTTGCATGTGAGTTGGGTAGAGTGATGGCAGAATCTGTCACTATATGTTGGCAGATTTGGCAGCAAGGTTTATTGCATGGGAAATTACCTTAGTGGTTGTTGGATTGTGGTTTGATGTGAGAAGTGTCAATAGATTGAATGTTTGCCTTCTGGCATTGATTTGCGGTGCGTTAAACAAGGAGGTGATGTCTGGGTCCGTTTTAAAATATATAGAGAGAGATATATATATAAAAACATACTTCTTGACATTTAAGAGTTTGTTTCTTTTAATCTTTTCTCATCTGTTTTTTGTCTCTTTTTTTGTAATTTTTGTTTGCTTGTTTATTTCTCTTATTTTTTGTTTAGCCTTGATACACACAAAAACAATATGAAATATTTTAATTTTTAAAGAATTTTTAAATGTCAAAATGATCAGTACATCAGATTTAAACAGATAAGGACCATCAACAAACATAAATAACACAATCATAATTAAATATGAGGAAAAACATTATTGTGCATAAATTAACCGTTCTCTGAAGGTCAGAGAGCGCGTTAGACAAAACTTATTCAAAATAGAAATATCAATGTTGTTGAGGGAAATTCTTTGAAAAATATCCATTAACTAGAAGTTCGGAACTACAAATAATTTTATTTTTATCAAATTCTTTTTATGGATTAACTTCATTTGTTACAAACCTGAATAACGCGGATTGCAAAGCTTTGCTTCCCAACTTGGCATAAAGGGTGAATGTGGCAAAAATCAAGCTGCTGACAGGCCGATTGGGGGGGGGGGGGTATAAATGGCCGCTTTGCTTTCTTCTGCTTACAATCTTGATTGTGATCCAGATGAGAAATTAAGCTACAAAATTCGAATTTATCTGGCTTGCACCATCCTCATCTCTGGGTGTACAGCTCTCATCGGCCAGAACTCACGGTGTGATGAGTAGAGAGCTGCACACCATCACAAACTAAAAGTCTTTGATCACTACTGTCTGCGTTGCATCCTTAGACTTTGGTGAAAGCGGTTCCTCTCAAATGCTGTGATCCAGAATCTCCTCGCTTCAGCAAGCATCTTCACCATTTTGGTCAAGCTCTTCGTCGTCAAGAGGCGAATCCATTAGAAAATCCTTTGATTCCGTTGTGGGGCTGGAAGAAGCAATGTGGTGGCTAACTCAAAACGTAGCTCAAAACGATGAAGCAGATACAGAACTGATTATCGGTACAGTGTTCGTTGGTGGAATCAACACTGGCTGTCACTCGTTTCACCGTTGGCAATGGACCGTCATGCTTAGTCGACCTTCATTCAGAACACAGTGAATTAATTGGAAGAAGCCGCTTAACCAACCCTGGATGAATACTGTCACAAGTACAAGTACACTTAAATAACAAAGAATGGAGCTGCTACAGAGATTGAACCCATGTCCAATGAGGTAAACCATATCAGTTAAGTGCTGAGCTAAACAAGTTTATCGATATATCAGAGGATCATCTTTATGGTAGTGATTCAGATTTCTGATGTATCCATTAAGTTAGGTGAAAGGAGTAACATAATTCAAGTAATCTTTCTCATTAGCAATACAAAAGTTATAACTTGATGTCTATAGAACTGGTCCCGCTTTTGAACCAGACAAACCTGACTTTTGCCAACGCAGATTTACATAAACAGCCGGAAAAAGACAAATAAAAATGAACTGGCATCAAAATCAAAATGAGGTGGTGTTCCAACAGAAAAAAATAATGAAACTACTTTTAAAGCAGAAAAAACACTCACTATATCTTATTTTTATAAAACCCTTTCCCCTACTTGAATGAAAGGTGCAGCCCGGAAACGGGACATCATAAAACTATAGAGAAGAATAAGCGGCTATAGAGTAGAGTATACTAATTCCAGAGCCAAACCATCTGCGACACTTTTAAAAGACTTATAAGTCAGTTGGAGAAAAGATTCTGAAGTGTTCGCCTCGGACGAGAGACCTCTCTGAGGAAAGTTTGAACTTGCTTGTTATCCCTAATTGAAGACGAATTCATCCTTTTTTGTCTACTAACACAGACTAATATAAGGACCAAAGAGGTTATTGGCATATCCCTAAGTTAAGTAAAGACAACTCTATCATCTCTTTCTCTACATATATATTTACACATTAGCCAAAGGACTGTTTTTCATTCCATGTTGGCATACATCGCATTATACTTTCATGTTTAAATAATAACATGTCTATATCCTATTCACCTATTCAAGAGCCGGTTTCTGAAATAAAACTTTCTTTCGTTTTATACATCTTTGTTTGTGTTTCCTTCACTCTACATTGTGTTTCATTTTTTTGTTTTTTTTGTTTATCAATTCCTGCCTGACGGACAACTCCCCTAGCCAACAAAACATTGTTGCCTAGACTGACTGAGTTATAAAAAGGGCCAAAATATAAAATATCTTTTGTCATGAATATGGGTTGTGACATCTTTTATTCCTCAGTCGAGAATAAATTCGGCCTTCTTTTGCATATATTCTGCATTAAGAAAAACCAAAAAGGGTTGATGTGTGGTAAAACACAAGTGTGTGTGTGTTTTTTTTTTTGGGGGGGGGTTTCTTGGGTATTTTATTAAAAAGAAAAAATGACAAAAACACTGAAAATTTAATGGTTGACTTTTTCATATCTATTAGAATAACATTTCCTTGTCGTATTAGGGATAATCCCAGATTTAAGTCTGATTACTTTTAAATTGGTGGTAGCGTGATGACCTGTAAATGTTGTTGCTAAGTTACAAATTACTACACCTAAATATGCTAGTTGCTTTCTATGGCCTCATGAATATGTATCACTTTGCATATATTTTATTATTTTATGTTTTATTTAATTTGGAAAATCTTTTCTAACAGCAACAAAAAAAAGAAAGCTATAACTCCTAAAAGCATCTATTATGAAAATCAGACGATCAAACCTTTATAGATATGGATAACCCATTGTTTTTCTCCATCTCTCCTGAACAATAGCCCAATATAATAATACATCTAATAATAAGCCAGCAGTGACAACGAGAGTAAAGGCATAAAATTTCTAAATCAATAAAATTGTGACCACTTCTCATGTGCCTGTGTGTATGTATTTCTCGTGTCAATGTAACTTTGATAATTAAACATTGAATTATTTTTGTATTTACTATTAATCGATTATTTAATGAAATTAAAAATGCAGTAGTGTAAAACAAAACAATTTTTTAAAATCCAATTTAAAAAAATAATTACAAAATTAAATCTACCATAGTGCATTTTAGTTTCTTCGTAAACAAGTCAGCCATTTTAATTTTTTTGTTAATAGTTGAAAGGAAATGTGAAACTATTGACTAAGAAGTCATTTAAAATGGCTTTAGAATGCTTAGCAACTATTCACATTGAAATAATTTTATTAATTAATAGATTTAAACAACATAACTTTACTAACAAAATTAGTTATAGTTTTGTAACAATTTAATTCAATTAATAATTTAATGACCAAACAATACGATAATAATTAAATTTAACTTTCGAAATTCTATTTTTTAAAACGAAACTCATTTGGTTGTAAAAAGGAGGAGGGGGGGGGGGCAAAATGAAAGTAAAAAGACTCCCGAGTAATCTGAAGCTAAGATAGGCACCCGTAAATGTGTTAAATAAAAATGGAAAAAAGGGGATTGAGAAGTAGTCAACAGGTAAAGTAATGAAGAAAAAAACTGTCCAAAATCGAAATGAATCAGAAAAGGCTTGGATATGCCATTGAATGTCTGCACAGATGTCATCGTCATTGCTGGTTTAGACTTGAGTTTTATTTTGGAAAAACTTAACAAAATTTTAAGTTATTTCGGCCTTCCATAACTAAAATAAAAATTTATATGTTCATAAATGTTTGTAGCATTTATATACTGTCTTCATTTTCTATTTTCTAACGTTTCTTTAACGATATATTATGTCTACAGGTTTATAAAATGTAATTACTTACATCTACTTTTTAATTTAATTTTTCTTTTTACTTTGGGGAGGGTAGATTCTTGAATCTTTTCGGCCAGGATTTCATTGGATGTTTTGCTCCACTTTTCAAACTTTGAGTAGTGGTAGCAAAACAATAGCACCTTCTTTTGTGCAACAGTCCATGGTTGGGCTTTTAAGCCTCTTATTTTCTTTCTTTTTTTTGTTGTTGCTGCATTAAATGGAGATAGAGGGCCAGGACCTTTTGTCTTAAGGTCTGATGGCTGACCCTGTTTGGCCTCTGTCATGGCTGGAGCACCATTTCCAGAGGCAGGAAGGTTCACACCATTGCTTACATCTTCCCGCCTGGTGTATGAACGGGTTGATGGGCCCCTTTTTATCCTGGGTGCCGGCCTGCCAGTATTTATTTTTGTTTTTATTCATATATTTTTTATCATTCATTTCCTCATTGTCAACGGCTTCTAGTTCATTATTCGAAGCTGCCCTCTATTAATAGAGGGGGTGCATCCGTCCGCAATTCAAGAGACGTGCTGGATGGCTTGAGGGGACAGCGCACCATTTTAAAAAATATTTGGTCAGGGTTTACTTCAAGTAAAAAGTATCCTCATGTCAGAGTCTCTGACAAACCCCTGTACAGAGAGACCGAAGACACCCAAGGGTGGTGTCTAGTAGGCTTTCAAGCCATCCCCTTTTCTTTTTACCCTTTTTAGAAATGATTGTGAGATGTCAAATAATGTACAATTAAAATCAGTTAAAATGTTGCAATCTATAAAACATAGTTTCAGTATTTTTGAAATGAGGATTCATTATTTGGATTATTCGGACTATTGTTCTTGGTTGTTATATTCCCAATGTTTCGGCCAATGTAATCCCAGACCTTGTTCAGGTGAATCTTTTCAAACTTGAGAATTGGTAAGGAATTTCGAATTAAACCCTTTATTTAATCCATGATGGGGAAGATTGTCCTCACATGGACATATGGCCCAACTGTTTAAACAGTGTTTAGCAATTAGTTCTAAGTGATTTATAAAGGGTTAAACAGCACATATAATCGTTCAGGCTCCCAAAATTCATACTAGAATTGTTCAGATGGACCCATGGGGTAACGGTTAAAAACATTGATTAAGAATTCAAAGTGACAATCTTATGGAGGTTGAAGGTTCAATCCTTACTACAGGCAATAATAACTAAGAATAACATAAATTAACACTTGTACCTGGTCATGGCTGACAGAATGAGAATAATATACCCCCGTGGATTAAATAAAGGGTTCGGTTGGAAATTCCGTCAAAGTTCCCAAGTTTGTAAAGATGCCTGTGAAGAAAGTTTGGAGGTTACATCGGCCAAGATGAGAATAGTAGTTCAATTAATACACATGAATAGTATTCATTTTTTTTTTAGAAAAGCAGATGAGAGATGAAAATATATTCATCTGAAATTATTAAATTTTTTTTTTAAATGGCAAACTAGTTATTTTAACTATGAAAAGTACTCTTGACTTAGTTTGTCTTGTAGAGACATGGTTTTTATTTAATTAGACAACTCATTGATCCATTGAGTCAAGGTTAGTAGCAAATACTTAACCCCAATTTTGATTTAACCAATCGGTGTTAAGTTGATGTACTCTATCTATTAATCACAGGTAGTAAAGTCTGGTGGGGGAGGGAAGTGGGTATCATTTAATATATCTCTTCTTTTTTGATTATTCACTTTTTTCAGTTGTGTGTAAATGCAGAATATCATTCAGTTACAAATAGAATTGAGCACCGTTTACTAAGAATATCTTTATTCAGTATTTTGACGCACACTGCTTGTTATTTTTTCATCTATTTCATTTCCGTCATCTAACCAAACTTGAAGGGACTTTTGGTATTATATAGACAATAGACTGTCTATACACACACACACACACACACACACACACACACACACACACACACACACACATATATATAAGTTGGGTCATTTATCACAGTAACAGTGACATTAAAACCCCTTTTTCACATCTAAATTAAAAGAACTTCAGATTTCTAATGTACTCGGCATGAACCACACGAAATATGTACTATGCCTAATTTGCATATTTATTTACAAAATGACAGATACTCCTTCAGACAATGACACTTTCCTGAATGAAAGAGCGGCACTCGTCTGACAAGTCATATGTATATTAGTTAACTTCTGTCAATATTTTTCATTGGTAAACATTGAATTTTATAATTACACTAGCAGTATAAATAAATTTGTACAAATTTCTGGATTGAAGACTCAAATCAAAATCAATGTATCGGATAATTTCGAAGTTTTTTGGGGGGGTTTTCGAAACAAAAAATATAGCAATTTATATTAAATAAAAACAAAGATTAGTCAGATTTTAGAATCATGAAGTTGAATTACAAAAATTTGAAAAAAAAACTCATATTTTATTTTTCAGATCTTTTTTTTAAAAACATTTTTCTAGATTTCTCGTCCAAATCTTGGATAAAATTTTAGTAGTAAATTAATTTAGTAGTAAATTAAAATTTTATTTCAGGAGAAAAGTTCCATTTCAGACCAAGAATAAATTCTTGGTCTGAAATGGAACTTTTCTCCTGAAATAAAATTTTAATTTACTTATAACAATATAAAATTGAACTTTTATTTCAAATTTTGTTGTTGTCATGAATGGAAATACTCATTTTTCTTATAAAATTAATATTATTTCCTAATGTCTGGTCACTTATTTGCAGTGAAATGTGTTCTTCAAATCATGATTAATGTAATTTTCTTGGGTAATAACAAAACTAGATGTTATTTTAATTTTCAAACACAAAAAACAAACTACACAACTAAATTAAACATTGATATTTTTTAAGGCATTCTTATGTTTGAGTCTTGTTGAGTGCAGTGCTTTGCAAATGAGGATCGAATGCAACAAACCTTTTTGTTTTAATGTTTTAAATATAAATTTTTTAAAAATTAAATGAAAAAACAAGTATCGTTTTTACTCAAGAGAATGATATAAATTATGATCTTAGTACAAAATAAGATATTTGGGAATAATGACGAAAAAAAAAATTTCATTATTTCCGATCATACATTAGGAAATTCCAGAAAAGAGAGAATATCACTTGTTGTTTTCAATAATTTGTTGTATTATCAGTTTTTAAATTGATTAAATCTTGTGTAAAAAGAATATTCAAAGTTTAAAAGCCATGGCCGCAAATGATTAAAATATTGAATTATTTTCAACACTTTAACAAGTGAATAAGAATTTTTATTTCTGAACAAAATTTAAGCCAATAAATTTTATCCAAAATATATGCTAAAACCAATGGATGGGACATTCCAACGACCCCTTCACAAGAAAATGGTTTACTCCATGGTGTATGCATATGAGTTGTGTATGTTTTCAGCATCAACTAATTCCCTTTTCAAAATGTCATTCTATACGATTATTCAATCTGTAGGTTTAAAATTACATTTCAATTGAAAATGTAAAATATTCATAAAGATTTAATTTAATTTTGTTCGTTTTTTTTTAAGATAACTTATTGTTTGTTTTTTTAAATACTTTTTAAATTTGGATCTATCGTACTTCTCTGGATTTGTAATTTAAGTCTATTTTTTTATGAATAGAATATGTATTTCTTCCTTGAATTGTAGTAATTTAAATGACCTAAAAACATGTAAAAGTTTTTTTTAATAAAATACTTTATATTAATATTGATTTATTAATTGATAAACACGGAAAATTTTAATTTTAGTTCTCTAATATTTGGTGTTTTTTTTTTTAATCAGAGGTATACATTTTTTGGTTAATAAAATAAAAATGACTTTCATTTACCATCCCTATTAAAAATTCTTCTTACATAACTAAAAGTAAGTCTCAGTTTAAATGAATGGCTCTCTCCTTAAGGAAGCTCCCTCCTTTATAAGCTCCTAGGTCTGATTTTTACTCTCAACCTGAAATGGAAGTCTTACATCAAATCTGTTGCTAAGGTTGCTGGAAAAATGGTTGGATAATTCTATTGCTCCATAAGGTAAATCACCCCTGATGCAATCCTCTAGCTGTATAAAAGGCAAACACATCCTAAAATGGAGTAATGCTGTCACATCTAGGGAGAATCAGATCGGAGCATTCTTTCTTGCCTCGACAGAGTACAAAACCAACTTCGCAATCTAGTGGGGGATGATATCTTCTCTTCCCTGCAGCTTTTTTCACACAGAAGAAAAGTTGCTAGTCTCTCTCTACTGTATCGTTATGTTCATGGTAGGTGCTTGACTGAGCTCCAATCCCTCACTCCTCCCTGTAAAACATTCACAGCAAGAACCCGCCTGGCTACAACCACAGCAGAGAACTTTGCTCTCTATCTCTATCTAAAAGAACAATTGGAACTTCCATGAACAAAGTTTCTTTCCTAGAGCATCCCATCTGTGGAACAAAATACTGTAAAGCTGCCCTCCAACCAACTACAACATTGTCGTCTTCAAGTCTAATGTAAACAAATACTTGAGCCATCCTTCTGGATGATCAATTCGTTTCAAGAAATCTTTTGTCCAATCCTCGCATGGTGGCACTCATCGCCCAACCAATATTTTTTTTAACATTGTCCTCGAGTGGCCCCAAGCTCTTAAAAAGCGGTGACCCTCAAGTAAAAAAAAAAAAAAAAAAAAAAAAAGTTTATGCCGACTTTGTTTTGAGAAAGCCATCGTCCGTCTCCAAGATTAAAGCTTTTTTTCTGGATTCCTTTTCTTGGGACTACTGACTTGAAAAAGGAAACAGCAACCTTTTCTCCATCTTAACTATGAATTTACATATTTCCTAAGTTAAGAGTTGCTTTTTGCTGGATCACCCCCCCCCCCACACACACACACACAGTGTTTAAGCATTCCTATCAACTTAGGCGTTACATGACAATCTAATTCCACTAAAAATCTCTCCGCAACTGCGATTGAACTTCAAATCTTTTCTATGTCATATGACTAATCTTGTCAATCAAATCTACTTTCCCACAAATGAGGCCACAGCTGACTCTGTCAGTCATATCTTCATTTAGTTCCCAAAAAATGTTATTATTTTTCTCACTTCCTCCAATCAACAAACTTCAAATTTGTTCAACGGTTTCAACACATGTACAAGTTTTGAACAAATGGATTATTTTTATTTCAGTAGAAACTACTGAAAAAAAAAAATTAAAAAATGATAAGCGCAAAAAATAACCTATATAGAAAAGATGATACTCACAGGTGGACAAATAAATTACCCTGCCTTTTATTGGTTGATACCTCACAAGTTTTTAACTTTTTCCCCCTCAAACTCCTTCCTAATTCTATTCCTGCCCCTTCCCTGTGTCTTTGCTGACCATGTCTTCCTTGCTAGCCACCTTTCATTTTTGCCTTACCCTCCCTCCTTCTCATATTTACTTTGGCATGCATCTTTGTACCAAGCAATGAAAACCAGATCTTTTCTAAAGGTGGTCGTGAATATGACAAAATATTATTCATATGTTCGATTTGCTTTTGTATCTGTGCAGTCATTCGTTTTTTCCACTTATTTTCTCAACATTTATATTTATAATTATAAATATAAATGTTGAGAAAATTTTTTTGGAGGACGTGGTCAAATGTGATTGGAAAGCCTCACTAAAGACAAGAATGGAGAGGAAAACTTAGATGAGACTAGACAGACAATCAGGCCCGACCATCATCAGAGAATTGTGGCCTGATTCAACAAATAAACCGGTTGATGATGATTATGATGATGATTTCACAAAGAAAAAAAAACCTTCCTTACATTTTTCTCCTCTCATTAGTAATTGATATTTTTCATATGGCTAAAAAAATGTTCTCACCTCTCTCTTACTGACCTCTTATTTTGAGGTCATAAAACAATGAATTTTTCAACTGTGGTATTCTAGGAATGTGTTCATCCCATGTTGCACTATTTATACTCCTCATTTTTAATATAAATATCCCTTGATAAATACAATGAATTCATCAGGGCATTAAAACATTTTTCTCCCCTTTTAGTATACTTTGATACACTAGAAGCAAAGTTAAAACTGGAATTGAGTTTTACTTTTCTAAATTATAAAAGTGTATATTAACTCTTCTTAAAACAAAACCATGTGGATTAATTAAAAAACAAACAAGATAATTCACTGTCACATATAACATCTTGCATGACTCTTTAATCCAGCCAATGTCTTTCATACTAGCCCACAAAAACACCAATTTCTTGTACACACACCTTCCTACACAAATCATATACATAATTGACATGTCATACTTGTGGCATTCAGTATCCCTGCTCAAATGATATTGTTGGTGACTCATGAGCTCAACTTATACATGAACGTACTTATCAAGGATTGCCTCGTATTCCTCTACAGTAGAAACTCTTTATCTATCATATGGTGTCTAGTAATTTGATCTCTTGTTCTGAATCCGGTTTCTTTACAGACTCCTGACTGATGCTAGTTACCTCCAGATTTCAACATTCACATAGATTGTCTGCTCATAAGCTCATACTTGCCTCCTTCTTTATAATCACCATGAAAAAAAAACGCTTTATTATTATTTGTTTTAAATAGTCAAATTTTAAGTTGTTGATACTCAAATCATCATAAACTCTTAGAATCTTAAAGCATTTTTTTTTAACAAATAAATATTGTTTTTTTGTTTTTTTTTAATTTTTTATTTAATACATGATCGCATTACCGGTGTCGGCCATGTTGTTTGCCTCTAAAATAAGTTTGGCTGCTTCATGAATCTATTTTTCAGTTTTTTTGTTAAAATTCAATCCAACTTAATTTTCAAAATACAGGTGCAACATCGGTTTTCTAGCAACCGTTGATCTGGCACCTTTTAATCTGGATAAAATCACAGGGGGGAACTTGATATCTCGTTGCTACCAGACTAGTTTATTGGATGACTCTGTGCATAGTGCGCCATCAATTTGTTTGTTTACACTGCACCTGCTGGTAGTAGTCTCCCTTTATTTTAAGATTATATCTTATTTTGCTTAAATTTACCTCTAGTTAGGGCTTCAAGGGCAAAGTTCTTCTCAATTCACCTTTTCTTTGGTTTGCCCTGTCTCTTATTTCCCTTGCGTTGTTCTATGGAGTGCCCGTCCAATCTGGTTGTGTGTTCATACCATTCCAGCTTCCTTCTCTTCACCGGTCAGCAGCTGTTCGTTGGGACTTCCATGTGGAACGATGGTGTTGCAGATTTCCTCATTCATAATATGATCTTTGTAGAAGATAGCAAGAATTGCAAAATTACTTTCAGAAATTCATTTGCTTATCCATTCATACAAGTAATACAAAATCATAAAAACTAAAAAGCTACAGAATCATCTAGTCTTATTTGGCACATTAGAATCAAATATCGATTTTATAGATGCAAGGCTATTTAGGTCTCAATTCAAGAATCCGACTGACTTACAACATCAGACGTCACTTCAACAAGATCAAGAAGGACCTTACGAAAAAAAAAAAGGTTAATAACTTTTATTTGTTTAAATCTCTGACCAGGCTCGTGATACCGAGCGAAATTACTAGAAAAAAAAGTCAAGATGAAAAAAAAAATAATAATTTTGATTTTAATAAAAATATTTGCATCTAACACGTTTTTTTTATAGCATTTGCCTCTTTCTTTTAAGTTTTTTAAAAAATATTTTATGTAAACCTTATTTAATGAAGAGAGCAAATTTCCATAAGTTCATCAAACACCAGTTATTATTGGCATACAATTGTTTCTGCCCTCCAAACACATACATATTCTTGATATGCCAAATATGCAAAATTATACAAAAATATCGACAATTTCTTTTCTTGAGAGGAGCTTCATCAGTGCCCAAGAAGGTCACCAATCCAGTTGGAAAAGCTACAGTACAATTCAATATTCATTTTTATTTTTTATTTTTCATACATATTTCTCAATTTGTCAATCATACTATTCTAAGCAAGGGTTGTTCGAAGGAAAATATCTGTTACTCCTAAATTTATCTGAATTTCCAAATTGTCTGTAAGTACATGCGTTTAACTTATTGGTGTGTTCAATATTTTATCATTAAGCATCGGTAAGAATAAATGTTTTAATTTGGTTAAACATGTAATAAACATTTTAACTAAACGTATTTGTTATGGTTTTAAGCCTTATTTTCTTAATTATATGTGTGTGTGAGTATGCATATATATATATATATATATATATATATATATATACACACACACATATAATAAAGAAAATAAAGCTTAAAGCCAAAACAAATACACTTAGTTAAAATGTTTATTACATGTTTATATAAATTTTAAAATTTATTCTTACCGATACTTAATGATAAAATATTAAAAGACGGTTGGTGAAAATATATATCTTAATTTAAGAGTATTTAGGGCAATATTTAAGCTGATGATGAATGATTAAAATAGAAACAGCGAAAAACAAAATGTGTATGTTTGTCTCAACTAGGACACTGAGGTCATAGTTCCATTTAGAGAGGAAAAAAAGGATACGATGCTGATAATGAGTGCTGGTTGTAATTTAGGCTTTGCTTGCCTTGTTTTTTCACTGTTTTATATCATTAGTACTGAGGATACCACACCAAGAAATAAATGCACTGGAGCATTTTACATATATCTTGGTGTAAGTCAGAACAATTGTATGCTGAATAAAAAACAAGTTTTAGTGAAATGATGTGGATCTGTCCTTCATAACATTGGAGGTGGTATAAAATTTTTAAAATATTGTATACAACAAAGCTCTAGCCTTACACTATTGAGCTATTAAAATTGCATTGTTATAAAATTTATATTGGAATATCAAATTTTTAAATAGAAATACATATATATGCGTGTGTGTATTATTAATTTTTTATAATTATTTTTAAACTTCTACTTAGTGCAAGTGTTAAACTGCAAATTCATTACTGTATTTTTTTTCAATTTTTGTTTTTAGGATGATATTTCTTGAAATAGTTCTATTAAATGAATATCTCTTCAATCTAATTAATGGCGAATTTATCTATTAATTATTTTTTAACTCTAGGTTCTCATATTTTTTAATTTTTCTCTTGGAAAAAAATCTGTAATTATAAAGAAAAAAAATTTTTTTTTCTATTGTATACCTTTTCTATGCCTGTAATATAAACGGTTTATATTTCCCCTATTGTGCCCATTTGTATGTTCGATATAATTGCTTTGTAACCTATTTTAAGTGGATTGTAATTATCATATCCTAACCCTCCCTCAACCTCTCGAATTGTTGTCTGAGTATTGTCTGCACTCTAGTCCGGATGCTATGTTTTAAATTCGAACTTGGTGTCTGTTCTCTGTGCTGATGAAGATAATTGATATCAATAAAAATCTATTGTATCCAAAACGATCGTACACGAAGCTGTTGTTTATGTTTCATTCTTGGAATGTATGTAAATGAATATGTCATAAATTTATTTACCTCATATCTATAATATATCTATATGTATATATCTATAATATATCTATATGTATATATCTATAATATATCTATATGTATATATCTATAATATATCTATATGTATATATCTATAATATATCTATATGTATATATCTATAATATATTTATATGTATATATCTATAATATATTTATATGTATATATCTATAATATATTTACATGTATATGTCTATAATATATTTACATGTATATGTCTATAATATATTTACATGTATATGTCTATAATATATTTACATGTATATGTCTATAATATATTTACATGTATATGTCTATAATATATTTACATGTATATGTCTATAATATATTTACATGTATATATCTATAATATATTTACATGTACATATCTATAATATATTTACATGTACATATCTATAATATATTTACATGTGCATATCTATAATATATTTACATGTGCATATCTATAATATATTTACATGTGCATATCTATAATATATTTACATGTGCATATCTATAATATATTTACATGTGCATATCTATAATATATTTACATGTATGTACATATATATTAATTTGTACCTACATAAAAGAAATCTATGGATACGTCCTATTAAAAAGGGCGACTTAATGTAATATTCTGTACCACTTAAGAAGTGGAAAAATACTAAGAAAACGGCTCTGTTTCTATCATCAGTAAAAACAATGTACACACATATATAGTTACATAGTTTTTTATTGTCTTTACTGGCGATAGAAGCAGCATTGTTTTTTAGTATTTTTCCACTACCTAAGCAGTAAAGAGTATGCAGAATGTTGCATTAAGTCGCCCTTAATAGGACATGTCATTTTTATTTTATATATATATTTATTAACTAATTTTTATGTACATAAAAGTAATCCATAGACACGTGTTTCTGGCTATCAGCCGTCATCAACATGGCTAACCTAGACAAGGATGGAACCCTCGATTATATTGTCTAACATCTTACCACCAGACCAAGACATCTTGCCTAGAATATGTACGACTTTTTATCGCCTAAATATATTAAGTTACGTAGTTTAATTTAAAAAAATTAATTAGTAAATATATATAAAATAAAAATAATGACATGTCCTTTTAAGGGCAACTTAATGCAATATTTTGCATACTTTTTACCACTTAAGAAGTGGAAAATACTAAAAAAAAAACTGTTTCTATCGGCAACAAAAACAATAACAAACTATGTAACTTAATATGTTTAGGCAATAAAAATTCATACATATTCCGGGCAAGGTGTCTTGGTCTGGTGGTAAGACGTCGGACTACAGACAGTATAATCAAGAGTTCGATCCTTGTCTAGGTTAGCCATATTGATGACAACTGGTAGCCAGAAGCACGTGTCTATGGATTACTTTTATGTACGTAAAAATTAATTAATAAATATATAATGTTACCACATAATATATGATGTTTATATTTTTCCATATTTATTTCAACAGTGCTCAATACAAAAGTAGAGCATTATAATTATATTTACCCAAGCAGAAGCAAGATAACCAACAATCATAAAACATAGTGAGTTGTCTTACTTACATATGCATATATACACATATATGTGCAAGATTATAGGAGAGGGAAAGGAAAATTACTAATTACTTATTGTTGTTACTTTTCTTTTTTATACAGCGGATGAATTAGTCTATATTCATTTCTCCATGCTTACACCTCTTTATATTTTAATATCAAATGTTTTGCAGGCGGTCCATTAATAGATGCTCTACAGAGACGAGAAGGTTCTCCTTTGCCATGTGATAAAGTTTTGTTGATATTCTACCAGACATGTCGAGCTGTACAGCATATGCACCGACTGAAGCCGCCCATTATTCACAGAGATCTCAAGGTATTAAAAATTTGTTTCATTTTGATGATGAACTTTAAAATTTTAAGTTTTTGAGTTTGTTTTTTTACTATATTTGTGGAAAAAATAAAATATATATACATATATATAAAATATAGTAACACAAAATTACATAATCATCGATGCAATATTTCTTTAGTCGCCAGACAGCAGACGTTGTTTTCCAAGTGGCAGAGGCGGTTTTTGGGGTTGGTGATTTTTGACACGCTGACCTGATTTCTTGAGACATTGAATACCCTCCCTGCCTCTTTACAATTTCCCAATTTCTCTCTATATATATATGGCTTTTTCTTCCCTCTCCATCATAAATCATGTAATTCCCCTCCCTTATAAAATTATAGATTAAATATGCTTCAAATTTCCCCCTCTCTCTAAATATGTATTAGATATGTTGTCGCTCGCTCTCGCTCTCTCTCTCTCTCTCTCTCTCTCTCTCTCTCTCTCTCTCTAATTATATTTGAATTGTCGAGTGTGAATTTCTTTCATTTTCAAAAATGTAATCATCTCACTTGCATGCTTGACAAAACCACAAGGTTGAAATAAATTATTGCATCGATGATTATGTAATTTCGTGTTACTATATTTTATTCTTGCTCTGTTTATTACATTGAGCTCTCATACCCGGATTTCCTCTTGGAATTTATTTCATTATAACACACTATATATATATATATATATATATATATATATGAGAG
The DNA here is from genome assembly GCA_963556195.1 of Sepiola atlantica. Lineage (NCBI taxonomy): Eukaryota > Metazoa > Mollusca > Cephalopoda > Sepiida > Sepiolidae > Sepiola > Sepiola atlantica. Next base: position 47,417,633 of record OY744522.1, read on the forward strand.
AAAAAAAAATATTAGAGATGGGCGGTTTTCTTGTTTACCGGAAACCGCACAAAACTTTTTTCTTTTTTTTTTTTCAATACTGAAACAGTTCGATATAGTGCTATTACCACCAAACGGCCCTATGCAAGGAAACACGAAGGGGAAAAGTCATTCAAATTTTAATAAAATTAAATTTAATGAACATTTGTACTATTAATAAGAGGAACAATTGAACAAAAATATATAAACTTTTGATGGTTGTTTTTTTTTTTTTTTTTTTTTTTTAGAAATAACTAATAATAAATCTCTGAAATCTATTTTACATTTTAGCAGTTAATATTTTCAAATGAAACAAAATGAAATATGACATGATCCTATGATGTAGGAGATGTTTTTGTTTCATTGAATTCTACCAGAAATTAAATGAACATCATAGAATGTATACACACATTACATTTCATTTTAAAAATGAATGCTTGAATAGATTGGTCCATACAAAAAGGAAAGAAAATTACTTATATGTCAAAAAGTCAGGGATCAGTTTGATGTTACCTGTATATTGTAAACAAAATAATCTATGTAAGAATACGCTAAGGCATTTTATGTCTGTACATACGTTATCACCTTTCACACACATTTAAACAAAAAATTGAGATTGTCCAGTCAGCAAAGATAGTGATTGCTGATTAATCTGATGTTGCTAAGGTAAGCAATTTTGACTTTACCTATTTTTAAATTAATTGTTCCAAAATCAAACCAGCCGCGCATGCGTGGTCCCCCTCTGTATGTGACTCGATGTGGCGAGTGTAAAATGCAATAAATTTGGGGCATTTTTGACTCCCCTTTCACCCCCTGGGGGCGCAAACCAGAATTTTTCTGAGGTCAAGGATGCTCATTTTATATCCAGAACAATTGTCTCTACATTTTGGCCAAGTTTCAGAAAAATTGAATGGGTGGATCAAACGTTATGGGAGAAAAGGGTCATTTTTTGCCATTTTTGGGGCTTTTGATGCCCTGGGGACATGAACCAGATTTTTTCTAAGGTCAGCAATACTTATTTTCTATTAGGAACATGTGCCTCCACATTTTGGCTAAGTTTCAGAGAAATTGAATGGATGGATGAAAAGTTATGGGGCAAAAAATGTCATTTTTTGCCATTTCAGGGCCTTTTGACCCTCTGGGGGGCTAACCAGATCTTTTTTTCAAAAATCGGAGAATGTCACTTTCTAACCTGACCAAAGTTACAACTTCATGCAAAATTTCAGAGAAATTCAATGGATGGTTGTGGAGAAAAAGACAGACGGACAGAAATGCCTCAAAACATAGGTCCCCCAATTTTATAAATCGGGGGACCAATTATGTCGTCCTGTCAACTAAAACGGTACAATTTTAAATACATACATTTCAAGTGACATTTATTTTATTGTTTTGACAAATATTTAGCTGACAATTATTTTTATGATAATGAGACAGAATATTTATTGTTTTAAGAAGAATTAAAGTGTTACAATTTTAAATAAATAAAAAAAGAAACATTCATTTTAATTATTTATTTAAAGAATATTTAGCTGACAATGACAATTATTTTTAATGGAAGAAGTCATTTTTTCTCAATAGTATTGATCCTGACAAACATTATTTCGAAAGGAATATTATTATTGACAGTAAATTATAAGATTTATGTAGAAAGAACTTTGGAATCTCAATGTAGAAAATTAATGTATAAAAATGTATTGAGTAAAAATAAAAAGTATTTGACAGTTTTACATTTACAAAGTTAATTTTAACGATTTTTAAAATTTTATTTTAAACAGGAAGAGAGTTTTCATTTTATTTTATTTTTTTTTTTAAGCCTCCCTCCCATCATGAAGAGGATTTTCATTTCATTAAAAAAAATTTTTAAGCCTCCCTCCCGCCATGAAGAGGGTTTTCATTTTATTTTAAAAATTTTTTAAGCCTCCCTCCTGCCATGAAGAGGGTTTTCATTTTATTTTTATTTTTTTTAAGCCTCCTTCCCGCCATGAACTGTAATTTCTGAAAAGTTATAACGCTGGATAATTTCCCAGTTTATAGATGTCGGATATGTTATTGATGTTAGGAAAATCATAATTAATGTGTTTATTGTTATGTTACGTGTTGTTTTTGTTTTCTGAACTAATGAGTCACCACTTATCAAAGTAAAAAGCCACTCGAGGATAAGAGTTAATGAGATGGAATGATTATCAGTTGAAAAATGAAGAATATTATGAGAGGATTGAAAATGATTATTAATGAAATGAACCGAGTTTGATTACTGATGTGGACGGTTTTTGCTGACATTGGATTTGAAGATGACTCTGTTGTAATCTGCAGGGAAGCAGTATTGTGGTAATGTGTTCCATAGACAGGAAGTTCTTGCAAAGAAGCTCTGTCCATGAAAATTCCGCCTGCCACTAGGCACACTTAGGAAGAAAGAAAATTTGTTTGTCTTACAAGGAAGAACCAGTAGAGTGGATAGAGATTAGTAATGTCACTTCTGTGAGAAAGGGCCTGTAAGGAACAGAAGAGATGATCCCCCACTGGACTGAAGTTAATTTTATACCCTGTCGTGTGTTTTAATTACTATTTAATTAATTTCTAAGTCAGAAACATAACAAATATGTTAGGGCACATATTAACGACTAAATAAACAATAAATAATGTCGAGGCCGTGATTCGAACTCGCAACCTTAACGTCAAACAGTAATTTGGACGAATTTGTCCGATACTCTACCATATGAGCAAATTAGACAAGTTGAAAAACCATTTTGATTTAACTACTTAAAGAAATGGGTTTTTTCACTTCTTTCAGTTAGCAATGAATGATCGTATAAAAACTGGTTCTTCAATATAGTTTGGGGTCTGCGTTCGCGCTCGATTTGGGGGGGGGGGGGATTCAGCCACCCCCATTTTTTTTTCTTTTTAACTAAAAATGTCTCACCACCCAAGAACACGGCAGCCTAGCAAAAATAGATGACTTTTAGGGAGTCTATTTTCGCTAGTCATATATATAAATGACAATAATTGTCTGTCTATCCACTTTTTCTTTATTTCCCCATCCAATGCAGAGATAAAAAATCATACAAATTATAAAATACTGTACACTGAGAATTGTTTCTAGCCTAAATAAAACATTGTTGTGGAATTGATCGATTTTCACTGGACCCTGAATTTATGACAAATCAACACTCTTTAATTATGTACAAAGAAATAAAAGTTATTCATTTTTTTTAATTTACAAATGCTTGATATTTTATATTAAAATTTGTAGATTTACTTTATGGTTCAATTTAATAATGAAAAAAATCTAAGAAAGAAAAAAAACTAAGCTTACCAAATGATTCAGCTGACAACTTTTTCTGTTGCCAATACACAAAAGTTATTTATCTTTAAAATTTTCAAAACCTGTCTGCAAATGCTGAGGCACTTTTTATAACCTGACTGTCAAATACAGAAAAATTGGAGAAACTCTGCAATGACATGTACTTCAGCTACTACATACTAATATTTTACATATATAAAGTGCATATTTGCTTTGTTTAAATTAGGTGTATCCTCATAAAAATAACTTATCTCAAATTATTTGACAACTAAATTTTCCAATTTTAATCTAAGAGCAGTTGCTCAACTTTGGAGTAAGACTGGTTAGTAGTTTTGAGTTGCTTATAGTCTGACAGAGATTGGTTAGCAGTTGAATATCTAATGGTGTAGGCAAAAGAATGCACTTTCAAAATAGAAGACAACATGGTATATAAGAAAAGAAAAGTGAATATATTACAGGTGATAAGATGCAAATGAAATTGAACAAATGTCAAATCAAACACAAGTTAATCCCAACTATGTGAGATCGTCTTTCTTTGATTGGTCTGGTTCTCACTGTAGGTGGTTGAACAAAATTTTTAGCCCCCCCCCCCCCCCCCCATCTGTGTGTGTGTGTGTAAAAACTTTAATTTTACTCAGATCCTAACTGATTCTACTTACAACCAATCAGTATCATTACATTGTGTTTGCTTTATCTTGGACAGTAGTGAGGTCAGCTATGCTTTTGAAGCTTATCAATGACCAACAGACTGACCAAAAAAAAGGCTTATAGATTCTGTTGCCAAGTTCAAATTTTTCTTTTAAAAAGAACAAACCAAATGCATCTGCTTTTTAAATTGTTTTTTTCTTTCATTTTCCAGGTTGAAAATTTACTAATAAGTTCCAAAGGCACTATTAAATTGTGTGATTTTGGAAGTGCTACCATTAAAACTCACAGTCCTGATGTGTCGTGGTCTGCTATACAGCGAAGTTTGGTCGAAGATGAGGTATGTAGCAACATTGAAGAAAAATAAAAGATTGCCTTATATTTTTATAAGTTGGGAAAAATATAACATTTTGCTGCATCTCCATTAAGTTGCTCATAATATACACTTGACAAATAAAAATGTGGAAAAAAACAGATTTACATTCGGCTTTAGATATAAAAATTATTTAGTAAATTTTAGTTCAAGAAAGATGTGTTGTCATCGGTTAATTTATAATAAATTTTTAACGATGATTATGCTGTATTTGAAATTATCTTGAATACAATGTTATATTCACAGATTTGCATTATTAAAAGGTATTTTTTGTATAAAATATAAGATTTTTTAATTTACTTATTTGAAACAGCAACAATTGTTTGAGTTTGTTTTGAGTGATTGTGAATTTAAAAATCTTTAAAATTAGGACTTTTCAGTACTTAGATGGATGACCATTCCAGAATCCCAAGTTACATGAGTTTGGAAGTGGGAATATTGATTTACTCCTCTCCAGGAGTTAGGCACAAGGCCAGTTTTTATCTTACTCCCACAAGTAAGATGTGACCCAGGGTCGGGAAAGTGGGGTTTAAAAATTGCCTGGGCAGCCCCGTCGGCATTACCCGGTAGGGGCGTTTCAGGCAGTAAGCAATAAACTTACTCCTCCCCAAAGAGGGGAGGCGAAGCCTGGGAGGATGGATCTCCTAGAACTGCACAGGACAGACCCATAGACCGGCGTAAATCAAGCCCCGAAGGCCAAGACAATACAAGTCTATGGGGTGCAGTATCCATCGGAACAGATACTACACTTTGATCTTAGCCAAAAGGCCAAGAAAAGTGGGAGTAGTTGTAAAGACATTTTCTCTAATACCCTTTGGGAAAAGGTACGATATCTCTCCTCCCTCCAGCTATAGGTGAAATAATAGGGTAGACTAGACTCTCAAATCTGGAGAAGGAAATTAGTATAAGTGAAGGAAAACTCCAAAATAACATTAATCTTTTCCTGTTTATTTCAGCATTGTAACCCGTCATTGTAGATTTATTTTCGTCACTTATTTTAAGTATTATTGGGTTAGGAGAAGTGTGGTTGGAGATTGTATAACACTTGCTTCACTTTAAACTCCTCATCATGCAGACAACCTTTCAGAAGATATCCATTATCACCTGAGACACTATGATGGTGATTTGCCCCTGTCTATTACACTGCAGAAGACGGGGCAAAAGTAGGCTCTCTTGGTTCTCGCTCTATCAAAACACACGTCAGGCATCAGAAATTAACCCTGCTTTGTTGGTATAACAGAACACATCTATTTACAGGAAAGGTCTGTCCTTTCGATTGGGTTTCTAATTAATTTGTAATTAGGCACTAATACAGTTGGGAAAAGTAGGAACCTTCCATCCCAGCTATTGGTAAAATAGTATCGTGTATTCAACTAATTGTATACAGTCAATTGTTGACAATAGGTATTGTGTATCGGTATTAAATAACCCAAAAAGTATTGAAATGTTATAAAATTCCAAGTAAAGTGTCAGCTGTCAACAAGAGTTTTATATTTAACTTTGGTGATATTGTTATAATAACCAGTTTTACCCTATGTTTGACACAATGTTAGTGTATAGAATGCTAATTAATAATGAGACATTAAGATTAAGAACAAAATATTACATTAATATAATGCTGTTTAGGAGTTTTTAGTGAATTAAATTGTTTATCAACTAAATGTCCAATGGAGAATAATTAAAAGAATTTATATATTTTAATTGTTAGTGAGAAATGTAGGTTTTTTTTATTGTTTTTTTTTTTTTTTTTTAAATTATTAAGTACTAGTGGAAGAGAAGTTGAATAATATCTAATATATATATATATATAATGTGTGTGTAAAGGAGTAAGGCTACCAACATTTGTAAAAGTTTTTTTTCAACATGTATTTATTATTTTGTTATTTTATCATTTTATAATTGAAACGCGTTATATAAAATTATAAAATGATAAAATAACAAAATAATAAATACATGTTGAAAAAACCTTTTACAAATGTTGGTAGCCTTTCTCCTTTACATATATACTTTTCTCTCGTTGGAACTGCACTAGTACTGCACTACCCTCTTTTCTATATATATATATATATATATATATATATGTATATTATAGTTGGTTGAGTTGAATATCTTTTATGAAAACATTTTAAGATGTCAACTTAGGAGCTAAGTAATGTTAAAATTCACCTTTTGGACGAAATTTAGTTTTTTTATGTATAATTTTTGGACAAGCTGTCTTGATTTATGAGGACTCAATTCCATGTGTTAGAATGCGATGTGCATGCAACAATAAATAAAATATGGAATATGTGTAATAATCGCATGGTAAAGAATCTATGAAGGGGTGTGATCACCACAAGCCTCACTGTACTTTAGCTTCTATGGACATTCTGTATGTGTTCGCCTTGATCTGATTTTGTTTATTCAGCCCTCATTACGAATGTCAAGAACCCCCCCCCTCCATATGTGTTTAAAATTTTAGCAGTACTAAAAACTTTATCTAAAGTGATATTCATTTACTTGTAACGTTCTGTCTTTTTGTCTTAAGCAAGTTCATCTTAGCAGTATTATAGACACTCAGTTATAGTATGTGAATGTGGGCCTCCTACAAAGTCACAAGATACATAGATTGGCAATGGTGGATCATGTTTCACTCATACACCCCAAAACAAAGAAAGAAATTAAAAAACGGTCAAAATTGTGTTGAACATTTGTTATTTGATTTGAAGTAAACATTTTTTAAACTGAATTAAAAGTGAAAGTAAAACTTAAATTAAAACTATCAATTTATTTTATCATTTTCATTATAAAAACATATCGTTTTGTTAAAAATATAAAAATAATGTATCAATAAAATTATAATGTAAAAAATACAAACTTAAATTTCACTTCTCATGTAAGTGTTTGTTCTACTGTATTAGACTAAACTTGACATGAATGAGATGACCCAACTCCTCATCTATAAAAAGGGGAAACACAAATGCCTGCATCATTATAGATATTTTGCGACATGCATGTCAACAGTTTTGTAGCTGCTTAAACAAGTAACGAAAGGACCAAATTAATGTTAAACTAAATTTTGATATTTTCAGTTTTCTCCTAAACTGGTGTAGTTGAGAGAAAACAGGTTCCATAACTGCACTTGTACCTTTGTTTTTAAATTCTATTTTTAGGATGACTTTATTATCAAATAAATGGTGTCAGCTAATATAAGATGATGTCTGTCTTTTTAATTTGATTTTATTGATTTAATTCTTCAAAGTCACTGCAATATGTTGATATCAGTTTTATGTTACTAATGCCACACGATTGGTAAACGTTGTTTGAATTTCTTTGTAGATTGCCAAGAACACGACGCCCATGTATAGGGCACCAGAAATGTTAGATCTTTATCAAAATTTTCCAATTGATGAAGCTGGTGATATATGGGTATGTATCTTTTTCTTTTTTACTGTTTTCTACTTTTTTATTGGCTTTATTTAGCAGACGGTCTCGTAATAAAAAAAAATGAGTCAAATTATTGAATATCTTTAAGCTTTCATGTTTGTCAGCAATTTTGAAAAAAAAGCTATTTGACTCTTCTTTTAAGTTATAAATTAGATTTACAACTTATTTTCGTTCAATCTAAACTGAATATTTCTTGAATAAAATTTTTGAAACATCTACTGCATAAAAAAACGGAAAAATTTAACAAACAGTGACATAAAATTGAATACAGAAATGTGTACTTCTCTCAGTTCGAACCCCATTTTATCATTTTATTATGTACTAGCAGGGCTACCTGGCATTGCCCGGGGTGATAAAAAAAACAAAGTAGTAGAAATTAAAGAGTGTGTGTAACATCTTTATATAAAAACTTCAATCTCTCTTCTTTCTTTAGCCGTCTTTCTTTCCCTGGTCCTCATTATTTCCCTCCCTCATTCAACCCTCTATTTTCCTTTTTCCCCATATGATTCTTATCGTTTTAAATGTGTTAAAAACTTATAATAATGTAATTCACGTAAATTCTTTTTACTAAATATGTATTTTATGTAATGGATTTTCTTAAAGAAATATGCTATGTAAACAAACATTTTGGATGAAAGTTATTTTTTTTTTCACTCTCCCACAACCCTGAGAAATATTTTAAGTTCAAAAAATTTAAAAAAAAAAAAAATTGGCCCGACCCCTAAAAAATTTGGCCTGACCCCTAAAATATTCCCCGACCCCCTAATCTCTCCAGCGCCCCCAACCCGCCAACATTTTTTTCACTCTCCCACAACCCTGAGAAATATTTTAAGTTCAAGGAAAAAAAAAAAATTGGCCCGAAACACTAATATTTCTTGGGACCGTTATACTTAAGAAGCACCAACATTCGTTTAAAAATCAAGGCGGCCTCCTGAGCACTACTGAAATAACTCTTAGCGGTGGCCAGGTGGGGATGTGATTGAGCAACCCTTGTTTCACTACACACTCTTAACGTAGCCTTTCTATGATGTTATTGATTTATCCGGACAGAAGTTATGGGATGACCTGATACAACCGGACACAATTTAGGGCAAGACCGGGTACATCCGGCAAGGGATTATGGGATGTTTTCAGTGACTCAGCATTTTTATAGGATTAGTACATAAATACATTAGATTATTTCCAAATTAATACTATTTAACATTGAAAAAAGTCTGAAAAATACGGGAAAAATGCTACCCTCTGTCGGAAACTGGTCCGGTTGATCCTCAGCAAGTGAATTGTTTTTTGCGATTTTGAGATATTATGATCCCAGGATATGTACGGTGCTAAAAATATCAACTTTTTGACATGTCGCCGCTTAGTTTTTGAGGAGTAGCTGTACATTACATAAATACATTAGATAATTTCCAAATTAGTACTAATTAACATTGAAATATAACTGATGAAATCTGCCCCATGGACCCCTAAGGTGTGGGTTTATAGATTCGGGAATACGCCCATCAACTTACTATGTGAATTTTACATTAGAATACACTTTTATATTGTATCTATATTCTCTAACATTTTTTCTATAGGGCACACACACACACAAACACACAAACATTCAATTTTATATAGAAGATTATTTTCAATTTTCAAGTTATAAATAAAACATTGTCTTTGCTGTTTATGGATGTCCGGTGCAACTGCAGACCCCACAATCTCTATTTGTATAAATTTAGGTATGTGTATATGTTTATATATCTGTATGTACAGGATTCATGGGCTATATTTAGTTTTATTTAGGGGGGGAAAGACGGGTGAACGTCTTTCAATTTTTGTGAAATTTTTAACAATAAGTATTAGACATCAATTAATAAATATTCCCTTAATTTCAGTTTCTTTGGAGTATTTTAACAGGTTTTTAGGGGTCATAATATGTGCACGAGCTCCAAATTCAGATTTGCATTAAATTTCATCCATAATCATTAGACAGCAATTAAGCAAGATTCCCTGAATTTCAATTTCTTAAGACCTCTTAAGCTTAAGCCTTAAATTTTAAGCATTTTCTAAAATCAAAATCATGTAATGGACTTTGATTCTAGACATAAGGTTTAGTAGCATTATATCTTTATTTTAATCTATGTAAGGAGACATAAAAGTGGTGCAAAAGTGTTTTGTTCGGTGAATTATATAATTAATTCACCAAACAAAACACTTTTGCACCACAAATACAAAATTAATACATAAAATTTTACATGGTTTGATTCCAGCCTAATGAGATCGGGAATCAAACATAATTACATTTGCATAGCCACCCACAATTTTATGTTTTTATTATTATTAAGCTCTATTTTGTATTGAGCACTTTTTAAATAAATACTGCAAAATATATCCGTAATGTTTTAATATTTCATGTTAAAATATATAATGTAATAATAGTTATCCACAGACAGTTTCATTGTATCACAGCTCTTCACTGTCACTAAACAAACAAATACTTCAAGTGGAGATCGAAACACAACCGTTTTGTCAACAGTCGGAGTCTTTATCCACTACGCCATTGGCACTAGCTATGAAAGGAAGGCAAATCATTATGCCTATATTTTTTACATACACATTATCAGATACCGAGAGCACTCTATTTGCATTAGCCATTCAACAGCCATTCTAAAATATTTCACTAGAACAGATCTGTTTCATGTTTTTTGGTGTCAATAATTCACTTTTTACATTGTGTCACTATTCTTGTTTTGTTTTCAATTCAGAGCATTTCAAGATATTTTTTTTATTGTTGAACGTCTTTGTATTTACTGGAAATAAATTTTAGTTGCTTCAAAAGTTTTTTATATATAAATTTAATAATTCAGCTAAAAAGTGTATCCCTTTGTTAGCTTAAAATGAATCAACTGTATTTAATAATGTAAAAGTCTACTTTGAACTTCTTCCTTGGAGATGCTATAACTTTATGACCATAATGTTTTAATGACTTATTGACCAGTTAGAAGACAATCGGACACAACTTGACATTTCACACGATCAATGATGACCTTTTCTCTTTTAGTTTCTACTATTCAACCTTGTCACTTCACTCTTCACCTTTTAGAGATTAAGATTTTTTCATTGCAAATAGATTTTAATAAACCCTTTTAAAAGCATCTCTTGTGTGTGTGTGTGTGTGTGTGTGTGTGTGTGTGTGTGTATAAAATAAAGTTATCTTGTCAGATTTTTCAATTTAGACACATACAGAAATAAATCTGACAGATCGATATTTGCTTCTGACTAGCCAATCTTTGGTTTTGTTTCACCATGTTATTTGACCTTAAATAAAGTACTTCATTTCAGTTTCTTTAGAAAATTAATTATTTTGGTTCGGAAGGAAAATCAGCTTACGTCATTAATAAAAAACACATTTTACCATTTTCAAATCTATTTTCAATATCAGATAAACAATTGCATTTCTTTTTACATAAATCTTAACTGCATGTTAGCTTAGCACATCCATTTCTTAAATTTATTTGTTATCGTACTGGTAGGTAAACATTTTTTATTTATAATAACTATTTAAAATGCTGTTTTAATCTAATGTCATAAGCGCCCATACTTGCAAATGGTGGTAATATGGTTCATTTGTGCACCTAATACAAAAGAGAAACAATATTTCTTGGAAAAGCTACTATTCTAGAAAATAACCGACATAATTCATTTTTATAAGATTTATTTTTAAATAATTTTGATTTAAATAAATAAATAAATAAAATAAAATAATTCTTTAAAACATTTTAAGATCGAATATATTACTTTGCTTATGTTTCAGAAAGAAAAACAACTACATGCGACAACTTCACGTTGTGTGTTCATTGATAGTACGTGACACACATTTAAATAAAAACTAAAACATCGATTTAAAAAAAATTATATTCGGAGACTTCTTTTAAATTAAAAATAAGTAAGCCATCTGGAGTTATTTTCCTTAATTAGGATGTCTTAAGTTATTTCCTTTTGGTTACATTAACCCATCTCTGTATTAATGAAACTAAGATCTTGTGTCCGTGTGCATGTTTTTCGCTTATATTTAACTTTGATAACTATAAAATAAAATTATTTGAAATCAACACTAAAATAAGGGAAAACTAAAATACATAAAAATCCTATTTAAAAGATAATATAAACATATTTTAAATTACTTTTCTCTAACCCCTCTATCTGAGCAACGGCAGTACATACAGCTAGTGTGTGTATATATATATATATGTGTGTCTCAGAGATGTGATTCCGTAGCCTCCTTGTTTTGCGTGGGAGAACTAACAAACTTCATGAATTATGTTTAAAGGATATTTTATTTCCAATACTCATGCAGCTTTGAAAACTGCAATTCAAGAAAAAGAAGTTACATAAATACACGGGGAGAATGTACATCGAAATAAAAAAGTACAATATTTTTCAAATAACACATAAAAAATGAGACAACAAATTGTTATAACAGCAACATCAAATACATAAAAAGATTTTCTCAAGACCACGTGGAATAAAGAATGTGACTGACAAAATATATAGGTGTATTATCGAATATATTTCTATTGAAAAAAAAGCTTTAAGTTATTTTGTGTTTAAATCTTGCATTCAATTTAAATATGTACAAAAGTTTCACCTTATCTTGTTGGCGCATTTAGGGGCTAAAGAAAAAACTGCTACTATATTTCGCTGATTGACAACGTATGAAGTGACCTCTTGGGGAGTCTAATCTCAAAAAGCTTGGGTATCGGACTGGTCTGTTCACTTACCAAATCACCACCTGGATGTAGGAGCTTCTACTTTATTTTACTTTTCAAGCTACATAGAACATGGAATAAGTAATTATTTATCTTATTTATATTATCACTAGCAGGGCCCGTGCTCCGACGTTGCTTGGGACAGATATAAATTAAATTAAAAAATATAAGAATTAGAGTATTAATTTGTCAAAAATCAGTTGAAAACAACCCTGTTATTTAGGTGATTAAAGTAGGATTTATCAATGTTTTGAATCAAACAAAATAGATTTCTCTTTGTTTTGGGTGACTTCCCCCCCCCCCCCCCCTCTACGATTGTATGTAGCGGGTTTTTCGAAAAAATCACCACCACCACCCAAAAGTAAATATGATCCAAGAATATGTGTGAAGCTTTCCAAGGTCAGGGAAGGAAAAATACTTCTAGATTGAGGCAATTTTTATCTCAATCCGTAGTGCCCATTTTGGTGGGAAATTAAATTTACCAACATTGAAAATCAACCTTTCGTCTAACTCTGGCCTTGATTTAAATATATGACGATTGATTTAAGGAATTTGTTGTTATTTTCTTTTCGATTTATCAACTGTTAACTAATCTACACTTTTACCATTGACTATGTTGTTGGTATTTCGTTGCCTCTCCACGAGGGGAGAGTTATACAATGGTGATGTTTAATGTGTTGAAAATCCATCTCCTGGGAAAAGAAATTGCCACAATTTCTTCTAAAATTGACAAATAGTTAAATAGAGGGAAAGTAATAAAAACAAAAATTGCCCCATTCTAGAAAGATTTCTCTTTCACTGACCAAGAAGAGATACGACAAAGTAACAGATACTGCACTTGAAGTTAAAGTATATTCAGAAAAGTAGAAATTAATTTATTTTTTTTGAATAGCAGTAGCAGTTTTAGCGTCAAAGTAAGTATATAAAAAAGTTATAAAATAAATTTGAATTAATATCGAATAATGTTCGGTATGACTAGGAAAATGTAGATGAAAAAAATGATTTAAAATGTTATGCCGGTCTGTGTTCGAAATTGATTTTGAAGCCTTTTAACTGTAATGAATTAAACAAAGGAATGTTATTCGTAACTGACGTATAATAATAAAAATGTACTTAAATAACTCGACTAATACTAATTTAAATCGAATGTGAGCAGAAAAATTGTATGTATCTGTTTAATGGATATTGCCTCGAAGGTACTGTTGTGTGCTGCAATTATTTTAGGCGGCAAAAATGTAAACATGTTTTTTTTAGAAATTGTTGCAAAGGAATAGAGAAAGTGAGAGAGGGGAGGAAGATAGAGAAAATGGACGGTTATAATAGGTAAATCTAAAGGAAAGTAAAACTTCATACGTAACCCACCCACTCCAAATAAAAAAAGAATACCTAATGTGAAAATGAATACACAAATGTTGGATTAATGTTAGATATGTATGAATGGTCAAATTGAAACAATGAACTTGTGTTGTTTGTTAATTATTAGTGGAAGGTTCGTAGAGAAACTGGTATTACATGCTTCCATGGAATTAGTATCAACAATTGAATGTTGTTGAAATGAACACTGCAGTTAGTTTTACGCTGTATTTTAAAAAGGATTTTTAAGCCTTAATGGTGTTATGTATTAAATTGTCTAAAAGTTTAAGTTAAAAAATGAAATTATACCTGAAGTAATCGAAGATTGCTAAGGGAAATGTCTGAAGTCGATTCGATTAAGAGATTGTAGTCACCATTTTGAATCAATGTACAGTATAAGTGATTAAGTTTGTTAAATGTATTCTGTTAATTCTGGAATGAGATGAAGTCTACACGTAATAGTTACAAATAATGTAATCCGATATTCTCAAAAATCAGTGAAATATGAGGAAGTATCTATTAAATTTGTGCGGAATGTATTGTATTATGTATTAAATTAATGGAAGATGAATAGAAAACAATAACAGTTACGTTTTATATAGTATCCTTTGTTTTTTTTTCTTGTTTTTTTTCTTAAATGATTGGTGTTAAAGATTTTTTGTTTGTAGGGTAGGCTTGTCACTCGAACTCAAGGTTAGTAACAGGGTAAAGGGCAGGTTTGGGGAGGATTTCCACCCGGACTTAAGGGTAAATAAATTTTTTTTACTAACTTTTTAACATGAAAAAAATCCCCTGCCCCCCTAAAAAATCTGCACAAAATTATAATTTTTTTTGTTAATGCCCTAAAAAGCTAGAATGGCTCAGAAATAAGGATCATTCTACGTTAAATTTCACACACAGTATGAGGGATGGGTGATGGAGAGCATGGCCCCCAGGTTTGGAGGTTGGTAGGGGTTGGTTGGTCTCCCAGGTTGGGAAATTCAACTCGATTTCAGATTTTATTTGCCATTGGCCACTCACATTCCTGGAAACAAAAAAAAAATGCGAAACATATATGTCTATGGATATCAAATATTTAAAATATTTATTTATTAATAATTATTAACTCTTATAAAGTTGAACCCTTTCAAGAGATAATAAATTGACATTTCAAAATTCTCTCTCTTAGGAGATTCGAACTCTCTTTAAAATCTCATTACTTGTGTTTACATTGAAAGATACAAGGCATATTTCTCTCGCATTTCAAAGCGTGATTGTCATGCTGGCCAAACGTTTATGCAGCCAGAGTTCATAATACTTGAATTCGGGGTTCAAATCGTCCGACCGGCAGTACGGTTACATAAATCCATACTGACAGGCGTTACAAAACAAAGCGAAACATATGTCTATGGATATTAAAAATTAAAAATATTTGTTCATTATTAATAATATACAGGGTGTTTCAAAAGTCTTGGGAACATAACGATTTTTAATAACTCAAAAACTATTAGGAGTTGAAAAATGAAATTGGTATCGTTGGAAAGGTTAAAGTTTCAAGTTTTGTGGGGAATCTTCAAAGTTGCTCAATATGAGCACCATTCGTCACACAGCAGACATCTAGTCGATAGTCCATTTCCTGCCAAACGCGTTCCAGCATCTTGACGTCAATGGTTCCCACAACTGCCGTTACTCGAGCCTTTAGTTCGTCAATATCTCTTGGAAGGGGCGGCACATAGACTTGTTGCTTGACAAAGCCCCAAAGGAAAAAGTCACACAGGGTAAGATCTGGAGACCTAGGAGGCCAGGGCATGAGAACGTCATCACCTCGCCCAGATCTCCCAATCCATCTACCAGGCAGCCTTGTGTTAAGAAACTGCCTTACTCTAAGACTCCAGTGTGGTGGTGCACCATCTTGTTGAAAAATGAAGTCATCAGATTCTGCTTGTTCCAACTGAGCCATTAACCAGTCTTCCAGCATGTTGAGATAGGATTCACCAGTGATAGTTGCCTCTTCAAAGAAGAACGGTCCATAGACACCTTTCTTGGAAATTGCACAAAACACGTTCACTTTTGGTGAATCTCGCTCGTGCTCAAGAAGTTCATGAGGATTCTCAGTACCCCATATGCGAGTGTTATGCTTGTTAACTTTGCCATTCAGATGGAAGGTCGCCTCATCGCTAAAAACAAGCCGGTCATCAAAGCCGTTATCTTCCAACTTCTCTTGCATTGCAATGCAAAAGTCACGGCGAAGTGGCTTATCAGTGTCCTTCAACTTTTGGACCAACTTGAGCTTGTAAGGTACCATTTGCAGTCGTTTCCTTAAGACACGCCAGACAGTTGCTGGAGCAAGCTGAAGTTCCCTGCTGGCTCTTCTCACTGATTTACGGGGGCTCCGCTGAAAGGCTGTCCGAACTTGCTCAACTGCATCTTCTGAAGTTGAAGGGCGACCTGTTCGCTTACTTGGGCACAAACACCCATCTTTCACAAATTTAGCATGCCATCTGACAATGGATTTCCTTTCAGGGGCTTCTTTTTTAAATTTCCTGCGAAATGCACGCTGAACACATGTCCACGATTCAGTCTTTGCAAATTGGAGGACGCAAAATGCCTTGTCTTGTTTAGAGAACGCCATTACTGCACCTGGAAAGATAACACGAAAATCATTAGTATGACCAAAAACTTGATTAAGCAAGCTTTAAAATGGCACCAGTTTCATTTTTCTACCTGGAATAGTTCATGAGATATACGCATTTGTAATGTTCCCAAGACTTTTGAAACACCCTGTATATATATATATATATATATAATTACACACACTTTGGAGCGTTTCGGATGACTGCCAACAGTGATGTGATTGTACCAGTTAAAACGTACAACTATGTCTCAACTGGTATGGCTACGTCACCTGCCATCAGTCACCCAGAACACTCCAAGTGTGTCCCACATTGATGTTGATGGCCCAAAGCCATCCGGTAGGTATCTTAAGATATAGAGGGGATACTTTTATTTTACGCAGATCCCACAATATTATTGTAAAACCTCAATAGATAAATAAGAAATAAAACAGATTAGAAAAAAAATAATTAAGAAATAGGAGTTGTAGAGAATAAAAAAACTTTTTTTCAATATTGTAGAGAGTATATTAATAATCTGCCCCCCCCCCAATTATTTTTTAAATATACCCCCTTAAAAGAATCGTTAACGTAGACTTTATGAATATTATTATTTTTAAATAGCCCCCCCCCCCAATTGTAGACAGTATTTTATGAATATTATTATTGTTAAATAATCCATCTCTCTCCCTCGTAAAAAAAATTAAAAAGGTGGTTTTATATTTATGTAAAAATATTATACTTACTAAAAAGAAATAGAAATGGTAGCTGAATGTGAATCGTTAAAATTCTACTTTGAGCTCCACATGTAAAGAGCTTCCTTGCAACCCGTTTCTCACAGAAGAGATGTTGCTAGTCTCTCTCTGCTCTATCGTTATTACCATAGGTTTTCAACTGAGCTCCAATCTTTGGTTCCTCCTTTTAAGATATTTGCAGCAGGAAGTTGTTTTGCTACCATGTTGAAAAAAGACTTTCCTTTCTCCTGCCATGTGTCTAGAGTCACGCTGAATTTTCAGGCAGTTTCTCTGCAAGAACTTCCTGTTGTGGAACACATTGCCGCAGGACTGCTTCCCTGCTGATTACAACTTGGTTGTCTTCAAGTCCAATGTTAACAGATACTTGTTAAAAACTGCCTCATAAATAACACATTTGTACACTCGAACGATGTCAGTACTCTCATAGATTTCCTCATCTTCCAGCTGACAAACCTTTCAGTCTCATTAACTCTATTCTCCTCTCCTAACTAACGCCAGGCTTCATGCTAGTATAGAAGGGTAAATCCAACAGTAACGGTTGATTTGTTATTGTCATCAGCATGAGTTAAGTATTATGTAAAAAAAATGAAACAACAAATGAACTTGTCCAGAGTCAAGTATTACTTAAAAAAATAAAACAGGAAATGAACACGTTAAAAGTTTTTATCTGAAAAAAACAACAAAATCCTGCTGCTGGAAAATGGTAAATGGATTTAATGGATACTGGATAATTTTGTTCTTATTTAATTATTTTAAATCTAAAAAATATCAATAAAAATAATTATTCAGATGTTGAAACTTTTTTGTAAATACATTCTTTGCTGAGATATTTTGTGCTTTAATTTTATTTTTGTTTTATGAAACTAAGAAAATCTATTTAAAAAAATGGATTGTGTTTCTTTACATTCTAATATATTTCAGTTATTTTATAGACCTAACCGATAATTGCCCCTTAGTGACCCCAGATGAAATTAAAGGAAAATTTGAATTGTGTCTTTAGATTCTGTGAAAAATTTAGCCCTTATTGAAACCTATTTGAACTGTTAATATATCTATATCTCTCACACATAAACGAACATTGACTTTTATATATAAAAATATATGTGTGTGTGTGGTGTTTTTTTTTTCCTCTAGGCTCTTGGTTGCCTTCTCTTCCAATTGTGTTTTAATGAACATCCGTTTGAAGATTCTGCTAAATTACGGATACTCAATGCCAATTACTCAATTCCTGAAACGGATAACACTTTCACTGTTTTTCATGACTTGATACGTAAGTGCGATCAAAGTTTATTTCTCTCATTAAACTATTTTTTTTATTATCCTGAAAATGCATTCCTTTTTTTCAACAAACAAATAAATAAATTATTGAATTTGATTCTATGCCTGATATAATTTTTCACTTGTCAAGCAGATTTTGAGCTGTGTTTCTGAATTTTTGAGATGAGGGTTGATAATTTGTATAATTTCGATTATTCGGACTACTGTTCTCATCTTGAGTGTCCGCAGGGACCCATGGCTGATATAGTACTAAGTAAAATTCAGTTCTAAGTGATAGTCATCTGAAGGTTGAAGGTTCAATCCTCGGTGCAGGCGATACGAAGAATTGAGAATTACTGAAGACTTCTCTCAGTCATGGTTGACAGAACGAGAGCATGCTACCTCCGTGGATTTAATAAAGGGTTCCGTTCGAAATTCCGTCCAGATTCCAGAGTTCCTCAGAAATATTCCCGAGTTCGAAACGATACACCTGAAGAAGGCCGAAGGTTACAGCTGCCGAAACGTTATGATAACACTCAAGATGAGAACAGTAGTCCAAATAATCGAAATTATACAGATTTTGAGCTATTTTTAATATATGCTAAAATCAAATGTTTTTCAGATTAACAATTTATAAGAAAGAACAATATAATTATCTGTGATTCTGCTCTGGACATAATATTCGTGAACTATGAATATTTTCTTTCTCTACCCCTAATTGGCATGATACAGTAAAAATCAAATATTTTTTTTAAATGGTAGAAAGTAAATTTAATGGATCAAAAGTAACCTAAACCCTTTACTACTATAAGATTGTTAACTAATTTCACCATAGATCACTACGCTTTGTTCAGTTTTTTTTTTTTTTTACCTAACATTAACAAATTGTCAATGGATAGAACTTCATCTACCTGAACATCCAATGTATAAAAATGTTATTTTCTGACAGTCAGATATATTTATCGCACAACAAAAGTTTCTTTGAATTTGAACTTGGTTTAAAAAATTATGCAATTTAATTATTCTCTAAGGTTAAAATAAGATCAGCAAAGAAGAGAATATGGAAAAATAATTCTAAATTCTTTTATTTATATATATATATATATATATATGTATATATATATAGAAATGATTATGTAGATAGAATGATATTAGTCATTTCATACTAAATCGCTTAACATTTTTCAAGTCAATAAATATTATCCAAAATTTTGATGAAATTTCTGAAGATAATGTTTCAGCTTGATTAAACAAAAATGTCAGAATTGAGTTTGAATGCCGATAGCCTGCTCAGGAACGCTGATCACATTGTGGTAATGATTGATATCACCCTAAAAACTCGTCCAAAAGCTGATTAGCCGTTGCTCAAAACGACAAGATACTCCGAACAGGCTGATTTTGAATCGATAAGAGAACACATAAGCGACGCCCCATGGAGAGAAACCTTCTCCCTTCCTGCTGATCAGTGTGCAAATGAGCTAACCGAATGGGTCAAAGTAGGCATTGAAGCATATGCCACCATGCAAAAACTCTTCAGCAAACCCCACTCTCTTCAATGGTTCATCTCGGAATGTGCAGCTGCTATTGCACTCAGGCAGCAAGCATTCCGACGATTCGGCTGCCATAAGTCAACTGCGAATAGACAGAAATTTATAATGTCAAGAAATAATTGTAAAGTAGTGATAGGTGAAGCAAAGAGAAGGTATACAGAGATAACCAAAAAACGCATTCAGTCACAGAAACTAGGTACTCGCGATTTCTGGAA
The DNA here is from genome assembly GCA_963556195.1 of Sepiola atlantica. NCBI lineage: Eukaryota > Metazoa > Mollusca > Cephalopoda > Sepiida > Sepiolidae > Sepiola > Sepiola atlantica. The sequence continues at coordinate 47,437,871 of OY744522.1, forward strand.
AGTCTACAATAGTGCGGTGGACAATCAACAATCCACCCCCCACCCACCCCTGCTATCAAACCACAATGATGTTGTTTGCACGGCAACTGATAAGGCTGAACTACTTGCCCAGTGTTTCGCCTTAAACTCCATTTTGAACACAGCAAACAACCCCCACCCTAAATTACTATTGTGGACCAAAGTCACACTTGAAAACCTGGTCATCACCCCATCTCAAGTCAGGGACATCATAAAAAACCTTGACACCTCCATAGCTTGTGGGTTTGATCTTATACCAGTAATAGTGATAAAGAAATCCTCTGCTGAACTGGCCCCTGTCCTCTCAAAACTATACAACAAATGCATCACTGAATCTTGCTTCCCTGATAGCTGAAAAATTGTCTCTGTGGTACCAGTCTTCAAGAATTCTGGAGATAGAACTGATCATCAGAATTATCACTCCATCAGTCTACTTCCGATCTTTGCTAAAATCTTTGAATCCTTAATCAATCTAGATAGTCCGGCACCTCGTAAATGTTAAAGTTTTTCTGACTGTCAGTATGGATTTAGACAAGCACGATCTACTGCAGATATCCTAACGGTCATCTCTGAACGCATATATCATACACTGGACAAGGCAGGTGAAGCTAGGGCGGTAGCACTTAATATATCCAAAGCCTTTGACAAGGTCTGGCATAAAGGGCTTCTCCTAAAAATTCACTCATATGGTATTACTGGACAAATATTTTATATAATTAGATCCTTCCTAACCAAAAGAAAGATCCAGGTTGTCTTCGATGGCCGTTCATCTAAGCAACATGACATAAATGCTGATGTACCCCAGGGATCCATCCTTGGACCTTTATTGTTCTTGATTTTCATAAATGACCTACCTGATGACATTGAGTCTGAGATAGGTATATTTTCTGACGACACCACACGCTCTCGTCATGTGGGCAAAACAGATGCGCACATATCCGAGGCAATGGCTGAATCCTTAGAAAGTGACCTCCAGTCTGTAGTGGAATGGTGTCATAAATGGATGGTATCATTTAATGCTGCAATTACAAAGCTGTTTTCCTTCAACAACTACAAGAAACCTCTTCAACCACTGATTGCCATGGCAAATAACATCCTACCTGAGAGTTCAACTTTCAAACTCCTTGGCCTAACATTCACATGTAACATGAATTGGAACAAATACATTGAAGATATTGCCAAGGCTGCTGTAAAGAAGGTGGGCTCTCTCTACCATGCTAGTAAACTTCTCACACATGACATTATCCTATATCTCTACAAAGCCACCATCTGCCCATGCATGGAGTATTGTTGCCACATCTTGAATGGTGCATCATCCACTAGTCTCTCCCTCTTAGACAAGGGTCAAAAAAGAGTCGTCAACTTGATAGGTCCCTCACTATCCATCAGCTCCAGCCCCTGTCCCATCGCCACAATGTTGCATCCTTGTGCCTGTTTTACAAGTACTTCAATGGATTGTGCTCTGATGAACTTGCTGCTCTGGTGTTCCCTCGGCATAAATACACTAGATCAACCCGACCATCAGCTAAGTCCTATCCATTTATTGTGGAGGTTGCCAGATGCTGAAGAGCCTTCTACTCCAATAGCTACTTTCCTCGTGCTTCCCGCCTTTGGAACTCCGTTCCTGCTCCCTGTTTCCCTGACTGTACCGATATGCAGAAATTTAAAACTAATGTAAACAGACATCTCACTGCACACCTCCCAACTTAGGATGACCCCCAAAAATTACATTCTCAGTAGCCCCTTACGTCTACAGTGGCAACTTGCCTTGTTTGGGGTGAACTATGATGATAAAAAGAATTAAAAAGTTAACAGTAAAATAGCAATTGCTTTCGATGATTGGTTTGCAATAGATATTGTGTTTTGAAATTAAAAAGGATTGATATACTGAAAAATATGAAACTAAATTCGACTTTAAATGTTTAATTTGCCAACTTGGCAGAAAATGTTACCAATTAATATAATAAAAAATAGCAATATGATAGTTTTAAATAAGATGAATGAAGAGGGGAAAATAAAATTGGATATAAATACCCACAATTTGATGAACAGTGTTGTTTAATGCAATATTCTTTGTAAATAATATTCCAAGTTTTGGTTTGTATTGACAGACATATAATCTCCATTATTACATGATTTGACATCAGATCGACATAATGGTTGCTGACTCCATGTATCGAATCAACAAGTAGAGTTTGAACAAAAGTTGCTATTTCATTTATAACCCAAATGTCTAAATATGGAACATTTTTGGGTTTTTTTTAAATATCTTTCTTTGCATTAGAAATTTATTGAAAGATTTCAAAAACTAAATCTACCAAACAATTAGATTTTTTTCTGATTAACAGAATAACATATTTTTAACAAATGATTCAATCAAGTTACAAATATCATGAGTGTAGAAACATTTCAGAATGAAATCAGAAATAAAAGTAAACCAAAAAATTACAATTTTTGGTACTCTGCCGATGAAATTTTTTTTTTTTAATTTTCATTAAAATTGTTATATAATGAGATGGGGGCTCATGTAGGTGACATCTTGGAGAGAGTTGGCTGACCACAGTTAACCTCTTTCCCAGTTTACAGTAGTTTGATATAGATGCATATGGGGTTGGTTACTAATAAAAACGGCAGTTTTGAACTTCAGCTCGGTCCAAAAAAAAAAGTTACCATCTAGAGTTTTGATAAAGGTTTGAACCGTGAATTCTTGTTGCATGGTATTTTTGTAATGACGCTCGTCTGCACCGCCGCACAGTATTAATTAAAGGTGGTGGATACACATGTTTAGTGCAGTTGCAGATGTCAACAACAGAAGCAAATAGCAATGCAAGCAAAAGAAGCCTAAAACATTAATAAGTAAATGTTATTACAAGTGAATACATTAGATGCAATTGGGTTTGAACTTTGCTTTGCTAATTCCATAGTCTACATTGGTATCCATTGCACGACCCATGCCTTCATTCAATAAATTGTTTAAAATAGAAATTGAGTTTTTGAATTAAACCACAAAAAGGTTGATATGCCATAAAACAGACTTGCTAAACCTGGTGATTTTTAAGGTGTCAGAAATATTTCTTTTATTTTTATTTGTATGATGATGATGATGTATGTATCAAAATGAAAACGAAATTAAAAATTTTCTTTTAAAAATTTTTCTAGGTTCTATGCTTCAAATTGATCCTCGTCATCGTCCGAATATAAATGATCTTATTGATAGATCGCAACAAATCGCAATTGCGTGTGAAGTGGATTTGAAAACTGGGCTTGGCTTTTCTAATGGTGTGAGTCCTCAAGGTGAGTTCATTTCAGATACAGTCAAAGATTGAGGCAGGGTCAGATCATGACCTTTTGGGCTCCTTAATAAAATTATGCACCACCATCAGACACGCACAATCTCAGACTAATTTACCTGCATCCATCTTGAATATTTTGTACTCTTGATATATTTCAGCAACATTTACACAAGCTTCAAGTAAACTTCCTGCAAATTCTTTACATAAACTAAAATATTTTTTGATTGTCAATAATAAGTAATACCATTATTTTACTTTTATATTGCAAACCAAATTAGCACATATTTCAACAATAAAATAATCAAAATAAATTTGAGTTTGTAATATTGATTGATCATTTCAGTTTATGAAAGTATTGATTCAACAATTCAGGATCCCAAGTTTGGACTTCCAGGCTTGAGTGGCCCTAGTCTATAGGATAGTCCAGTTTTACGTGGAGGGTATGTTTATTTATCACCATTTAATGGGTGGCACTTTTCCTGGCCCGCAGCGACCGCCAGCACCAAATGGCTCAAGTGACTCAATCGAAGTCATTTAAAAATAAAGAATAGTCTTCAATATTAAAGATAAGCATATAATTGTCTTCCACCCCCCCCTCAAATACATATTTTTTCGGTTTATTTTTATTTTTCCTGGCCCGCAGTGGCTGCCAGCGCCAAATGGCTCAAGTGATGCAATCAGAGTCATTTAAGAATAAAGAATAGTCTTCAAAGAATTTTAGGTTCAATTATACTATAGGGGCCGTTGGATTTTCTCACACATTTCGCTCGGTATTCACCCAAATGGTTGATAAAATCGATTTTTGGGGTGAAATGGTACATTTTGTCCTGACAAAAAATTCTAATTTATTTTTTAGCATATATCAAATTGAACTTTTATGCCACATTTTTACGTGTCGTCTTTTCGGCAACATTTTGTTTATTCTTAAATTCACGACTAGTATGTTTTAACCTTTTCATGTGTGCTTTTAAATTCGTTAAATTCCGTTAAAACTTGCTTTTGTAAATAGGAATGTTCAAAGTTTTTTTTTGTGTGTGTAATAAAATGTTAAAGCAGTAAAAATATCTTTAGTCCAAGGAAAAAACAATGAAAACCAACATGGCCGCCAGCGATTACCAAAAATATAATTAAGACGAACAATCAGTTTCATCCAAAATTTGGGCGAATACCAAGCGAAATGAGCGAAAGAAAACAGCGGTCCCTATTCTACAATTAAACCTATGTTTAAAGTTAACGAAAATATCTTAAATTTTAATGTTTTTGCCCGAATTAGGAAAACTTACTCCAGTTAATTTTTCGGTGGAGGAAAATTCGACCCAATATTTTTTCAACTCCCAAGGTCTAGGCCAGATATTTTGTATGAAATTTTAAGACATTAAATGGTTTTCTGAATTGTTTATTGACAGAAAAGTAGAAAAATAAACCAAAAAAAAAAACTGTATTCGAGAGGGAGGGGGGGAGAGACAATTATATGCTTATCTTTAATATTGAAGACTATTCTTTATTTTTAAATGACTGCGATTGAGTCACTTGAGCCATTTGCTGCTGCGAGCCGCTGCGGGCTAGGAAAAGTACTGCCGCCATTTAATTGTGTGATCATGAGCACACTAAAAAACTAAGTAATATGCATTTTACAAAGCTGAAATGGAAGGTTGGCAATTGAGGGAAAAAAATATAACACATGCAGAGCCTGTGCTATCAATTTCCAAAGTAAAACCCCTAACTTATTTTTTTATAGCCTCTGAAGACCTCCATAGTGCTGTAGAGAACTACATAACAAAGTACTCGATAAGTCCCGGGTCTAACTAATGAAACAACTTTTAAGCAGAATTCAAATTTATTCTTCAACATAGTCTCCTTCTAGGGTAATGCACTGATTCCAACGCTTCTCTAACAATTCGATGCCTTTTTTGTAAGAACGATTTGTCTTTGGTCTAAAAATACGCTTCAGTCTCTGATATCAATTCTTCATTGGAGCCAAGTCTCATTCTCTCAAGCAATCTTTTGAGGTCTGCAAACAGCCAGTAGGCACTGGGACCAGATTTGGAGAACAGGGTGGGTGTGCAACCAATTCGAAGTGCAATTCATGTAGTTTTGTCATTGTTGCAATTGACTTTGACACGGTGCATTGCTTTGGTGAAAAAGCACTTTTTTCTTCATTTGTGTCTGTTTTTTGCCGTTTTCTTCAAATATACAAAAAACATGATATAATATTCGTTATTGATGTCTTTTCCTTTCTCACGGTAATCGATGAACAAAATATCTTGCACATCCCAAAATACAGAGGCCAAAATCTTGCCTTTAGTCACTTTGGACGACTTTCACCTGCTGCTGTCCACTCAGCCGACTGCCGATTTGAATGCGAAGTGAAGAGGTGGATCCACGTTTCATTCATTGTCACATATTGACGCAAAAACTCTTTTGGTGTGTTGGAACAATTGCAGACAACGCTCTGAATCATTGACTCGTTTTTGATCGACTGAGCAAATGCGTAAAACAGCTTTCTCATTGACAAATGTTCATGCAAAATTCATGAATACCCTGCCTTCTGATATCTTCAACTCCTCTGCTATCTCACGCAACTTCAATTTACGATCGGCCAAAACGAGTTTGTGGACTTCATTTTTATGTTTTCTGGGACAACTGCCAAATTTGAGCGACCCGAATATCATTTGTGTCTGTATGACCGCATTTAAAGTCAGCATACCACATGTTGTTTCTGACACAGCAGTGCCAGAATAACACTTATCAAGCTATTACTTTGCTTTAACAGTATTTTTCCTATCAGAAAGCAATGCTTTATCAACACACGAAATTCAGATTTTGCCATTGTTTTGAAAATTTGCAACAGTACATTCACTTTAATAAATGCAATTTGTAAACTAATAATCTGATTAGGCTCAAATTTTGACATGTTCAATTTGAAGGTTAGTACTTTATAAAAATCATATGGATTTTTAGTGATGCCATCTATATGTCAGGCCCGGGACTTGAGTGATGTGCTAGTTTTATTTTTTGGTCCATTTACTTTAAACATTGCCCTCCAAAATGATATAGACATTTTAACAGTAAAAACATATTTATAAAAAAAAAGTTATTTTGCATAATTTGGCTATTATTTAAATTCTTCAATTATTTTGAAAATTGCTATGATGTTAAATCAAAAAAAAATTATCTCTTAGAAAATCTATAATTTATTGTATAAATGCGGAAAATTTTAGTTAAAATTGGATAATTCTCCGATTTTTGGTGATAAAAAAAAATGAATGCATTAATTTGTTTACAAAGACTAATTTAGTGGGACCCCATATCGTCGATTTGAGGAGAACCCATGAATCCCTACTGCATGCATGTATAAAAATTGAATATCTTCAATTTCTGTTGTATAGCTCTTTTGAAGGGTTCTATAGATGTTGTTCTTCTCTTGGGGCCACGGTTGATTGGATCTCATTCAAGTAAATGGGGTTCATGAAAAAATAAACAAAGACAGTTAAAAAGTTAACCATATATTTTATTTATTACTTAATTATGGATCCATTTCCTTCATTCTGGGTTGTCTAGCTGTCATCAGAGGAGACACAAGGCTTCTAATACCACTTCATAGCACAATCTTGCATTAGATGTTTTCCTCACTAACTTTTATATTACAACTGTTTTAACATCAAATCACTACTGTCTTTGTCACATGACTACATTCAACCAATCAAAAATATTCATATATGGGGAGAGGTGAAGTTATGGTCAAATTTAACAATAATTCAAAGAAAAACAATGTAATAATAACTCCTGCAAAAAAATCAATCATTATCTACACTGTTATTGTAAAAACCAAGATTTGTAAGCAAAAACATAAGATTAGCTGCCTAATAAAGTTTTAAGAAAATAAGACACATACCTGGACTGAATAAAAACGGATATCTAAAATAGGCATTAGGTTTAGAAATTTGGCATCTCAACTATACTGGTAGTTGAAAGTAGCGTGTTTAGCATGATCTGATGTCAATCAAACCTCAAGCTTCTCCCCCCCCTCCCTAAAAAACGGCACATTTTTAAATTGTCTTGTCTCTGAATAACATTTTTTTCATTAAAAAAAATCAAGAAAAATTTATATTTATTTCTGGTGTTTAAGTGATGTCAAATAAGGTTTCAGATTTAACTTGTTTGTTTCATCTGTTCAGATAAGTGGGGTGCTGAATTTAGATATAGTTCAGTTTGTTCTTTATATGTTTAAATATAATGGACGTCTGAAAGACTGTTACATTTTAGTAGATCTACCGTGTTTTTGCCTAAATTCATTGCTGGAGCTTTGAGGGGAGCAATTTCTGTACAATAGAAATTTTTTTTTTTTTATTGAAAGCTGTTTTTACTCTCTCTCTCGCTCTCTCTCTCTCTCTCTCTCTCTCTGTGTATGTATAATATATATATATATAAAAGTAGACAATGGTATTTTAATTTCCAATGATCCAAGTCTTTATTCATATTTTTACTTGCCAAAATATAAAAAAATTCAATGTAACTCTTGACAATTGTTTCGAGCAGAAACAAACAACCAGTAATAAACACACAGTTACCATGATCTTTTGTTTACTTATATATGCTCTGTTGTTAAATGTTAACATTCATCGAGCTTTAACATTAAACAGTTCTGGTAAATTTAAAAAATATATATATACAGAAATATATATATATATATATATATATATATATATATAGTAAGTACTGAAAATTGATACATAAAAACTTATATTTCCTTGTAAAATTTTATGTGGATACATGAAATAGTAATATTATATATATATATATAATATGAGGGAGCAAGTTTAGTTCACAGAGGAAGGCCAAGGAAAACATGGTAGGAAGTGATAAAAATGATCTTAAGGGATAATGCCCTGGCCAGGATTAGGTTGTATTGGAAGTCACTTTCTTAAAGCCGTCCAACGCATGCCAGCATGTAAAACAGGTGTTAAGCAAAATACGATGAATACTCATATCCAACATGACAAAAAACTTTCTACCCAATGTACATATTTTGTATCCTGGGAAGAGGGAGGCATGCTCACCTGTGAGGAGTTGATTATCTATCTCTTTGAACCTCTGCTCTTCTGTCTGGAACTTTTGGTTTCTCTTGGATACTTTTTATTTTAACTTTACAGGCATGTTTTTAATGGAGATAGAAAAATAGCAATCTCTCCTCCCCCATTGGCTTGCACTCCCCTTCGTTATCCATCTGATGTTGCATCTTTTATTCGATACAACCTCCTTACCCTTTGCATTCCACCTATCTGGAATGCTAGTTACTCATCTTGAATCGACTGTTCTCTTCCACAGATGTTCAAATCTTTACTTTACCTAAAGTATCCAAGTTTCAGTCCAGCTTAATTTAACACAAGGCCATTCAATAGTTTATGCAATTACAAATGAGATTTTGAAAAGAGATTTCATATGATTAACAGAGCAAAATGTTTATGACAAAGTCTCGTTCTTGTGAAGAACAAATGAAGCAGATAATTCAAACTGATTGTGAGTTATGAATTATTGAAAATTGAAATTTATTTCTATCTCTGATTGTGACCTTTAAATAAACTTCATTTCCATAAAATCATAGTGATGCTTATGTTCGTCCCAAACAAGGCATATTGCCACTGAAGCGTAAGGGGCTATTGTGGTAAGGACCAGATTTATAGGGAGCAACCTGGATAGGGAGTTGGGCACCAAGATGTTTTGTTCACATTATATTGAAATTTCTGCGTATTGGTACAGTTGGCGGAGCAGGGATGGAATCCTAAAGGAAAATGATCTGAGGAATAAAAACTATTAAAGTAGAAAGTCTTCCAGCATCTGGGAACCTCTACATTGTAGGGGTGTAATTTTGCTGCTAGTTAAGTGTGTCGGAGGTATATACATTAAGGGGGTACAAGTATAGTAAGTTCATCGGAACACATCTTGTGAAAATACTTGTAAAACAAGCACAGAGATGCAACACTATGGCCGAAGGGATAGGGGTGGAGCTTGGCACACAGTGGAGGACCTGTTAGTTTAAAAATTCTTTTTTGCAACCTGTCCAAGATGGAGAAGCTAGTGGTTAGTGCACCATCCTAGATGTGGCAATAATACTCCATGTACGGGTGAATGGCGGCTTTATAAAGATATAGGATATTGGCAGGTGGTAGAAGTTTTTTAGCCCGGTAGAGAGAGCCTACCTTATTTGCGGCAGACTTGGCAGCATCTTCTATGTACTTATTCCACTTCATGTTGCCTGTGAATGTCAGGCAGAGGGGTTGGACTCTCAGGAAGGGTGCTATCCGCCATGACATTCTGTGGTTGGAAAGGTTTCTTATAATTGTTAAAGGAGGAAAAGAGCTTTAACTTGGGCAGAATAATGCTTAACAAATTTTTGCGATGAGTCATGATTGGAAGGATGTTATACTTTGCTTGAAGCATTGTGAGTATTGATTTACTCCTCTCCAGGAGTTAGGCACAAGGCCAGTTTTTATCTTACTCCCACAAGTAAGATGTGACCCAAGGTCGGGTCGGGAAAGTGGGGTTTAAAAATTGCCTGGGCAGCCCCGTCGGCATTCCCCGGTAGGGGCGCCTCAGGCAGTAAGCAATAAACTTACTCCTCCCTAAAGAGGGATACTACACTTTGATCTTAGCCAAAAGGCCAAGAACGTTTGTGAGTAGTGTGTAAGAAGTTGTTTGAAAGGTATGATAATGCAGTTTGGTTGAAAAACACTTCGATACGATACAAGGTAAACAGAATAAATGACAATATTGAAAGATTTCAATAATTGTTGATTAACAATTTATTTACCAATGTAATGTTTCAAACCAGGATGGTATCGGTGGTGTTATATTCTTTGAATTTTTCAGGTAAGGTCAAACTTTCCCCTAAAAATGCCTACTATATATTCTAAGAGAAGTATCTTGTCACAGCTCATTTTATTTATTTTTCTGATAGTAAAACAAGCATCAAATGGCCAACTGGTGTAACTGGTCCCCAGATGCTGGAAAAGGTTAAATAAAAATATCATTAAGTAACGTAAAATCCATCCATCTCATTAACTCTGATCCCGAAGTGTTTTTAGCCTTGATAAGTGATGATTCCTTCCACTTTTCGAGCCTTCGGGGTAGAATTAAAATGTAATATCTGTTCTGTTCTCAGTCAGAGGAGAAATCCTTCTTGATTGAGGAAATTAAATTTTTTGTTCCATCCAGGATACCCCTTTTTGGGGAGCTGGATACCCTCACATAAAAAACGAACTTATGTCTAACTTTCCTCTCATGCAGAGGAAAGTAAACAGAACTCATTAGTAGGAAAGAAGAAAAAAAATAACGTTGAAAATCAAAACAAATTTTACACTGTGATTCTTATTGTTTTTTAATAATTTAGTCTATTTTAATATAATATTATTTAGTTTAAAATGTACATGAATTAACAATAGTAGTTATTAAAACGATGCTTTAAATAATTAAGTCTATTTTAGTAGAAAATACAATAAATTTAATTGTTTTTGTATTATTAAAGAGCGTTGTTAAGACAAATGGGTTAAAGGGAAGTAATCCATTGTGATAAATTACCCTAATACGGATGGACCAGGTTTGTAAGACGGTAATTGTATTTTAAATAAAATATTTTACAGTATTTCATTTTTTATTAACATTTATTCTATTTATTGAGGACAGTATAAATATTGTCATTTAAGATATCTATTATGAATGTATTTACTATACTTCGTTTCTTCAAGAGCCGGTCATAATTTTACCAACTTATGTTAGTAGAGAACACCAGCTTAATGACAGAATTTACAATTATTTTAATCTTTAAATTCGTTTCCGCAAATAACTACAAAGTTTTGAAGAAAAATATTTTGTGTGATGATTCTTTATGGTAAACTTTCTAACCCACGACTTGTTACAATTAGAAAATCGACCTACCCTAACATAATGCACTTTTGATGGGTGCATTTAAGCACTGCACACAATGTTTATAGGTTGGCAAAAAGGCCAGTACAAAAAATTAAAATGTTTTAATGTTAAACGTATACAATTTGTTTTCAGTTATTTTTTTAGTATGCTTTTTTTAAAGTATTATATTAAATATCTAGAGGACTAATAACTTTTATTTGCTTTGAACCTTGTTGAATCTATCGAACCAAAAAAATATTTACTTTAACATTTCTTACAAAATTTTCATTACTATATGTTTTAGTAAACAGACAAAAACTATTAAACAGATCAACACAGACTTTCGCTATTAAGTCGGCCTTACAAAAAATTAAAATTTTCACTGATTAAAAACAGCATATTTAAATAAAATATACCATTCATTTACTCAGATCATTCTTTAGTAAAAATGCAACATATCTACATCAACTTTCGTTTTTACACCAGCCTTATAAAAAAGAAAATGATTTAATTACACCATACTTTATCAAAAAAAATTCATACATTTCAAAATCGTTCATAAGTTGACATAAAGAAGAATATTTATTCATTTAGACAACTCTTTTTTTATTAACAAAAACAAAACAAATTGCTTGTATGGGCATTCTCTTCTTTTTAATTACAGCTTCACTTTTGGTTTGATTTTATCAACAATGTTTCACTAAGATGAAACTGAAATCTTTCTTTTGAGATGAATAGTGTTTCTTATTTACATTATTTTTTACAACAGATTTATCATTTAATCAGTAAAATATTAAGAAGAAAAATAATATTAACAATATTTTTTTTATCTAAAATCTGTTGAGGATAATATGTTTACACTGGATTCCATCAAACCTTGCCAAAGACAGGAGTGGAGAGGAAGACTTAGATTTCGAGACTAGACAATCAGGCCCCACCCTCATCAGAGGATTAATTGTGGCCTGATTCAACAAATAAACCGGTTGTTGTTGTTGATGATGATGATGATGATGATGATGATGATGATGATGATGATGATGATGATGATGATGATGACGACGACGACGACGACGACGACGACGACGACGACGACGACGACGACGACGACGACGACGACGACGACGACGACGACGACGACGACGACGACGACGACGACGACGACGACGACGACGACGACGACGACGACGACGACGACGACGACGACGACGACGACGACGACGACGACGACGACGACGACGACGACGACGACGACGACGACGACGACGACGACGACGACGACGACGACGACGACGACGACGACGACGACGACGACGACGACGACGACGACGACGACGACGACGACGACGACGACGACGACGACGACGACGACGACGACGACGACGACGACGACGACGACGACGACGACGACGACGACGACGACGACGACGACGACGACGACAAATATACCGTTTTACTTGATTTTATTTATAAGTAAAAAATTATTATTTACAAAAATTATAAAATAAACATAGTACCTTGTGGTTCATGCTGGGAGCAGGAATTAGTTAGATTTCTCACTTATTCCTAAGCAATGCCAAGATGGGTCCTGCTTGTTTCTAAAGTTAGGCCATTTATCACACTGATAGTGAGATTAAAATGCCAAATTTATATTCAAAATAGAAGAAAATCAGATTTATGATATACTAAGCATGTCTATACAACCGACGTTGCATATTGCTTTGCCAAAAGACATCTCATTAATTCAGTATTTATTTTTATTGTTTTCTTAAGCAAACCAGTCAGTGAGTATCCCCACCCCCACATTACAAAATTTACTTCCACCATAATGCATTTCAGTTCATTCGTAAAGAAGTCAGCCATTTTATTCTTTTGTTAAATTGTAAATTTAAAACACCCCCCCCCCCCCCCCCAAAAAAAAAAAGAAAAACCACACACGCACACAAACCACAGGCAAGCAAACACATCAGTGAATATCTTCCACCCCACCCTTAACCAATCACCTTTAACAATTTTTTTTTTCATTATTGTGGATAAAAACTTAGCATTTTTGGTGAAAAGAGTCTTTCCAGTCCTTTCACTTCTGTGGGTTACAAGTTTTGATTTGACTGTGAGTTGACCATAAAATAATTATAAATTATTCTTTCCCTTTTTAATTAAGCATTAAGCTTTTACTTATATTTTAGCTTTATCCATTTCACTTGAGTTTTTATGAGGGGGCACATTTAATTATTGGTCAATTGTGATTATGATCTAAAAAAACAATATTGATTTTTACCCTATCACTTTTTATTCATTACTAATTGAAGCTTGAAAAAATGATATTGAATTTTGCTAAACAAACAAAACTAATGATTTATCGCAGAAACTGTAGCAAATGAGAATCGTAGCTCGAGTGGAAATGGAGAGTAGCGTTGGTGTAAAAATTGGAAGAGAAAATAGGAAGTCACAGCAATAAGTTTTTTTTTTAATATCTACTATTTATTCAGATGTAATAAAACTTTTAATTTTGCCTTGATATTAATTATAGAATAGTTTATTGCAATTTTCTCGTGAAATACTATAAATGAAAGAATGGAATTTTCCTCAAGTAAAAAATGGCATTTTTGGTAAAAAAAAAAAAAAGAAGTCTTTCCAGTCCTTTCTGGTCAATTTACTTAAAAGTCGAAACAGAATTAATGAAATTTTGAAATGGAAACCCCTACCTAATAATTAAAGATTTAATTACTAAATTGATATTCTCTCATTCTGCTGTACTTTTTTGTATCTACCATCAAAATTGTTTGGTTCTTTCTCTATAAGTGGATATTTGAAATCATTTTTTTAAATCACCAATATTTTATGATAGAAAAAGATAAAATAAACTAATTCAATTATTAACTTCTGATGCAATGACCCATGACAGAATAAAAAAAAATGTCTCATGATTACAGAAAAAGGAGGTTATGTTTTACACAAGTATTTGGAAGCCCTTATTTACTTACTTCGTCATGAAGACAGATTTTGGCACAGGGTTGGTTTTTAATGTGGGAAAATTCAGCTACCTAAAAAGATCACTCTGGATTGGGACAAAAATTTAAATTGACTCGGTTTAGAAGGATTTCTCCTTCACTGACCAAGGACAGAAAAGATGAAGTTTAGTATCAGAACAGATACTATACTTTCCTCCTAGCGAATTGTAAGTCTGTTAGTAACTGTGCATAGAAAATAATGATTGGATTTTTATGAAAATTTCATCAGACATTTATTTTTTAATTAGGAAGTCTTCAATAAAAATTTTGGAAGACATCCAGGTCTGTAATGAATGTAACAGATTTTGCTTTTATTTTTAAACTCTGTTAATCATAATTAAATAGTGGATTTTGAATTTTGAGATACAAAAAATATGTCAATTATTTAAAATAAATTGATTTTTTTTTTTTCATTTTTTTTTTTTACTCTTTCTACATATAAAATAGACTTCAAAATTTTTTTCATTCTTAAGTTAATGTGAAAGTATAATTAATATATGAAATTTATGTTTGATTTATTATATACTAGCTGCACCTACTCGACATTGCCCAGGATTCATTAATATCATTTTAGCTTACATTTTTTAATTTAAAAAATAATATGCAAGTCGCAAATAGGCAAGAAACACACACACAGAAACAAGCAAAGTGATCATATAATTTTATTAATCTAGAGAAGTGAGATAACTCCAATTTTAACCTTCTAGTTAAAATAGAAGTTACCTCCCTTACATTTTGAGCTTTTTAGGACATTATTTAAAATTGTCTCCATTGTAACAATCTTCCTTGTCAGAATAAGTATTTTTGAAAAGAAGTAAAGCGAAATTATTTTTTTTTAATGTAAAGGACATGCTGCAAAGATAAAAAGGAAGAAATCAATAGTCAGATGAAATGCTATTTAGATCTAAAGTCAAGAACTAGGTTACCTTTTCTTTATAAGATGTGATAAATAATTAGTAAAAACTGCGAAAAGTGTACAATTATCACAATTTTGTTATGTGACTAATTGTTTTGCAAAACTGCTTCAGCAATTCATGTTACCTGTTCAGATTTACATTTTTGTGAAGCCAATGATACATTATTTCTTACCGGTTCTAAAGCATCCTAGTGAATACATTTTTATAAATCTAGCTACTAATCAAGTCTCAAAAGGAAAACATTAATAAAAAATAAATAAATAAAATTATCAACCGCCTATTTTAGCTTTAATATATGTAGAAAGAGTAATATGACATTGTTTTGCAAAGGTGCTTCAAAAATTCATTTTATTATGAAGCTGACGATACTTTTCAACAACACTTTGCCAAATATTTGTAAACGATGAAATACTGTATTTGTGACAAACGTCGTGGAAAAATTGTCGGAAAAATTTTTTAAGTTGATTCGTCTAGTCAGGTGGTGGCTTGGCAAGTCTGCACTCTGAGTGGTTTTTACTTTTTTATTTTTTTTATTCAATTCATTTCAAAATTTACCACATGATAGTTAACTCTTTAAGGCCAGAAGCATCATAAGTCACTCACAAATTTACGGTCAATTCCTGAGCACCTGAAGATACCTACAATCAAGCTTGACAGGTGTGAATGAGAAAATTAATGTTTTCGTTTTAGAGCACAAACGAACCATATTGCTTGACATCATTTGATCAACTCTTTGTGCTATCTGCCAAATAAACAAATGCTATTGAACAAAATGGCACTGTAAAAATATTGTACTATGATTACAGTTCGAGGAAAATAGCATTAGCAGAGGAGATAATTTTTGCTGATGAATCATACATTTGTTATATAGTAATGGGATGGAATATAAAGCTATGATTGGTTGAATGAGATCACATGTTAAGCTAGATAGTCAGTTCAGATAATTGGTGAAATGCAATATGCAATGCTCGTTGTGTAGTGGCCATGTAAGACCTGCCCATGGCCATCTGGTATAAGGTATGAACAGTCTAAATCCTAGAAATCTTTGATACAATCAACCGGCTGGTAATTGTTGAATTGAAAAGATGAATTAATAAATTAATTTTAAATATTCAATATCTTTCGTTATCATTTCATCCATTCAGGTTTTACTTCATAAAGAAGACAAGGTGGTGATGCGGTCAACACGTGGAAGTCTGAATGAAGCCACTAAGTTGACCACATTGATACGATATTCAGATTTTTTTGATAATTCTATCAGGATATCAAGAACATAAAAATTGAAATCTGTTTAAGGGCTGATAGGGTTAAGACTTTCTAAAATCGAAATGTTGATGATCAGTTTAATTTATATTATTTGGATGTTATTTGTTATCTTGGATGTTATTCACAATGTTGGACACGTGGTATAATGGATTAAATTAAGTAATAATTAGTTTTAAGTGACAGTCTTCTGGAGGTTGAAGGTTCAATCCTCACTAGAGGTGATACTAAGAATAAAATAAATATTACTTAAGAATTATACCTGGTCATGACTGATGGAACAAGAGCAATCTATCCCCGTAGATCGAATAAAGGGTTCAGTTCAAAATTCTGTATAGTTTCCTGAGTTCAACAAGATGTGCCGGAAGAAGGTCGGAGGTTACATCAGCGAAAACGTTGTGAAGATAATATTTAAGATGAGAACAGTAGTCTGAATAATCCAAATATACAAATTATCAATCCTCATCTCAAAAATTCCGAAACACCGTTTAATTGTTTTGAAACTGTTAGAGCGAGAGACACAGAACAATGGAGGGAAATATTATTAAAATGTTTCTTCATTTGTTTTTATTTCAGCTACATCTCCAACTCCTGAAAATCAGTCAGTACAAGGTACTCCTCCTCCACGACCACCTCCACCTCAAGCTCCATCAGTTCCTTCATCCCATTACATCCCACCTTCCGAAATGACCCAGGGATATCCTGCATCTGGGGCCAGTCAGCTCTTCAGCTCCCTTAAAGGAGCTGGAGGAAGCCTCTTCAAAAATATCAAAGATGCCTCATCAAAAGTTATGGAGACCGTTTCTGCGTAAGTTGTTTTTTTTGTTTTTTTTGCTTACAAATGTAAAAATGTAGCAATTGCTCTTGAATTGAAAATGGTAAAACCTTGTGTAAGAGGTGACCCCCTCCCCCCCCCCCTTTAAAATGTTTGTTATTTCCTTTTTCTTTTGATCTTAAGATTATTATCAATTTTCAGATTTTAAAAAAAGAAAAATATTTTGAAAAAAATTATAATTCAATTTTAGTAAAGGGTTTGGTTTTCTACATAAGTTTGATATTGTAGAGTAATATGTAGAACTAAAGGACATTCTTCGGCAGTACACCGACCATTAGGATTGAACCAGCAACACTAGGTTATGGGACAACTTCAACAATGTAGACTACCTGTCACATTAAATTAAAACGCACATCAGTAGCAAGTAAATGTGCTCATATAAACAGCATTTGCCAAAAGTCTTTTTAACACTTTACAAACATAAAATGATCCTCCTACTACTTGATTTTTTTGTACCGGTCTTTAACCAAAACAATCTCGTTTACAGATGCCTTTTCAGAATTAAAAAATGACATAGCAAACTGAACATTCAAATAAGAATTAAACAAATCCTTCCTTTTTTTTATAAACTATAAAACTTAATCGTTAATAATAAGCTAGAGTTTAAAATAAATAAATATAAAAAATTGAAAACAAAAATTTTAGATATTGTAGAATGTGTTTTAAATGTCTGCCATCTAGATTCCATATCTGAGAATGTAAAGTTGACATTCAGAATATATTTTCAGTCCTAATAGACCTTTCGTACATTGTAGTTATTATCCCAAAATAAAAGTAATTTTATTAAATTACTTCCGGCTTCTTTACAATCACCCTATCATGAAAAAATAAAAATAAAAACGTCTCATTATATATACTATATAATAAAGTAAAGTCGATTTTTCCTGTTTACATTCAGACATTATAGTTCTGTAAACACAAGTGATATGTAGAATTCAACTATGCTCATGTTAGGCAGATTCTTGATGTGTGTTTTCAGTAATTTCTACATTTTTTTCATCTCGCCTGATATTCCTAAAATAATCATACATACAGGAAGTTGGAATAATTTTTACTCCCATGCAAAAATCTACTGCCGCTACCACCACCTTACATCATCATCAGTCTTTTGATTATTGTGCAGTATTAGGGGCAATGTCCCTACCAGTGGACCCCCTCCAGACAGCTAACTAGCTGCACGCATGGTAGTCTTTACCACAGATCTCCACTTTTTTCAGCATTTAAGAGCTTCCAGTCTCTGCGGTCTCTCTTGTAGGTTTACCGCACAGTTGATTGACCTGCTGGATCTGTCCACGTGGCCATACCAGTGGAGTCTTCTCTTCTTCAAGATGTGATCGAGGTTTACAAGACCAAGTTTCCCCAACAACTCACTTGTCCACACGGTGGAAGTATCTTTGGCTTGATGTTACAAATCCGTCTAACCATTGCACTGCAGACATTAGAAGTCTGGCTTTGTCAGTGCCCAGGTTTCACTGGCATGGAGCATAGTGCTCTGCACACAAGTGCTACACGGGTCCTGTACACCAGGAAATAATCTACATAAGATACTTTTTTTATACCGCCATCATTATTACATTTTTCTGACTTACTATTGACTCTTTTCTGCTATATTTTTACGACCTAAATACTGGTCGCTCCCTTCTGCTTTGGAAGCAATTTGATTGGCTATTCCAGAGATTTTTTAAACATTCCAGACTTGACCAAATAATAGAATGACCCGATTGTTCGTTACCAGCCACATTCATTATTCGTTATTGTTCGCATACATTTTCTTACTTTCTTTCCTATTTTTTCTCCTCATGCAATTTCTTTAACAACGGGTGCCGCCAGGGTACATTCTGTTACGTTTGTGTTTTCATGTCTCCATTTGCATTTATTTACACATTTTCCCCGTCATATATACTTTCCTATTCTAGAATACAAGAATACGAGTAACGAACAAAAACATACAAATGGGTAGTTCGAACATGGCGGCTACATATTTTCTTTCTTCTTCCTTTTTCCTTTACCATTCTTTTTCTTTCATAACAAACAACACTTTTGCCTTTTAGTAATATTTCTGTTACACCTAAACCTATCTTTTCTGGCTCCTGCCGGGTGCATTCAGTTACTTACGTTTGTCATCTTAGCCGTCATATCTCTATTTGGATTCGATTACACTATTTCGCAGTTATACCTAATTAGTCCGACAGCAACAAAGCCGATGTCGACTGGTACAGCATTTTTAATAAACAATGTTTGCTTTTATTATCTGTTATTTACAAAACATACTCTATCTTAAACCTTAAGTCCATGTGACAAAAACAAACCCACCTCCGAATGAACCGAGAAAGAATGAAAGAGTAGTTTCCACCAGGACTTACAGTTAGTGGTAAGGTTAAGTTTGTTTTTGTTTTGTTTTTTCGGGGGGGGGGGGGGTGAAAAAACACTAATCTCTACTCATAATTCCTAATATTTTCACAATATGAAAAAAAAAAACCAATCACAAAAAATCCAACTACCAATTATTTGCTAACTAATCCGCATTAATACAACTTTATCCACGAATTCCATAAAACAAATTATTGTTACCAACATAATTTTTTTAAATACACATTGGATATTAGTCAAAAACAATTTTTTGCTTTACCTATCCATTTGTGACCTATTTGCGTTAAAACACATACTATTTAATAGGTGTTATTAGCTTTTTAATTTTGTGTAAATATCGATTCTGAGCAAAGTAGCAATCTTTGTTTGCATTACTGACTAAACAAACATGGCTACTTTGTTCAGAATCGGCATAACTTCTATTACATATTACCTTTTAACACAAATATGTCACAAATGTTAAATGTTTTTAAAATAATTTCACAAGTGTGTTTTCTTTAAAATAATTTATGTCGGTAATAATAATGATTATATAGAAAAAAATTTATATTTGTAAAATAAAAAAGAAACATCAGCACAATTCAGACATCAAATTAATAAGATGCATTATTTTGTCCTGTCACTGCTTGCAAAGTCAGACTAAACTAATCAGTAAAATTTGCAATCAATTTTTACAGTGGACTGCTTCAATAGAATCTATTTATTGTTAGTTTTATTGGTATTATTATTAGTAGTATTTGTAGTGGTAGTAGTAGTAGTAGTACTTTTTCTATACATACGGTTATAATTAATAGTAGTAGTAGTAGTAATTTCCAAAACAATTCTCTTTTTTTTTGTCCCAAAGTTTTTCAGGGTGTTCACACGTAATCAATTAAAAAAAATAAGTAGCATGTCTTTTATGGGGAGAGATGAGTTATTTAGCTGAGGGTTCACATCTACAATAATGGCAAAAAAAATTTATCCATTATTCACACTTGGGTGTTTTCCTAAATACCCTACTATTTTAAATACGACACTGGCAAGTGATTTCTTTTCATCTGTCACGCTCCTGTTTAAAATAAGATTTACATCGTTAAACGGGCAAAATGGATGGACATACTGTTATTTTTTTCCATATCACCCTCCTCTTTCTTGACATGGCCGCCAAAGATTAAATCATTTCCTAACAAAAATTTTATACAGTTTTTGACATACTAAATTACAGTTTTCATTAAGGAAATACATATTTACATTGTACATTAAACACAAAGCCTGCATTCGAAAGACGCACACCCCAAAAGTTTTTTTTTTCTTTTCTAATTGCTGTTCTACATTAACATCGTGGGTCTGTGTTCACTCTGGACAACCATAAGCAACAAATAATTAAATTGTTCAAGGTTGGAGCATGTCATTTTTTGTGGTAATCTTTTCTCGGGCAATGTCGGAACATGGGTCAGCTAGTTTTTTTTAATCCAATTTTTCAAGTAAATATTCCAATAGTTAGAATCTCTTAGAATCTCAATGCATTTCCATAACAAACATTTTTTTTTTTAAATTTAAAATTATACTTATACAATAACATTATTTCTATTTGTATTAAAGGACACCAACACAAACACTCACTATTTTGATGTTTTGGCTGCTTTGTGAACCATATTTTCAATGCTTGGTGCACTGAAATGTCAACTATACAGTTCTGTGGTGTTGTAGTTTGACAGACAACCTAACAATATCCATACGTGTAATAAGAAAAATCTAAATTGCAAAAGAAACCACAAAAACTCTTTTTATTGAAATGTGCAGAGATTCTAATAGTTTATTACTATTTAAGTATTCACTCCAAATATTAACTATTTAAAAATAAGATGCTTTTTTCATGGTTGTAAATGAGTTATAATTATTTTACTGACCTTATCTCTACTTTTGTGAGTAATTTCTTTTTTTTTTCCACAAGTTATAAAATTGGTATAGATTGTGAAAATCTAACTCACATTAATTGAACACTAATTTCCATTAACATCTGACAATATTTATGTTTCACATTATTATCCTCATCTTATCCTCACAATGTTTTTCCTGTTGTACTCTTCGGCTGTTTTCAGGTAATCTTCCGTGAATTTCAAACTGAATCCTTTATTTAATCCACTCTCATTTTGTGTTTCCTTTTAGATATCTCGTATCAGTTATTTTTTTCTTTCACCTGAGATTAAACTCTAAACCTCTAGATATAATTCATCCCAGAATATCTCTTCATCAACTCCTTTATTCACTAGGCTATGTGTCCAGTAGGATAATCATGTGTTCTCTTCTAGAATGTATAAATTTGATATGGTGTCTGGTATGATTATTTACCTTTACTCATATTGTTTGTGTTATGCTTATGTTGTGAATAATCAGTTATTATTATTATCATTATTACTGTTAGTATTTCTAATTCTGGGAGTATCTGCCTTTACTTTTTTAAGTAATACTTCCCATATTGTTCTATCTCTATATATGGTCTACTTACTACTGAAGAAGTCCAGAGAGTGCAACAACCGAAACATTTGGAACACAACAACCACCAAGATTAAGACAACCGTCTGAATCATGGAAACAATGCAAATTCATTAACATTTCTTTAACATTTTGTCATTCGGAAATTGAAAAGTTTGCTAATTTAAAAGTATTTAGTTTTATTTCTAATTAGCTGTCCCTACCCGATGTTGCCTGGGTGGAAAGATAGTGCCAGCTGTAAAGCTTAGAGAACAAAAAATCAAAATATATTAAATGTCTCATCATATGTAAATATTTATGTATGAAAAAATGAAGCAGAAAAGTTAAAGTAAAAAAAAAACCCTCTCTCTCTTTCTTTACTTATAAATTAGTGCACTTTTTATGTCGTCTTATGTCACTAGGTTAAAGTGATGATTTTGTAAAAATTATTTAAAGTTTGTATTCGTACTTTACAGTTTTGATTTCAATAAATAATGGATTAATAGAAATAAAAAAAAATGTGTAAGTTACATCAAGGCAATGAAATAATGTTAACAATGTTATTTATGTAGAAAGTTATTTACTTTTTTACAATACTCTGTTACCTTTAAAACAAATGCTTACATCTTAAAATATGTCTATGTGGGATTAATGTTTAAGTCACTGCAGTGTCTTAAATTTAGAAACAATAACAAATGTATCATAATTACCTCCCTTACATTCTGTAATTATCTCCCTTGTATATTTCTCATGCATATATAAATGAATGCTTACGTAGATCGTCCTCTTACGACGAAGGTCTTGAAAGTGCAAACATCAACTATGTCTCTCTCTTATTCATTCTGTGTTCTTTGCTTTGCATTGTGTGTATATGAGCCTATTACGTCGCAAGCCGAATACTAATGGATTCACATAACAATCGACAAGCAAGAACACTATAAATGGCAACGAGGATGAGATTGTTATTGTTGCAAAAAGATAAAAATCAAAAGTTTTTTTAATAAAAATAAAAAAACGCATGAGAAAAGGTTCTCTTCATCCATCACTTCTCTTCCCACTCTTTACTCACTCTGATCACTTCTCCTCTCTCGCGTGTTCTCCCTCTACCCATTTCATTGTCAGTCTAACTCACCCTCGCTTTAATCTCACTAATTCCCTTTCTCTCTCCCCTTCTCCCTTTGTTCCACTCTTCATTTTCAATTTCCTGAAATAAAAAAGCTTGAAGTGTGTGGGGAGAGATTTATTTTTAAACAAGTAAATGACTGTTTTCTTGTGGTAGTAAATAAATTGAAGTGTTAAATACTTGTTTTCTAATGAGAAATAAACTAACTCCCTACACATATTGCAAAATAATATACTTTTTTTTATATAAAAGCTAAAGGAAGTAAATATGTCAGAAGGAATCTCAAGTTAACTCCCTCTTTTTATAAAGATGTCTGGGAAAATATAATAGCCAAATAAAGTCATTGTTACTATTACAAGTATTATTTTTAAAATATTAAATATAAGAAAAAGGAATAATCCTATGTCAGTTTTATTTTTTCTAATATAAACATGAAGCGTGTCTAAAAAGCAAGCTGATTTTGTCAAAAGTTATGTGTCCTCATTTGTAACAAAAGCAATGATGTGATTGTCTAAAGAAGAAAGATGATTACCCAAAGCGATTAGCTGTGTTAATCGTGAAGTTTATTTTCTCTTACTAAAGAATGTATTTGTCTGAATATAGTATGAAATTGATTGGTATTCCTTTTTCATTATGTGAACAACCTGAATTGAAAAATTCCTTAATTCATTGGGCAGGCAAAATCAAATATCTATTAAATGTAATCCTATTTAGGTCTAAAATCGAGAATCCGACTGATTTTTCTTTATATATTATTATATAAAAAGTAGATTAAATTAATTCAACCAGATAGCGAACATCTAGTAAAAAATTGTAGAACATGACTACTTTTTTATACAACTGTATTTGCTCAGCATAACCTAAGTAGAGACATATTGTATTGGTGTAGGGTTGAGAAAAAATAATTCAAAATGTAGTCATATTCAAAAAACATTTTATTATAATTTTAAAAAAATTCTTTTTAATTTCCCTTATTTTATTTTTTATTTCTTTTAATAGTAAATAAAAAAAAAAAAAATAATTCAATGTGTATTTATCAAAGCCACATAGATGTGAGAAACATACACACAGAAAAATTTTAATAATTTCATTAATATAGAGATTATTGGATATAATACAGCATTTAATGTCTGTTTTAGATGTTTTGTAAATAAAGGTTAAAAATTGTTCATTGAAAATTTAAAATGGATATGGAAAAAATTGTTGACAGAAGAGTTAGAAATGTTTTGCTAAAAAGTATGGAACTGTTTTTAAGGTGGTGTGCAGCTGTTGCACAGCATAGATGTGTAGTGTGTGTTTTTTGTTGTTTTTTTTTTTTTTTTTTTTTTTCACGTATACCGTGGTGACTTGCCTAACCCATTTTAATGTCAGCAGTTTTCATAGTAAAATGTTCTGGTTTTTTTTTGTAAATGCATGATTACTATCAAGTTTTCCCAACAACTTGACGGTTTGTTATCATGGATACAATTATATGCTTTCTCTTTCACAATTTTTTAGATAATTGAATTATTCGGACCACTATTTTGAACTGAACCCTCTATTTACTTCACGCAGGTAGATTGTTCTCATTCCGGGTAGAAGTGGTAATTTAAATTATTCTTAGTTATTATTGACTGTCGTAGGGATTGAACCTTTAACCTCCAGAAGACTATCACTTCAAACTGATTGTAAAACAACGCTTTTAACCATTAAGGCTCCCAAAATTGATACTAGAATTGTTCACACTGACATATGGCCTAATCGTTAACAGTATAAGTTAATAACCAGTTTGAAGTGACAGTCTTCTGGAGGTTGAAGGTTCAATCCTTACTGCAGACGATCATAACTCAGAACATGGTTGGTGGAATGAGAAAAAGACTTATGGATTAAATAAATAATCCAGTTCTAAATTCCATACAGGTTCCCAAGTTCGACGAGAAGGTTCTAAGTTAAAAAAAAAAAAAATGCACCTAAAGAAGGTCAGAGGTTACGTCAGCTGAAACGTTGTGAATATGACAATCAAGATGAGAATAGTAATCCAAATTATATGCTTTCTTCTTTCCTTAATATCTTCAGGACAAAAAAAAATACTTACTCTGTGGAGATATTGAAAACTGTCAATAAGGAAAATGCGAATATATCATATGTTAACATAAGAGTAGCATGGAGGAGAAAGGTTTCAGAGTCAACATTGTTAAAACCAAGGTCATGATCGCTGATCCCAACCTCAGCTTACTGAGAAAAACAGGAAAACACCCGTGTGCCGTATGTCTAAGAGGAACAGGCAGCAACTCCATCATCTGCACCCACTGCTCAGGATGGGTCCACAAAAAGTGCAGTGGCATAACGGGCTCTCTCAGAACAGATCCTCACTTAAAGTGTTTGCATTGCACTGACGCAGCAACACCAATAGATGGCAGAGCACTGACATATGTGGATACTGGTAACAACAAGCTTGAAGTAGTGACAGACTTTTGTTACCTTGGAGGTGTGCTGTCATCAGGTGGAGGCTGTGAACGCTACACATTGCAAGTCTGCCTTAAGACAGTTTAGAGAGCTCCTACCAATCCTAACAAACAAACATCTGCCAACAGCTACGAGAGGTTGTATATACTCCTCATGTTTCAGAAGTGTGCTAATGTATGGCTCCGAAACTTGGGTTGTCTCTGCTGACACACTAAAGAAACCGCACAGTAACGACAAGGCAATGGTCAGATGGATCTGTTTGGTGAGGCCTGAACAAAGCATACCTTTTGGGTCTCTGCTCACGCAGGTCAACTTGAAAAGCCTTGTGGACATCATGCAGAAGAGCAGACTACATTGGTTAGGACACGTTGAGCGCAGCAATGGGTATGAATTCTGTCAGGCATCACCTGAAGACAAGAATGGAGAGGAAAACTTAGATTGAGACTAGACAATCAGACCCTAATTTCATCAGAGGATTAATTGTGGCCTAATTCAACAAATAAACCTGATGATGATGATGATGATGATGATAACAAAATGTCTTGTTAGGAAAACTTGACAATGATTTAAGTATGAAGCCTCTTTTTGAGGAGTTTTTTTTTTGTTGTTGTTGGAATAACTACTATATTGAGACATACATTCTGAAGATGTTTCGAAGTGAGCAAATCGTAATATGCTGGCTTCATCGCTTGTTTGAGTTCTTTCAACATCATACATGCTCATCCAGTAACCCAGTCTTATTTTGGTGGGAAGCAAAAATCCGCATCAAAAAATGACCCTTTGGATTTTGCAGCTAAGAATTGAAGCTTGGAAGGACTGGGATTCGGACTGCTTTGTTTTTTTGTCGCCTGTACGTTTTGCGCATGCGCAATGTACAAAAAAAAAAACACAGATTCTAAAAGCATTCAAGTGACCTATTTTTCGTCGGCTCTTATATTGTTTCTTTGACACGACGGTTAGAAGGGGAAGAGACACTCTGGATTGGGACAAAAATTTTAATTGCTTCAGTCTAGAAGGATTTTCCTTCCTTCACTGACTGAGGACAGAACAGATCAAGTGTGTGGTATCAGAAGAGATACTACACTTTGCTCATAGCCAAAAGGCACAGGGGAAAAAAATGTTCAATTACAGGGATTGTTATGATCACCGACAGTTCGAAGTTTTAAGAACAATATCTTTAATATGTATGGCTTGAATTTCAAATCGATATAGTTTTCAGAGCTGAGAGAACGATGTTTTCTCTTGAGTAAAAATCGGATTTCCAATAGAGTTTAGAAATGTAATAATATTACATTTAACAAAGTCTTTTTAAAAGCTGACTTCAATTTCATGTTTGGACTGATGTTGAACGCATTTGAGATGATAAAATTGAAGTAAATGAAAAATATGCTTCGAAATGAATTTCTTGGGCAAAGCTCGTGATTTACTCTTTGACAGCAAGATGAAAAAACTTTTTGCTTGTTTGGGATTTTATTTATGGAGGAACGCTCAGCTCTAACGATTAATTTGTCCCTGGTGAACGTAGTCATCTGGTTGTTGACCTACACCGATCATATGACCGTTAAGTGTATTAATTTCTCATTTTATTTTTCTTGTGTTGATCTGACTTTGAGGAAATAAAACTTGGATTGTCTTCATTTGAGAAGTGGCTGGTTCAAGTGATGCCGTTTCTCCTTTGAAGTTCTAGACAACGTGACACCCCATGATTTCACAAATTAATAGCGAGATGGAAAAAATGAAGAGGGTGTAGTATCAGGTTAGTATCCAGAAGTCTGTAGCTTCATAGAGATATGAAGAGAATTTTGGATTTCACACATCAACTATAAAATACGAGAGGGTGGGAAAGAGATTTTGGGTTCCAAGCCAGACGAGTAGTCTTTTGACTTGCTGACTTTATATCTGGGAGGATAAAGGGATTTTAATGTTTAGATAAATGAAAGATATTTTGGGATGGGGCGGATGGTTAATTAAAACTAACAACAAAATCTTATATATAAAGTCTGCCATACATACATATATATATATATGTAACACATTTCTGATAAAAAAAACTCATTTCGCACTTCTCTAATAATGTTCTGTTTTTTGTGGGTGAAAGTATAAATCATACTTAGTGCATGTTTGCACTTTCTTTCTAATCGCAATTTTCCATTTCATCTGAGGGCAGGGATATTCTTTCACGTAATTTCTACTAATATCAATTACCTTCACTCCAATAATTGATTCCTAATGGTTGCCTAAAAATCTGTTGTTTCTTTTAATTTTTTTTTTTTTTTGTCATATGACTTTAAAAGCATTTATCTTCTACACAGAAACAAAATGACCTGTTTGTTTTGTCCACTGTAAACTCTGAAACTCTAGGCCTGATATCAACCAAACTTTTCATACTGATAGCCTATATATTTGTTTATTTAATCACTAAGAAAGAAACTGATTAAAATTAAATTTAATTTTAAAATAATTCCATAAATTTGAACCAAAATAAAATAAAAGCTAAAGAAAGTAAGAAATATGAAATAAAAATTGTCCCCAACTTTGACGTTACTGCTCCTGGGCAACACTGGGTTTCTAGTACAATACAAGAAAATAATCAAATGTTGTATCATTTTCTTTATTTACTTAATAATTCAAACAAACTATTTGGCTATTCAAGTTTCATTTTTTTTTTTTTTTAATTAAAAAATTCTGTTTTAATAAATGTTAATATGTACAAACTTTTGAAATCTCTAGATTAATAAAATTATGAGACAACTTCTTGTATGTGTGTGTTTCTTGCCTCTAGCTTCTACATGACTTACACATTATTTTTATTTACTTACTATTAATCAAATGTTTATGTAAATTAAAAATGCAATAGCATAAAATAAAACAGAATTTTTTTTTAATTTTGTTTAAAAAATCGACCATAATGCATTTTAGTTTCTTCGTAAACAAGTCGGCCATTTTAATCTTTTGTTAATAGTCAAAAAAAAAAAATTATTGGTGACCTTTCAAAATTTGAAAAGGGTTTGGAAACATTTAAACTGTCCAATAGAAAATCATTTAAACTGGCTTTAAGATTCTTAGCAAATCCTCATGTATTAAGATTGAAAGATATGGAAGTTATTTACATCCAATAATTTTATAAATGGCAATTAAACATTACCGTAAGTTATAGTTTTATAACAATTTGGTTCAATTAATAATTGAATGACTAAACGGTGACATAATAATTAAGTTTAAAATCCTGTTTAAAAAAATAATAATTTGGTAAAAAATGAGAATAAAACTCCTGGGCAACACCAGGGAGGTACAGCTAATAAAAGCCGAGTTAATTTTTAGTAAGTTGCCTCATAAACAGATCTTCTTTCATCTTAAAAGTAAAATAAATTCTGAGTCTTTTACAAACACTGTAAGGATTTCATCTAATATATAAAGTTAAGTCGATCGGATTTTTTGTCTTTCAGCTGATATTTCTTTTTCTCACATTCTTAAATTATTGTCATTTTTGCACAAATTAGAAAGAAAATGTTTTTTTTTTTAAGTAAAACACTGTTAGTATTAACATAAAAAAAAAATGAAAAAAGAAATATGAAATTTCAAATTACAGTCGAGCAATGCCGAGTAAATACAGTTAGTTAAATATATAATTTTACTGTTATGTTGAATTCCACTTTAACTCTAATTTTAATCCTTCGATGAATGTTAGTTGAAAGAAAAACATTTTAGGAGACAATTTTCTAAGTGTAAATGACTTGTTAATAAGTATATTATTTAAATTTTTTGCTCTTTTCACTTTTACCATATTTTTATAATCTCAATTATTCTTATTCTAATAGAGCCTCACTGGGATATTATAGTAATTTCTGATTTCTTCCTTATTTTACTCTATCTTATATTGTTGGAACTCGGGCCACCTTTCTTATGGGCCAAGGATGACAATATTCTCTGGATACTTTTCTCTCAAGTGAGCTAATGCATCTATGAAGAACGATCATTTTTCTTAAAATATATTTCTCTTAATCTTAATGATATAGGGAGATGCAGTTTCCTTAACTATGAGTTGCTTTTAGTTGAACCATTCCCATAGGGTCCTTATGCACTCCTATCCTCCTATTGTCACATTACATTTCTTTATCACTAGTCTACTTTGCAACTGAGATCTAACTTTGAACCCTTTCTATGTCAAACGATTAAACTAATCATATCCATTTCACATATACGAGGTCACAGCTGACCCTACGGTCAAACCTTGTTGATCATACTGCATAACCTTTTTTGCATTCGGCAAACATTATCTACACTAAACTCTAAAAGCATATTACTGTAAGTCAGCGGCTCCCAACCTTTTCTATACCCTAGAAAATTTCCGATATTCTCACTCTACAATAGTAATATCTGGTTTGAAGTTGAAAATAAGTAAATATATTCTCAATTTGAACAGAAATTTTATGTAAGCTAATTTTTGAATTACATGAAAAAAAAAAACTGATACAACATTAAACTATGAAAAAAAGTAGATTCGAATTTATTGATTTTTTTCTTCCTGCATTTTGTTTAACTTTGTCAAAATGTGGCACTTTTTTTAGGATCTGAATGTCTGTGGGTGGATTCAGTTTTTTTCTCAATTTTGTTTTGATTGACAAAGAACGGAATCCTGATTCACACTCATTGATGCAAATGAGATAAAGAATAAAAGCCAGACCTGAGGATGGTGATGAGAGAAGTATGAGGGCACTTTCAATGCACTTGCAGCATGTGAGAAAGGATTCAGTCTTAAAAAGAGTGCAGTTGGTAAAATCGGAAAATTGCTTAAAAGTATTTCTGTGTATGACTACTGAGTTGGTGGGGTCATTGTGTTTGAGGTTCTTCTTCTTCTATTTATCTATCTCCCACAGCGGTAAGATGTGACACAAGGTCGGGAAAGTGGGATTTGATAAACCAGCGCTCAAGAATTTGACCACTCTGGCCATTAAAAATTGCCTGGGCAGCCCCGTCGGCATTCCTCGGTAGGGGCGCCTCAGGCAATTAGCAATAAACTAACCCCTTCCTAAAGGGTGAGAAGGCAAAGCCTGGGAGGGTGCACCTCCTAGAACTGCACAGGACGGACAACCGATACACCGGCGTAAATCAAGACCCAAAGGCCCAGACAATAACGGTTTATAGAGTGGGGTAAAAAACCCTGGTTACGTTCGTAAATATGGGATTTAAAATTTCTATTTCACCAATATCGAACTCTCACATGAGCCCCATGTTATTTTATATATGCCAGCTGAGGAGGAAATGTTCTTAGAGATGGAGTTGGGATAGTATTTGGTGTAAGTAGATCTTTAATTGTCTTGGAAGTTGGTGTCACTATTTGTAGCTACGGTTTGAATATTTTCGCACGTAAAGTGCTTAATCCGTTAAATTTAACCCTCCCCTTTTCTAGTTCAATTTCCATTGTTCATTTATACTTTTGGGAAAGGTATGAACCAACAAATTTCTCTCAGATATGTGTAAAATAACAATTTGTGTTCAATTAATCGTATAAAATAAATCGTTTACAATAGTTATTGTGTTTTGGTATTAAATAATGACAAAGGAGTTGATATGTCATAAAACAGGTATTTCAAACCATTCGTGATTGAAATTAGTACTCTTCTAATCGATTACTATGTTTAATTTGCTTTTACAATTATCTCCTCCTCCTCCAGTCAAGTGAATGAAAGGGAATTGATTTTTCGTTTTTAACCTACTGTGCCAGATGTTCATCTAAGCTTTCAATAATATACTGTTTCAAATGTTAAATTTATTTCATTTGGTTGTCGCCATTACACGTCAACGTAACAAACATTCCACCGGGCATTTTACAACTGAATATCGGACACTCTCATCAACCACATAATCATCATCATCATCATCATCATCATCATCATCATCATCCTATTGATCAGCTGCACACACACACACACGCACACTCATCTTGATTTATTTCTATTCCATTCTATTTGTCACATTTCTTACTCATAACGTTTACAAATTTGTATAATTATATAAGTTTTATACAACACAGAACTTATTTAGTTTACTTTTCTCCATCTTGTAATAATAATCGTTTGTTGTTTACTGTTAGAAACATGGCGTTCTACATTAATAGTATAGAACGCCATTGTTAGAAGAAATGTAGACATTTATTTACTTGCTATGAATTTTATTCATTTTTAGTCAATTACTTTATTGTTGAAATTGACAATCAATTTGCTTTGTTGTTTGTTTGTTTTATAATAATATTTAATCTATTGATAAGATGTGGCACTTCAGTTTTTTTTTCCTAAACTTCTGAGATTGTGAATTCTGTTTTCATTATGATTCTGATCCTTAACACAATTTTTTTCCGTTGTGTATAATAAGTAATTCTGACAATCATTTTGAAGTTGTTGCTTTTTGATAACAGTAAACGACTGATCACATTAAGCAAAAGATATAGAAGTTTGCATTTTTAACTTAATTTATTGCTACAGGGTGGGCCAAAATAAGGGTCCTATCTTTAAATTTGAATAACTTGAATTTGAATAACTTCCACAAAATAAAAGTTAAACTCACCAAACTTTATGTGTGTGTAGACTGACCCTTCCGAGATTTTTTGAAATAAACAAAACAAATTTTAGCCGAAAAACACTTCTTAAAACTTACAAAAACTAAAGTATTGTTTTTTACACTGTTTTGAGTTTTTTAAGCAAAAATAATGTTTTCTAAATGAGGGTACGTTCCTTAGGGCTAATACGGCTCATGCTTGCTTCGGAAGGGGTCCTTTACTTATTCTAAAAAAAAAATTTTTTAAAATCAATAAATAAAAAAGTTATGAATTTTTAAAAATAGGACCCTTATTTTTGCCCACCCTGTATAATGTTTCTGTTTTCCCCCATCAATTGATGACTAACTCAAGACAAGAATATTGCTATAAACAACTTTCTAATATAAAATGTATCAAAATATTTTTCTATAAATGTTATCTGCTCTTTATTGTAATTTAAGAATGTATAAAATGTATAATAACTATTAATTTTAATCAAATTTTAGTTAAATATTTTTGGATCAATTTATTGTTGATAAAAAATATAGCTTCATTAATAATAAACAGATTTGCACTGTACATGAAATTTTTAATTCACCCTAATGATTGTATTTATAGTGTCAACAAGATTAATTTTTAGAGTACATTTAACACAGATATATAAAGAAAGGTGAATATTATATGAATAATTCAAGATTGGTAATTTAATAGATATCTAGTTTGTATTATTTTAATTAAAATTTAATTGTATATTTTGGGAGCAACTTATTTTTGATAAGGATATCTGAAATCATAATATGGTTTCACTGTAATTGTAATATGAAAATTTAATCGGACTTGAGTACAAATAATAATAATAATTATTTTGTATTGTTTTTATTCAATTTCATTCATATCTATATTATAGTCAGAATTAATAAAATATAACTGAAGTATAGTTTTTATTTTTTATTTAATACTTTTAATTCAGAATTATCGTTATAGGTGCAAATAAATAAGTAGAAATAACTCTGTCGCTACATATCCATAGAACATTTAAGAAATGACAGATTTTTCATAGCATAAAGAAAAAAAGGCAACAACATATATTAAGATGCATTCATTCATTCTACATGTTTAATGTTGAAAATGTTATTTCAAACTTAAACGTAACAAACCTACTGATGGACAAAGCCTCTTAGCAAGATGTTTGGACACATGTAAAAAAAAAATCCTATTTTGGAAATTTCAAAATATGATATGGATTTCTACATTCAACAAAGAAATGGAGAAAATTCCAAAATGTCTTCATAAATTCATCCCAAAAAGGATTTTACATTCTGACACTGTAATTTCAATAACAAGCCAAAAAAAACATTTCTTTTCGGAGATCTTGTTGAAATGTCAAAGTTATGAAAGAAAACAAACACACAGTGTTAAACATGAGTGACACATGCATGAGGACAAGTGTCAAAAAAAGCACCACTAGACTGACCGTCCTTTATTCGGGTCGTGAAAAACATAAAATCAATAAACAGTTTTTATTTCTCAATAAAGCAAGATGGCGTCAACGGGTAGCAGCATGCCAAAACATGAACGAAAGTTTCCAATTGGATGATAATTACAATGAATTAACACTTTCAAAAGATTATGAAAATGTAAACAGTGATCCGTATATGCTCGAATTTTTACCACATAAGACGTAAGTTATTATTTGTTAATTAAATTTTAGGGGTGATTTCGAATTTTGCTCTGTTTTCCAATGTTGCCTTTTACCCCAACTCTTAGATTATCTTTCAATGATTATTAAGCTATTTTGCAAAAATAAAAAATATTTTCAGAATCTTGTAGAGAAGATATTTACCAGTGTTGGAACGATTAATCAGAATCAGAACTTTTTGGTGAATCGGTATCAGAATCGGAAAAATTTGAGTCTAATCCCTGATTCCAAAAACAATTCTTTCAATATATTTTTTTAAACTTAATTTTCCATGCTGGTACTTATGATAAATATTTATTGCTTTTAAACTAGCAGTACAACTAAAATCTATAGATCATAATAACATCAAAATGTAAATGTATTAAATTAAACTTTGCATAAATTTGCTAGGTAACCTTTAAACAAATGCAGTTGATTTACAAGGTTCCGAAAAATGTTTAAAAATTAAATAAAACATTTTTGTCAAAAAAAATACTGTCAAAGATCATTGATAATTAAAAGTAAAATACAAAGTGTTTACATTTTTTTAAATTCATTTATTTCATGCTGTTGGGCTTTTGTCTGTTTTTATTTTTTAATTGTATGGCGGCTTTTATTCTGTTCAGTTCCCCACCCAGCATTGGAAAATCTTTAAAGGGGTGGTCAAAAAGTGTGAACAAAAAAACTTTAGACATTTTCAAAGGCTTGGTCTTGAGGTGAATTAAGCATAAATGAATCTGTGAATTAAAAGATTTTCCCGCCTCTGTGTGAGAACACATTTTGGCCCTTTGATTTTTCATGTCTGATTGTAAAACAACCTTTTATTTAAAGGTGGGTTGGGATGGAGATAGAAGGAAATACAATCAAAGACTAATAGTAAAAATGATTCTTGGTTATTAATATTGTTAAAAACCGTTTGGCTGTTTAGTTCTCTTTGACTAACAAAACTCTTGAAAGACGGTGTATTTTTTTAAACTTTTAAAGACATGTTTTATGAAAAAAAAATTAATTACTATCATGTTTTTAAATTTTTGTTTCATATTTAAACTTATAATTTAATGTATCTTTGTAGAAATTAAATAAATTATTTTACTATATAAGAACTTATAAGCATTATTATTGTTGTAGATACATACTCAGCTAAATCACCCCTCCAAACAAAAATGAGATTCTACAGGGTGGGCAAAAATAAGGGTCCTATTTTTAAAAATTCATAACTTTTTTATTTATTGATTTTTTTAAATTTTTTTTTTAGAATAAGTAAAGGACCCCTTCCGAAGTAAGCATGAGCCGTATTAGCCCTAAGGAACGTACCCTCATTTAGAAAACATTATTTTTGCTTAAAAAACTCAAAACAGTGTAAAAAACAATACTTTAGTTTTTGTAAGTTTTAAGAAGTGTTTTTTGGCTAAAATTTGTTTTGTTTATTTCAAAAAATCTCGGAAGGGTCAGTCTACACACACATAAAGTTTGGTGAGTTTAACTTTTATTTTGTGGAAGTTATTCAAATTCAAGTTATTCAAATTTAAAGATAGGACCCTTATTTTGGCCCACCCTATACTTAAAAGGAAGGGGGGAAAAAAAATCAATTTTTTAAGAATTTAGAGTGAGGAATCAGTTTCACAGATAAATTCAACGTAAAATGTGCTCTTATTTCCGAGATATTCTAGCGTTTTAGAGCAGTTAATAAAAATTGTTATTTCGCCCTGAGAGATAAATGTTGTGTTTATTTATGGTTAGTGGTAAAAAAAATTTAGTGAACATCCCTAAAAAGTTAGAATGGCCCGGAAATGATGATAATTTTACGTTAAATTTATATACAAAACTTATCTCCTACTCTAAATTCTAAAATAATTTTTGTTTTTTTAAGGTGTTCACACATAATCACCTAAAAAAAAGTAGAATCTCATTCATGGGAGGTGATTTGCCATTATCATTAGTAGTAGTATTACTATTATTATTATCTGTATTTTTTTTTTCTTTTTACAGTAAAACAAATCAATCTGCTACATATGTGATATTGACAGTAACAGTAACCAACCAAATCTTTATAATTAGGGTAAAGACATTAACATTCTTTGATAGAGCGAAGGTACAGAATAGTTAAAATAAAAGCATCCCCCGCCGCCCCGGCCATGTTAAGAATGGTTTTCTAAATAGTAACATTATTATTTAGAAACACATTCTTAACATGGGGAAGGGGCTTTATTACCTATTCTGTTCCTCCACTGTCTTCTTATTTTGCATACTATTTTCGATTATTTATGAAAAACTGCAAATAGCATTTTGTCAACTAATGACGAACTACTGCAAATCGGTTTGGTTTGAAAAGAGAAATAAATCTTTAGTTGCCTCACTATTTTCAATGAATTACAAGGAAAACATTTTTGAAAAAATATTTAGAAAAACTTACTCATAATATAAGTGTATTTTTTACGTTGGTGAAAATGTGCGGCATTACACAGTAATACGAAAATTTTAAAAAGCAATATTTCTATAATTAGATATTTAGAAATTCAAAAAGAATCGGAATCTGGAATTTAGAATGGAATCGGTAATTGTATTGGAATCGGAAAATTTTGGAATCGTCCCATCACTAATATTTACTAAAAATTGAAGCCTTATTTCATACAAGTAGAAAGACCCCCGCAGTTCTCTGGATTAATTAAGAACCCTTATGAACTTTGTTATTCTTATTTTTTACACTTAATAATATCTAATTTTTTGGTTCAGGTCCAAGGATGTACTCAGCATTGATTGGGTGGGGTAGGTGTAAGTACAGTGGCATTACTTATTGAAATAATTTTCGGTAAATTTATAGTTTTTAACCAACTTTAAAGAATACCCGACGTTTCCCGGGAATCAATGAGGGCTCATGTCACACCGGCTCTAAACTCCTTATTAGCATTTCTATTCTTATTTTTTTTAATTTCTATAATTTTAAATTTATAAATGAAATAAAAGTGGTCATATTTCATTTTTATGGATGTCAAACACAAATGTAGACCCCGTTATGATGTAGTATCTATTTTCATTAAAATGAAATGCACTTATCCAGTAGTTTCAGAATAGATATATGGTTATGAGGGGTCAAGGGTCTATTTGCAAAACCCTAGGAGGAGTTCTGTAAACAGACAGAAATTATAACTTTATATAGATTCACTATATATATATATATATATTAGCATAAAATCATATCTATGACAAATAAGCTACACAGAGGCGTCCATATTTCATCCCCTCAGGGAGTCATCAGGCTTGTTAGTGATTGTTCTTATATATCTAAGAAATGTTTATTTTAGCTAAATAACCAATCAGATTCGTGGTTAATGTTTTCATTGGCTAATAGCTGAGCGCTTCCCTCAAACAAAGGCCTGGCCGACCTTTACTTGACACCCTCTTCTTTTGTTTGGGTGTTAGTGCACCCAATTTGTAAGTGTGTCAAATTCACAGTTTGTTATTGAATGTCTTATTATGGTTATTATGCCTGGTTTTAAAATCTAAGGAGGTTTCTCCTACGTGGTATTTTTTGTTATTTGGGTTTTCTTTGACAAATATTGTTGCTTGGTAAACAATGCCTTTAGTTAATCAGTTATTTTGTTGTGGCCAAAGAGTTAGTTTTTCTCTTCATTATTAACTTTCATATTTCTATTTTTGGTGATTGCTATTAGAGTTTGAGTTATTAATATTTCTAGTGATTATATTATTGTTCTTAATGTTGTTCTTATTATACTTATCACTTTTTTACACATTTTGTTTTTCTTTTTCTCTACTACTCTTTTTTAGTATTTTGTTGTGTAGTTTGATTATAATTTCTAAGTTTTCACAACAACTGTAGGGCAGTTTTAAGTTATTTTTATTGAATATTTTGTGCAGGAGTTAGTTATAGGGAAGTGTTTTTTGATGAGATTTCGGAATTTCTTGCCAAGTTTAGTTTTTAGCATTTGGTTCTAGGGTGGGTTGAACCAAATTATGTTCTATTTTCATTTTCATTATAATCATTGGTGTCTTGTTGCTTATATTTAATCTCTATATTATACCCACTATTTTTAGAGCTGTTTTGTAAATGTTGCTTGTATTCTTAAATACCTTTTGTTTGTTAGAGTTATTGCTATTTAAGTTAAAAGTGATAGTTAAAAAGTGAATTTATGTTAGCTAATATGCCTACACTTTACACTTAGGCCTAATTTTTTAATTTACATATGTATAATTTTCTTAGTTTTCACCCTTAACCTTTGTAGAATCCCTAATTATTACCAATTTATCATTTTTATATAGGCTGAAATCTGTATTATCAAATATATTTGTGAGGGTATATAGAATATATAACCCCACAAGATCCAATGTCTCTGCAGAGTCCAGGACACCCATGGCCAAATCAAAGGAATTTGTCATTTTAGTTTTTATTCATTGATCACTATTATTGATTAAAACTGATCTTCTACATTTTTTTAACAATATTGATTTCATCGTATGATATGTCAGTATATATCTCAGCAAAGTCTAGGGCGATGTTAAAGAGTTCTTCAGATCTATATTCCCACATTCCATCACTTCTTGTCCAATTTGACATTTATTGTGACTTGTTATATCATGTAAGATTGTGAGCCGATGGAAAGACGTAAGGACACATACACATCTCTTTATGGTTATTGACAAAAATAGATTGGAATCTAGAGACAATAATAAATCAAGACAATCAGCGCTCTTCTACAGCTGCATGAAAAGCAACAGATTCAGTACAGAACCCTGATGTACTTGTACATTAACATTAGAGCTGTCGGTAAATGTGCTGTTAATTCTACCATGGCTGAACATTTCTGTATATTGCTTAAATAATCTTCACTAACCACCTGTTTGTTCCTAGTTTATGCAAAACCTACCAGACAACCTCTCTTGGCACTCTGTCAAAAAATTTCTCCAGATCCACTAAAGCAAAATACAGGTTCTTAAGGTACTTCTCTCGCATTTGTCTCAGGATAAATATAGCACCAGTGGTACTTTACCCAGGTAGAAAGCCAAACTGCATTTCATTCATGCTTATCTGACTTCTTATTTGCTACTGAATTATTCTCTCAATCATTTCCAGAACTTGATCCATTTCCAGAACTGTAATTACCTCTATCTACAGAGCTATCCAGAGCTTTTCTTTTACTCTTGTAACAATTCACGATTGAACTAAGTTCCAAGTCTTTCGGAATGCCATCTTCTTTTATAATCTGGTTTGTCAAGTCTGATCATCTCGATGCATGTTTCATCTGCAGTCTTCAACATTTTTGCAACAACACCTGAGGGTCCTCCAGCCTTATCCTTCTTCATCTTACTCACAACATCCCATACCATTTCTTTCTCAGTTCTTATAGCTGGACCAGATATGCTTCTGCAAATTCTAGAATTTCTCTGTTCCATAGAAACGCAGTATTTATAATTCTCTCATGATGACATTTCCAAACATTTCTATTTTCCTGTTCATTTGTTTCTAACCCTCCATTGTAATTTCGAATGCACTTCTCTCCGACAATATCCACATTTGTTCTTGTCATCTGTTTTGCTATCCTGAATATTTCATTGTTTTGGCCATCCCTTCGTAGTATATCTGGTAACCTTGCTTGCTCAGCCTGGTTCTTGGCTTTGTATATTGCTAACTAAACCTTTTATCCACTGACTCCTTCGTTTCCACTTCTCAACTTCCTCATTCTGCGACCATGTCACACTATACCTGGGGGTAGGGGATGGGATCTTTTGTCCACCCACAAGTCTGGTCTGTTACCTCCAACAGTGTATCTTTCCACTTCTTCCATACTTCCTGAAGTGGATCTGCTAACCAAATGCTCCATTGCTCCGTTGCATTTCACATGTTCTTCATTCAACCTCCACACTTTTCTCCTGGGGATAAACTTTCTCTTTGCCTCATGAGTTTTCTTCAGCATGAAATTGCAAATAACTGTTTTGTGCTGTGTCACAAATTCTTCGTCACATATTACTTTCACAGCACTCAAGAGCTTTCTAGTGCCCATCACCTCACTGAGTTGTCATCAAGAAAGGCATCTAGCCTATAAAAAGTTTCGCCTCAACTCAGGAAATGACGCATTTCAGACTATGTAGTTTAAATTTTGGAAGCTTGTGTGAAAGGTTTGTCGAGTTTCTTGACAGAAGATTGACCGATGTTGTGTCAAAGAAACTCATTGGAGAGATAAATCTGCTTGAATGATTGTGGGAAAGAATGCAGGTGAAATAAGCTGTATTAGATTGGAAATGAAAAGGGAACAGGTGGTGTTGGTATTTTTATTGCAAAGAGATGGGTAGATAAAGTGAGTGTAAGTGAGCGAATTATACTGATGAAGTTGGTGAGAAAATTTTCACAGCTCTATCTGTGTATGTACGACAATGAGTGAAGATGCAAAAGATGGGTTTTATGACAGGCTTATTACAGTAACTAGTAAGATTGATGAGAAAGAAGTGCTTGTTGGAGATTCAAATGGTCATGGTGATTTTGAGGGTGTGCATGGAGGAAATGCATATGGTGATAGGAATGTAAAAGGAGAAAGAATTTTAGAATTTTGTCTTGCAATGGAAATGTTGGTTGCAAACATTTTTTTTTTAGGGAAAAGGAAAGCCATCTTATGTATGAATCTGGTACAGCAAAGACTGAAGTAGATTATTTGCTGGTTAGAAAAAAAAGGACAGAAAGCTCTTAGGTGATTATCATCCGGTTTGGGTATTTAAGATGCTGCGAGTCCTGGACTCTGTGGTGGGCAATACAGGCAATGTCTCACGCCTGCTCTTCATCATGTGAAAGTAATATCGATGTAAAAGTAATATTGTTAGCAAAATTGGTTTTCATCTTTAATTTACATTAGATGCTGAAAAGAAAAAATTTGTTTCCCTTCGAAAATATTCGGCGCAGGATAAGTTGTATTTGCTCAAAGATATTAAATTTGATTAAAATTGTTATTAAAAACTTGCACCGACATTCAACGAAAGAAGGCTAGGCAGAATCAAACATCGATTTTTCACATGTAATGCTATTTAGGTCTGAAGTAAGAAATCCGGCCAACTTAATTTTATATTAGATTTTATTATATAAGTAGTTCATTGCTTGAAATGTAAATAAATGTTATTATTATATAAAAATGTTGGCTATATATATATATATATATATATATATATATATAAACACTCTTTTCACATCACATACACACTAAATATTTCCAAGTATTGTACTTATGTTTTTAATTTATGTTCTTTAAATCAATCATCTTTAGGAAGTCTTATGAAGACGAAACATTGATGAATACATAAATAATTTAGGTTTGTATATATATATATATATATATATATATATATATGTATATCGAGGCAGCATTTTTTCCTTAAGACATGTATTATTAAAAATAACTGACAATTTTTGTCTGGTTATTTTAGTATTGATCCCTTCAATTTTCCGGATTAAAATCTTAATCTCGGAAGAAAATTGTCTGATGAAACTGCCGTAATGTACATGTTGGTCCAGAGTACTTTCTGACCCGTCTGGGTCCATCGTCAGTGGAATAATGACAAACAGGTAAAGACCTGGAGTGAGATTTATAATTAATTATGGCGGGAAAATTTATATATGAAACTATATTTATTAGGTATTATAAGCATTTAAGTATATTAGTACTAGTGTTAAAATTAATCTTGTTAATAGCAGGTTTTTTTTGTTTTAATGAGTGAGGCTTCTAGTATGTGGAGTTTTTGTGTATTAGTATTATGTTCTAAGATTTTAGTATTGTCTACAAGAAGTTTCGGATTTGCGAGCGGGGACAGGAATGTTCATTAGTAAGGTGTCTAGCTATAGCACTATTATCGGATAGATGCATGGTCAATCTCCTGGACAGAGTCGTGGTGGTCGAGCCATTATATACGTGTTTTCCTTGATTGTCGGAGACACAGTCTCCCAATGGACATTTAAACTCGTATACTAGGCCCGTCCTATCCAAGACTCTAATCGAGGGTGAAGAATTATTTGTAATAATAAGATTAGTGGTTTTAGTTTCATTGTAGTAAATGATTAGTTTAACTTTTTTATTTGGGTCGGTGGGAAGTACGTTTTTATTAATAATATTTTTTTAAACCTGTTCATCTGTTTTATAGTTATGGTGAAATTGGTTACGGTAAAATAGTTTGATAATCTTGTTGAGTGGAGAAATGGATTCATTGTTGTTGTTATTATTATTACTGTTACTAGCATTATTTTTAAATAGTTGAATTTGTTGGTCTATGATATAATTAGGGAAACCATTATTACAAGGGTTTGTTTTATATTTTTAAGTTCATTTTGAAAGAGAGTAGGGGAGGAAGAGATTAATTTAGCTCGCGTTAGTAGGTTTTTAATAATGGCTATTTTATATTTAAAGGGGCATTCACTAACGAAGTTAAGAGTACAGGGGTTTTTGTTAGTAGGTTTTTTATATGTAGATGTTACAAAATCATTATGATTTGTGTCTATTAAGACGTCTAAGAAAGGGAGGGTTTTTTTATCGATGTTTAGTTAATAAGTGAAATCCAAAACGGAATTATTTTTGAAAGTGTCTTGTAATATATTAATCTCGTTTATATTATTTGTTAGTATTAGAATTTAATCCGGAAAATTGAAGGGAGCAATACTAAAATAACCAGACAAAAATTGTCAGTTATTTTTAATAATAAAATATATATATATATATATATATATATATATATATATATAATTATTATAGGAAATAATCAAAAAACAACTTAGTTACAGATTACTGTAACTCGCCATTTTGTTTATTAAATCGGTCTGGCATTTTTGGGATTTTTAAAAGCATGGTTAATATATTAAATATATAGGGTTTTTTTTTTCCTTTTCTCATTGGGGAGTGGGAATTTTGGGTGCTTCTTATCACCTTCATCAGCCAAATATGAAATGCAAAATATAGTTGAAATGAGACTGTTATTTAAAAACTTGTAGAAATACACTATGGTCCATTTCAAAATAGTTCATTCTAGCAGTGACAGTTGTTTATCGCTTCGCATACCTTCCTCCTTTTGAAATTTCACTTCCTTCAGAATTTATACCCCTTTTATTCGTTTTATCAATGTTCAAAGTTGAAGATAGTTGTGTTATATATATATATATATATATATATATCATGAAAATCGCTCCAGACAAGGCATGACGCTACTTGATGTAAGGAGCGAAAAAAAAAAAAAATTACTTCAAGGCCAAAAACTAACCAATGATAAGTGTTAGATGGATAGATTCTGACCCAGAAAACAGCAATTCTTCCCCCCTTTGTCAGAAACATTGCTCATAGCATATGAGGACTAAAGGACAAAATAAGGGAAGCTAGAGGTGCTACTTGAGGTTTTGGTGTTTCAAACAAATCATAAATTACCCTTGTAGGCCCTTCCCTACAATGATTTGTTTCACATCTATACTTCTTTTTCAGCTGGTTAAAGTATCTTAATAATCCATTTCAAGTGTTTGCTGATAGACATTAGTATTCTGATTTGTTTCTCAATAATGCTTTCTTTCCAGCTAATTTTTCTATTTTTATAATCTTTCAAATAGATTTTTTCACTGAGCTTGAAAAATGTATCAGCATAAAACTTTTCAAACTTTTAGGTTTTTTAGGTATTAGTTCATTAAATACATAAGCTCAGTGCATCACATTCCTGAATTTTTACTTGACTTTAAAGTTATCCGATACACTCTAAAAAAAATTCTGTAATAATTCATCATTTTCACTTCTAATTGATTTCTTTAAATGTTTACTTAAATGTATCTATGAAGCATTCTGCTTGACCATTAGATCTTGGAGGGTACAGAGCGATTGTCACATAGCTAATTGAAAATTCTTTGCAGAAATCTTCAAATTCTTTAACCATAAATTGAGTTCCATTATCAGAAACAATTGTATCAGGAATACCAAATCTTATAGTGTTTTAGCATGTAAATGTCCTACATATGACAACTTTTGGCCACTTTGTGAAACTATCAAACACAATAAGGTAATACTCCCCACTCATTGGTCCTGCATGTTTAATATGTAGTCTTGACCATGGTGTCTTAGGTTAATTTTTATTGATGGTCTTATTGAACAGAAACTACAAAGTTTCACAAGATCTTGGATTTCTTTATTCATGCCAAGCCAATAAACGTAACTCCTCATAAGAGCTTTCATCCTAGTGATTCCAGGATGTCCCTTATGAAAATCTAATCATGTCCTGGCAATGCCCAAGAA
This sequence comes from Sepiola atlantica, assembly GCA_963556195.1. Classification (NCBI taxonomy): domain Eukaryota; kingdom Metazoa; phylum Mollusca; class Cephalopoda; order Sepiida; family Sepiolidae; genus Sepiola; species Sepiola atlantica. Next base: position 47,481,968 of record OY744522.1, read on the forward strand.
AGTTTTGGAACCCAAGAAACTTTTGCTCCCACTCCTGAAACCAGAGTACTAAAAAAAGTAAAAGTAAAAAAGTCTACATAATATTATGAATAGAAATGTCTCTGTTTTATTAGGAACAAAATGAGAGTAAAACGAATTACGACCCAACAAGGTTCGAACTGACAACCTCTGTTTCTAAATGTGGTGACGTAAACCACTGGGCTATCGGAAATTAGTAATGGCTGCTTCGTTTTTGAAAGGATACATGTGTTCCTTGTTTGTTAAAGTTGAAAGTAGCTGAGAGGCAAAGGAGAAGATGATGTTAGCTTCCTCTTCCATTTTTCGTCTTCTCCAAAAGGATGTAGAAAGTTATTTGAACGAAATAAAAAGAAAAATTGGATTTGTACATAATATTTTATTTTAATGAAAGAAGTCTAATTTGTCAGCATCCCAACATACATGTGCCCATATTCATAAACATTTTGTTTTTAATTTATTTCGCATTGTAGAGTTTAATTTTGCTAACTTTATTATAACATTCAGCATGCTTTCGATCTGATTTCAAATACTCCTCACAACTATGCCGATTGTCTTTTATGAATATAATAATGTAATAATAAAAGAAAGTTTTTAAAGTGAAATTTAATCATTTAACACCGAGGAAGAAATGACAATGCACCCCCCCCCCCAGCCTCAAAAGAAAATTAAACGTCATTCAATATGATGAAGTTGAATGAAATGTATGGTGACACATAATCATAAAGAAAGTAGATGTGTGATTGTAACTTCTACTAAGTTAATAGTAAAATTACATGTAATAAGTAATGTTTGCTTTAACTTAAATAACCATGAAATTGTTAACATCAATGCATATTCATAGATTTTACAAGCAGTGAAGCTAAAATTACAATGTAGTTGAATGAAATGTATGGTGGTGCATAATCATCAAGAGAGTGTGGATTTGTGAGTTTAACATCTACAAAGTTAATGAATCTTAAAGTTACATCTAATAAAGTGGTCAATGTTTGCTTTAAATAACCGTGAAATTGTTAGAACCATTCATAAGTCATGTTTTAAGCTTAGAAAAAAGTGAAAGATTATTACAGCAATGCGCTCAGTTGCATCACATTTAGTATTATGGTTATTGATGAAAATTTCTTTTGAAAAATTGATGTTCCTTATAAATCTGTGTATGTGGAAATTAAAAATCTGATTTCTTTAACTTTCTGTACTGTTTGATAAATTTGGCATCATTGAAAAAAGTATCTATTTCGTCTGAATAATACTTTCTAATGTGAGAGTGAAAAGAAAGACCAAATCATCTTTATGTATGTTTATTTCGTTTTATGTGTGTCAGGAAAACTGGCCTGAATGTTCATTTGACCGTGTCGAATCAATGGTTCACTTTTAATCTTTCAACTACCGTGACTTCAAAGATGGCAAAGTCAAGCTGGAACATTCGATTATGATTGGTTTTGTTTACTAGTTGGCATACCCTATCTTTGATCGATGAGAGGTCATAACTGTAATCTTAACTCCGTTATACTCTCTGTCAAAAATGATGTGGAAAAAATTATGCTTTGCCAGTGTTAGCACTCACTATTTATCTAGAATATTTATATCAAATCATAGAATCGCATCAGTAATTAAATTTTTCATGTATAAATTATCATTTCCGTTGACGTTTTATTATGGAGTGGACGATTTCTTTCCAAATTTATTTCAGACGGTGGGGTAAGTCTGAGGTGGTTGTCTCACTTGCTATTTGCTTTTTTTATTCCCTTCACCATTTGAAATGGTTTCGTCCAAGAGCTAGGAAGAGACATGTTTTACTCGCTAACTTTTGCATGATGTGATGGAAGTACATATATTTATATACAAATAAATACACATGGGTTTTTATTATGAAGTCGAGGATGATATGCCCTTAATCTGGGGGGGGGGGGGAATAAATATTCATTGGTCTCTCTCTCTCGTTGTCCAGAGTCAACGTTCCTGGTGCTACCAGATCAGACTGTCTGAAAATACTGGCTTTCTTACCTAAAATGCACCAAACATTGATCTTATTGGTTTTTTCCTTTCCCTTTACAAAACTCAATCATATCCTGCAAAGCCAAAAACAAAAACAAAAGAATTTCCTCTACAAAACAGCCAAACCAAACCAAACACCATAAATAAATATTTAAACATATAAAGAACTTGAAGCCTAAAAACTTTTACCAAAATGACCTGATTTGGCATTAAATAACCTGAAAAAGGGTTGATATGCCGTAAAACAAAACAACCAAACAACATTAATAAATATTTGATTAAGTATCAGTCTGTAACCGAAACTATCTTTGCCAAAATTCTCTTAATTATTTGCATCATTCTCATTATCGATAATTTTATTTAAAATGTAAAAATTTAAGAATTATTGTCTTTGATATACTTTATACAGCTGCCTTACCTATATCACACAAATTGCAATCCTACTCACATGAAATATACAATTGTATTTATATATACAAACAAATTGCGTTACACAGACTGGAGTGGTTAATTTGCATCTTGATTTAAAAAAAAAAAAAAATGATTTTAATAAATAATTGCCTGGTTTAATGGATTTTTAATTTTTAAATTTTACTTTCATGACCCAAAATCATGTTGAGAAATCTTTATAAGAAGAAGAAAATTTGTTTTCTTGAATTTCTCATTTACTTAAATTATATTTAGCAAGGAAAAATCCATGGATCGTTCCATTTTGCATTTATCAACAGCGCTAGGTGGGAATTTTCTATTGTTCGTCTGAAACAGTGAATTAATTTATCGTTTGTATCTAATAACAAGGCAATAGTGTTATTAATAGTGGCAAGTCTGCAATTCCTTATCTTTTTAATGGTCTTCAGGTTATTTCATCTTCTAAGGATAAGGCTGATCTCTTTGCTTGTCTTTTTGCTGACAATTCTTCTCTTGACGATTCGGGTACTGTTTTTCCAGATTTTCATTTGAAAACTGATCAGTCTCTTGATTCTGCCATCATCAATCCAAAGATGGTTGATAGGGTTCTTTCTGATCTTGACCAGTCTAAGGCTTCTGATTCAATTCCTGTTGTCGTTCTCAAGAACTTTTTTCTATCCTCTTAAATTATTCCAACTCTGTTTGTCTCAGTCCTGTTTACCTTCTTATTGGAAGGAGTCCTCTGTTGGCCTTATGTTTAAAAATGCTGGTGATCGGTCTGACCCAACTAAGTATCGTCCTGTTAGTCTCTTTTCTGTTATTAGCAAAGTTTTTGAAAGGTTGCTCAATGGCAAACTTGTTGATTTTCTGGAAAGTCTGGGCCTCTTTAGTGATGTTCAGTATGGCTTTTGTGGGTTTCGTTGAATTGCTTATTTTTTAACTGTTGTAACTGAGCGGATCTGTTGGTTTATGGATAATTCAGAAGAGGGTAGAGCCATTGCACTTGACATTTTGAAGGTGTTCGATAGTGTGGCATTCTGGTCTCCTACACAAACTTCAGGGTTATGGTATAGGTGGTGAGGTTCTTGACATTATTAGGTCTTTTTTTTTTTTTTTCTGATCGAAACTTGTGAGTAACTTTGGACGGTGTCTCTTCATTCTCTTTTCTTATCAATGCTGGTGTTCCTAAAGGCTCTATTCTATGCCCAACATTGTTTCTTCTCTATATAAATGATCTTCCAGAGAAAATTGTTCAGAAAATTAATATCTCTGCTGATGATATTACTCTCTATATTCTGGTGTTGCTTCTCGCCCATCTCTCTTGGATCAGTCGAAATATACAGCTGATCTAGAAATTGACCTGGGTTCAGTTGTGGATTGGGGTACGAAATGGCTTGTTTCGTTTAATCAAGTTAAGACTCAACTCGTGTCTTTCAATCGTAGGCGTGTCTCTTTTCTTCCTGAGATTCTTATGGATGGCTCTGCTCTTGAGGAGAAATCGACTTTGAAACTTCTTAGTCTTTCTCTCTCATCAAATCTTCTCAGAGTTCATACATTAGATCCATTGCTCTTTCTGCTTCTCGTAAAGTCGGTTCTCTCTATAGCTCCAAACACTTTATCACACTTGAGTCTATTCTCTATTTCTACAAATCTACTATCAGACCATGCATGGAGTACTGTTGTTATATTTGGGCTAGTGAATCTCTGTTCCATTTGAGGGCTCTTGATGTAGTGCAGAAACATATCTGCAATTTGATTGACCCTACCCTTTCTTCTTCTCTGCACCCTCTCTCTCACAGACATGATGTTGCTAGTCTCAGTCTTTTCTATAAATACTATTATGACATGTGTTCTTTAGAGTTATGTGATCTATTCCCTGCTTCCTTTTATGTGATCTATTCCCTGTTTGGCTCCTTGGTCTAGTGGTCTCCATCAATTTTTTTTATACCTCCTTCTAACACAGCTTCCTATTCCAGTTGCTTCTTTCCAAGAACTGCTGACTATTATCCTCCTATCTATAGCCTTGGTCTTAAAGACTAAGGTCAATAGGCATTTCCTGTTTTTGTGATTATCATATAGTATGTGTTCGTCCCTCATGATGCCTTCCTCCCAGGATTACCTTCTCCTTTTTTGTGGGAGATAGTGTTGTATCTGTTATAATATCATCAAATATTAACTCCTCCTTTTGGGTTGGGGCAGTAGTGTTCATCATGATACCATCCTCTTAGTCATTACCTCCTCCTTTGAAGGTCAGTGTAGTATATGCTTGTTCACCATTATACCTTCCTTCCAGGCTTGCAAAAATATGTGACCGGATATATTTGGAGATCAAAATATATGTTGTCATTTACATAAAAGAAAAAATGTCATAAAGGAACAATTTTGTATTTTAACATTAAGAATTTTTTTATCTAAAACATTTTTAAATTGTGAGGGCACTTTATTTTTAAAAATGGTAAATTTAATTTTAAAATTTACTGAATCAACGATGTAAAAACCAAATTGGTTGTTTACAAATTCTAGATTATTTGAGCCATTCATAGTCAAAATCTAAATATCTATATGGACGTCAATGGGCTTAAGAAATTTTCATGTTTTAACATCTTGAACTACTATAATGTCAAATCAATTCACTCTATTAAAATTTGATGAAGTTTAAAATCTGTTAAGTTTTCTGATTGTAATGGGTGAACCTGTAAGCAACAAATAAAAAAGTATTGATATGTCTGGTAAAAAAAAAATTTATTAAAAAATAAACTAAATTTACAGAATGAGATGGGTGCTACTACAGTTTGAAACGTTGAAATTATAAACTTTGAAAATTGAGAAACCAGACAACTTTATGCGAGATTTTGTCAAATAAATTAAATATTTATTAAATCATTTTTTTTTTTAATCCAAATATTGTCTGTATTATCATGATTAGGGTTTATATAACCAAAAATTTGGATTTTAAAAAAATGATTTAATAAATTTTTCATTTATTTGACAAAATCTTGCATCAAGTCTGGTTTTTCAATTTTCAAAATTTAAATTTACAGAGTTTAGCAATTAAGTTGAATTAATTTTTTAATTACTGCCTTTTTATTTTCAGATCAATGAACAAAAATGAATTGGATGTCAATTATATTACATCAAGAGTGCTTGGTAAGATTTGTTGTTGCTTTTTAATCAATTTAAAAAAAATATATTTTTAGAAAATTGATAAAGATATGAATACCTTTTACCAGCTATTGGTAAAAATAGAAACTTGTGTTTAATGAATGTTTCAACATTAAGTAATCCAAAAAGGAAGTGATATGCCGTAAAACAGACAAACCACACCAGTTTTGTTTTTTTTATGGGAGCATTCTTTCTTATAGAAAGAGACCCAAAAAATACCCATAACTTAGTTTCAAGTAACTAAATTGATCCCAAATTAATTTCACTTTCATTGCCATATGAATCTAGGACTTCATTATAGAAACGTTTATGCTAATATTTTTCACTTTTCTCATTTAAGCCATCCATTTTGATTCCATCTTTATTTTTCACAATTCTAATATTGATTTGCCCTTTAGTGTTTATGTTCTTTTAATTTTTATTTTTTATTAGTGATGTCCTTCCCTGCTGAGGGAGTTGAATCTGCTTTCCGAAATCACATTGATGATGTCCGTTACTTTCTTGAATCCAAGCACCGCGGTTATTATGCAGTTTTTAATTTATCCCAGCGCTGCTACCGTGCAGTTAAATTTGAAAATAGGGTGAGTCTGGCATCACTTTATGGTTTGTTTTATTTATCATGTCGACCATGATTTAGCTGATTCAGCTTTTTTTGTTCTTTCTATGTTGATTTGAAATTTGTGTCTAAATTATTGAATGTGAAACACACTCGATTCCTGTTTTATTTTTTCTACCTCATATAATTTAAAGCTTACAGCTATATCACGTTGAAATAGCAGTTCTCGTCAGTTCACCAAAATTAAGCTCCATTGAGCATGATCAGTACTTAGATGGGTCACCGTTTGAGAAATGGCTCTTAAATCACTAACACTCTTGGGCAAGGTATGAGTCCATTTCTCCTCTCTCAAAATTTAGGTTAGAAAGTAGGAGAGACTGGAGTCCAAAGCCTCAGTAGGGTAACTAATTTCGGAGAAACAATCCAAGATGGCTACAAGCAATGCTGTGATAAGCAGAGAAGGATGGGAGTTATTTTAGTGTTTTCACTCCGAATAGCATCAGTCCTTCTCTGCCTATCATAGCATTGCTTGTGGTCATCTTAGATTTCTCCTTGACACTGGACTTCAGCAATGTAGGGTCAAGAGAAATGTGGTTGGAGATTGTGTAACCTTTGCTTCACTATACACTCCTCATCATACAGGCACCTTTTCAGAGAGTATCCATTATCTCGGCAAACTGAAAGAAGCCTACAATATTGTGGCTTATAAGTTAACTCCCTTGAATTTTTTCTGGGTATTTACAGTTTGGTTGAACCAGAGTAAAGCTCTATTGGTAAAACAAAAGTAATTGTGCTGATGATAGACAAGAAACATGACGAACCTTAAATGAATATGATTCAGATTTTGATATCACAAGACTCTTTCTTTTAGTCCCAGTGGATTTGAAAATAATAAATGTAGAAGTTGCTCTTACCTCTTTACCTGCGAGATTGTTCCAAAAACTCTGGTTATTTGAAACTTCAAATAGTACTCAATCCAATAGATTATTTGTTAATGAACCTGGTGTATATTTGACACTTTGTATGTAAGCAGTTGAAAGGTATACGTGTTTAACACAACTCCCTATCTGACATCATGCCTTTCCAAATTGACTTTATTACAGAATAACATTTTTTTCTATAAAAAGAAAAAAATAATCCCAAACCATTTTTTATTTACATACAAAGAATACATTTTGTTAGTGTAAAAATATATTCTCTGTTATCTGTTGTTAAAGAACTGTCAAAGTTATTTGATATTATTTTTACGATAGCACTTTGAGGAGTTCAGACGGGTATATGTGACCCCATTAAAAACTTTTCTTTGCATGTCTTTATATCTCATGTTTGGATATCCTCTATTTCTATGGTCATGTCTTAGTTCAAAAACTAACATCTGTTTTAGAATTTGGTGATCATTCATTCTTGTGAATGTGGTCAGGTCATCTGTGTAGCCACCTGAAAAACATTGCCTTAATAGATACCAATTTTGTCTGATACAAAGACTTTTGTGTTAGTGACCTCGTCCTGCCACCAAATTCCTCAGATGGAATGTAGGAAGTATTAATAGAAACACTCTAGATATTTTATGCCTTTCTCATAAGTTGCTGATATAAAAGTATAAAATCTATGGGATAATCGTGGAATTGTATGTTTTTAGTTTTGTTTTTAAATTTCTGTCAATGTACGATGCAAAATACCTTTTTTTGGTATCATGATACTAGTTGAACTTTTCGTTTTTTTTTTTTGTTTTTTTGTTTTTTTTACAGGTCTCCGAATTGGGCTGGCCTACAAAGAGGGCTCCCACTTTGGCAAGTCTTTTCGAAACCTGCAAGAGTATTTATAATTGGTTGCGCCAAAACCCTAAAAATATGTGTGTCATACATTGTTTGGTAAGTGTCAAGCCTTCTTTCACTGCTGATTCCATTTAGTTGAGAGTTAAAAAATTTTGCCGTTGATGATGAGGTTTCAAACCAAACAGAAGCCATCAATTTGGCAAAATAAACAACTTACATACTTATTTTCACTTATATTGTTTTTACTTGTATTTCCTTAATTTATTTTAAAGTCTGTATATACTGTCTCAACTCTCAGAATGTCATTCTATAGTTATCCGTTTGTGTATTTAACTACATCCTCATCCAACTCAAAGTTAACATACATTGTTTGGAACTTGACACAAGATATGAGACAAGTTCAGTTTAGTATAAAAACCTCATTTATAGGTTGAAGAAAAAATGTTTTGAAACTAATTGGAGGATCACAAGCATCATGAATTGATCTTGATCTCCCTTCGGAGGAAGTGATACTTGGGAGGATCTGGGACAATTTAATGTTTATATTACTTATATAAGTATATATGCAAATGCACAAATAACCCATCAATCACTGCTTATTCGGAAATAATCCAACTTTATAATCTATATTATAATTAAGCCGTTTTGCTTATTTGCTCTAAGATTATTCTAGAGAATTGCACTAAATTTGGCATGAAGCATCTTAGAGACCATGGATGTGTCATGATATTATATGTAAAGAGATGGAGGAGTAGAGTAAGTCTGATGTGGCTGTGACATCACAAGAGAGAGCTTGTCAGCCTCTTTCCCGATTAGCCTCGAGACAGCGAACATATCTAGAGCCAACCATAGTAATGGTGATTTAGTACCACGGTTCATGGTATGTTTCTCTGGTCAAGGATAAAGAATGGAACCGTCAATATTGTATTGTTGTTAAGGTGTTCATGGTCGATGAAGAATATGGCAACAAATATAGATGGCGTCAGATGAAGCACATGGCATAGCAATGTCACAGACTTTTAATTCTGGTTTCCGTTACCAGATTGTTCCAGCAGGAGACATCTTAAAAAAAATTTTTTTTTAATTTTTTAAATTAAAAAAAAAAAAAAAAAAAAAAAAAAAAAAAAGAATTACCAGTACAAAGACTCAATCATAAGACGGAGGAAAAAAAGAGGGTCAAGAAAACTGAGAGAAAGAAAAAGAAAACATCTGATCAGCTGAGTTGTAAGTACAAATAGGACGATTTCTATATGCATATATTTCAAGAAGAGAATAACCATACACTTAAAATAGAGAAAAAGAAGAAAAGAAGAATGTAACGATTACATGCAAACACTTTTATTGAAAAAAAAAAAAGAATCACCACACATTTATTACATACTCAGGGAAGAGAGAGAAATATACTATTATTACTAGTATTCATTCTATGACTAATTCTACTAATAACAAATACTTAGATCCTCTAAAAGTATTGGTCATAATTACACTTAATTTAGTTTTTAATTTTTCTGATGTATCATAGAGGGCAAGTTGAACATACTACAACTAATAATAATAAAATATTTATAGGGTCCAAAGCTATCGATTAGAATTGCACCAAACTTGGCATAAAGAACCCTTGGGATGCTGGATGCAATAAAATTAATAATACTAATTACGATGCTTAAATAAAGCCCCAACTGCCCTCTAAGGGAGGAGCTAGACTAAGAGTCACTTTTTTAGTGAACTTTTGGCTTGTATTAAAAGAAAAAATTCTATCTCGAGTAATGGCATATTACTCCTCATTAAATTATTTTTTTTTTTTTTTTAGGCCACAAATATTTATCCCAATGTTTTTTTTTGTTTTTGTTTTTTTTTGTATTTTTGTTGTCTTTGCAAAAAGTGCTAAGAGAGAGAACATTCTGGAAGTTGTAGTTACTACCCTTGTATTTCTAACTGTTGTTGTATTCTTAAAATGATGTTTCTATTTGTTTTGTTTTCTGTTGTTGAAAAAAATTGTTCTAAGCGTTTTGTATTACAATATATATATATATATATATCTTTTGCAGGATGGTAAATCTGTGTCTGCCACTGCAGTTTGTGCTTTCCTTATGTTTTGCAATCTTTGTAAATCTGTCCAAGACGCTTCTTCTTTGTTCATAGCGAAACGAGGCTCCCCAAATCTGACTGCGTCCCAGCAAAGGTTTGCTTTTTTGTCGCATTCTACATTTGATAAAGTTTAATTAGTCGTATGGATGACATAATTGTATCTTATTAAGGATGTTTTGTAAAACAAATTCTCCAATTTCTAAGGATTTATTGCATTATTGAAAAATAAAAAAATGTTCATGTTTGTAGGATTAAAAAAGGAAACCCTAATTTTGAATATTTTATTTACTTTTTTATCAACATAAACTTCATTACTGCTTAAAATGTCTGTTCATCTTTCAATGGCGTTTCAACATTATTTGCAATAAGTTAGTAAGAATAACAAACACAGATAAGAATTTCTCAAATATTCTATTAAACAATATATCTAAAATAGGAAATAACTTTCTAGTATAGCTAACGGTATATCTATTTATTTATCTACTATTAAAACTCTGTGGACCTTGCTTGTCCCCGTGCACAATGGTTGACGTCACAACAGGAGATGTTATCTTCTTTCTTACTGTGAATTACATTTTCCTCTTTATAATGTGTCTACTGTAAAGTTCTTTTTGGTCCCCCGGATTTTTCTCCGCAACCATCCATTGAATTTCTCTGAAATTTTGCATGAAGTTGTAACTTTGGTCAGATTAGAAAGTGACATACTCTGATTTAAAAAAAAAAAATCTGGTTAGCCCCCCCAGGGGGTCAAAAGGCCCTGAAATGGCAAAAAATGACATTTTTTGCCCCATAACTTTTCATCCATCCATTCAATTTCTCTGAAACTTGCCCAAAATGTGGAGGCAATTGTTCCTAATAGAAAATGAGTATCGCTGACCATGGAAAAAATCTGGTTAGCGCCCCCAGGGGTCAAAAGCCCCCCTCCCCCCAAAATGGCAAAAAATGACCTTTTTCTCCCATAACGTTTGATCCATCCATTCAATTTTTCTGAAACTTGGCCAAAATGTAGAGGCAATTGTTCTGGATATAAAATGAGCATCCTTGACCTCAGAAAAATTCTGGTTTGCGCCCCCAGGGGGTACAATGGCGGTCAAAAATGCCCCAAATTGCCCAAATTTATTGCATTTTACACTCGCCACATCGAGTCACATACAGAGGGGGACCACGCACGCACGCACGCACGGCTTGTTAGAATGAAAAAGAAAGATTAATTTGGAGTATGTTTATTGACTTCATTGAGGAACATAATCTCCATTTTTGTTTAAAAATGTTTTCCACCTTTCTGCTTCATCATTGCAATTGATAAATAATAATAAAAAGACAGATTGGAACGACTAAATCTAACATGAAAATTCTATTAAAAAATATCTCTAAAAACATGACCTTTTCTGTAGAAGTAGCAAAATAGATTATGAATTGCACTTGTAAGTTCTTATCATCATCTAGTCGTGGTGTCATGGATCTTTCTGACTCTCTCACGCTATCTCGCTCTATCCTCCATCACACCTGGTAGGTGTTCATAGGTGCATTGTGAGTCTTCTGTTAGTTGTTTGATGTAGGTTCTGTGCGCACAGAAGTTCTTGTAAATGTTAAAAAATATATGTAACATTTATTTGTTATTTTACTAATGAGTTACCATTTATCAAGGCCAAAAACCACTCGAGGATAAGAGTTAATGAGATGGATAGCTTGCTAGTTGAATGACGAAGAATATTATGAGAGGGTTGAAAATGATTAATGGAATGAAGAAAGTGAAAATTCTTTGCATTTGTGGTAGTAATAAGAGTTCTTGTTGTGAATGCCTTACAAGGAGGAACCAGAGACTACAGCTTAGTCTAATTATGAGATAACTTCACGTTGTGTAGGGTTTTCTTGCAGCAATGTAACTTTGATAATTATTTTTTTATTTACTATTAATTGAATATTTTTTATTGAAATCAAAAATGCAATAGCATAAACTAAAACGAATTTTTAAAAAAATTCTATTCTGATATTAATGAAATATTCACTTTCTTCTCCCCCTTTGCTTGCACACAAGGCTGACCCTATGTAGTAAGTTTCTCCCACTTTGCATTCGTCACATAATCAGCATCCCCTATCTATCAGCCTGCTTTCTGATTTAGCTTCATATTATTAGAAATTTAGAGTTAAAAATAAATTAACTTGAAAGTATTTATGCAATTTAAAAAGAAAAACGAATATAAAAGTAAAAAGATTGCTGACCAACGGCAGTTAGTTGCAGCTCATAAAAATAATTAAAAAATATTAAAATGTTGTTTTTTTAATTTAATTTTTTTTAAAGTTTCAGTTTATTTTTGCATGTATATAAATCAGGCAAATAAAAATATCTTATAAACAGTTTGGTAAAATATTAATTTTGAGATGTTATAGTTTCTAAATAAAGTTTTAAAAAATAAAATAAATTCATCCAACAGAAATCAAGTTATAACATTTTAAAATTAAATTAAAAGCGGTCTATGGAGCTAAAAAAGAAAAGCAAATCTTTTGTAATTGTGTTGCCTAAATTATGGTATGTTTACAATTATGCCGACATTTTTTTATATATAAAAGAGAGAAACATTTAATATGAAAATAAAAAAAGAGTTAATTAGCTTTTGTACAAGTAATTTCCAGTTTGACTCCCTGCCCCCAAAAAATTCCAGAAAAAAGACATTGTTAAAAAAAAAAAATGGAAACGATTCGACACTAAAATTTTGTCAAAAACAACACAAAAAAAATTGTTAAAAAATAGAATATTTTGTTTTCAATCTAAAAATTTTCTTTTCCTTTTATTCTTGTAATAAGTGTGACAACTAATACCAAATCTGTTTAAAATCCAACAATACATACTTTTTTACAGTTTTTATATTATTTCAATCATTATTTTTTGTTTCCTTTTTCAGGTATATACAATATGTAGCCGATATTGTCCGTGATCCACCTGTGATTCCTCATAATAAACCTGTCCTGCTGGTCTCTCTAACGATGTCCCCAATTCCTCTGTTCAATAAAGTAAAGTAAGTTCACATTTTGTTTGAGATTTTGTTGGGTGACATTTTTCATGTTGTTTAATTTGTAATATTCATGACTTCACTTATTTGCATACTCCAGAGAGCTTCATCACATACTTGAAAATAAAATTCTGCCACTTATCACGGTCTTGGGACAATCTTTCAGCTGTCAGGAGCAACATGCCAGTATCATCTAGTCGGCCCATCTCTTTGATCATTGTTCTCTTGATCTTTCCTGAATGATTTATTTACATAGCTGGAGTCTGGTAGCTGGGGAACGTGTTCAAACTATGTTAATCTCTTTTCCGAATAATTTTGTTGATGGATCTGTCAATATTAAGTTTCTTTCTGATATCTGCATTTCTCGGTCTATCTCAAAAAATTACCCCAATAACTGTTCTTAAATATTTCATTTCAAAGACATTTTGAGCTTCCTCTCATAGTCTGCCAGTAATAGTCCATGTTTCACTTGCATATACAACAATAGCAACTATCAATGCATTGTAAAGTCTTAACTTCAAAAGTGTTTATGTCCTTCCTCCCTCATATCTTTTCGAGGGATGTGAGACTTTCTCCGCTTTTTTGTATTTCAGAAAAAGCAGAATTTTAAAATAATTGTTTTTTTTTCTTCAAGTTTTAAGCGGAAATCTCGTTTTTCTGAATTAAAAAAATTCAGAAAAAGAAGTATTTCCGCTTAAATCTGCTTTTTTTTTTTTTTTTTAATAAGTAATGATGAGACTGGTTTAGTTTGATAGGAAATTATGTCTGAGTGGTCAATGACATTAAGTTTAATAGTATTCCTGTGCATAAATGTTTTTGGTTTAATTTCTAAATTCAAGTAAGCGATTTATGGCTGTTATGAAAAGAGTTCCTTCTCCATGAAATGTAGGCACCATTTTGAGTTTGTTCTTTGTAACAAACAGTGAATATGTAAGTTTCTATTACTGAAATAGTCATTGGACTGGATAGAATATGTAAATGATGAAAACGATTTGTAATTCCAATTTTTTTCTTGCAAATGACAAAGAGTGATAAATGTGAAACATGACTGGCTAGTCAGAACCAAATACCAATTTGTCCGATTCATTGCTATTTACGTCTGACCTTGAAAATCTGACTGACGTCTTTTATATATATATATAGGATTACTACAGGGTAATAAGCAGGTATGTATCCATTCTGAAAATGTTTGATATTAAATTGGTTGTTAGTTGAGCTGGTATATGTATATGGAACAAAACATGCATAAATAAATAAAATGATCTGTTATTTATTTATTTATTTATTTATTTATAGCTCTATTGCAATTTTTAAAATAGCTTTGTAAAAGTTTGAATATTGAGCTTTATTTTGGGTGCTTATGCTGATTAGCGGCCATATGAAAAATTATTTTTATATAAAAACAATAATATATACTTAAGCATTATATTCTTACTCACTGTACGAAAAAGTAGAAAAAATTATCCACTAGAACTTTAATTACAAGTATTTTTCCATTCTGCGTATCATAACAGCGACTCGTTTAGTAAGCGTCCATCTTGTTTTTTAAGATTTGAAGGGCAGATAACTGAAATCTTCTTAAAAAACAAGATAGAGGCTTACTGAACGAGTCGCTGTTATAATACGCAGAATAGAAAAATACTTGTAATTAAAGTTCTAGTGGATAATTTTTTCTACTTTTTCGTACAGTGACTAAGAATATAATGCTTAATAAGTATATTTTATTGTTTTTATATAAAAATAATTTTTCATATAGCCGCTAATCAGCATAAGCACCTTATTTTGCTTTGGAAATTGATTCTCATAAGAATCAATCTGAACTATATAAAATAATTGTTTTTTTTTTGTATTGTCTCACAGACACACACACATAGCAGAACAAATGATTGTTGCAACACCAATGAACAACGCTCTCAGATTTTAGTTTGTACGTTTCCTTCTAGATTAATTGCCCAATCCTGAGATGAGAAAGGCTGGATTTATACCTTTCCCAAGGGTATTAGGGAAATTGGCACAACAGCTCAACGGGGATTCAAACATGTTATATGTTGTATTACAATGTATGGTTGCTGACTTTTTAGGTGGATTGTGATTAGAGGTGAATGGACTAAAGGGTTACTAAAAAACGTTACGTAAAGACAGATGTGATGTAAAGCTCAAAGAAAATAGCAAAATGACATTAAGCAAAATCTAAAATCTTTGTTTTGGTTTGAAAAACTGAACTTTATTTATGAAGGCAGGGATGACAAAAGTTTGGATCTTTCAGATTTTAACTATTATTTCATCCTTTTGAAAACTGTTCAAACTATTTTTGTTGTCTTTATTGAAAGAAAGTGGGAAGAAGGTGTTATTTTCTTTGTGTACATATTATTTGGAAAGCGGAGTGACCAAATGATTATTGTTGCAAACTATAGAATCAATTCCCTGCAAAAGTTATGAACCCTTACTTTATCCAACAATAGGTAAAACAGTTGTTCATCTTTGATGTATTGTGTCCTGGCATTAAATAACCCAAAGAAACCAGACAAAAACAAAATTGTCTGAAAATATCTTAGAAAAAAAGACTAAAAAAAAAAAATCATAGCTTTTTAAAAAATAATTTTTAATCTGAATGTTTATTCTTTGCAGGACTGGATGTCGACCATTTGCTGAAGTTTTCTTAGGAGAAGATAGACTCCTAACTACATCGCAAGAATATGAAAGAATGCGGTAAGATTTAGAAATCCAATTTTCTTTTCCTTTGTGTGAGTGAGGGGGGAAGTATACACACACACACAAAGATTTGATCTACTATATTCAAGCAGTTTCTATCATCAAGTTAATAAGATTATAAATGCGATTTAAATTAATGTAGAACACACATCAATGTTATTTTCTTATTTTTTAACTTTTTTGTTTTCAAATTCTAATTGGTTATTTTGATGTTATTATTGACTGAGTGCCTTTTATTTTAAGTTTACATCAGTTTTACTAATCAGTCAAATTCTTTCTTACTGTGTATCTATATAATTAAGTAAAGTCGATTTTTCCCCCTCTCTCATTGGCTGTCATAGGTTTAGAACCAAAAGCTGTTTCATCAGCCACTTAGGCCAATTTCTTATGCATGTTTCCAGAAAATATGTGTTCATTTCATTTTCTTTCCAAATTTCTTACATTTTCTCCAAACTAAGTTTTTCATAGATAAGGTTGCAGCAATTTTCACTCTTACACTGATATCTACTCACACGGCCCCCACAATCACAGCGGATTTTTCTTAATAGGGGGAAAACCACTGCAATTATTTCTTATTTTCGTTCTTACTATTGTCTATATACTACACTAGATTTTAAATCTAAATAACGAATGCTCCCTAGAATTACGTTTTCGTTCTTCCCAGCGTTCTGACTGTATTCGTGGGATAAAGGATTAGATGTCAAATACACAGATCATTATTATTAGTCAACACTACCATTCTTTCTGTATATATTTTTACACATTCTGGAATAGCACTTAACGAACAGCTTGCCGCCTGCTCTTTGAGCATTTTCAAAATGGCGACTTTCACTTGATGCCTTCACGTAAGTAAATTCCTAAGAGTTTGTTTTCAGAACACATACTACACTTTTCACTATCTGTTAGATTGTAAGAAAAACATCTCCAGACAAGCGCGAGTAAAAACATACATAATTAATGTTTAATAGAATTAATCTATTAAATATGTTTTTATTAATGCAAATAGGTCACAATAATTAAGTTTAATAGTATTCCTGTGCATAAATGTTTGTTCAAGCCTCACCAAACAGATCCATCTGACCATTGCCTTGTCATAGTGCAGTGTCTTTAGTGTGTCGGCAGAGACAGCCCAAGTTTCAGAGCCATATATTAGCACACTTCTTACACATGAGGAGTATACACGATCTCTCATGGATAGAAACAACAACTTTTTTGCCTCAGTGTAGGAGGAGTTCTCCTTCACTGACAGAGGACAAAACAGATGAAGTGTATTATCAAAACAGATACTATACTTTGCTCCTATTTTCAACATCTGTTAGATCATAAGAAAAACATCTCCAGACAAGCGCTAGAAAAAACACATAAATATTTAATAGAATTCATCTATCAATTAGGCAAAAAATTAGATAAAAGGTTATGACGAAATGAAAGGAACTTGGTTTATAAGAATTATTATGTCATTAACAAATATATAAGAATTTTTTTTAAAACTTTTTTTACGAGTTTAACATATCTCCCCCCTCCCCACCAAAATTAGATTCTACTTTTTTTTATCTATTACATGTAAACAGCCTGAAAAAATATTTGGAAAGAAGAATTTAAAAAAATTTTTAAGATTTTAGATTTTACAGTGGAGGATCACTTTCCTATAAAAATTTACCGTAAAATTAGCACCCACTTCCTAGCCAGTTAGTGCTAAATAAAGACATGTAACCAATTGTTTTTTTTTTGTTTTATTCTAATTTTTTGGGTGGAAATTAGAATTTGTGCGAGATAAGGGGAAGTGTGGGTTAACTAAGCTTATTGGGGGAGGGATATTTGGAATTAGAAACCCACACATACCCTATCTTGTACAAATTCTAATTTCCATCAAAGAAATTGACAAAAAAAAAACAATTGGTTACACATCTCCATTTACTACTAACTGGCCAGGAGTGAGTGTTTATTTTACATTAAATTTATATAGGAAAGTGATGCGGATATATTTTCAGGCTGTTTATATGTAATCGCCAAATTAAGTAGAATCTGATCGGAGAGGAGGGGTAAACTACGATGGGTGTGATAGTAAAAAAAAAAATACCCAATTTATCTTGCTTAGTTACTCAGAAAGGATCCATTTTTGCTTAGTTACTAACTAAAAGAGGCTACTTTCCTCAGATCCGGTATTTACAGAACTTTAAAAGCTCATAACTTCTGTTAAATATAAAATATTTATTTATTAACACAAATAGGTCACAAATGAGTCGATAAAGCCAAATAAATTGTTTTTTTGATTAATTCCCACAGTATTTCCTTTAAAATAATTTATTTCCGTAATAGTAATAATTGTTTCGGAATTTTTTAGATGAGAGTTGATAATTTGTAGAATTTGGTATATTCGGACTACTGTTCTCATCTTGGGTGTTTTTATCACGTTTTAGCCATTGTAACCTCTGACCTTCTTCAGGTGAACCTTGTCGAACTCGGGAATCTGGACGGAATTTCGAATGGAACCCTTTATTAAATCCACGGGGTAGCATGCTGAAAGTTGAAGGTTCAATCCTCAGTGTGGGCGATGCGAACAATTGCGAATTACTGAAGACTTCTTCCCAGTAATGGCAGATGGAACAAGTACATGCTTTAATAAAGGGTTCTGTTCGAAATTCCGTCCAGATTCCCGAGTTTGACAAGGTTCACCTGAAGAAGGTCAGAGGTTACATCAGCCGAAACGTTATGATAAAAACACTCAAGATGAGAACAGTAGTCTGAATATACCAAATTCTATGTAGTAATAATTACTGTTATTTTTCAATTTAATTTTATTTTAATTAATTTTTAAAAGATGGATTTATGGATACTTTTTAATTTTTATCTTGTTTTTTTTTTCTATAAAAAAAGGTTCCGACATCGGCCGAAACGTTTTGAATATAACAAGAAAGGTAATAGTCGTGAGAGTAATCAAAATAGTAAAGATATAAAACAAAATAAATTACTTTTTTTTTTTTGTGAAATTAAAATGACAGCAATAAGCAGCAAATAATTCAAGATTGCGACCTGGAATTTCTTGAGTTAATCTTTACCGGGCAACGCCGAGTCATGGGTTAGCTAATTTTTAGTATATAATGTGTATATATGTGTTTCTCAGTTAAAAATGATAAAATTTCTTCACATTCGAAAAATGTATCACCTGATGGAAAACATAAAGGCATGTAAATTATAGTCGTTAGAATTTGAATATTTCAGCCATTTTTTTGGCCTTTATCAAAAAATGTTTTTGATGATAAAAACAAACATCAGATAATTTTACAAGTCTTTTTCTATGTGACTTTTTCCTTTTTGTCTGGTTTATGAAAATGATGATGATGATTGTCTTTAACTGCAATCCACATTTGCTAACAGTTTTTGATAATATTTTTTTAGTTTTCACTTTAATATGTTTTTTCTTATTTATGGTTAATGCAAGAAATTTGTTCAGTCTGTAAAAATGTGGATGGGAATTTAGTAATTTAGTATTATCTAAGGTATGATTTGATTAAAATGTTTAGCTATTTGGGAGGAGTAGGAGGATTTTCTTTTCTTTTTTTCATGAAACATTTAACAGAAATAGGAAAAAAGGACAGGTTCGAATTTATTCATACCCCTTTCAATAATTGATTGCAAAACCCTTATTAGCAATTATTTAATTCAGACAGTTTTATGGTTCACTAAAAGGTTCTTACAAATATCCACAGAAATGTTAGACCATTCCAATACTTCACAATTTTTTGATTTCCTTGTGGTAACATTTTTCCTGAAGAGTTTTGACAAGTTTTTGATTAAATGTTGAATGATGTAGTTTAAGGTTACTACCCTTGTAGTAAGATAGCAAGAACATTCTAGAATAATCTACAATATTTTCTAACAGCATCAATAAACATGATCTTTGTTAATAACGATTTTGCAATCAATTATTGAACGAGTTATCCATAAATTTCAATCTGTCATTTTCTTTTCCTTCTAAGCGAGTTCAGAAATACCCTTACAAATTTTATAATTATTTTATGTCAAAATAGTCAAATATTGAAGGAAATAATCGGGGTGTAAATAATTTTGGACGTAACTGTATGTGTACATACACACTCTAACGTAACTTTTTGGTGAAAATATTTGTTTATTGTAATGTCAACCTCCTAACTGACTTTTAAGGCTTGAAGGAAGGCATTTATGTTCTGAAAGTATCCATACAGTTTAATATTAAGCAAAGATAGTGACTCCTTAATCTCATTCAATAGATCCACCTCAAAGTTTTGATCATTTTTCAACTGTCTGCAAAGTTCTTCCTACGGATCAACACCAGCTGTTTTGTCACATTCCCCATAATTGCATCTGTGCTTTTTTAGCTTTATACAAAAATTCAAAATCACCAAATAAAATTAGAGAAACTTGAAACATGATCTTGATCAAGCACGTTTTGTCTGTGTCTGTCTCTCGATCATTTATAGCATCCAAACTATTTGACAGAATGGCACCAGATTTGTAATGCAGCAGCCTTAAGATGCCAAATGTATCGTTCGATGGGGAGTAGAATGTTACTACTACTACTACTACTGCTACTGCTAAAAAAACATACTTCAAAACCTGGAGGGAGTACTACTGCAGTTAACAATAATAATGTACATGCTTATAGGCATGAAATGCTGTTGGATACTGAATAAAATGAAATTAAAAATAATAATTATGATTAAATAAAGCCCGAACAGCACTTCACAGAAGCTAGACTAAAAGCTGCCCTTTTGGCTAGTATTCACAATTATTGTAGGAATTTTTGTTTCTTTATTATTCTTACAAAAAAATCAACCTTTTTTTCTTCCCCAGAGGATTTTCCATTGAAGAATACAAAGCAATAATCCCACTGAATGTATCTGCTGTTGGAGATGTTACCATTATAGTTTATCATGCCAGATCAACGTTTGGTGGAAAAGTCCAGGGAAAGGTTTGTGCAGCAAACTGATTCTTTCATTACATAAAAAAAACAAAAAAACTAAATGTTTTTTCTTTGTTTTCTAAATTAAAAAAAAAATAGGCTTAACCAGGATTAATTATAAATTTATAATTATTTTATTTTCTTAGAAGAAAAAAAAATGCAATTTTGTTATACAATGTGTCTGAATAGTAATTAGATTGTGTTATCTAACATAATATCCTATGATTGTAATCTTAGCTTTCTGCAACCATTACATTGTTTTGTGTGCCTTTCCAATATTTCAGTGCTTTCCAATAGTCCATTGTCTTCAGCTCTCAAATCAACCAATAGTACACAGAAACAGCTATTTTTTTTCACTCCATGGCTATTAAATAAATGGTTTGAAAATGAAAGAATATAAAAAAAAATGATCAAATTTATCCTGAACATCTTGTATAAAACTATACAATTATCGGTCTGCAAACAGTATATGACTGAACTTTTTTTGTTTTTATTATCAGATCACCTCCATGAAAATGTTCCAACTTCAGTTCCATACTGGAATGATCAAACCTGATACAGAAAATATTAAATACCTCTTGTAAGTAATTCCTCCTCCTTTTTTTTTTCTTTTTCTCTTGCTTAATTTTCTCATATCAGAATCTGTTTATGTACTTTTCTACACTGATCGAGTATGACAATGTGAAACTTAAAATGCAGATTTTTCACTACAAAATGTCTAAGCCAACTCAGGCGTCTGTTTCAACAGTGTGTATATGCTAGGAATGTCAGCTCTCTATTTAGAACGATATTGTTTCGGACTTTATCTTGTCAAGTGGTATTGATGATGCATTGTCTCCATCACATCCTCACAAACAAAATCTATTCATTAATTACTAATACCAGATAAATTCACTTGAACAAATTCTAATAAGATCTACTAATAAATATGCAATGATAAAGATATTTGTTAGAGATATTCAATATGCATCAATATATTCTCTTTCTAATGAAAATCTAATTTTATAAAACGAGTCTAAATTAAGGATTGAAATTTTTAATTCAACTAATTTTATTTATTTTATTACAGCACTGATTTAGACTGCATTGATGCCCCCGAAAAACTCCCAGAATTATTCAAAGTTAGCCTTGAAGTGAAAGTCAGTCCAAATGATAGACCCACAGATGATCAAGTTTTACCCTGGGAGAACTTTGATACAATGCCGATCAATTCTAAAATCTTATTTTCATCTAAAGAAGAAATGGATAAGATCATTGCTGAAATGGGTAAGTTGATTTCAAATGAGCAATATATATATATATATATATATATAGTATAAATTTTTATTTATACTAACATTTTTGGTTACATATGTGCATACATGTTTCAGCTGTGCCCGCTTTCGAGAGTCAACTTTCTCAAACCTTTAGAAAAAATGAAATGAAAAATAACAAACTTCCTTATCCTGTATATTACCTTGGTTGGGAGGTGATGGGTGCATAATTAAACGGGCAAGATTCATATCCAATTACACATTCACGCTGCTAGCTTTCTTTTACTTTTTATCATTTAAGTTTATCGAGTATGTTTGACTGCTTTCAAATCCTTTTATATATTTTATTACCCACTTGAGAGTATCTTCAATGTCACCTCAGTATAATTATATTCGTGCAAGGCCAAATATTTTAATGGTCAGCGTATAAGTTCTTTCTCAAACTGACCTATATATAAACTTTATTCATATGCTCACATATATATATATATACATATGCACATATTATATATACACATAAATATATATGTATATATACACATACATACACACATATATATATATATATATACACACATACATGCATATATATACACACACATACATGCATATATATATATATATATATACACACACACATATATATACATATATATATATATATATATATATATATATATGTATATATGAAAATATTTGTTGTTGTTTATTATCTACGGACGTATACGTTTCATCTTTTTTCAATCAAGACTCTTCAGCGTAGAAGTTTGACTATTCACTACTGGTCACACGATTCGAAACCCTGGATTATAAGTATTTTTCAACTCCAACCCAACGTCTTAAACCTCGCGGCCAATATCTGAACGGCTGATAAACTGTGGTAGATTAAATACATTTATAAGCGGCGATGACGACACAGGCATTCTACTTATATTAAGGAATGATGCATTATAAAGCAAATGACGTCACGCTGTATTTGCACTACTACTAAAGTGCTCTACTAATAATTAAGGAGCGACAAATATAAAAATATTTGTTGTTGTTTATTATCTACGGACGTATACGTTTCATCTTTTTTCAATCAAGACTCTTCAGCGTAGAAGTTTGACTATTCACTACTGGTCACACGATTCGAAACCCTGGATTATAAGTATTTTTCAACTCCAACCCAACGTCTTAAACCTCGCGGCCAATATCTGAACGGCTGATAAACTGTGGTAGATTAAATACATTTATAAGCGGCGATGACGACACAGGCATTCTACTTATATTAAGGAATGATGCATTATAAAGCAAATGACGTCACGCTGTATTTGCACTACTACTAAAGTGCTCTACTAATAATTAAGGAGCGACAAATATGATATATATATGTATATATATATATATATATATATATATATATATATATATATATATATATATATATATATATATATATACACACACACACACATATATATATATATAGTTTGAATTACCTACTGTAAAAGGGTTTGTCAGGACAACCTGACATGAGGATACTTCACTCGACAAGTTAACCCTGACCAAATATTCAAAATAACATAGTATTCAAAGCCCAAATAAGATCCCCTGGACACTGCTATACATTGGCTCAGACGAGGAATGGTGCACCTCATCTAAGTAATGTTACTTCAAGTAACAACACTTAGCTGGATACTCCACCAGACCAGATGAATTCTTATCCTGGAATCCGGTTAGACCAAAAGAAAAATATACTATAACATAATCAACTGGTTTAAATCTAAAAGTGTATTATTATGTAAAATTTACCAGGGAAGACAGTGAAAGTGTTCCTGAATCTCTAAGTCCACCCTTAAGGGCCATGAGTGCATAGCCCCTTTAAAACTTCAAATATATCCTATTTTTATGAACTTTAAATCATATGTATAAAGTTTTCTGTGGAAGACGATGAAAGTGATCCTAAATCTCTAATCTAACCTAAGGGAGTTATGGTGGCCCGAACTTCTTTTTAAACCTTTAAGTATATCCTATTTTAATGAAATTTATATCATATGTATAAATTTATCCTATGGAAGTGGTCCCGAATTTCTACATTACACTCTATGTGCCCCATTTTTAAGTGATTCATGGGGACAGAACCCTCTTAAAACTTCAAATATGTATATCCGATTTTAATGAAATTTAAACCATAAATATAAGACTCTAATTTAGAGAGTTATCTAACTTAAGAAAGGGGCAGTAAAAACAAAGAAAGTAATATGGTGTTATGAGCATAGTGGGAAAAGTACATAGTAGTGATCCTCATTCAATATCGAGCAATGCCGGGTCTTCATGCTAGTAAAATTAATAAAACTAGTTTTTTTGTTTTTTTTTTCGACATATTAATTTTTTGACATTAAATATCAAGTGAGATTATTATTAATTTGATAATCTATAAGTTGAACTACTTAAAAAGATTTACGTCAACGTTTTTCATTGCTTCTGTTATTTTTCTTTTTTTAAAATATAATCTTTGTAATTAAAAAAAATATATACATGTACGTGGTACTGAATTAAGGTTATGTTGTCATATTTTACGACATGGGTGCATTAGTATTAAATAAAGCTTTAAGTTTTTTTATTTTTAATCTGTTTTGAATATGTTATTAGATTAGAAAGAAAATCTTATTTTATTATTTTTTTTTTAAATTTCAGCCATTTATGAACAATCTCCTCTTCAACGCCACTCCAGTCATGGTTCATCTGACACTCCAAATGAGAGCCCGAGTAAATCTTCAATTGGAAGAGGGTCACCTCAGTTGGGTAGCAGCCCACAGACAAAACCAAAAAGACCCGAGTCTGGTCCAAAACAAGTTGGCAAAAGTCAATTCTTTGATAACCTTGACTGGCAGAAGAATGGCCGTACATCACCGAGTGGTCAGTCAAGACCCCCAGAAGAATCATCTGAAAGTCTTCTTGACGACACAGACCCAGCTGAGGATGATTTTTCCACACTGTCAAATACACGGGTCAACATTCCACGTGGGCCAAGCCCCACTCCCTTCCAACACCAAGGGTCACCTCAGCATAAACCCATCCCACCCACAGATAAAGAGGATAGTCAAGCTGGTTTCCCGGCCACATTTACCGCCCCTCCACCTCCAGAGCAGACAGCTGATTTGCTAAATATAGGTGGGCGATCCCCAAACAATAATAGTAGCGGTCAGAAGATGGTTGGACAGATGAATCTTTTGGACATCAATGAATCGGCACCGGTCAGTAATTTTGATCTCTTGATGGGTGGGTCAGACTGGAAGGGTGATCAGGCATCCGTTTCATCACAGGGATCTCACCTGGGTGACACTTTTGATCCATTCCAGCAGGCCACAACCCCTACTTATCCCCAGCCGCAGGCGTCACCACAGAAGAAACCAGAAATCCAGGAGCCACAAATGAATTTTGGTAATTTTGATCCATTCCAGTCATCTTCAAATAAGCAGAATGAATTTTTTAATTTAATGGATGGCAAAAAAAGCCCTGCCCAGCCACAACCTTCCCCGACTGCCGGGATTGATTTGATGGGCTCTTGGGATAATAGTGGCTCCAACTCTAATTTAAGTAGCTCCAACCTAAGTGGTTCTACTAGCAATCTCTTCCCTGGCAGTTTACCCAAAAAGAATCCAAGCTTTCCATCAGGACTCAATCTACCCAATATTTCTGCTCCTGGAGGAATTGGGGGACAAAATCTGGGGTCTATGAATATGAGCAGCACTGGCCTTCCAAGAACAGCTTCAGCAGCATCAGCCATGAATATTTTGGGTGAGGGACCAAAACCTGCAAAAAGTGCACAGAATCTGAAATCTCCAGATCCATTTGCTGACTTGGGTAAATATTTTAACTTTACAAATGTTACTTTTTCTCTATTTTTTTCTCTTTATGATTTACATCAAAGAAATGTGCCATTTTTTTTTTTTCTCTTTTGTTTGCAAGAATGTAAAAGAAACATTCTAACCATGACTGCAAAATAAAAACTCAAATACAAAGTTTAACCACATCATTTACAAGTACTTCAATGGAATGTGCGCCGATGAACTTTCTGCTCTGGTGAGCCCTCGACGTAAATACACTCGACCAACCCAGCAATCGGCTAAATCCCATCCATTCACTGTAGAGGTCTCCAGATGCCAAAGAGCTTTCTACTCCAATAGCTTCTTTCCTCATGCTGTCGGCCTTTGGAACTCCCTTTCTGCTCCCTGTTTTCCCGAATGTACTGGCATGCAGAAATTTAAAACTAATGTGAACAAGCATCTCACTGGCAACTTACCTTGTTGGGGGGGACTATGTTAAAAAAAAAAGGATCTTATTTATTTTTTTTAATTGACGGCTACAAAGTTATTTCTGATTAGAAATAAAGTTAGAAAGTCGAGTATATTTGAAAACCAGTATTTCTCGAAGGAGCCACTATTTTATAAAAGAACCACGAATTGCATTTTTTTTTTTTTTTTCAGAATAAGCCTGTAAACATAGTTTGTAAAAATCGCTAGTTTTGTAAACAGCTGCTGCTGGCTGACTTTCGCTGAAATGGAGACAATATTTTTTCGGATAGTGTTAGGAATAACTAAAGAAAAACGGAATTATGTCCCTTGGAACATTTAAGAGTTATCGCCCCTTATCGAGTGGCTTACCGAGTGAAAAGTAAACATTAACTACGGAGCAGACTGGCTCCAATTACATCTCGCGTTACAGCAGCTAAATAACTCATTTCATTCTAATTACACTTTTAATAAATCTGTTAAACCTTTCTGTTGAAAAGTCATCCATTTTGTTTTACGAGTTATTAATTATTATAACCTAAATTACATGGTTTATAACAGATAGGATAATTAAAAATTGTTACTACGAAAAGAGAAAACAACAGAATTATAATTTACTTACTAGTTGGGGTACGAAAAATATTTTTTTTAAATGTCCGATACTTGTCATGTTAAAGTCTTATTTTTAAGACAAAAAAAAAAGGAATAGGCCAGTTTTTATTTTGTACCCCGAAAAAGAGTAAGGGTGACGTTTCTCTTGATATGTTTCCAAATTTCATGATGAAATTCCTCATAGAGGAGTGGTAACCAACTTTTAAAAGAACGGGGTGGTTTAAATAAAAAGTTACGAAAATGGCTGTTTAATGGTGTGAACATTTTTATCACTTTATTTCCTCATAACTTTTCAAATATATCATGTAGATTATTATTTACTAGTGCACGTGAAGGTATATTCATTTCTGAACAAAATGGTGGTATTTTGAGGACTTAAAGTGTATTGGTCTTTAAAATATGACTATTTTAGTAGAACCCTCTTGAAATCTATGTTTATCCAAAGTGTTTTATGGTTGGTGGGTATTGCTACTTAGTAGCAAGGACCCGTGATGCAACAGACAAAGTGCTAAGTAATAATTAGTTTTAAGTGACAGTCTTCTAGAGGTTGAAGGTTCAATCCTCACTATGGGCAATACTAAGAACACAATTACCAATTACTTAAGACTTCTACCTGGTCATGGATGACTGAACGAGAGCAAACTACCTCCGTGAATTAAATAAACGATTCTGTTTGAAATACCATACATATTCCTGAGTACAACATAAAGATTCCTAAGTTCGACAAGACGCATCTGAAGATGGTCGGAGGTTACACTGACCGAAACGTGAGAATAACATTGAAGAACAGTAGTTTGAATAATCCAAATAATCAATCTTCATCTCAAAAATTCTGAAAGATAATATATTAAATATATAATTTCTTAACTTTGATATTGGTTGATAATCCTATTTTTACAAGAAAGTATTATTTTATAATAATTGAAATAAAAAGCTAATTGTATTTATAAAAATATTTTGTGATTAAAATATTGTTTTTACTTTAATTACATTCATTTTAATTTGAATACAATTTTTTTTTTAAATGTTTATATTTGTATGGTCTGCCTCTAAACCGATTAATGCAGAAGTAAAAGAGTTGCAGATTCCTGTTATAAAAATGCTTATAATTGGTAAATGTTGGTTGAATATTGCAGGTAACCTGTCTACAATGAAATCTCCTGGTAGCACAACAAGTCTTGGGACACCATCTCCAGCTGCACCCACATGGCAACAGCCGCAGCCTAGTCCACAACAACCTAAGGATCCATTTGCTGGATTGTTCCCAGGTAACTTTACAAGTTGGGCTGCAATGATTCACTGAATGTTTGTCAATTTGTTGATGCAACAATCCTTTATAAAGTGACTGCATATACAGTTAATTTATATGCAAGAATTATTTCAGATTGTCACTGAAAATAACATTGTTGTGCTAGCTCAAATAGTCTTGACTAAATTATTATTTCAACTTTGGAATACTTTCAAGTATTTTTTAGTTATTTCATTACTAGGTTCTTTTACTTTCATTGTTTTCTTTTTTTCTTTGTTTTGACTATACCGCTTTTTTAACCAAATTATTTTCTTTTTTTTAAATAGGATTTTAAAAGTTAACGTTAATTATTACAGTATCACTTGGTCATTAGATTATTAATTGAACTAAATTTTTCTAAAACTGCAACTAATTGTTTTTCAGGTAATGTTTTAATCTCTATACATTAAATTATTGGATGTAAATAGTTTTTAAAACTTTTAATTAAAGTTGCTAAAAAAATTAATTCAGTTTAAATGATTTTTTTATCAGACAGGAATTTGAAATCCTTATGGCTTTCAAATTCCTTTTAAATTTGGATGTTCATGAAGTAATTCGTTTTTTTTAACTCTTTACAAAAGATTAAAATGGCTGACTTGTTTATGAATAAACTGAAATGCAGTCTGGTGGTTTTAATTTCGTGATTAAATTATTTTTTAAATAAGATTTTTTAAATTTTGTTTAATGCTATTTTTTACTTCAATAAAAAATCATTTAATTGTAAATAAAGAAAATATTAATTCAATTTTTGTCGTCACAAAAGACAGTCATATGTGAAATTGTCTTATAATTTTATTAATATACAAATTTTCCAATTTTTAATGGTAAGGTTGGAGGACACTATTTTGATGACTACTCGACAAGAGAAAATAACTTTGCATTCCTGGATAAATATAGTGTACTTCGACCCATGAATTATGTCTTTTAGATTAGCTTACAGTTATTTTCAAATATCTCAAAAAACCTTTTCTACGAATTTTGTAAGATAACAACTGCTGTATACACAACTTCACCCTTGCTTGATTGCAACTGTATATGTAGTGGTAGTCTCCCTTTAACAACACTAATGATTTTTTACAACTTTGTTGCAGAAAAAAATGAATAAAGGACATTTACATGAATTACAATGTAGAATCGACTGTTTTGAAGTTTTAGTTACAATTTCATTGCAAATAAACGTTGCAAGCTCATCAGTAAATGATTTCAATTCATCACTTTTAAAATTGAAAACATATTCCTCTAGAAATTCTTCAATTAAATCTTGTATTGTGATGCATATCATCTTGTCTTGATATGCATTGAATCATTAAAAAATAATTTCTAAAGCCCCAGTTTCATGTTTTCAGTCGTAACGCTTGGTTTTAGTAAGTTAATCTAATCATTTCAGAAACATTTTTTTTAGGTGTGGGGGGGGGGGGGGCTAAAGAAAGAAATTTAACTATTTTTATCCAGGTTCTTTTCTTTTTTAATCCCTAAAAAAGATATGGATTTCTATTGTGCGGATCGAAAAAGAAATGAATATGACCTATTTAAGTGGTTATTTTCTTAAGCAAATATAATTCACGGGAGGTAATTATATAAATATGAAGTGCAGAGACGGGCAACTGAAGACGTGGATTGCAATGGTGAAGGCAGACATGGAGCTGGTAGCTATCGGCTGCAGTTTTGGTATTAGTTGCTGCGAATGGCTGAGGTATGCCAAGGACTTAACAGCCAATCAACATGGGACACACTGAACGTATTTGGAACCAGTTCAACACCTTCTAAATGAATGGTGTTACAAGTATTATATAAATATAGTAACTAATGATAAAATTGACTGTTAAAATCCAAAGATTCAGTGTAAATAATGTTTCATTGTTATCAACCATTTTTGTCTAGATTTTTAAAATTATTATTTCCATCCTTTGGTGAGGACAATAACAATGTTAAGATTTCTTTGGGTGTACTGTTCATTTACATTGATGTTCAGTTCATCGGATTAAATTAAACAAGAACCATCAACATGTACAAATAATCCAGAGCAACAATCATATTTAAATACAGGAAAAACATCAGTGTAAATGAACAAACGAACTGAATATGGTCAATGGTTACATCGACTGAAATGTAGTTGAAACCCAAGTGTTAGGGGCAAAAAAAAACTTCTCAAATATAAAATCCATGAAATTCTTTATTTTATTTTCTAAACTTTGGAGAAAGTGTATGGGTTGACCATAGTTTAACTTGCAGTAGAATTATGCTTGTTGACACTCACTGTTAGCAGATTAAATTCCCTTCCCAATTACACATTACATATCTCCTAAATGAAGAGTAGATCTTATGTATTGAATGCGCATTTTTGCAGTAAAAGTTGGTCACTGTTTTTTTTCAAATCCTTTGTCTGAGCAAATGTGACCAAAATGAGAGGCAGTATAGTCAAAACTGGAAGGAAATAATCACATTTCTTTAATAAATAATATATGCTTTGTGGATTTAGAGAAAGCTTTTGACAAAGTGCCAAGAGATGTTGTCTAGTGGGCTTTGCGTAAATTGGGTGAAGTTGAAGCAATGTACAGAAATGCTCAGTCATGTTAGAATTAACAGCACATTTAGTGACAGCTTTAATGTTAAAGTAGGAGTACATCAGGGTTCTGTATTGAGTCAGTTGCTTTTCATTTGTGCCTTAGAAGCATTGTTCAGATAAATCCGTACAGGGTGTTTAGAAGAGATGCTGTATGTTGATGATTTAATGCTTGCCCGTGAAACAATGGATGACCTACTTGTTCAGTTAAAGACTTTGAGGAATGCTATGGAAAGTAAAGGTCTGAGAGTGAATGTTACCAAGACCAAAGTGATGATCAGTGTTAGTAGTGTTGGGAAGCTCTCAGAAACAGGAAAATTCACCTGCTCAGTTTGTGGAAAGGGATTTGAGTGCAATTCAATATTTTGTGGTATTTATAAGCATTGGGTACACAAGAAATACAGTGGAATTACTGGTAGGTTGAGAGAGAATAACCAATTTGTGTGCAAGAAGTGTAAGACAATGGTAACTGA
The DNA here is from genome assembly GCA_963556195.1 of Sepiola atlantica. Taxonomy (NCBI): domain Eukaryota; kingdom Metazoa; phylum Mollusca; class Cephalopoda; order Sepiida; family Sepiolidae; genus Sepiola; species Sepiola atlantica. The sequence continues at coordinate 47,513,098 of OY744522.1, forward strand.
TGAAAACTCAAATGTGGATTTAGTATATTTGGATGAAGAGGCCATTGGGCTTATCTAGAAGTTTTATTACCTTGGTGATATGATTGAAGCACAGGGAGACCTATGTAATCACAAGAGGAGTGAATGCAGTAAGTTCAGAGAACTTCTATCATTACTAACCAGCATAGTGTTACTGCTGTTAACCAAGGGAAGAGTCTATCAGGCATGTGTACACAGTGTGATGATGTATGGAAGTGAAACCTAGCCAGTGAGGGTTGAGGATATGTTTCATGGAGAGAAATTATATGAGAATCATATGATCGATGTATAATATGAGTATTAAAGATGGGCTTAGACCTAATAATCTCAGAGGAAGATTAAATCTGGACAGTTTAGGGAGATGTGTGCAAAACAGAAGACTTTGTTGATTTGGTCACATTGAAAGAATGGATGAGAGTTCTTGGGTTAGATGTGGAGCAATTGAGATAACAGGGTCAGTTGGCGGGGGAGGCCAATGAAAACATGGGAGGAAGTGATGATATATTTGAGTGAAAGGGGGATAAATAAAAGGCTCGCCAGAGATAAGTGAGTTTGGAAGTCAATTTTTAAAAGCCGTCGAACACATGCCAACATGTAAAACAGACCTTAAACCAAACACGCTGAAGATGCTGTATATAGCAAAGGGTATAATTTTAATTTTACTCTTCCCTTGGTTGACATCTGCTGGTTATTAATGCATAAGTTCAGGGAACTTTACTCCATCCACTAATAACTCTTGTGATCACACCAGCTCCTCCCTGTGTTCCAATGGTATCACAGCTGTGCAAGCAAATCATTGTATCCTTTTGTTCTTTTTTAATAAAAGATGGCCACAACTTAATGACACAAAGATTTTGATATTTAAAAAAATATTTTAGACACTTTTTATTAAGCATCAGTTTTTTTAATGGAATTCTTTACGTTTTCATTAATTAAAAAAACAAAAATGTTGAATTCACAAGTTGGAGCCATTATGAAATTTTAAAATTTCAGGAGTCGGTCAAGCATTTAGATTACTGACTCAACAGCCCTGGTTATGACCTTTCACCTCATGTAAACATGTATTTAAATAAATATTACGATATTTGATCTTCCTTTTTATATTTAATCTTGACATTAAGTGATTTTCTTTTCGTTTTTGTTAATGTTATTTCGAATATTTTATATGTTAATAAATATTATGGATGGATGTATATATGTATAATATATTGCAGGCACAGGTAGTGGTGCTTCAACAACAACAACAACAACAGCTGGTGGTGGCTGGCAACAAACCCAAGCTCCTCCTGCATCCCAGGCTCCTCCATCACCAAAGAAACAAGTCCCACCCCAGCAGCCGGCTCAACCCCAACCAAAACCTGGTTTCGTAGCGGCCAGTGTGATCGGTAATAGAGATGATCGTGGTACTCGAAAACCATTTGGTAAGTTTTACTTCAATCGAGAGACTTATTTAAATAAGACGGTTTCAATTTTGGCAATCTACTTTTGCCATTGGGGATAATGAATGATGTCATTGCGTTTCATCATCCATTCAACACGACCCTACAAACATTTATGAAAATCATGCTTTTTGGGTTTTTTTTTTAGGAATGAAAAACACTAATCTTGTGTTTTTCCATCTCTCCTGAACACAAGCCCAGTCTAATAATACTAAACCAACAGTGGCAATGGCATATACGTATACTGTGTTGGATGCTGGTCTTTTTCACTTGTTCCTTTTCACACTATTCTTTCTCTTTGTTTGTGGTCCTGCGTATGATCTTAAAATGCAATTTAAACACTTTGGAATTAGTCTTGAATCATCATTACTCCCAGATTCACTCTGATTTGGTATAGTAGTGGCTTTTTTTTTTTACGACGCCTACAAAACAAACTAATCTAAAAGCCAATCAAAACATCTGTATGGTTTCGGCTTAAAATGATCCATCGATTGTAGCCGTTCTTTGTAACCCAACAACTAAGCAAACCATTTTGTTCCGTCGTCTTTTGATTTCTCAACGCTCTCTTCTTTCCTTCTTTTTCTATCTACCACATGACCTGTACCGCATCACTTATTTAAATGTATATTTTATATTCTATGCTTTTATTGTCACTGTTGGTCGAGTATTATTAGACTGGGCTAATGTTAAGAAGAGATGGTAAAAGATTATAGGTTAGTTGGGTCATCTGTGATTATAGAAGTGATTTTCATGAATAAATGTAAAGTTGATTCAATATCATGAAATTATCTATAATGGCACTTTTCATTATTTTCGAGATTTTTGTTTCAAACTTGTATGTGCCGGACGGACTGATGGACAGAGCCTCTTGTCAGGATGCATGCATGAATCTAAAAATGATATGACAGACTTAAGCATGACAAACCTACCTACGAATGATATTGCAAAATTAAGTATGACAGACCCACCAACAAAACCTTTTCTGAAGATCCAGACAAACAAAAAACTGCACCCATTCAACTTTGTGTTCAATTTTCATACAAAACCATTTTCTTTTTTAAATCCTCAAAACTTTTTAAAGACCATTCATCTTATTGAATGTTGTTATATTTCAAAAACAAACATTTATTTATTGACTTCAGGCAGGACTTATTTATCGAGCTTTTTCACCATACCAATTTGCATCGATCTTTTGTCACCTTGCCGATTGTCTTCAGATAGTCAGACACAGTTGAAATACTAACATCAAGTGCCTCAGACATTTCTCTGACACTTTGATATGGATTTTCTATATTGCTTTGAAACGTTTATTGCCAAGAGTGCATGGCCGTCTTCTACCTTCATCTTTAGGGCTCTCATTACCATTACAGAATTTCTGAAACGACCACCTTTGTCCCCTCCGATCACTTGTGCACCCTTCTTCCCGTGCTCTGTTGATATTGACAGCTTTTTAGGAAGTTTTATGACTTAGTTTGAATTCTTGCAAAGAAAAGTATATGCAAATCTTTTTCATCTTGGATATTTTATGCTTCAAAATTGTGTTCTGAAAAATTACTTGAAATTTATTACAAAGTATGGATTATTAAGCATTGAAAATGTTATATAAAACAGCAAAAATCACAACCTAAATCAACTTTTTAAAAAGAAGTTAAAAATATTTAGCCAGTTTTTTCCGAACATATATTGCCATTTCAGTTGAAAGTATCGGCATGAGTATACATCATAACGATTTTTTTAAAAATTAGAAGTTTGCCAGAATTTGATTTTGTGTCAAATTAACACTCATGTGCAGTAATGTTTTCCTAAAATGTGTTGTTACTGTTAAAAGCACCTCTGTATAATTTTAACAGTTCTAAGTGTCCCTATCTTTCAGGATCAATCATTGCGTGTTTCTTCACTAAAGTCTAGCTCGTAACTGAAATCTTACTTCAAATCTTTCTCTTTGACACATGATCTAGCTAACCAATGATGTATCCACTTCCCATATGGGGCCACAGCTGACCCAAAGGTCATAACATTTCAAGCTTTGCCATATGCAAGGAGATTATCTATACTTGATCTTATTAGCATATTATTGCAAAGTAATATTTAACACCACAACAACAATTTGACACATTAGCATAATACACCATCACATCTTTGAATTTCAGCAATGGGTAAAATGGAAGTCTGTGTTCAATGTACCATTTACACTTGGTGTCGTTTCATCATTAAATAACTTAAAAAGGATTGATATCCCGTAAAACAGATCAACAATCAAAGTTTTCCTGGTGAAATTGCCACTTTTAGTAACACTACTTACTTGAACCATTACATATACTCTATCGGCTTGAGCTGTAGAATAGGCAGACTGCAAAGGGGTAAGACACCGACCCCGACAAGGCCACCTGTAATATCTGAGCTCAGGATCCTGACTCAAATTATATATTTTTTCCTTTTCTTTTCCTCATCTGTTCTATTTTTCATGTTTATTTTGGCTGTTGTTGTTGTAGCTTATTGTTATTCCTTAATAATAAAACAGATTTTAAATAAAAATGAAATGTTATTTCACACAAAATCTCATGGGTATATGAAGTCAACAAATTCAGTCGGATCTATTACTGTTAAATAAGATCCCTTTTGCATCATCTACACTAGTTTTGCTGAGGAGGTCGTTTCCTTGAAGGTAACAGCTAAATTAAAAGTTTTATATGACTCATGATTTTTTTTAATTTTGTATAATTTTAAAAGTACACTGGTCAATTCAGTTGTAAATATTTGTTTATTTATGATTAAAAAAAATATATATCAAAGTGTAAAATTACTCAAAAATGATTTTTAAAAGAAATTCCTGTTTTTTTTCATCCCATTAATTTCTTGCTTAAAATGTTATTCGCATAAAGTTTTTTAGCTGTAATTAGTATTTACTTATTCAATTATATGATCAAATATTTTCAAATAAAAGATTTCTTTTGAAAAAACAAACGATAAACATAAAATACCCCATTCATCGCTAAATATATTTTACTGACACTTATACATGAATCATTTACAATAGATATTGTTACATTAAACAACCCAAAAAACTTTGATTATACATAAAACAGATCAACCAAGCAAAATTTAGATCCACCCTTGAAAAAGACATGAAAAATAATCCCACTGCACTTTTTACAATCTCTCTAAAATGTGCTCATGATAGGATGAAAGATCATTTGCTGAAAATCAATGGGTCAAATCCTGTGGCACTGAGATGAGCCAAACTTTCTTAAATTTCAAAAAATGTTTCTTTTTTGTCTTACAGGACCAAAACCGAAAGTTCATTCTGATACATTTGGTGATTTGCTTGGAGATTTTAGTTCGAAGAAGGCAAACGAACCGCGTACGATTGGTGAAATGAGAAAAGAAATATTAGTGAAAGAAATGGATCCAGATAAAATAAAGGTAAGAATATTGATTGTATGAAATGAGAAAGAACACAGAGAGGGCATACACCTACCAATGTCATTGTTACAAAAAGAAACTAAATAGTGAATGACTGAAAATGGAACTGACTTTTTAATTTCTCTCCTTGCACTGGAACTTTATTGGTCAAAAAGATTTCCAAAAATAAATTTATCACACAATTATTTTTTTTTTCTGATAGAGTAATATATTTTTCAAACTAATTTCCTAACCAGTTTTAAAATAGCTCTAATGTAATTCATGTTAGGAATAAACTGGGTGAATTTGAAAATAATGATTAAAAAATGAACTTACAACCACATTTTTGGGGCTGTGACATTTTTAAGAGAATTTCATCTGTATATTCATATTCTATATTTTAGGAGATTGTTTTTTAAATTTGATATCAGATTATTGACATGAGATGCATAATAAATGAATGCATGCTAAATCGCTTTTGTTTTTCATGAAAAATTATTTCTTTAACTCTTTGCACATTTTTAATGTATTGATCTATGAAATGTAGTTAATTTCTGGGTCTGTTTGAAAGTTTAATGAACTGCTGTTTATCATATAGGTAATATCTATATAATGTATATATTGCTAAAACTCTGAGAATGTTGTTTGTTATCTTGCTTGTCACCATGCATATTTTAGATGGTGGGAGGAAGGGCGAATAATGTAAATAATGGGCAAATGATAAGAGAAGTAGTGAGAGGAATGGAATGATGTAAGAGGAGAGAGGGAGAGTGAGAGAGAGGGTCTATTATGCATCACAATGTATTTTGGAATCTTTTGACTTTGTGAAAATTGGCTAAAGGTGATGTTTTGTCTATTGATTCTGTCACAGTTGTTTGAAACATCAATCCTGTTGAACCTGTCTAACCTTTTAGTTTTCTTTTTATATTTATTTAGTTAATGTACGATGTACCAACGTTGGCCTGAGGTATCTCAGGTCATCTAATATATATAATCTCACGAAATATTAAAGTTCATTAACAATATATTGAGCTTTCAGATTGTAGTAAAAATGACCACAAAATTTTTGTATGTTTTAATTTGTAGCTAATGGACTGGACGAAAGGGAAAGAGCGAAACATCCGTGCCCTTCTTTGTTCACTGCACACGGTTTTGTGGGAAGAAGAGACGCGGTGGAAAGAATGCGGAATGCATGAATTGGTCTCAGCTGATCAGGTGAAAAAAGTCTACAGAAAAGCCGTTCTCTCTGTACATCCAGATAAGGTAAAACACTATTAGTAGGGGTGGGACGTAATGGGTGAAAATTTCAGATTCATGCGAGTAGTATTTTTTTGTGTTCATTTATACATAAATAACACTAAACAATCAAACATTTTGAAAATTTTGCAAAATTCAGAAGGTACAAGCCACTAGTTTTTGACTATTTTTACATTCATGAAAACCCTTTCACAGCCTGAAAATGGTCCTAAATTAAAGTACTATATCAGATTTAACCATCTATATCCATTCATAGCTTTTGAGGATGTTTTAGGACCTGCAATGTCGCATGAAACCACTTTTTCATCAAAAAATGATGGATTTTGAGTCCCGTGGGGCCCTAACGGCTATTTTTGGCCTGCACCTTCTGAATTTTGCAAAATTTTCAAAATGTTTGATTGTTTAGTGTTATTTATGTATAAATGAACACAAAAAATACTACTCGCATGAATCTGAAATTTTCACCCATTACGTCCCACCCCTACTATTAGCTTTCAAATTATTTACACACAATTTAATTTGAATGACATTTTCAACATTTGTTTAATAACATAAATACTGTATAAAGAAAAGTTTCAAATATCATATAACAATTTTTAAAAGGTTGGAAGTTTGCCAGAATTTAATTTTGTGTCAAATTAACGTCCATATGCAGTAACGTCTTTTTAAAATATGTTGTTACTGTTAAAAGCGTCTATATAATTTTAGCAGTTCTAAGTGACCCTATATTTCTTCACTAAAGTCTAGTCTGTTACTGAAATCTAACTTCAAATCTTTCTCTTTAACACATGATTTATTTCACCAATGATATATCCACTTCCCATATGGGACCACAGCTGACCCCAAAGGTCATAACATGTCAATCATACCTATCAACCCAATTGCACCTGGTAAAGCATATTGCGGCAAAGTAATATTTAAGTGTTAAAAGGTCATAAAAATCTGATACATTAGCAGAATATGCCAATATTCAAATTTATTTCAGCAATGTCGGTCTTTGTTCAATGTACTGTTTACAGTAGGTGTCGTTTCAGTCTTACATAACCCAATTGATATGCCGTAAAACAGATCAACCAAACAAAATTTATTCAGTTAACTTAGTAACCCTACTTATTCATATTCAGTATGCCAACTGCACCCCCAACCTCCTATCGGGGCCACCTGTGAGCCATGGGTGACAACCTGCGATTTTTGGAGATGGGGTAATTGCTTCGTAGATTAACTCCTGATCGACAACGAAGGGCATGACCCAGCCAATGGAGACATCTCGTGAGAATGACTTGTCGGATGGAGTTCATTTTGCAGGAGAAACTGTTGTTTAGGGAAGTGCTGCCATCGGACATGGCGGATGCGATGCAGGTAGTGGTGATCGAAAGTTTCCAATCGTCTAACGTCTTCCACTCTAATTGGACAGGATTCGCTGCCATAAAAGAGGATCGTTCGTAGATCCTTACTTTGGTGCTGCGTCTTATCTCAAATCTTGACCAGAACCAGGAATTGAATCGGCGGAAGGCATGATGTGCAAGGTCAATTCGTGCTTTGGTATCAGCTCCACATTGACCCGTAGCTGTGATGATGGCACCAAAATATTTGAAACTCTCGACCTCTTCAAGAACATCACTATTGAAGACTATGGGTGTTTTGTCTGTTGGGGGTGAAGTCGGCAGCAAGTATTTTTGTCTTTGAGGCATTTATTTTCATCCCAATCTGCGATGCAACATGCATTAATAGCTGACTGGACATCAACAAATGTTTCACTGAGTAGCGCGATATCATCTGCATAATCTAAGAGCTTAACGGCAAAGTTGCATCCAGCAGTGACACCAGGTAACTCTTTTAAGTCATTTGAAATGACCTAGTCAATGGCGTAATTGAAAAGTGTTGGCGACCGACACATCCTTGCTGAATGCCAGATCGTATTTCGAAGAGTTCCGAAACTTCACTATACATGCGTATGCGGGATCGTGTTAAGCAGTAGTATGCTTTAGAAGACTGAGCAATTTAGGCGGAATACACAATGCTTCCATAACCTTCCAGAGGGTGCTGCAGTCGACAGTTGAATGCATCAGCGAAATCAGCGAAATAGATGACTGTCCTTTGCTGGAAGCACCAACGATCTGTGAGGATTCGTCTTAGGGTGAAGATTTGATCAGTGCATCCACAACCCGGATGAAAATCACATTGGTTTGGCCTTGTTCTGGAGTCACGTTATCATCTTAGAAGAATCGAATTGAATATTTTAGCAGATACGTTGATCAAGCTGATACCACGGTAGATGCTGCAGCGGTGCTTATCACCTTTCTTAAAGAATGGTACCAATGTTGCATCACTCCAGTCTTTGGGGGAGTATTTCAGTCTCCCAGACCCGATTGATAATGTGATGGATACCAGGCTCTAGTATATTTGCGATGTGTTTGAGGATCTCAGCAGGGATGTTATCTTCGCCTGCAGTTGTGTTATTTTTTAGACTTTTGATAACGGCAACAACCTCTTCAAATGTGTGTGGGGGGGGGGGGGGCAGTCATAAGAAGTTAGATTGGTGTTATTCATAGGAGAAGTTGATGGGGACTGTTAGTCATAGTTTAGCAGATTGGCAAAGTGATCTCCAGTGGATGAGACGTTCATTGAGATTGGTGATTGGCTTGCCATTCTGGTTCAAGATGGTTTGGTTACCACCCCAGCCAGCCGTTGTGCTCGAACGGAGGAAGCTATAAAGTTTGCGTTAGTTGCCAACAGCTGAAGCACGTTTCATATCTTCTGCTACTTTCCTCCAGAATGCATTTTGATCAGTGCGAGCAGAACAGGTAGTTTCACGGCATAATTGTCTGAAGTGGTCAGATTTGTTGCAACGAGCTTGATTTGCTTTTTCAGTAATTTCAATTGTTTGGCCCGAGATCCAGTCTGTCTTTTCGCTTAGTGGTTCCAAGCGTCTGACATCACAGATTGGAGGTTACACTTGAGTTTGCCAAAGCTCATCTGAGGTAGTATCTTCAGATTGATGTATCTCAAGACCGTTGAACCGATTAAATAGTTACATGCATCATCAGTTTGTTTACTTTTCAATTTTGAAATGTCGTACCTGAAAACTTAGCACATGACTTGATGGCCTTAAGATGAAGATGTAGTTTCACCTGTCTCAATACGTGATCAGAACCAAATTTGCTACAGGTTTCTGCGCCTCTGAACATTCGACAATCAAGGACGCTTGACGACCAGTAGCGTTTAACAAGAAAGTTGTCAATTTGGTTATTTGTTACAGTTATTGGAGTATCAAGTAAGTAGGTGCTGGAAACGGTCATTTGATTTGCTGCAGCAAAGTTGACAAGTGTTACACCATTAGCACATTGGTCTCCAATCGCAAATCGTTCAAGAATATGATTGTTGCTGATGTCACCTGTGCGGGATTCGAATCACTCGAGGGTACGCGCTCAATAGTAGCCTGCAAGTTGTTGTAGAAATAGTATTTATCTTGATCGGCAATGATACTGAGATTGAGAACAAAACCTTTCAAGTGGATACGGGTAGATGAGTGGGGGGGGGGGGTATTGATTCCTAGACAAGGAGCGCTGCATTGGCACGATCTATAAGAGCGATGACAACTCCGTGAAAACTAGTTATCAGTCGGACCACTGTGGTAGGTGATATAAGGCGTCATGTTAAAGGAATTTGATTTTACGACAACCCGTATCAGGAAGTCTGACTTCTGAGAGGCAGGCTATGTCGATGTTGTACTTGAAGAGGGAGTACATTGTTAGCGTATGGTTTCTTCCTGCATCACAGTTCTGACGTTCCAATAGGCAAAGAAATATTTCTTTCTATGTTTCATGATCATCGCAGGGTTAGATTTTAGAGAGTTTACATATATGTTATGGCAGTCGAACGTTCTATATATATATATATATATATAGGTATAGATTAGCTGCCCTCTTCCTTTAAAAGAGCAAAATTTAAATGTTTGAAACTTAAGAGTTTGCATCTTGCTACTTTTCATATTCTTCTGTAAATATTGTTTCCCGCTACAGTACAGCAACTTATCAGAATCCTATTCCTTCTAATCCGTTAAGCTGGGTGACTACCATAATTCTTATCCGTCATCTGGGAAATGAGAAAACACAGACGGCACACCAATATTATTGTTATTAAAGATTTTTTTTTTAATGCATGAATAATAAAAAATAAAATAAAAATGGAACCAACTATTTTAATTTCTCTCCTCGCGCTGGTAATTTATTGGCAAAAAAGATTTCAAAAACGAAATCTTTGACGCAATTAGTTTTTTCTTCTAATAGAGTAATATTTTTTGTTGAAAAAATTACCTTATCAGTTTTAAAATAGTCTATTTTAACATACTTTAGAGCTGAGTGATTTCAGAAATTGCAAAAAATGAATTTTTAAGGATATTTTTTAGGTATCTCTGGTGAAATATTTACGAATTTAATATATTCACATATGAAATTTCTTTTATTTTATTTTTAAGTTGAAATGAGATTATTCATTAAACTAAGTGACCAACACTGACCATTAACTCCCTGACTTTCTTCTTCTGACAATATTAGATGCAGATATTTGACAAGAAATACTTCTAAACCAATCCAACCTGGTCAGAAAAAGGTTTTAATAAAACGCAGGCATATTCAAAATATTCATGTTTTCTGTGGGTTTAAAATCATAATACTTGATTTCTGCCTTTTTTCATTTAAGCCAGAAATTGCTTTCTCACAGATTGTGTAACGTTTTCAAAATAACTTTTGAATTTTGTTAATCGGACATTTTAATACATAAAAAAAAAACGGCCAGCTTGTTTCAACTTTGTGACTGTTCAAAGTTTCATAGTGATTTTGTAACCTTCTTAGCCTGAAATTATTTGTTAATTGACTGTTTTCATTAAAGTGTAAAAGTCAAGTATTATGGTTTATATTTATGCAATTGAAAAAATGAATTTGTTTAATGAACCCCTGTTGTCTTATTGAAGAACCCAGAAATGGAGAGGAGTGGGTAGACAACTGAAATCTCGATAATTAAACTTCTTTCACTTTTCTGCTTTCAGTTACAAGGGACGCCACATGAAGCGTTGGCCAAAATGATTTTCATGGAGTTAAATGACGCCTGGGCTGAGTTTGAAGAAAAAGGAATGCAGTCACTCTGTTGAAAATAAGTTATTAAAAAAAAACGAACTTAGTCATTACAAAAAAAATATCTCCTGAGCTTCAACTTATTCAAACATTCCAAAAACATGGATTTTACCTGAAGGAAGGAAGGGGAGGAGAGGAACGACAAAGGTGCAGAATTACAATGGAGGGGGGGGGGGGGGGGTTGAGAAAGCTTACTCCCACTTATTCATTACAACTCATGCTCTCTCTCTTGCTCTCCTATCTTGGCTATGCACTAATTATGTAGTGAAATTACGATGAATTACAACAAATAAATGGTGTCACACTATTATTTATGTTTTCTCGGCGTGAAGAGATGACCGTAGAAATGAACCTAATAACATCTATGACAACATTTCTTTGGTGTAATTTCACGTGTTTTCATTGTTTCACTGTTTTAGAAATTCAAATTTCAAAATATTGAGAGCTTTTGGCAAAAGAATGCAAAACAAATGTTGACACAAACTTGCTGGATCTCTTTATAAAAAAAATGTCTAAAAGAGTCAAGAAAATAAGATAATTAAAACAAACTCAATACAATTGGTCGATGTAGATATACAGATGTTATATTGTTTTCTGTTTTTGTGTACATACTGTTGACAATTATCAGTTAAACTGCAACTTGAAACAAAAAAGGGATAAGTAAAAGAAAAAAATGTAAAATTTGATTATTAAACAAAAAAGACAAAGATGCTGTTGTACATAGTTTCTGTTGAAGTCCATTTACATTTCTGTTGGCCGTGACCCTCATTTCTCTGTCCTCCTTCTCTCTTCTGACTATAACATCCCCGATGATTGTCGTGATTAGATTCTTTTTTAATTACATTCAAATGTAAAACTGGCTCAAGTGGTTTTTGTTGCCCGTTCTGTGGTTTCACCATTGTCTAAAAATCTATGCTGCCACGATGACATGCAGATTCTATCTGTTGGGCCCAGTTAAAATTCGTTTGTTTAAAAAAAAAAAAAAAAAAAAAAAAATCAATATTTAAAAAAAAAAGCAGCAAAAATTGAAGTTCTGATTCGTTTCTACTTGTTTCCATCTTGGATTTTTTTTTTTTTGCTTTAACATTTGCCCAGATGAGAATCGCAAATTTAAAAAGAATTTTCTCGTCAAATACTGCTGTTAGAGTGTAGACCTTAACGAGGTTTCTGCTTTCCATGCATCTGTGTTTCTCGTAGCAGTGTAACCTTAAACGATTGATCAAATGATTTAATGAATACATCGTTGCTCAATCACGTCAGATTCTTTGAGGTAAAAAATAAATAATGTTTCAGCTTGATTCATGAACAATGTGTAAAATGTTTTTAGCAGTTTTTAACAGTAAAATTTCACAGTAAAATGAAATTTAAAAAAAAAATAAAAAAACTTGACGAAATCAGAAAATGATGAAAAAATTAAGTGTTTGAATATTGATTTTGAAGTTTTTCTTTTAATATAAAATGTTTTCATTTTTTTTTTTTCAAAAAAAATCCGTGATGTAAACATTTTCTTTTCTTTCATTTTATTGTCTTTGAACTGATTTTGTCTTAAAAAAAGATTCTACATTTTATGGTTCTTAAATCAGTGGACGACTTCATATTTTGTGTGTTTATCATCCACACTTTATCCTCCTCTGCGCACACACACACATACGTGCATATGCACAAATAAAAAGGTGATTCAAATCTAGTGAAACACATTAAGAACATTTGTTTCTACACAAAAAGGTGACAATTCAAGATGGCTTATTTATTGTATATAACCCTCCTTTTGATACGTACTCTCTCTCTCACACATTATATATATAGAGAGAGAGAATGAAACATTTCTTCCAAGCAATCGAAGATGGAAATTACTCACTGGAAATGAACAGTTAAAAAAGGGCAACATTAGGAAATTAGTTATTGTACTTAAAAAAGTGAAAAATTCTAAAAAAAAAACTCAATGAGATTAAAGTGTTAGAGCGCTCAAATTATTTCAGATGCAGGATCAAGGGAGAATAGGATCATCTGAAGTTTCTATATTTGATTTCTGTCCTAGTTTTATAGAATCATTAAAATTACAGGCCATTTTTTCCTTGTCATGATAGAATATAAAAATTCACACTAAAATCCTATAATGCTAATTATCATAAGTCTGACTTCCACTATCGCTCATATCTATATGTGATCTTTAAAAAAAAAAATATACATATAAAGGAAATTATTAAAGCAAAAAATAATTTTCTGTGGCACATACGCACACATTTTTTTTTAGTGATCAAGTGTTAGCCCTAAGAAGGGGCCCTTTGATTTCTGAGAACTTCGACTGAAGTAAAATGAAACAAAAAAAAAAATAAGTATTAATGTATAAAACTTTTTCTTTTTTTCTTAAATGGTTGAAAAGAAAACTCCAAACTTCACTTTAAAAATGTTATTCAAGAAATCCAAAAGATTTGGATCAAGAGTGATTATGCTTATCGATACTCAAAGTATGTTCTAATCCTTCAGCCATTTAGATATGCGTTTCCTGGGTAGTTGTACGTGGCAGAGTCTATCCCTCTCCAGGTATGTGAGTAGAAGACTCATGCTCTTCTGAAGTATACGTAAGTTTGGCTGGATTTTTGGTGATTTCATTATCGTATGACTCGAACCACTACGCCAAATTCAGATGGTTTTTCTCCCCAAATCAATTGACCAGGTGAACTGAAACTGTTAACCAAAAAAAATCAATTCTTTTATTGATTGTAATATTAGCAATAAAGAGAAGCAAAGAGACAGATACAGACATAGGTAGATTGACTCTACATTCATTTTTCTTTATTTTTATCATTGAGTTATTTTACTTATTTTCTAAAATGATCCGATTGTGTTTTTGTCTCTTGAGAGGAAATTAATTATTATAAAGCCTTTTCTGATTTTTGGGAATGTCTTTTCATAGTTTTCTTCCGACTATTCTCATCACCATTCTTGCTATTTATTTTTTTACTATATTTCGGCTGGTGTGCTCTCCGGTCTTCTTGAGGTATATTCTTCACAATGTATTCAATGTTGCTGATTATTTGGGTTTCCTGATAAACTGGTTATTTTTACATCCATGAGCAGTCATGCATAACATAACAGTTGCAGATTTATTTTGGATGAACTCTATAGAAATGGTGAGGAGAATGGTTCGAAGAATTATGAGTGTAGAATTATGTAATTTCAATCAATTGTTTTTAACTATCAGAAAGGGAGATAACTATTGACAATGCTCTGTAATGCATTGTTCTATTATTCAGAAAAATATAGATAATTTATAAAAAAGAAAAATAATCTCCCCAATAAATTAAAAAACGAAATAAATCTCTTAAAATTTTTTATCAAAAATAATTAAAAAAAAAAAACGGCTTTTTAGTTTTCATTGAAATTTTTTATATTGTGTTTTGACACATTAACACGGTTACATGTGTTCACAAAACCTTTATAGTTGTTCTTAAAGTGAAGGTCTAATTTTCTTTATGGGATGTGTAAAGTAATATTTACATGTTTTAGTGAAAACAAAAAGTTTTGTTTGAAAATCTTTCTAACAAAACATTTTTCCACACTGATTTTTTTTTTTTTTTTTTTTTTTTAGAACAGGACAAACTATTTTGAGTAAATTTTAAAAATTAAAAAAAAAAAAAAACTTTTTGTTTTCACGAAAACGTTTAAATATTACCTTTCTACACAAATACATAAGAAAATTAACATTGGATTTACAGATTTTTGCAGATCTTAGCTTGGATTGTTAAGTACCCCTCCCCCATGTCTGTTACAAATGCCTTTTTTTGACCAAATCCATTTGTTGAAATTGGAAGTTTTTCATTTCAGTTTAATGGCTACTTTGTCAGCCATCTTGAAAGCTGAAGGGCCTATTTTCTTTTACTCTGGCTAGTTACGTATGTCTTTAAAGCGTTTTAACTGCCAAATATAGATTTGTTATAGAATCCAACTGGATGTTGCTATTGATCTTTATGAAGTAGACATTAGGATTTTTTTAATTAATGCTGTGTGATCATTTAAAATATTACTGTTGTTGTACAACTAGGAGCTTCTTGAATCTGTCATTGTGCGATCTAATCTTAAAAAAAAAAAAAATTTGCTAGATATTTTCTGAATGGTGACATCGTTAGATGAAGAAAGACTTCAATACTCGTTTATATATTGATTCAGTTATTGAACCAAGAATTCACTCAACTCATAGAATTTAGACATTTTTTGTTGGCTTCAGACATTGTTTCTTCCTGGATCTGTTGTACTCGATATGCTACTGGGAATTTTGAACAAAATCCATAATTTGCCAAGTAGGACAAACATCACAACAATGCCTGAAAGGTTATGGTACTAACAAGTCGAAATAATAACAACCCAATTGTCAATTGTGACGAATAAAAACAATTGGTGAAGTTCAAGCTTATTGTCATTCAAATAATTTCATGTTTATCTTAAATATTTTCGATTTTGAAACTTTAGCAAAATTTTTACATTTCTAACCTTGTTACAAATAAGATCATAAACCAAATTAAAATGTTAGAAACAAACAATGTTATTGTTTAAACAAAGACGGTAAATTTTGCCACAAATTTTGTCACCTGCTGGTACTAATTTGGGGTTTATTAATTAATTCTAAAGTTTGTATATTTTATATCTTACATTCATTGTTTAAAAACATTAAAACATTTAATTTTTGCGAAAACCTGATTCAAGATATTTTTTTTTAGTGTTAAGGCTGTTATTCTATCTTCATTGGGGAAAAAAAAAAAGGGTTTAAGTAATGAAAATTTTTTTTTTTCATGAAAAAAAATATCTTCAATGTTTTTTGTTTTTTAATTTGAGAACAATGGCTGTTGCAATGGTAAATTTATTTATTGCTCATGTGTTAGTGTATAAACCTCAAGATTGATACAAATATTATTGACAATCCTTTGTTGCACTTAGATTCTTTGAATTATTTAAAAGAGGAGACTAAAACAAGGTTTCTTTTCAGGAAAATCTATATAAGCCTTCCTATCATTTGAAATATTGTTGAATGAGGTGCACTTCAGAACCATAGTTGTTTGTCTTCGTTTTGATTCCAACTGGAATCGAGATGCAGAACTCATTTTGGTGCATTATTGAATTTCCACACCGTGATGATTGTCTGGAATCAAAAGCTAAGACGACACAAAAGCACCTAGTTCTACTAATATGTGAATATGTGAATAATTCACTTTTTTTTTTCTTTTTGTAATGATAACGTGCATCTCGGTTAATGCTGAAAATATTAAAATTATAATAACACCTAGAAATGTTTTCCATCTTATTTTTCAAAGGAAGAAATTCATTATTTTTAGCCGAAAAAATAATAAACGTCAGTTGGTTTTGACAATGGAAGTTTCAACAAATGGGTTGGATGAAGATAAAAAAAAAAATGTGAACGCTTTATTTATAACCAGAAGCCAAAATTTCATTCTCAAAATGATTATCTTGTTTTTTGTGCCTGTTTTATGTTTCAGTCAGTGAATCGAGAAGAGAAAATGTCAATGTATTTAATTATTCCAAGTGTTCTTCCTCCTTTTGTGGTGAGTTATTTGTACTGTTATGTGTCCACTCTTCTTTTTCGTGTTGTTGCAGTTACCGTTATTATGACACTAAATTATTGGTTATGATAATAACAAAAAGTGCTGTGAAGATGTTTTAATACAAATTCTATTAAGAAAAGATGAAAAACAAATTGTAATTTTCTTTAATTACTTGACAGTGAACATAGGGAAATTTCTTGATTGCTTAAAAAAAAAAAAGGCAACTGCTAATAAATATTTGTTAACAAATATGGAAATTTAGTTTTTTGTTTGTTTTACTTTTGTATATTTGAAATGCATTTTATTTTCTTGAAACTTTTTATAATTGAAAGGAAAAGCTTTCCTCTTGACGGAGTAAGTAAATGTAATCATTTAATTTAGCGATGTTTTGTGGCATAAAAAGATTAAAACCAGAAATGTTGGAAATTTTTCTTGAATTCTTTGTCTCAATTCTTTAAATGCTTTAAAAAGTATAAAAAAAAGTTTTAATTTTTAATACAGCTGATATGAGTAGATTTTTTTTTTGGTGCTTGTACACGGTTTCGGCCAAACGAAAAATTATTTATGTGTGAAAACAATATCATGTACTTACTCACTGGTATTTTATTGTTCAATGTTGAAAAAATTAGGAAAAATTATCCAGTAGA
Source organism: Sepiola atlantica (assembly GCA_963556195.1). NCBI lineage: Eukaryota > Metazoa > Mollusca > Cephalopoda > Sepiida > Sepiolidae > Sepiola > Sepiola atlantica. The sequence continues at coordinate 47,530,551 of OY744522.1, forward strand.
ACTTTAATTACAAATATTTTTACATTTTTCGTATCGTACGAGTAACTTCAATGATTATGCCTCCATTGGCTACAGTTCGACAGAAGGCAAGGGCAGATAATTCGCGGTGGTAGGACAAAAGTCCACCGGACAAAAGCCCACCAAAATAAGTCAAACCTGGACAAAAGCCCACCAACCTAAAAATCAATTAATTATTTAAAATTTTTAAAAAATATTTTGATATTGATCATTGTAAAAATAATAAATAAGTCTTTGTCAATGAAAGAAAATTACAGACTAACTTTTTTACATTTCATTTTTAAACCTTTTCCCGTACTTTAAAGATTGCATGATAAAAAAATGACGCACCCTTTTTACTACTAACCCCAAGTCCGTGTGGTAAAACAAAAAATACATTTTTTTTGTTAATTATGTATAGTATTACCCATCTTTCGCAGGAAGAAAAAACAACAATTATGTAAGATTGAAATTGGGGGATCAGTTTTGCATATAATTTTAACATATAATGGTCCGGAAATGGATCATTTTAACTTATTTTTCTTTTGCAATGGGATATAAATTCTATGCATTGTTTTTCTGGGCGGGGTGGGTGGTTTCTACTTTTTAAAGCGATTACGTGTGGTTTTACGACTGGAAATGGTGGATCATTTTATGTTAAAATTTTGTCAACCGGTGGGCTTGTCCTATCACCGCAAATTATCTGCCCTTGCCTTCTGTCGAACTGTAGCCAATGGAGGCATAATCATCGAAGTTACTCGTACGTTACGAAAAATGTAAAAATATTTGTAATTAAAGTTCTACTGGATAATTTTTCCTAATTTTTTCAACATTGAACAATAAAATACCAGTGAGTAAGTACATGATATTGTTTTCACACATAAATAATTTTTCGTTTAGCCGAAACCGTGTACAAGAACCTTTTTTTTTTTTTTGTATAGAAGAATCTTTTTCATGGTAGACGAGGATCTTGTCGTTACATATAAATTTAAATAAACCTAAGCATCCCCCCCCCATTTTTCACTTCTATTGTTGCTTCCTGCTGTGAAACATTTTACATAGTAAAGAATAGCATTAAATCTTTTCTAAATTGCAATCTGTTGAAACGAAAAGGGAAATCCTCTCAAATCAATTGTATGAAATAAAAATCCTCACAAATCAATGGTATGAAATAAAAACATTTTCGCAATTTTGAATCCAGTCGGTTTCATAATGTAAGACCCTGTGCCGACCCTCGACAACGCTTGTTTGCTGTGGTTTTCTGTTAGCCAGAACAAGAATGTCTAGGAAGACTGCATTGTCATCTTTCGTCTTGGCGATCACCAAGAGCGTGTGCACTGGTTTACAAGTACAGAAAAACACAGACTCACAAAGTGAGTGTGTGTGAGTGAGTGAGAGACCTTCACGGATTGTCAGCCCCCACACCATCTTGGTTAAGTTTCAGTGTATCAGCCACGGCCCAACTGAGGCAAGGCATCACTGTCGCTCGGTTAAAGTCTCCTCACTCTCGGGTCCAACCCCATCTGCCCGAAGTCGTAAACTGCCCTGACTCCTCAATATATCGACTTTGACCGGAAATCCTAAAATGCCCGGTTTTGTCCTAGAGTGACTAAGCACAAAATGACCCCCCCCCTTCTTAGCCACTCCCAGCTGACGACGCGTCTTACTATCTCGAGAGGTAAAAAAAAATGTGTCTTTTTTTACTTATCTTACTTCCGATAGCTTTTCCTTTTTGTGAATCATTTCCTTACATTGTCCAGGGTTTCGGCTCTGGAGGGGGTGAGGAGCTCATAATATCACTTGTGGATGTTAGCAAGCTTCACATAATCCATCCTGTAAGTACTTAACTTTAGAAAGAATTAGAGAAACCAATGCCAAAAAGGTTGTACCTGATGCCAATTCAAAATGATTAAAACATTAATTCATGATGAGGCATTGCTGAAACCTGAATTCAAAAACATACTGAATTTAGATTAATGAGCAATTCAATTCGTGAAATGCACTTCTAAGAAATATCCTGTTTTGTGTAAGGCATCAAGAAAAAAGTGTGCATAGACGACAATACATTACACACATTGCATCTAAGAAACTTTATTTCTGTTGGTCATAATTAAGATTTTTTTTTTCAATAAATCTTATGTTCAAAAAATACATTATCAAACTTTGAAAATTAGTATTGATTGTGAGAATTTTGTTGTGGGTTGAATTGACTTTAGAGTTTTCGAAATTTAGAAGAAGAAAAAATGCAATTTTTTTTTAGTCAAGCTTAAGTGTGTAATTAAAAGATTTTACATTGCAAATTGTAGACTGAATGGACAGCGATAGCACATAACAAAATCAACGACTGAAATGGGGGGGGGGGGGTTAAAATGCCATTTTGTGGCAGTTTCTGAATTGCTTTTAAAGAAGAAAAAAATTAGACTTAATCCAAAATTTAATCTTAAATAAGACATTTATTGTTGATTATTTTACATTAAAAAAACAATTACCAATATAAATACGAGACTAAAGGAGTTTCCTTTAATCTTGGATGATATTTACAACTTTCACGCGAGCCTCCACTTTTTGAAGATCAGTTTCTAATTGGGTCGGACAAGTGTGGAAATAGACAAAAAGTTGACGTTCTGTTGCTTGAAGCCAATCAGATTTATGCTGTACCTAAAAAGGGAAGGAAAATATATCAAATGAATTACGTGTAAAAAAGAAAGAAAAAAAAATTCTACAAATCCTTATAAATAAAATATAAGATAAATATAATAAATAAAGTATCAAATATAATAAATAAATATTTAAAGTTTTTTTGCAGTCAAAATCTTAATCCAGATGTCGATTAAGGATTACAACCATTCACCAGCCATTGCACACATTTTCACTTCTTACCTTCTTCTTATTGTATTCATGAAGAATGCTTTCCAATTCTTTATGAAGTTTCTCTAAAGTATCATTCAGCACAACAGTCGTGTCTTTGAGTCCAGAAGGGAGAATTGGAATTATATCAAGATTTTCATTTAGTTCATGCCCATTACACAGCACGTTTCTGCATTTTGTGATGCAATCTTCCCTGAATTTATAAAACAAATTACTTTTTTTTAAGTGAAAATAAAAATAAAATGTGCAGAATTTGTTCCAGGTTCAAAATCAAACAAATGATATTTACGTTTATAATTATTACTTTTCTTTTTTTTTTTTTAATTGTGCTGTCAATTTGCCAGTTGAGCTATTCTGAACGAGCTATTCTGAACAAGTCACAAACTATTTTGCTTATGAAATGTGGCTTTAAAAAAAGAAGAAAAAAAATTCTTGCCAAACTTACATCAACTCCAGCCTCTCCGTGTGTTTCTCTTCAGCAACAGCCAACGATTGTAATACATTGTTCTTCCTCATTTTTGACCTTTCTGCAGCTTCTATCACGATGGAATAGGGAAGGCATAACTGGGTCTCTTGGTGCAATTCACTTTCAGCTGAAAAGGAAAACCCAAATCAGTCACGATTATTTTATCATAAGTTTATATTTAAAGGAAGGAAAAGAAAATTTGATTTTAATTATCAACCAATAAAGATCAATACATTAAACATCCGCCAAAGTATATAAAAAAAAATTATCTATATATTAATATGATAGCGTGTGTGTTTGTGTGTTCACATGTCACGCTTACATCAAAAGCTCTGTGCACCTAGATTTGGAAAAACATTCAAGTCACCTAATTTTCGCAATATTTTCAAGTATTTCCCTTTGGCGCAACGGTTAGCGACGTAGAATTTTGACGTTGGCCCGACTGGTTTATAGTTCGATCCCAACCAACCTCTAAGATTTTTTTTCTACATTGAAGGCGGAGTTGGGGACGACCGGGAAGACACATATTAATACGATAGTGTGTGTTATTTTGTATGTCACGCTTACATCAAAAGCAACAACCTTCCGAATCTTTGTATGCTAATCATGAATTAGAGCCAACTTTAATTTAATCTAAAGCATTTACAAAGTAAGGTTTAGTTGTCGAAATCGGAATTAGTCGATCGATCAAATCGAGAAAAAAGTCGGGCGGATGCACTGAAACCGCTTTTATTTATTAGACAACATCCTGAAATTTTTTATAGGTTAGGAACAAGATAATTAGTATTGAAAACATCATTTCGTGTAATTTACACGGGTCCCACTAGTCAGATATGAATTCTGTAAAGGAGCCAAATAAACTCATCAGATTGTGGACATATATAAAGCTCAATATGTTTATAACAATAAAGTTGGCTTGACACTTAACAGCAGTTTATGGTTTACCAATTCTTTAGAAGTGTTTAATATATTGCTGAGTAATTTTATACATTGGAATGGAAATTAAATAAAATAAAATAACATTTCAAATTTTTTATATGAAAATCGCTCCAGATAATGCTCCAAGCCACTTGATGCAAGGAGCTTAAAAAAAAACAAAAAAACACATTACTGGTAAAATACTAGCCAACGATAAGTGTTAGATGGATAGATTCTGACCCAGAAAAAAGACAGCAATTCTTCCCTCTTTGTCATAAACATCGCTCATGAATGTGAGAACTAAAGGACAAAATAAGGGAAGCGAGAGTAACAATGCTGCCGAAAGTAAAATCCTTTTTATTCAAATTATTTTTTAACGTCACTCAATAATATAGTAAAACACTTGAAGTGGATATACCATAAAACTGCAATAAAATGTTCAGATACTTTATTTTATATATAGTTGATACTATACAGCAATAAAGTGATGAGCCATCTGAAACAGGCAATTCAGCCCCATTCTCTCATCACTCAGAGAAAAAAAAATACAAAAAATTAAAATGAAACATTAAAATAAAAAGGTATACAGTGAAAAAAATAAGGAATATAAGGATTAAAAATCAAAAACCTAAAAAGGGAGATTTAGTCCAGTCTGATAGTAAAGGAAGAAAGTGTCTTACGGAAAGGGCCGGATGCGACAAATTATTTGGGGGTTGTGAGTTTGCTATTTGTATTATGGTTTACAACAAACAAGAAGAAATAAACAAAAGACCAAAAGAAATGAGGAATTGTAACCGGCAGTTTTCATAAACATAACTTCCCATAAAATGGATGCTACTTTTGACAAACTTATTGAATGAATGATAACTCATTCACACGACTAGCTAACAGGCTAAATTTACCGATGGGCTGGGTCTGACAGGATCAGGAACCGTGTGTGCCATGCTCAGGCAGGGAACATGTACTTATACTTGACTTCTTTTCGTACACACAAGCTCGCTACTTGTATCTATCTTTTTTCAAAAACCGAGGAATGTAATCTTTTTCTATCACATCTGATCTTGACCTTCATCTGGTGCTTGAAGAAAACGACCAGTTCCTGATCAGCAAAGGATTCAACCCCTTGGTCATTCTTCAGACACGATTTCCACACAATCAATTTGTGTACGGCTAGAATCACAAGAAACACCCTTCGTCTCTCCCTGTCCCATGCCGATTACGTAGGATACATTTAGCGACAAAGGATGCTCGGGATCGATACGTGCAGCCACCTCATTGACATAAACCCAAAACCATCAGAGTTTGCAGCTTTGAGCAGGTCGCAGCGGAGACACTTCGGCAAGTCCTCGATTCCAAAACTGTGTTGTATGGCATTGAGGGGTAATGCGTTCCTGGTACACCGCCAGGTCAGAGAGAACTCAGAGTTGTTAAGATGATTCATTCCTGGCGCCCAACTCCATTCAGAGCAGATCTGCTCCTCGAACCGCTCGATGAACAGATCGTCAGTTGCCCCCCCCCCTCTCACTAATCCCCTATGTTGTTTCTTTCTAGAAGACCGAGAAAGGTCATTATATCAAGGAAGTTTTTTTACGCGCCTCTCGGCGCTCTCTGAAGAATTGTGATTCGCCACTCAACCTACAACTGAATGATCAGGAATGAGGGCAGAAAAGGTGCTATCGACCGCACATTCCTCTGTCAAAGATTGACTAAGGAAAGTCAGGCCTCCTTCACACGGACGTTGAATACAAACCTGTCTGCAAATCCAGTGCCCCCCCCCCCCCCGTCCCAGAGAAGCGAGAACAGAAGGTGCAGGAAGACCTTTAGACGGTTTGCAGGCAGACGGAGTCCAGACAGTTAGTAACGGATGAGAGGAAAGACGTAAGAATTTCCTCCAAAGCCAAGTGTTAACAGACGCTTCGACCTTTGACTGTACCTCCGACCAATTCCTCTCGAGCTAGAGGCCCAGTCCAAACCACACGTCGAGGATTTGAACCGGGTCATCTTTCCAACAGGAAAGAAGCCTAAAGGGTGGTGTTGCCACTCCAGAAGCACGACACAAAGAGTGATGTTATTGACAACCGCGGAAAGCCTAGCTTGCGCCCCACAAGGCAAAGCAATAGATCCATTCTTTGTGGAAGTTGAAAAAGGAGGGGGGGGGGGGGTCATCGTTTGAACGGGCATGGAGACAGTGTGGGATGAAAAGCTGCTTTTGCTCCCCCCCCCCAAAAAAAAAAAACGACAAGAGGGGTAGATAGAACTAAAGAAGGAGTGGAAGAAAAGTTAATTGGAAGACAGAAAGTGTGTTTTTCCCCTCTTGTCGCTTATGGGAAGGCAAGATTACATCTCAACACCATAAGGGAGAAGAGAGGACAGAGAAAGTAGGTCAGGCGTACATTTTGATCTTAGCCAAAAAGTCAAGGAACCATAAAAATAATATTTTTTATGGTTAGACATTTTTAAATGAATTAAAAAATAAAAAACTGATTTAATCTATTAGTGTATTTTAAAAAAAGATTTTTTTTTAATGGATATCGCTCCAGACAAGGCCACTTGATGTAAGGAGCTAAGAAAAATACTACTTGGTCAAAAACTGTGTTAGATGGATAGATTTTGACCCAGAAAACAGCAATTCTTCCCCCTTTGTCCAAATCACTGCTCATTGAATTTGAAGACTAAAGGACAAAATAAGGGAAGTGAGTTACGAGACTGACGAAAATAAACCCATGGTCCATTTTCTACTCTCCTCTACTTTATTATCATTAAAAGATAGTGGTAGTGTAGTATCAGTCTTGTTGTCATAAGACCGTCCTCCCAGGAATAACCTCCTCCTTTTTAAGGTAAATCTTTAATGTATTACATCCTCCTTTGGGGGACGGGGTAATGTAGTATCCGTTTTGTTGTCATGAGACCCTCTTCCCAGGGACTACCTTCTCCTTTTTGAGGGTGGGGAGTAATGAAGTCTCTGTTCTGTTGCCATGATACCATACCTTTTATGAGGTGATCCTCCCAGGTATTACCTCCTTTTATTGTGGGGGGGGGGGGGGGCATTATAGTATGTTTGTTCCCCATGGTACCATTCTTCCATGATTATCTTCTCCATTTGGGAGGGGGTAGTGTACTATCTGTTCTGTTGTCATGATATCATCCTTCCAGTGGGAGCATATTTTTGCTAGTTAGCTCATATAGTCGATGTTTTATAGTCGATGTTTCAATCAATGAGACCTTTCTCCAGTGTATGATATGTTCAGCGGTGTTAGCCAAATTTATGAATAAGTGAGAAATATTTACAAAATAATATTTTTCATTTATTCATAAATTTGGCTCACACAACTTAACGTATCATACACTGAAGAATGGTTTCATTGACCGAAACATCGGCTATATAAGCTAATAAAAACGTTTGATCAATTTCAAATTCTTATCGCACAACAAAAAAAAAAAAGTGACGGAAACCTACGGTATCCAAGAAGATAAATATTACTTACAAGCCACAAGTGAGTCATACAAAAGCTTCATAAATTTGTTGCGAGAATCGACTGTATTACGTTCATATCTTTCATCGACAGATGAAAAATCATCCAACATCGACTGAAAGAGAAAAATAAAATTGTATGGAAAAATTAGTATGCATACACTAGAGAATGTATTCTGTCAAAAATGGCAAAAAAATGTTACAAAATATAGATATATAGGCGCTTATGCTGACCTTGTTGCTAATCGGGGGGGGGGGGGGATAACTAGCTTTAACTAAGAAAATAAGCATAAAATAAAAAGAGAATTTAGGATGCTGAAATAATCAATCGAACAATGAAACAATGTTACGAAAAAACTGTAACATTATTTTTCAGACAATTACGTGTGGTTTTACAACCTGGAACCACTACATATTTTTAAACGTATCTTTATCTTCAATCAGTAAAAAAAATAATTTTCTGAAGGACGCAATTTCAAATTAAGAATTAACAGTAATCAATTAATCAATCGAAAAATGAAACAAGTTAATTAACGAACTAAAAAAACGTTAATTATAAACTAACATTTGTTAATTAACGAAACAAAAAATAAACTGTAACAATAAAACAATGTTAACTAACAAAATACAAAATTTAAATAAACTTGTTAATTAACGAAAAGCACACGTAATTGCCTAAAAAAGTAGAATCACCCCCCCCCCCAATTGATAAACTACCCCAAGTTTGTTTTAAAAAGTAGCTCCCCCCCCCCTTAATTAGGATAACTGTTAAATATTGGATACAGGGATCAATATGTGATATCAATTTTTTTCCTAAAATAATTCATGTAGTTAAAAAAAATAATAATAATGTTACAGTTTTTACGTTTCATTGTTCGATTGATTATTTCAGCGTCCTAAATTCTCTTTTTATTTTATGCTTATTTTCTTAATCAAAGCTAGTTACCCCCTCACCCCTGGATTAACAACAAGGTCAGCATCAGTGTCAATATATACATATCTTTTTAGAGATGAATAAAGACATGGTTACTGGAATCTAACTTTCTATTATTTATTTATATATACTAGCAAATTTATGCTAGTTATTTTATTTAATTGCTCAGTAAAATGTGTTTTTTTTTTTCTAACAAAAAAAAGAAAGAAAATCACCCCATCCTTTATTTTAATAAATAAAACACAGAATAATAAAAACAGCTTTTAAACAAAATAATCCTAAACTCACTTAAGGTCGTAAAAAAATAATATTTGAAGTTTTTAAAATCGAAAAAAAAAAGGTGTACCTAAAATAAAATAGTTATTTAATTGTTCAGTAAAATGTGTTTGTTTTTTTTTTTTACAAAAAAAAAAAATTAGTAATTTTTAAATCAATTATTTTTTAAATTAAACAATTTGATTCAATAAATTTGTGCTTTAAAACATTTCTAATAAGATTTAAAAAACAAAAACAAACCCAAAACGTTTTGATAAGAAAATCAAAGTAAATATATAATATCATTTTTGAGCAATTCGTACGATAAACCTCAGAGAATGTGTTGTATACATGTTATTAATCAAATAACGCGCCCCTGTCTTGTGTCTCTCTTTTTTTCTCTCTCTTTCTCTTGAAATAGAACTTTCTGTGCATTCGAAATAGAGCGTTATACTTAATCAGAGGGCGGGTAATCAAATGTTGGAGTGGACGCAGACTGTTCCATCATATTCCATTACAATCTAATTTAATTTCGTAACTCAATTATATAGATTAAAAACAAAACAATGTCTTTAATTAATTCTATTTATAATTTTTATTAAGATTATTATCGAGGAAAATATTTTTAAATACATCTGGAAATTTGAAAAAAACAATCATGAGTGTATATTTGCGAATATTAATTTATTAGAAACAAATTAATTATGTAAATTTGAAAGACATGATGTTTGGGGAAGTTTTGGAATGGGTAAATATAGGAGCTGATAAGTAGAATTAAAACGAGAGCGATCAAAACTAATAATATAGTTTCGGCTTCAGACAGACACATAATCTCCATTATTAATAGATAAATAATAGTATAGTTTTAACTTCAGACAGATACATAATCTCTATTATTAATAGAAGTAATAGTATAGTTTCGGCTACAGACAGACAGATACTATATCTCCATTATTAATTTTATATATATATCTTTATGGCATATTAAACGTCATAATCTATTATATAAAGGAGAAATGTTTCTTTTTATTTTTTTATCTTTCTATTTTTGCTGGGGATGGGGCATCCTACCGGATGCCAGACATTCACCATCTATTTCAGACACTCCATCCTAGAGATCTTTTTAAGATTCTAACCGTCCCTTTAAGTGCAATTGTTTGTATTTCTCTTGCACTCGATTCACCGGGTATATTCGCCAGATAGCTTTTGAAATCCTTCTTCATTATTTCTGTTGCTCCTATAATTACTGGTATGATGGAGATTTTCCTAAGATTCCAATTTCTTTTCATATCGTACATAAGACCTTGGTATTTCGTAATCTTTTCCCTTTTCAGCTCTGTTTAATCCTGCATCATTAGGGACACTGACTTCAACTAGGGTTGCTACTTTCTTCCTTTTGTCCCATATTATGATGTCAGGTTTAACAGCTCCGTTTTCTAGATATGTAGCTGTAGGGATTGCATAGTCATAGTGGATGGTGTATAAATTATTTCCAACTATTCTTTCTGGTATATGCTCCCAGGACTTGCTGCAACACTGGATATTTAACTTTTTACAAATAGTCCAGTGGAGATATTTACACACTCCGTTGTGTCGCATTGTATAATAGCCATCCCCCAGGAGAATCTTACAACTGGATGTCAGGTGGCTCACACTCTACTTCTTTGTGGCAGAACCTGCACTTGTTATTGTTGCTGAGACCACTCATCTTTTTAAAGGCATTGGTCATCAAGTCTTGATGGAAAAGGCTCCCAAAATATTAGACAGAATTCCATAAAGTTAACATTTTCTGAATCCTCCAGGTTTCAGACGCATATTATTAAAAAATTGGAAAAAAAAAAACATCAATTTCTTCATGCCAAACAGACATGGAACTTCTTGCTAGTAAAATATAATGGTCAGTAGACATTACTGACTTCAGCATTGGATACCAGAAAGAACTGTTGAAAATAAGTCATACACCATCTACTATAACTATTCAATCCCTACAGCTAAATACATAGAAAATGGAGCTGTTGAACCTGATATAGTGATATGGGACGAGTGGGAGTAAGTAGCAACACTAGTTGAAGTCAGTGTCGCTAACGATACTGGCTTAAACAGAGCTGAGAGGGAGAAGATAACTAAATACTAAGGTATTATGTACAACATGAAAAGAAACTGGAATCTAAGGAAGATTTCCGGCATTCTAGTAATCATAGGAGCAACCGGGCTCATGAAAAAGAATTTTAAAGCTACTTGGCAAAAATACCCGGTGAAGCAAGTGCAAGAGAGATCCAAACAATGGCATTTAAAGGGACGGTTAGAATCGTTAAGAAATCAATTATTTTGAGGGAAATCCCTATTTACTCGCTTGTCCATAAGGATAAATGTAGTTGACTGAAAAATAAGGTAATTCTGCTTCTTTGTTGCATTATTTTACCTTATTGACAACATGTTTGTTCACATTACATTTAAATTTCTGCACGTTGGTATGGCCAGAGAAACAGGGAGGGAATTTTAAGAGAAGCGATCCAAGGTAAGAAGCTAGTAGAGTAAGAAATCATCGAACATCTAGGGACCTCTACAGTGAAGGTGGGGGAGAGGTGCTGCTAGTTGGGTCAGGGGTATTTACGTTGACGGGTACAAGCGCTTTAATCTATCTGAGCACATTCTGTGGAAGTATTTGTAAAACAAGTGCAGGGATGCAACACTGCAGCAATGTGACAGAGGCTGGAGCTTGGTAGACAGTGCGGAAACTTATTAGGATAGAAATTCTTCTTTGCACCCTGTCCAAAGAGAGGGGCTTGTTGTTGGTGAACTATCCCAGATGTGGTAATAATACTCTGTGTGCGGGCGAATCTTGACCTTATAAAGAGATAACCTTCTTTGCAGCAGACTTGGCAACATCTTCTATGTACTTATCTTATTCCATGTTGCCTGGGAATATCAGGCCGAGGAGAGCCTTATTTAATCGTACACAAATAGTAAAACACTTGGTAAGCTTACTATTCATGTATGACTAATTAAGGCATGACCACTAGCGGCTGCTGCTTTTCTAGAAATCAAGGCACATCAGTGGAGAAACCTTTTTGTCATATTCAAGGCAATCTACCCGTCAGATCAAACTGAACTTAAATATCGTCTTGCTGTATTATTTTAAATAAAAAATGAAACAGATTTACTCACAACTTTTAGCCATAACGATTATTTTTGTCAAACTTTCGTTTTTTTTTAATCAAAATTCTCTCTTAAGCTTGAAAAAAAAATTGTTTACTTCTTACAAATATGTTCGGATTAAATTTTAAATAAAACAAATGACCATTTTCTTTAATACTCCAACCTCAAAAAGAGCTGCTATAAATTAACAATTCATTTCTCGCATCTTTTATTGTTGTCTTCATAAAAAGGAGACAAATACAATGACTGGCTGCTCTGTCAATCGTTCTGTGTTCACGCTGTGTTGTAATGATTCTGTCTAACAAGAAGTTATGTTGCTCTTATTTGGAGAGAAAAGACAAGTTGAGGAATCCGGATGTGGCTAATTCTGGGTTGAGGAACATTGGAGCTTTATGCCTTAGTTCTTTTATAGAGAACTAGAAGAATACCCGTCCCAGGACAGGTAAAATTAATTCCTCGAACAGAACAGTTTTGCACCACTTATGTCCTCTTACGAAGATTAAAATCAAGAGATAATGATACTGAACCTTATCTATACAATCCTTATTCTAATTTTGATCAAAATTCATTACATGATTTTGATTCTATAAAATGTCTAAGCTTAAATGCTTAAGGGATCTTAAGAAATTGAAATTCAGGGAGTCTTGCTTAATTGGTGTCTAATGACTATGGATCAAATTCAATGCAAATCGGATATATTTGCATTTTCAAATGGGAATTTATGCAAATATTATGTTCCCTAAAAACCCTTTAAAATACTCCTAAGAAAATGAAATTCGGGAATATTTATTCATTTATGTCTAATACATATTTTTAAATTTTCACAAAAATCAAAGGTATCTGAATTTTTACAACTCCCTCCCCCCTCTCCTTTTGCATAGAACTAAATTAAACTAAATATAGCCCATATTTGGACTGTGTTCCAAATTTCATGATGATCAGTTAATTAGTTTAGGAGTGAATCGTGTACATACAAATATATAAACCTTTATAAAGATAGAGATTTTCAATCAAGACAACTATTCAGATTGGCTAACTAATCACAGATAGTTCTATATTTTTCTACTACTTTATGATTGCTCAGTCAATCAAAGCTTTCGTTTCACACATGTAGGAGAAGGCCTCCAGTTAAGCCATAATATAGGGGCTTAGTCTATTAAGGGTACTAGGAAGCTTTTTAATTTTGACAGATAGGCTGGCCATCTGCGCTGGTAAAAAGCATAATTGCTTTTAATAATCCTGCATGATCTTTCAAAATCATAAATGAAAATTATTTTTCCCAAATTATTGTTTTAATAATTCAACTTTTTTTATTCAGAATTATACAGATATCCTCTCTGCCTGTCACTTCCATACAAAAAATTTGACCTTTTAGGTGATTTCAGGTGTGAATTTTGTTTATAAACAAAACTCACACCTGAAATCGCCAGTTTCAAATTCTTTTAATACATAACTTTCATAATTAATTTAACTAAATTAACCAACTAATATCGCTAATCAACATTTGACACCAATCATCAAGTCAGTGAATAAGTTTTTTTTGACACTGAAAATACCTCATAGTGTCACAGGAATAGTAGAATAAAAATTTCTTATGAAAAACAAAATAACTAAAATATTTCTAAAATTAACACTGAAAAAATAAGATCATCTTTTTTCTGCTTTAAAGTGAATGCAATTTTTTTAATTTCTCATCTTTTCCAACAAAATTTTATTTAATTCAGTTGAACATTAAAAAAATAATAATCAAGTAAAAAAGCAAATTAGTTAATTTTGACATAAAATCCTATTTTGTTAATTACTCTAATTAGAATCAATCTTAAAATGAATTAAAAAAAAAAAAAACTTGTCTTATTCAAGTCTCATTTAAATAGTTTTATTTTCTCCAAAAAGATAACTTTCAATATTAATAAAAAAACGTTTCCCTTTTTGTTTTCTTTTAAAATAATTTAAAAAATAATTGATCGTATTTGAAAAGGATTTGATACTTACATGTTTCGGACTGTTAACCTCATTTTAAGATGAGAGAAATTGTCCGAAACACATAAATAATGCAAAATCATTTTAATTAACAAAATTAAAGAGGAAAGATTTTTAACCTTTTTTTTCTTTAGCAAATTAGAAACGAGGATAAAACATCCAAGAATTTATTCATTTTTTTTTTTAAGTGAATTTTTTCCTCCTGATCAGATTGAATGCCTAACATGTTAGAATTGATATAAAGTTGGCAAAATATAAGTTAAGTAAAGCAAATAAAACCAAAAGTAATATTTATTAAAACTTTGACAGTCAAGTTTTTTGGGGTCGGAATGAAAAATAGAGAAAAGAATGTTACCATTCTCTTTTGCCAATTATCTTTGATGGCTGTTAATTCCATCTGGATCGACGTCAGCAAATGGTGGACATCTCGTTGGTACTGATCCTCAACAGTGTAAGCAGCTGCAAGGAATTCTTGGCGTGATTGTTGATGGCTGGAAATTTGGATCAGCTGGACCAAAAAAAAGGCGACATTATCAATGGTATGGCGTTTCTTATTTCTTTTCTAAAAGAGTTGGATTCACGTTTTAACGACGGTTCATTTTATAGTTTTGTAATGTGACATTCTACATACATTTCTCTGTACGAAACCCTAACCCTTCGCACACCTTCGAAAAATTTGTTACTTGTTTTTTATCACATTCAAACTTCATCTGCATTTCCTGTTAGTAAACTTTTTCTAGTTTTATTCTCCCAGACTCAAGCGTTGGCGATCTCCTCTTTTTGTTACATTCTAATTTTTTTATCCCCCTTATTTTAAGATCCTTTTTTTGGAAAGGGAAAAGGGAGCCATAACTAAAAAGCAGAAAGCAAAAACAATTGCAGAGAGGTTCAGATTTTGAAGTAACCACGCAAGCTTTTTGATACAATTATTTCACAAAAAAAAATAAAACGCGTAAGTTTGTTTTTATTATTATTACAATTCACTTTAAAATAACATTAAAAAGCCATGAGATTTTTTTTCAAATAAAATAGTTTTACTTTAATTGAATAAAGCAATACGAAAATGAAAGGTATTATTAGTGCAGTTTGCAAATAAGTGTAAAATACTTTGTTTCAATTTTTTTTTTTTTTTTTGCTTTTAATTTTCAAGTTTGTTTATTTAAATCTTTAAAATTTTTAAGAAAATGATATTGCACAAGAGAATATGTTTACATTTATTTTGGCTTGATTCTTATTTGTAGTTATGGGAAATTTTACAATGATTAAAAATTATTTTTGTGAGAAAAACGGACCAAAGAAACTTCATGCACATTTTGTTTTTGTAGCAAACTGTTGGAGATGGTGAAAAAAATATTTTTTTATAAAAAACAAAAAAAAAAAACTTTCAATGAAAATAGAAAACATTATTTTTTCAAATATGACATTTACAAGAGGGCCTGTCTTGTCATGTAAAATAAACACTATATATATATATTTTTTCAACTTTCATGTGTTATCTTTTTAAAACTGCCATTTTTGATGTTTGTAGTTCTGTCAACTGGCACGTAGTGATTAATATTTAATGATTTTGATTAAACTTTAATCATGAAACTTTCAAATAAATTGTCAACTGTAAATAAATACCATTTATTAATAATTTGGTTAGATAAGAAATAAATACTCACATAAATTCTTAATATATATCCATTTTTGTGTATCCCTATTTGCTTGCCTCATCACGGGCGCTAAATTAGATACCAGGTTGTTTTTTTTAATGTCGAGGATATCCAGCTCCTTCCACAAAGGAGCACACCTCCTTTGACCAAGGAAAGAACAGATACTACACATTGATCTTAACACAAAGGTTGGGAAGTCAGGTTATGTGTAATACAACATTTGGTACACCCAATAATTACCTACTTTACAGTTATCCAAACAAATTCAATAACATATCCATTGATTGGTTGTAAAATAAATACATCTACAACTTATTATTTCCTTGACAAAATGGTTGTCAAACTTTTGGTATAAGTTTCATAAATACAAAAGTAAAAAAAAACAACTTAAAAAAGATTTTTAAATCTGAAAAGTTTACGAACCTCGTCTAATTTGCTCAAATGATACTTCTGCCGTGCTAGCTTCATTTCATAATCTCCTGTAAGAATCTTGGAAACTTGCGAGGCGGCATTCTTTTTAATCAACAAAGGAAGATCTTTTTCAAACTTCATACTCAGACATTTTTGTTTTGATTCCAATTTTTGGTTTTCTTCAATTAATCTGAAAATTATTAAAAAAAATGAAATCTTTGAAAAAATAAATTAAAAAGGCAGAAAAAGGCAATGGTATGAAGAAATGCAAATGAAGAAAACGATATGAATAACTGGAAAAAAGAAAGCGGTATGGATAACTGCAGAAGAAAGCAATAAACTGAAAAAAGGAGGCAATGGTATGAAAACCTACAGAAGTGGGCAATGGTATGGATAAATGCAGAATGAGGCAATCATCATCATGTTCGCTTTAAGATCTGTTTCGCATGCAGACACGTGTTGGACGGCTTTTAGGACTTTCAAACTAACCTATCTCTTGCCATCTCTTTATTTATCCCTCAAATTCATCCTTATCACTTTTCCTTGGCCTTCCTATGCCACCTCAACTGTTCTACATTTACTAACCCAAGAACTTTTTTTTTTTTTCAATGTAGTCAAACAAACAATCTCCTGTTCTGCATCCATCTCCTAACATTGTACAGATTTAATCTTCCTCTGAGGTCATAAGATCTAAGCCAGTTTGTAAGACTTATAATTACACATCTATCATATGATTCTCATATCATTTCTCTCCATGTAACGCATGTCCTCAACCCTCACTGGCTAGGTTTCACTTCCATACATCACACTGCATACACGCGCCTGATACACTCTTTCCTTGGTTAAGAATGGTAACGCTCTGCTGGTTAGTAATGGCAAAAGTTCCTCTTGCTATCACACTAGCACCAGCTCCACCCTGTGCTCCAATGGTATCATCAAGATAACAAAACTTCTGAACAACCTCAATAGTTTCACTATCCAAATATACATACGAATTCTCATCGGACTCCATTATTTTACACTTCTTGCACACAAACTGGTTACTATCATTCAACCTGTAATTCTACTGCACTTCTTACAAGTATTACAAAAAATTGAGTTGCTTCCAACTCCTTTTCTACAAACTGAGCAGAACTTTTCTATTTCTGAGGACTTTCCAAAACAGCAACGACTGATCATCACTTTGCACTTGATAACATTCACTCTCAGACCTTTACTTTCCATAGCATTCCTCGTAATCTTAGCAATAGGGGTGGGATGTAATGGGTGAAAACTTCAGATTCATGCGAGTAGTATTTTTTTTGTGTTCATTTATACATAAATAACACTAAACAATCAAACATTTTGAAAATTTTGCAAAATTCAGGTACAGGCCAAAAATAGCCGTTACTAGTGAAAAATAGCCAAAATTTCCCAAAATCCTCTGTTAAGCTACCTAATTTGTTCCCAAGCCTCTACAATGGTTTCAACTATCTACACCCATTCATAACTATTGTAGAGGCTTGGGAATCAATTAGGTTGCTTAACGGCGAATTTTGGCTAATTTGTGCTATTTTTCACTAGTTTTTGGCTATTTTACATTCATGAAAACCCTTTCACAGCCTGAAAATGGTCCTAAATTAAAGTACTATATCAGATTTAACCATCTATATCCATTCATAGCTTTTGAGGATGTTTTAGGACCTGCAATGTCGCATAGAACCACTGTTTCACCGAAAAATGATGGATTTTGAGTCCAGTTATTATTTCCTTGACAAAATGGTTGTCAAACTTTTGGTATAAGTTTCATAAATACAAAAGTAAAAAAAACAACTTAAAAAAGATTTCTAACGGCTATTTTTGGTCTGCACCTTCTGAATTTTGCAAAATTTTCAAAATGTTTGATTGTTTAGTGTTATTTATGTATAAATGAACACAAAAAAAATACTACTCACATGAATCTGAAATTTTCACCCATTATGTCCCACCCCTATTAGCAAATAGACTTTCCATTGTTTCATAAACAAGCACTATAATCAACATAAAGTATCTCTCCCTGGACAACCCATACAAAATTCCCCGGATAATGTTTCTAAGACACAAATGAGAAGCAATACACTCAGCACAGATTCCTGATGTACTTCCACTTTACACATTAAAGCTGTCACTATCTGTGCTGTTAATTCTAACATGACTGAGCATTTTCGTACATTGCCTGATCAATGGTATGAATGAGTGCAGAAAAAGGCAGTGGTATGGATAATTGCAGAAGAGCATGAACTAAAGAAGAAGGCAATGGTATGAATCATTAGTTTCATATGATATCCACCACTGAGTGCACAATAAGCACGACTTCTTACCGTGTGTGAGATGCCAAGGCGGCTTTCTTCTCTCTGAGTGTAGAGTATAATTTCTCCAGATATTGACGTGAAACAGACATTATCTTTTGGTCAAGTGCTGCCTGAATAAGAAGACGTTCACTGTTGGGATAACTGAAACAGAAATAAAAACAAAATGTTGAACAGTCGCTAATAATCACCTGGAGTGTGAAATAATCACCCAAACTCAATATTAAGAAAAAATAAACAGATTTCTTTTTTATTGCATCATCGTTAAATTTATTTTTCTTGACCTCGTTCAAGCTAAATCGAAAACATGGAGAATTTGTTTACAATTGTGTTGATTCACAGCAGAAAAAAAAAGGTGTATTAAAAATGTGTTCCTATCCCATTCCTTCTTACAAATAATCATTTGACATTTATATCTCCTTGGTTTTCATTCTCTTCTCAAGATCAATTTCATATTGTTTTATTTCTCATTACGCACATGCACCCTCTACTCAGCACATACATTTCATAACACCAAAAACGAATTAAGAGTATAGAGAAATTATTCAGTCGGCTACATTAACAAACTAGAGTATAGGCTCAGTCAAAAATGATGAAAAGAATGTAATATTTTACCAACTAATAAAATTAACTAAAAAAAAAAATTTTTTTTTTAAATAAATAAAAAAAAATAAGCAACATTTTTATATCCCAATAAAATGTATTTCCCCATTTTAAACAATGAATTATTTACATCAAATATTCATCAAAAGTAGCTTTATCCCAATGACTGCTTGTTACTTTTACATCAAGTGACCTCAAACAATTTTCACAATACTTTAAATCAGCAGCTCCTGTATCATCATCAACCAAAGTGATCCATAGGGAAGCATTTTACTTATATAATTTAAATGGAATGTTGAAATATTCACATTTTGGGGCAGACATTGTAACATTTTTCTTTTCTTTTTTTTTTTTTTTTTTTTTTTTTTACTACTGATTACACCTGAAAATTTCATATCAATTTGTTTTTTCAACAATACATGCATGAATCTCAGGGATTGTTATATTTTAGTTTGGGGGTTGGAAAATATAACATTGGTAACTAAATTCAGTTAATTATTAATTTAATTATTAACTTTGTCTGAAATGACAAAATTTTCAAATATATTTTTCCATTGATAAAATACTCTAAATACAATGTTCTTTGTCATTGAATGTTTTTTTTAAATTAAAGAATATTCTCCTAGTCTAATATATGAAGTTATCTGATAAATCGATATTTGATTCTGACTAGTTAATTTTCCTTCATTTTTTCTCCTTTGACTATTTATTTTTCCCTTGTAGCTTGTTTTTTTTTCTATCTACAAAAATATATTTTGCTTCAGTTTCTTTCAAAATTAATTTATTCTGGTTCAGCAAAATGTTAGACTAGCTACTTTTCACTAATTACCATAGCTGTTTATGTTTTAATAAAATGAAAATATTGTGCATTTCCCTATCTAAGTCAGCTTTTTAGATAATTATATTCGCCTTACATAAAAATTATCCTATTTATTTCTTAGGTTAGAATAATTTTATTTATGAAATCGATTTACAGTGTTGTCTTAATGTAACATTGCACAGTCTTAAATATGTGAACATGATACAAGTAATATGCAATAGAAGTTTCAACTGGTCCGAGTTAGTTGCCATGGCAACCAGCTATGCGACCAAAGACTAATTGTTTAAACAAAATGGGGCCAGATACTTGCAAACTGACAACTCATAACGCAATAACACAGCATAAATTACTGCTAACTCGGACTTGTTGTCACAGCCTCTTAATTATACGACTTTCATAAACAATCTATTTATAATGTTGTCTTACTGAAATGTTGCAGGCATCCTCACCAGTAATTTGTGTTGCACGTGTACATCATTTGTGTCTCTCACTTCCTTTGCTTTTGCAATTAGTCATTTCAGTCTGCTTCGTTTATGTGATAATTACTTAGCAGTATTCAACCAACGTTGCACGGATGGTGATAAAATCAATTATATATTATTATTTACTTGTACTTCATTTTTTATCTGTTGAAGATTTCTTTTATCTTCACATTGCGTATACTCTAGGTATTGCAAATAGTTAAGAATACTATTAGACTGATTTATGTGTCGTAGTGAAAGTAAACTCAAAACAAAATAAAAACATGGTCTTCGTCTTTCTCCAAACAAACATTTAACTTGCAGTCGGTCGAGAATTGACTGGAGAACTAAAGATTCCTGGTTCTAACACGAGTTTGGGCGTTTGATATTTTTTTAAAATTTTGTTTTTTATTATTATTTGCATATTTATCGAATTCGACAATTCAAGCGCATATTTTTTTACTAATTTTCTTATATCATAACTGGAATAGCATATAATAAATGCATTTTGTTCTTTTATCTACTTACACCAATTAAGAAATTTCACAATATATATTTACACTCTTTCAGAAACAAGTCAGCCATTTTAATATAAATACATAGAGATGCCTGCACGCGACTCATACATTCATTTTTTTATTTATTTATTTTGACATTTTACACCACCAGAATGCATTTTGATTAATTCTTAAACAACTCAGCAATTTGAGTCTTTGCTTAAAACTTGACAAAAGACCGATTTGCTTTCACCATTGGAAATTTGAAATTAATTTGGAAGCATTTTAATTAAAAATAAAAGTTCAATTAGCAATTATTTTAACATTTTATTCAGTGCTTATTTATATTGAGATACATGCAAAATATGACAGTTCAAAATAAAATAACAGGAAAACTTAGTGAAAAATATTAGTGTACACAAAAAATTACGGAAAATTATCGAGTAGAATTTTAATAAAAAATAAAATTAATTTACTATTCGTAGTCAACAAACTCTGGTCGACATTCGTGTCAAGCCAGCATGTCGTAGAAGATTATCTCCACCTGATCTTGTCGTTTGGAGACTACGAATAGTAAATTAATTTTATTTTTTTATTAAAATTCTACTCGCTTATTTTCCGTACACTAATATTTTTCACTGATAAGTAATTATATGCTTAAGTTTTCGTCTTATTTTATTTTGAACTGCCACATTTCGCATGTGTCTCAATATAAATAAGCATCTGTTATTCTCCCATGTGACTAATGAAAGGTAAAGATTTACATAGAATATACTATTTATTCAACGTATTATTTGTTACAAAATTCAGTTTTTATAGTGATACTGTCTTCGTTTTCATTGCTACTCAACCAAATATAAACACTATTCATTCCATGTTAGTGATCAAAAATAGATTTGACAAGAAAATACTTTTTATTTAGCATACCATAGAAGGACAATACATGCTAATTTAAATTATATTATGCTGAAATTTTCATCAATTTTGCTGAGCAACGCTGGAACACAGATCCCACTGGTTATTAATAAAATTAATTCACCAAACAATTTTGCACCACTTTTATGTCCCCTTACGAAGAGTAAAATATATATATACTACTAAATCTTATATCTAAAATTCTTATTTCAATTTTGATTAAAATCCATTAAATGATTTTAATACTATGAAATTAATAAAATTTTGGGTTTAAACTTAAGGTCTTAAGAAATTGAAATTCAGAGAAAATTGTTTAATTGGTGTGTAATTACTATGGATCAAATTTCATGTAAACCTGAAATATTTGAATTTTCAAATGGGAGGTTGTGCTCATGTGCCCTCTAAAATACTCCAAAGAAACTGAAATTTGGGAAATATTTATTAACTGATGACTAAAACCAAAGGTTAAAATGTCATCAAAACCTGAATTTCCACAAACAGCTCTTAGTCCCCTTTGCATCAAACTACATAATATAGCCGATAGTAGCCACTATTACACCCAGAAACTGTGTTCCAACATTGCTTTCAGAGTTTACCCCACACAAACAGGGACAGACAAACAATTATTGGTGACAGGTTGTTTTATATATAGAAGATAGAGTTTCAGTGATTTATAATCAGATGTGATGCAAGTCCTGATCAAATATCGACAGATAAAAAGGTTATAAAATAATTAAAATGCTACACAACCCCATGCAAATTTGAGACAAATTGATTGTACATACAGATTTTGGAGGCGAGCCAATTCCTTGCATTCACTGATGTTAACTTTTTCCTTCTCTCCTCTCACTAACAAAACGTCAGGGTTGCTGACCTCCAAAAGTTCATACCGGTCACATTCCCCTTGGCCACTGATTTCAGAAATTGTCTGAAAATGTCAAAAACAAAAAGACCAGGTGTAAGTCAAACATTTTTCACAAAATATTTTTTTTAAAGAAGGCAAAAAATAAAATTGGGTTTAGTTCATCTATTTTATCATACATTTAATGTCAAAATAATAACTAAATAATTCATTGTATACAACTAATTGAACACACTTTGGTATTTTACCTATATCTAAAAGGAGAATTTGAGGATTCATACCTTTCCCAATAATATTAGTGTATAAATGATCATAATAGATTCAATAGGAAACCAATTTCATGAGCCAAAGTAATAAAAAAAAATAATAATTAAAAATAAATAAAATCTGCATACACGTCTTATTTTTATGTAAAATTTTTTTTTTAATTATTTAATTGATAAGCTAATTGAAAATGTTTATTGAAATCAAATTGTTTCCCCTAGTTCAATTTGGAGGTACCTATTATTTTATCGGTCAGTTTCATCATTTTTTACAGTGTTATGAAGGAAGAAAATAGAAAATAAATAACAGAATTTATTTTATCAAAAACATTTTACAATTATTTTTTTTTTTCATCATCTGTAGAACTTAATAGTAATATGAAAACAAATGTTTTAAATGTCATAAATGAAAAAGATTGTCATTTAAATTTTATAGAAATTTTTAAAGAAAAGTTTAAGCAAGGATATTAAATTTTTTAAAGGTATTTACTTTTAGTCCTTTAATTAGTCTAATTATTTTCTATTTGATTAAAATATACTGCAATATTTTTAATCAAAAGAAAAAATGAAGGAAAATATCTTGAAAATTAATTTTGATTTTTAATGTTTGTTTTAAAAAGCACTATTTAAAAGCAAATATTTTTCATTATTTTTAAAAGAACCGACAGAAAGTCTGATGAAAATAAATTAAAACCTTTCATTATTTATTTCCTTAAAAAATACATAACGATCAAAAAAACTTTAAATATGGGCCATTCAGCAAAATAGCCTATTAAAATTTCAAGACTACTAAAGAAAATATTGAAGGAGAGAATGTAGATTGTAGTTATATATGTGTATAACCTAAAAGTAGCTGCTATGATTGATGTCAACAGAGTCTGACTAACTAACCTACATGTGAATGAGAAGCCAAAGTATCAGGGGAAGTCAGTTGAAGAGTGGAGAAAGATGAATGCGAGTGCTTTATATAGGCAATAAGAACCAATAGCTTTAATCAATAGGATTGGGGAAGATGCGAGTTTCAAATATAGCCTATAAAACAAACTGGAGTGACCATGAAGGGGGGTGAGATGGGTGTGAATATTTTAAATTGACAATAATAACTAATAGACTTTTAATCAGTAGGAGCTATATATATATATATATATATATAGAAAATATTTGCTTATCAAAGGGATGATAGAATTTCAAATTTAAAAGTTACTCTGGCAAATTCTTTCTATAGAAGGAAACAGATTTCTGTATAGTTCACTTGCTTTAAGTATATTTTTATACTACTAAGCTCTACTCATGCATTGAGCAATGTTGAAGTAAATATTGGAAATATATATATGTAACATATCATATATATGAAACAGTAATATATGTGCATGTGCGTGAGAAGGTAGATGTTAAAGAAAACAAAAACATTGCATCTAAAGAAAATATCAATTTTAAAGTAGAAATAAATTTTCCTTAACTTATATGGTCAAATGAATCCATTCAAATCTTTGTGGTTTTATTTGGTTGCACCTAAAATCTTTTTAATATATCTTTAATCTACAACTCATTTTACGTACACACATAAGTATTTTCCGCAAATACTTGTTTTAAGAAAAGTACAAAACAAAATCGGAGATAATTAAATAACGTCCACTAATACCAAGAGATAGTGCATAGGAAAAGTAAATGAAGTTAATCCCACCAAGAATAAATTTTTTAAAATTAAAAAAAAAAATAAGAGGGCTTTATCTGTGTATCCATACATATATATCCCCCGAACAGTATATATATATATATATATATATATATATATATATATAACAAAATCAGAGCCGATTGTATTAACGACCCCCCCCCCACACACACTACCATCATTGCCGACCTAAACTGAGAACCAGACGTTAAATCACGTGCCTGACAATGACCCTAGACTGATATTGACACATCCCCTCACTAACTATAGTTGCATGTGTCTTTCTTAACCCTTTCTTCCCTTCTCTATTTCTTTACCCTCCCCCCTTTCTATCACCCACTTCCTTCTCCCCTCCCTTCCCTCTATCCTTAATGATTTTATTTCTTATTTTGTCCCGTACCATATTATTTTATTTCATCTCTATCTATCTATCTATTATTTCTCTTTCTTTCTATTTCTTCGTCTTTCTTTCTTTCTTTCTTTTATATTTTATGTTATTTTTGATTTTGATTTTTAACGGTCCCAACCACATGACTTTCCAAATTTTAATTTTAAATTTCTTTTCTTTTCACCCCATTTCATTCTTTCCAAATATAATGTAAGGTTAAGATCGGATTTTAACTCTGCCTGATGAGATCTCAGTTTATAACAGCTGTTGATCGACAACATCGACATGTCAGTGTCGCAGATTTTGTACATGTAAATAAAAATAATCATATATATATACACACACACACACATACACACACGATGTTCAGGATAAATTTGATTTTTTTATATTCTTTCATTTCAGGACCCATTTTAAGTATTTAATAGCGGTAAAGTGCAATGGATAGTTGTTTCTGAGTATTATTGGTGGGTTTGAGAGCTGGAGATCATGGATGACTCGGAAACACTGGTATATTGAAAAAGAGTGACCTGCATCATGATGATTTGCGCCGATTTAAAAATTAAGAAATTTTAGTTGCAGTTCAGTGCTCCTTGAATACCGTGAGATATGAGCTAGAGAATTGTGATGGAAATGTGGAAGCAGTGGTTAGCAGGAAGGATCATAACAGGTGTTTTGACTGTCTGCACAACAAAATTCGCAGAGAAGCTGTAAAAAAAAAAAATATGCAGCAAGTTTCAGATAAGGCATTGGAGTGATGATAGAAGCGTTACAAGACCAACTACTCACTGCCAAGTTACAAGAGAACCGTCTTATCAAAGCCTAGAAACTCCTCAACAAGGTCAAACATCCAGTCTTGCCAAGGGAATGCTCTGGTTCTTCTCAGACAAGAAAAACTTCTGCCAGGACCAATTGTACAACACGTGGCTAGCCTACGGTCTGCATGAAATCCCATATATTATGAAGACCAATTTTCATTAAACTGTGATGGTGGTGGGGGTGGGGGGTCCAGTGAAGGACACGTCATGCCGTCCCACATCTTCGAAAAAGGATTCAGACGGCTATATTGAGTTGCTGTCCACTGTTGTCAAGTGCTGGGTGAAGAGAGTGGCTGCGGGAAGGCTATGCATGTGGCAACTGGACTCAGCTCTGTCACACCTCCAGAAAGTGGCTGTTTAAGAACCTCCACTACTTAACCAGTCCCAACATCTGTCCACATTGCAACCACTATCTATTGCAACTATTATCTGTGGGGCAGAGTTGAGAAAGACACCAACCGTACCACCTGCAACACCAAGGACAAGCTGATTGCCAGGATCAAACTGGTGTTCAGACATCTCTCGAAGGACACTGAAGGCTGCATGCTCCAGATTCAGGTCTCACTTGGAGGCCGTAGTGGAGGCTTCTTTGAGTATGCTATATTCAGCAAAAGAGAGTAATCAATTATTGACTAAGATGTGATTTTTTTTCTTCTTTCCAAAACATGTCAAATTTATTCTGAACACCCTGTATATATTGTATAATGCTGTATTTTTGTACATGAAAAATGACCAGTGCTCAATTATGTATGTACAGGGATGTGAGTAGCCAATGGCAAAAAATCAGATGAATTTCCCAACCTGGTGGTCATGAACCCCCTCCACCACTAACATCAACTCCAAACATCCATCCAATTTCCTCCCATCCTACGTGCATGAAATTTAACATAAAATCATCTCCAATTTCTAGACCATTCTAGCTTTTTAAGGCAGTAACAAAAAAAATTTTGATATGGGAGATAAATTTTGTGCGTTTTTTTAAGGCTAAAAGTTAGTAAAAAAAAAAAATTACTTACCCTACCACTAACCCTAAGTTCGAATGGTACCCCCTCCCCTAAAAAAACAACCTTTCCTTAACTCTACCACTAACCCTAAGTCCGAATGGTAAACCGAACCCCTAAAAAACCTTCCTTAACCTTGTAACATACCCTAAGTTTGAGTGACAGCCCCCAAAAAACTCTCTTATTCTATTACTAATCCTAAGTTTGAGTAGCTAGCCCTAAACAAAAAATATAAAACCACACATAGTTGCCTAATAAAAAAATAGACCCCCCCCCCCATTAAAATGCACAGAATTTATCGTCCATAGCAAAAAAATGGTTGTCATAAAATGCTAGAATGACCTGAAAATGAGGGATCATTTTATGTTATATTCATGTACGAAACTGATCTCTCACTTTAAATTCTAAAATTGTTTTTTCTTTCCACCAAGTTTTTCAGAGTGTTCCCACATAATCGCTTAAAAAACATAGAATCTCATTTTTTATTTTGGTTTAACGAAGGGTGTTAATCAACAATACGTTTTTGTTCAGACTGAAAGTATTGACTGATATATTTTAACTTTATTTTTGCTTTTAATTTCGTTAATTTCCATTAAAATTAGCTTTTTGCGTAAAAAGACTGTTCAAAGATTGTTTTTGTGTGTAATAAAATTTGAAAACATTCAAAATACATTTGATCCAAGAGATAAACAACAAAAATAAAACATGCAAGAGAAAGACCCAAAGTACGTATGTAGAGGAAGGAGACAAGAAGTTTTGATTAAACAAAAGATTTTTACCTCCCCTACCCGCATTGTGAATCGTTTGCTAGAGGCAAAGAAAGGAAGAGGAAGAAAGAAAAAATTAAGAAAAAAAAAAGAAAGATTAAGCAAAAGAGAGATGATGGGTTGGTTTGTTTTACGACATATCAACCATCTCCACTTTGGACTCTGCAAACAACTCTCTCTCAAATTTCCCATTACGAACTGAAACCACACTTGATAACCTGACCATCACCTCATCTTATGACCGGGACATCATAAAAAACTTTGACACGTCCAAAGCATGTGGGCCATATCTTATACAGGGTGGCGCAAAAGTCACGCATTAGTTTGAATAAGTAACAACTTTCACATTTAATCAAATTTTCTCCTTATTTTTCAGAATATTACAGATATAAACATTGATAATTTATCATGGAAAAATATAGCACTGAACAACGAACTAAAATTATTGAACTTTACTTCGGAAACCATCGTTCAATAACCTTAACCCAAAGAGCCTATCGTCGGCATTATAATGTCAGACAATCTCCCAGTCAGACCACAATTGATCGTCTTGTGGCCCGATTTCGGCAGCAGGGTTCAGTCAGTGATCTTCCACGATCTGGCAGACAACGTTCAGTACGGACAGCGGAAAATGTAGCACTCGTTGAGGATAGCATTGCTGAAAATCCAGACACCTTAACTCGAAGACGAGCCACTCAGATTGGGATGTCCAGAAGGTCACTTCAAAGAATTCTGCATGAATTGCATCTGTTTCCATACAAAATTCAATTGGTACAGGCATTACAACCCACAGATTTGCAATCACGCGTAGCTTATGCTGTTCACATTCAGCAATTAGCCAGAGAACAAAATGAGTTCATCCATAAGCTGATAATGAGCGACGAAGCCCATTTTCATCTGAATGGATTCATAATTTTCTGATTTTAACTGACCTTCACGTTCACCAGATTTAACAGCCCCTGACTTTTTCCTTTGGGGTTATCTTAAGGAAAGGGTATATGTGAACAAGCCTACAACGATTCAAGCAGCTTAAAAACAATATCAGACATGAAATCCAACAACTAGAGCCAGTTATTCTAAGGACTGTAATAGAAAATGCCCTAACTAGAGTCCGTCTTTGTGAGGCCGAAAATGGTGCCCATTTAAAGGATATTATTTTTAAAACCTACTGCAACAAAATTACCAAGTAAATGTATTATTTATCAGAAAAGCCTAGTAAATTACTTGAAATGTTGTAGTTTCTATCACCTAAACAAACCAATGCGCGACTTTTGCACCACCCTGTACTAGCAATACACATGAAAAAATTTAAATTGCTTAAAATATCTCAATAATGGTATATATTTTCAGTAAAAATGTTATATCTTTGTTAAAACACAAGATTAAGCAATGAAATTTAACATATTAGTGTATTTTTGTACAAGGAATCAGAATATGCCACTGAAAATCTCCAGAAATAAATGTTTTTCAAGTAATATGCAGTAAATGCACATAAATAAGCTGCAATACCTTCCATGAATCCATTAAAAAAAAAGTTAGAGAACTCAAAGTTGAATTGTAATACATTTTATGTACAAGAAACTAAAATCTAATACTAGGACTGTTTAAAAATGAATATATTGCAAGATTTCTTTGGCATTATTGTAGATTAACACCTTCCACTAAATCACGTTCTTGCCTCCCCAAAATATGAGATTCTACTTTTTTTAGGCAATTACATATTAACACCTTGAAAAACTTGGCAGAAAGAGAGAAACAAAACCAATTTAGAATGGGGATTAGTTATTAGTTTCACATATAAATTTAATGTAAAATAATCCCCCACTTCAGGGCCATTCTAGCATTTTAAGGCAGTTAATCAATTTTTTCTATGGGAGATAAATCCTGTGCGTTTTCTTGTTTTTTTTTTTTTTTGGGGGGGGGGGGGTCTCCTTTTTTCTTTCTTTTTTTTTTAGAAGATTATGTGCAGTTTTAAGAGGGTCTTAGTGGGAGGAGGGTGGGCTTACCACTTAGACTTCGAGTTAGTGGTAGGACTAGGGGCAATTAAGTGTGAACACCCTGAAAACTTAGCAGAAAAGAAAAACAATTATTTTTTTTAATTTAGAGTGGGGGATTAGTTTCACATCAACTTTTCCTATGGGAAATAAATCCTGTGCGTTTTTCTTTATGGGCGTCTGCTTTTTTTTTTCTTTTAGACGATTATGTGTGGTTTTAATAGGCTTTTTGTAGGATTGGGGCTTGCCACTCAGACTTAGGGTTAGTGATAAGGTTAAGGAAGGGGTTTTGTTTTGGATGGAGGTTGCCATTCGGACTTAGTGTTAGAGTTAAGGGAGTTAAAA
The DNA here is from genome assembly GCA_963556195.1 of Sepiola atlantica. Classification (NCBI taxonomy): domain Eukaryota; kingdom Metazoa; phylum Mollusca; class Cephalopoda; order Sepiida; family Sepiolidae; genus Sepiola; species Sepiola atlantica. The sequence goes on from OY744522.1 coordinate 47,560,402, forward strand.
AAAAAAGCAGATTTGAGCAGAAACCGCCTTTTCTGAATTCAAAAGAAAAACAAAAGCGGAATTCTGCTTTTCCTGAAATACAAAAAAAGCAGAATTCCACTAAAAAGCAGAAAACTTATATCCTTTTTTTGTTTCATTTTACTTCAGTCGAAGTTCTCAGAAATCAAGGGACCTCTTCCTGGGGCTAACACTTGATATCTATATGAGATACATAGATATTCCATTAAAATTTTCTTTTACCTGTCAAACGTTGACTTAGTAAAGAAGTTAAGAACATTAATTTTCTTCTCCCCAATCGACTAGTTAACTATGTTATAGTATATATTTCTTGTGGTCTCTCTGTCTTACAAAATTCCAGGACAAAATTCTATCTAGTCTGGTGGAGTATCCAGCTAAGTGCTGTTACTTGAGGTAACATTACTTGAAGAAGGTGCACCATTCCTTGTATGAGCCAGTGTATAGCCGTGTCGAGGGGGATCTTATTTGGGCTTTGAATACTATGTTATTTTGAATATTTGGCCAGCGTTTACTTGTAGGGTGAAGTATCCTCATCTCAGATGATACTGACAAACCCTTGTACAGAGAGACCAAAGACACTCGAGGATAGTGTCTAGTAGGTAATTTAAACTTATCCCTTCTCTCTTTTTTTTATATTTTTCTTATCTTTCCGTTTTAGCTGGAGATGGGGTATCCTACCGGATGCCAGACATTCACCAGCTATTTCAGACACTCCAGCCTAGAGATCTTTCTAAGATTCTAACCGTTCCTTTAAGTGCAATTGTTTGTATTTCTCTTGCACTCGGTTCACCGTGTATACTTGCCAGATAGCTTTTGAAATTATTTTTCATTAGTCCTGTTGCTCCCATCATTACTGGTATGATGGAGATTTTCCTAAGATTCCAGTTTCTTTTCATGTCGTACATAAGACCTTGGTATTTCGTAATCTTTTCCCTTTCAGCTCTGTTTAATCCTGCATTATTAGGAACACTGACTTCAACTAGGGTTGCTACTTTCTTCCTTTTGTCCCATATCACGATGTCAGGTTTAACAGCTCCGTTTTCTAGATATGTAGCTGTAGGGATTGCATAGTCATAGTGGATGGTGTATAAATTATTTCCAACTGTTCTTTCTGGTATATGCTCCCAGGACTTGCTACTACACTGGATATTTAACTTTTTACAAATAGTCCAGTGAAGATATTTGCACACTCCGTTGTGTCGCATTGTATAGTAGTCGTCCCCCAGGAGAACTTTACAACTGGATGTCAGGTGGCTCATACTCTCCATTTCTGTGTGGCAGAACCTGCACTTGTTATTGTTGCTGAGACCACTCATCTTTTTAAAGGCATTGGTCATCAAGCCTTTATCTTGGGCAGCCATTATCATTCTCCCCTGATCATAGTGGAGAGATCCTTGTTTCAGCCAGTCTACAAAGCCTTCCTTATCTATATATCCCTGGGATAATTCACCTAGGAAATACTTAGCACGTTGTTGGTTGGCCCATTCTTCCAGTTTTCTGGAATGGAAGGTTTTGGTGAATTTCTGGCGACTTTTGCAAGCTATTTCTGTGGCAGGATTGTTGTCTGTTTCTGCCTCATTTGTAAGACAGTCCTGTCGAAAATGTTTGGCCAGTTTTGTGATAGAGGTTGTTCTACTTGCTCTGGTTTCTTGATGTTGGCATACCCTCATAAGGTTTGGGTTCTGGGAGCTCATCAAATATTGGGCAGTGCTCACAATAGTGGCTCGATGTTGATGGTCAATTTCTGAGAGACCCATACCCCCTGCTCCTCTTGGCAGATACAGCCTTGGTAGACACTGGTTCCTGTACACTACTACATTGCCAACATTTTTCTCGTTTTAGTGTCTAATCTATTAATGTCCTTTTGTGGCCAATCAATAATTCCAAAGCTGTATGTTATCATTGGCAAAGCTAATTGATTAAATGTCAGTTACTTTGTTTTTGTTTGTAAGCTGTGTTTTACAAATTTTTCTAACACGGCATATACATTCTCTGCCAATTTTTTCTCCCTGGTATGTAAGAGCATATGTTATTACAAATAACACTATACATCAATTTGAGTGTCAATCGATAACTGCTTTTTCACAGAAACACTGGAATTTCATCCCATTAGGTTAAAGAATACTGAACGTAGCCATTCTTCAGACGATGATCTGAATAGTAGTTATTTGAAATAATTGGCAGCTCTCTACTCCTTGCCAATCAAATTAACGTATCGTGTGATTCGTAATAACATATTATGCTCTTACATAATTGCGTATTCTGGTCATTTCTCTTTGAAACCGCAGGTATCGATGACCGGTTGAATGTATTGTGTTATTTGTAATAATATATGTATAAAGTAGATATAGAGTTTGTTGTTCTTTTTTTTTGGGGGGGGGGGGGTAAAAATTGACCAGAGTGCTCAATTATTAAAGCACGAGTCACTATTTAATTTTAATATAAAAGTTGAAATTGAATTATTGATTAAAATAAGAGATGCCAAAAGAAATTTAAAAAAAAAATCTTTTTGTATAGTGAGAAAAAAAGTTATAAATCTTCAAATTATGTGTTAATTTTTGGTTGAAATCAAGGTCATTTGAATGGTCTTAGTTGAAAAAAATATATATTTAAAAAGACTTACCTCAGAGAATTGTTTTTTGATATAACTGTTAATCTCCTCAAGATATTTGCGTTCTGCAGCTTCATAGCTGCTTAAAGATGCCTGAGACAGAAAGTTGGGACCAGCATCACCTGACGCTGGCTGGACATAGGAAGAAGACAGGCTTTTCACAGATTCAGTCAAATGCTTCAAAATAGTTTGCATCTGCAATTTTTTAAATAAATAAAAATAACTAAAAAGCAGGTCTTTTTCTGTGGACATTAGTTTTGCTAGAAATGGACTGTTGGATTATTAAACAATAAAAATTTAAATAAATTTTAAATAGAAGTAAACTACCATAATTTTATTATCCCAATTTAATTTTTAAATATCAAAACGAATGTAGTTTTATATTTGCATAATCCTTTCGATATGCACCAATAACAAATCGTACAAAGATAGTAATAAATTAGCCAGAATACCAATTTAAAAAGAATTTAAAATATTTTTTTTCATAAGATACAAAAAAGTAAAATTATTAAAATGTTTATTTCTAGCCCATAAATAAAAAAAATGTGCACAAATTCTGTAATGTGTTCATAAAGTAATGATTTTTAACCGCAACTATCATAATAATTTTTAATAGTTACTACCATAATAATTTAAACTTGCTACTTATTGTAACAACGTGTTATTAAAAACTAGGTTAAAAGTGAAGAGAGATGAACAACTTACTTTGGAATTGTCATCCTGGCACTGTTCTTCAGCTGCAGCATATTTCTTTTTGGCTTCATCAATCAGAGTCTGGCTTCTAGCCATTCGCTTATTCACAACACTCAGCTGTTGACTGCAACAGTTCAAAACAAAGAAAATATGCTTCTAGCTCTAAAAACGACAGATATGAATAGGAAAACAAGCAATTTGATCGCTGACCCCCAATAAACATCAAGGTTTTTTTCCCCCGGGAGAATAATTGCTGGAAAAATTTGCTAGGACATTAAGAATGTAACAAGTGCAAACATTTTTTTTAAATATAATTGGTCAAAACAAAAATCCTCTATAATAAAGACTAATGTGTATTTATTTGTGCAAATGAAATTGCGGTTAAGTGCTACTGAAGTTTCCTGGCATTACTGATCCTCCTAATCTCCCTCTATAATAAAGACCAATGTGTGTGTATGTGTACATATATATCATCTCACATTCAAAATCTAATACTTATTTGCTCGCTGGGTTAGCTTGTTGGATGACATTGTCCTTGCGAGTATAAAATCCTACTTGTGAGACATCGGCCTGGGTTCTTAGTAGTTGAATGACTACACCCTCTGTTGAGAAGAGTAGGTTCATTCTACAGTCAACCTTCGCCGCGGTTTGCTTAATCTGTGTCTGTTAAAACTTTCTTGTATGTGGCGAGTTGGCTCAGTGGCAGAGTACTTGCCTCGCATGCAAGCGACTCTGGTTTCGAATCCTGAGTTCGGATATGTCCTACTGATGAGCCCAAAGGAGGGCGAAACTCGAGTCTAGGACTTCTGGTTTGTTGCTTTCATGGTTTGTGTGGGCTGCAGCGGTGTCTGATTGTGGAAATAATTATATATATATATATATATACATACTCCTCCTGTCACACATAAGATTACGAGTAAGAGGTAGGTAAAGTATGAAGATTACAAAGAAGTGTACTGCGAAGAAAAAGAAAGATAGTGATGAAACATATATAAGCAAAAGTCTCCTCTTCAAAATAATTATTTGTATCATCAGTATTTTTACTTTTATTATTATGTCATTCTAGGAAGTGTATTTAGAATAACCTATTGTTTTTCGAAATGTCTTCAGGTTGTATATTTCTTTTTAGAAAATTGATTAAAATTAGATATATATCGAGTATAACCATGTTGTTGGTGTCATTCAGTGAGTTTTCTTTTTAGTTTTTTTTATTGAGTTTTCATAATGTTATATGCATTATGTGGTAATATCCTATTATATAGATAAACCCTGAACTTTTCTTTTCACAATGTTTAAAACATCACAAATCTGTGTGTATGACATCTACCTCTAAACTATTCATAATGGTTTGTATCTAATTCTTGATGATATTATGAAACTAAAAAACGATTTCAGAATACGCCATATCAATATAAATATTTTGTCATTTTTTCTGTACAGTAAAAAATAAGTGATATTCTTAAAATGCATCCATTTAATCTGTGCATTTAGCAAAGAAAATGCGATTTCAGATTGAAGCATAACAGACTGACAAATGGACAGAACCTCTTCAAAGATACATGAACACACTTAAAAATTCTATTCCAAAATTAAGTGTGACAGACCAAAGAAAATGCTATTTCAAACTGAAATATAACAGACCAAAGAAAATGCTATTTCAAACTGAAGCATGGCACAGAGCCTCTTATAGAGATATGTGGATAGATTTAATAAATAAACACCAGTAAACAAATAATATTCAATTAAATAAAGTTTGTTTTTTTAAAGTTTTGTAAGGATTTGAGAAAAAGTGCTCTCCCTTGAATTAAATTCTTAAATTCTGTTCATCCAATCATTTAAAAAAGGTCATCTCCACAAGAAGCACACTATATCGATAGGAATTCTCCATCTAACACGGTCCTAAACTTTCCTCTAATATATATATATATATATGTACTTGACCTGCTTCTTTTTAATTGCTTTTCAGTATCTTTCAGTCGGCTTCTCTTGATTTCTATTATAAGGCCATAACTGGCAAACTAGTTGGATATTAGTTTCATGAGTGTGCAGTTTTGTTTAGGAATAATCGTCATTTATTCGTACAAGAGATTTATAGAAAAGATCAAAGATGGCAACCAACGAATGAAAAGTTTTTTATGAAAAAAAAAAAAAATTCTTAATAAAAATGAAAATTTTTAAATCCTAAAAAGCCTAAAAAAAACATTTACATCAAGAATGCAACAGTTTTAGAGGAATCCTAAAATATGCTGCTAGACACTATTTGAAATCAACTTATTATTTCATAAAACCATTATATTGAATGTCCCCCTTGACTTTTTTTATAAAATGAAAAAATAAAAACATTTTTTTCTTAGGGGTCATGGTTATTTCCCTTGTGACATATTAGACTCATTTCCTTTTCATCTAGCACCATTTACATTGGCTGTCTTAAAATAAAATTTTAAAAAGTGATGAGATCTCTTTTCATCATTTTTTGTGTATGATTCAAATTACTATAATTTTAATATTTCTTTTTTTGAGGGAGGGGGGGGGCAAACATTAAATATAACGGTTTCGTGCAATAATAAGCTGTTTTCAAACAGTGCCAAGTAGCATTTTTTTAAGATCGCCCTAAAGTTAATATCAATCTTGAATTTAACAGCACAAAGAGAAATTGTTACTGTTCAATTTTGAGAAGAATTTCGTTTTTTTTTTTAAAGTCAAATCCAAAAATCAAGTAGGGAGACTATTTTACATGAAACTTACATAGAAAACCGAACTTCATGTTAAAAATTGAACAGTTTTTTTTTTTAAATAATTTGAATGATCTTCCTTGGCCTTTTGGCTCCGAGCAAAGTGTAGTATCTGTTCTGATACTACACTTCATCATTTCTGTTCTCGGCCAGTGAAGGAGAAATCATTCTAGACTGAAAATTTTTTTAATTTTTGTAGCCCAATCCAAAGTTTTCTTTTGAGGAAACTGAATTTTCCCCCCATATAAAAACCGACCTTGTGTCTAACTTTGCCCTTGTGAGGAGGCAAGTAAATAGAGATAGTATTCCGAAGAATTTTAAAAGAAAATCATTACGGACTGATTTAATCACAAATATTTTGTATGGTAAACTAAAAATAAAAACACTTTGTTTTTTTTTCTAATAGAAAAATTCTTAACTCAATTAAAAATTAATCGGGAATCCAAAGAATTCATCTCCAACATTTTATGTTAAACGTTGGGAAATGAATGGATAAAAAAAGTAAGAAGAAAAGTGCTCACTCTAAGGCAGCTCTCGATTGTAACAGTATTTCTTTTCTTTTCAGACAAATGTCCAATTCTTCATCGCTGAAAACGAACGAAGAAAGTTGTAAAAATCAAATTGCTTTCCTCATATTTATTTTTCTTACAAAATGTTATTTTTATTTATACATTTTATAAAAATATAAAAAGAATTACAAATTAGAACTGGCATCCTTTAAAAGACTGAAATGGAAATACCATCTTCTATATAATAATAATCTTGTTATTATGTTAGTACAATCGTTACAACCTGTTACTCTCAATTTAGAATCATGGACTTGCTCACATGAAAAGTAATTTAATATTTATCTAAAATTCGTTTTTGTTTTTGTTTTGTTTTTTAATATTATAAAACTAAATATGCTCCGGAAAATTGTTTCCAATATTTTTTGTAAAATATAGCTAGGTCTCCGACATACAAAAAATAATATTAAGTGGACAATGAAGAAAATAAAAGACAACTCAGACAAATAAAAATCATGTGTAATTTACACAGGCCACAAAATTCAACTATAAAATGAAGTCAATATATGTTATTTGTAAACATAAAATATATCTTTTATATGGGTATTTAATAAGACTGTTTGCAATGCAGAAAAAATAATTGGAGACAATATATGCAATACTTTTCTTCAAAAATATATTGATTTATTTTTCAGTAAATCTTTCACTTACTGTCCGGGATGGTAGAAAATATTTTGATATTTCAGGAGAAACTCTCCCCTTTTCAAAAAACAAACATTATTTCCATTTTCAGAGAAGAAACGCTTCAAGATGGCTGTTGTATATCTTTTTTAATACAAGCAAAGAAAATCTTGGAAGTTACATCTTATTTTGTTATTTATTTATTTACTAATGAGTCAGCATTTATCAAGGTTAATAAAAAAAAAACACTCAGAGAGAATGAGATGCATAGATTGATGATGAATACTGTGAAAAGATTAAAAAACTCCACATATCACCCACTTAAAATAATAGCCGACTCAGAAAACAGCAATTGTTCCCTCTTTGTCAGAAATATTATTCATGAAATGTGAAGACTAAAGGACTATATAGAGGGGTAAGTGAGAGTTGTAAGGCTACGGAAAATAAACCCACGATTCACTTTCTACTTTTCATGTTATTTAGAAATATATTTGTTATTAATAAGATAGTCATAACACGATATCACATTTAGCAAGAAAATAAATTACACTTGTAAAGTAGATTAACATAATTGTAACGATCACCAAATGGACTTTTTAGTGCGTTATATATTATTATTATTATTATTATATACATTTTATCATCAAGTTAAAGACGGTACGGGGGTATATATCACAGGTCTGTGTGATGTGTAAAGGGGGGATGTACTGTGTGTAGATGTGGTTGCATATGCTTCCCACCTACCGCTTTCAGTCTCATCTGCTACCTAGTCCTTGGACGAAAAGGAGTCTTTCGTACTGGTATATAACCTCTCCACCGACAAGACTCTGGCCAAACCTCCCCACGGTACACCATGGATACTGGGCTCCTATAGAGCTGTGTAGATTGGAGCTCTAGAGGTGCAGTGCCCACTGGTATGTGGACACGTCCCGACACCTACTAATCCAATCCCTGGCCACAGGGCATGTGGCAAATTCTATCTTTGGATGGCCTGTCACAACCTGGGTAACAATTGTGTATGCGGAAACTCACACGTAATATGTGACATTAATGCATGCTCAAGTAGAAACCACATCAGCCCTAAGATGGGAACGATGGCAGTTGTGGCCGACGCCACAACCAGTCGGAGGATATATGTGCGATCTTTCTTTCTTTGTTGACTCAGCCCTTCTTCGTCTCTGAGGTAGAGAAGAGGGTCTGATCTCGTGAAATCACGTTGCCCGAAGATTCCGGCCAATCAGGGACCAACAGGTCAGCTTGACCACGTGTGGTTTGAGTGTCTATAAAAGAAGGCACGCACTTCTTTTCTTTCTCTTTTTCCTTCCGTGTTCTGGGCAAACGCACACAGAGGAGATCGACACTCCACCCCACCCCACCCCGGCTCAACCGAGGAGGTGGGGGAGGCAAAAGGTAATCTCTTTTAATTAGAATAATGAACTATTCCGTCAAACACACACACACATTACAATTGCCACACAAAAATACAAACACGCTCGCATATACACCTTACAAACATGAACTTATAAGCAGAACTGTCGCACTCCTAAAAGTATGAACTCTACAAAATGTTTTAGTTAAATAAACTGTTTTGTTTAATAAAAATGTTTTTCTCTTAATTATTAATTTTATAAAAGACCATTCTTATGTTGTGTTAGCTTTCTTACTCCTTCGCTTTCTTTCTAATATAATTTTAGATAATAATGTTTTCTTTATTTCCCTTTTGTTTGTTTTAATCTATTAATTATATCCACACGTGGTCGGGCCACGTCCAAACAGTGGGATGACATGCTGCTACAAAGGCATCTCTTCCACAACCTTTGATCGGGCGATTCATTCTCCCATAACCATTTGTCCGGCAATCCTTCGCCACTGTGGTTAATCCTTTGTCTAAGAACAATAACCCCCGCCATAAAGTCTTGGACTGCTAAAAGTGTTTAAGTTGGTGAAGAACAGGCATCCAGCCATAAAAATTATGTTTAGTCGAAATGAGACTAGCCAATCAGGCTCCACCCTCATCAGAGGATTAATTGTGGTCTGATTCAACAAATAAACCAGATGATGAAGTTAACAAAAATAGCTAGTTATTGGAATAGTTAGATAACTTCACAATTAACCCCGTTTTATCGGTTTGTGCTGCTCTTATTTACTGCGAGCCTTAAGACTCAAACAGGAAATGGGGATTGGATCAAGGGACAAATAGTGTACCTTCCTCACTTTTCACTACTGCTGGCAGAGACGCAACACAGTAATTATGATTTTCCCTCCTTTAAGAACTTTCTCGATATTTGTTCATTTCCTTCTTACTTTTCTATTGAAATCTATTCTCGTCTCTTTTTTTAATATTATTTCTTCCTTTATAGTTTTCACGGTGATTATTGAATAAAAATGGATAACATCAGTATGAAGCATTAACCCTTTTTTCTTTCCCAGCTGGCAGGTAGTTACAATAATAATCATAAAAGAATAGATTTTAATTAAAAAATCTTTCATTATTTGAACTAATATTCTCATCTTGGTGGTTATATTCACATTTCGTCCAATGTAACCGCCGACCTTCTTAAGGTGCATCTTTTCGAACTTGGAAATCTTCATGTCAAACTCAGTAACCTGGATAAAGATAGACAAGTTCAACAAAAAGCACTTGAAGAAGGTTGGAGGTTACACCGGCCAAAACGTCTGGAATATAACAATCAAAATGTGAATAGCAGTCCAAGTAATTGACATTATACTGATTATCAAGCCTCATCTAAAAAAGTCAGAGGACTAATTGTTGTGAATGAACCGACTTGGTAGATATGGCAATTGATAAACTATTGTTATTTATTTATTTGGAAATGTTAGTCATTCTCTAAAAATTATCAAAGCAAACAAATTCAATGGCTGTTCATTCAGTTTCTCACAAATTTATTTTTCTAAACTAGTAAAATTATATAACCACTGCATGTGTTAGTAGATTTCATGTCAACTTAAATTTGATAATTAAACATTGAATTACTTTTTTTTTTATTATTTATCAAATATTTATTAAAAAAATAAATAAAATAAAAAATTTTTTAAATGCTATTTAAAAAAATAATTGAATCCACCACAATGTATTTCAACTTCTTTGTAAACAAGTCAGCCATTTTAATCTTAACGGTTGAAAAAGAAAAAAAAACAGAAATGTATTACTTTGTGACCTTTTTGAAAATTTTGAAAGGGATTTGGAAGCCATTAAACTAGAATAGAAAGTCATTTAAAAGGCTTTGCATTTCTTAACAAATCCTCACTTATTAAAAGATTGAAAGTTTTGCGATTAGTAGGAGCCAGTCAGAATGATGAGCATTGAAGTCACCAAAAACAAAAGATGGAGGTTGTCAGATGAAGTTGCAATGCATTATCAATACTGCTGGATATAGCATCAACAACAGAGCAGTCATTGTCAAAAGGAGAACAAGGTACAAAAAGAAAAAATAGGAAGTGGAGTGCAGCAAAGACAACCTCAGACAGATCAACAGACACCCATGAGATTCAAGGCTGGGGATACATGCAATGGAAAGATCCTCACGAAGAAAAAGAGCAAAACCATGCAAATGTGTGGAAGAGTCTAAGCTGACAAGAGGCAAATAATCATCTACATGTAGATCGTTGCTATCAATAGAAGCATCCAGAGCAAGGATGAGAAGCTTTTGCCAAGAAAAAGGACTGAACATCTGAAAAGTTTGACCTAAGACCTCTGATTTTAGATTAGGAAATAGTAAGGGTTTTGTTGCGTGGATTTGTAGAAGACATAATAATAAAAAGGGAGAGAAAGGTAGAATCACTTCAAGACAAACTAAGCCACCAGCGTTCAATCCCCTTGACTCCAGACAAAAAGTAAGCCCTTCAGAAGTCCAATAGGGAAGAAAGGGAGTCAGCTCCCTGAAGTATTAATGTACCCACATATATGTTAAACTATATTGTCTATCTTTTTTATTTTCTTTCTTGTAAAAGATTAATACAAATAAAATTATAATTTGAAAAAAAATTAACAATAAGATGTATATGAAGTATTCACTCTAGATTTGTCGATTTTTTTTTTTTTAAAGCATAGAAAATGTACAATTTAAACTAAAACTTAGTAACTTACTTTATTTCTTTCTCCGAGGTTAAAATAGCTTCTTTGGCAGAAAATTCTTTCATGGATTCTTCTAATTGTTTACCATCAAAAATTTTTTCTCCACAATCTTGAATAATGTTGAAACTAGAAAAGATTTTTTTAAAACAATACCATTCGCCAGGTTTCAAAATAGATATACATGCATACAAGGAGCCACAAAAATGCTATATAAATTTCGTACAATTTTCTCCAACAGATGTTTTTTATATCAAAGAAATGAATTCTTGCTGTGTTTTAAGCAAAAAGCAAGCAATAATTTTACAAAATCCAATTAATTGAATATTAAATTTACTAATTAAAAATTTATGAGACATTTATGTCTTTTAAGGGATTTTTAAGGAAGTCTAAATTTGTTACTTTCATTTTTCATCAGTAACGAAGGAGTGAGGATTATAATGTTGGGAAGAAAAGACTTCAAAAAATATTTCAATAAGTAAAATTATTTTCTTTTTACAGATTAGTTTACTAAAAACACTTAGATTTTTTTTTTTCCAGAAAAATTTGACAGAAACAGAAGACAAAATTAAATTGGAGTTGAGGATGTGGAAAACATTGTGATCACAATTTTAAAAGTTGCTCCCTCCTTAGAGTTAACAAAAAAGAAAAAAAATCGTTGATTCTGGTGTCAGTTTAAAAAAAGAACTGCTTCTGCAAAAATTGTTGACTTCAGAGTTCCCACCTCTGCTTTACACATGAAAAGGAGAAAACCTTATTGGAAGGGTGTTGAATGTTATGCAGATTATCATGAATAAAAAGAAACAGCACATTCATTATTTATTTCTGTTTTGGTTCATAAACTGAACCTTTGTTTTTTTGAACACATCATCTATGAAATTGCTGCAAATAGTAATTTTTTTTTTCACTGACCAAGAAATTTCAGCAAAATGTATACGACTTCTTCCCTCCCACATACCTCTAATAAAATCATTTTTTTAAACTGAAGATTTTGTTTGACCTTTTTATTTTTAATTCTTTGCAAATATCGATTATGCACCAAATTCTGTGAAAAAATATTTGTTCACTTTTTAGCAGAGGAATTCAGTTTTCTATGGAATTTAAACATAAAATGGTTCTACTTGAACTTAGTAAAAAATTCCTTTTTAATAATATCTTTTTAGTTTCATTTCACATTAAACTTATATAGGAAACTGAACCCAACCTCTAAAAATTGGACAGCTAGTTTTTCAATTTGTTTTTATAATATGAGATTTTGGTGTTCAATCAAGATAGTAATTCAAACATTTTTTCAAAATAAAAGTTATTAGACTTCCACAGAAATTTCTATTAAAAAGTATAAAGAGATTGTTGAAGTGTTTCAAATGAAAAAAAAAATCGCTATAAAATAAAAGTGATCACCTTTTTAATTCCTCTCGGCTTAACAAATGTTTGGCATTAACATTTTTACAAAACCAGGCTACAAAAGGTTGACTTGCTTTCTGAGTAGCAAAGAGTCTGTCCAACAAAGGACAATTTAATTTTTCCAAACGAGGATACTCCAATTTACGCAGAGTTTCTAAAAATGCTGCGCCACTCATTTTGATGTTTTTTGTACAAGAATGACAACAAATCTGTAAAAAAAAAAAAAAATGTTTTTAATTAAAAAAGGGGAAAAAATCATTTTATATTTTCATAATTTCTTATGAAACAAATTCTGTTTTAATACTAACAGAATATATAGAAAGAAATGCATTGATTTATTGACAATAATCCAAAGAATTATTATTTAAGAATCTGATAAATATTTTTCATCCTCCAATACCATATATATATATATATATATATATATATATAAGGTTAATACAACAAAAGATATAAGAGGCAACTAATATCTTTAATTAGTGAACATAATAATTAGTGAAAATAAAGCTCAATATACTGGATAGAGCATTAATAGCAATAGATAAAGTGAAAGAATAAAATAAGGTGCGAATCAAATTTTATTACAATTCAATGTTCAAGCAAAGTTCTTTAAAGTCCTGGATACCTTTTGTCGTTTTTGGACCACTATTCACCAATTGGATTATTTTTTAATCAACCTCTTTGATATTTTGCCTGGAACTATTTTAGACTTGTTGACTTGGATGAACTGTATAGTTTTACTAAAAAGTATGTTTTGGGCCGATATATTTGATGTTTTATATACCTTTATGTATTTATATATATATTTTTTCAAAGTTTAATTTTTATTACCTGCAGTAATGTCATTGCAGTAATGTCATTGCAGTAATGGTCCTCTGAGGAGAAGATTATCTTTGAAAACTCATGACTTTAAAGAACGTTGCTTGAACATTGAATTGTAATAAAATTTGATTCGCATCTAATTTTATTCTTTCACTTTATCTATTGCTATATATATATATATATATATATATATATATATATATACATATATATAAAATATTTATTCTTTCCCTTCGTTTGGGAAGTGGACATACCAAAGCATGATTACAAGAGCAGATGATGTGATAAGTTAGGGAAGGTAGCCATATGAGGCTCTGTTTCTCATGGACACTTCGAAAAAAGAAAGACTAAAAGAACGGATAAAGCAATCTAAATGGTTGCAGTTTTTCAATAATAAAGCAATATCTGTCGGTCATAGTCATGATTTCATCCTGTGCAGAAAATAACAATATGGTGGTCCACATGTGGGAGTCAAGTAATGCCACGAGATGATCACAGAAAGGAATATACAACACCACAAACCCACTCTTAATCCACAATCGTTCTGTTTTATTCCTGTGAATTGTTTGGCCTTCTTAAAATACCCAATTGTAAAAGAATTAAGGGAGGAGGACACATTCTCCTCATTTGTTCACCTTTCAATGTTCTTTCGTTTTTCAGGTGGTTATTTTTCAGTAATCTCTCTTGAACATAAAGTCCGTCTGTTCACAAGAATCTGTAATGTGTTGTTCTTTTAAAAAAAAAAGTAATTGTAACTCACTAACCTAAACAAGCTTCTAAGACTGCACAATGCATATTAGAAGGCAAAGAAGTAGTAGAAAGCGATGTTGCCGAAATAAATGACATCTGCATATCTCATCCAAACCCGGAACTTGTCGTCAAAACAAGGCAATCTCCGTTAAATTCCTAGAGGTCTATTCAGAGCAGGTACCATTAATTCATTTACTTTTTATTTTCCCTCCTTGGCCTTTTGGTTAAGATCACAGTGAAGTATCTGTTCCGATGGATGCTACACACTGTAGAACAATACTGTCATGGTCTTCGGGCCTTGATTCCACCGATCTAAGGTAGTGTCCTGAGCAGGTCTAGGAGGTGCACCATCCCAGGCTTTGCCTTCTCACCCTTTGAGAAGGGGTTAGTTTATTGCTAATTGGCTGAGGCACCCCGCCCCTACTGGGGAATGCCGATGGTGCTGCAAAAGCATTTTTTAGGCCTGAGTGCTTATCCTCTTGGGTACTGGTTTTTCAATCCCACTTTCCTGACCTTGTGTCACATCTTACCGCTTTGGGAGGTAGATAAATACCAAGATCACAGTGTAGTATCTGTTCTCACTTCGATCTTGGTAGGTCACTCTTAAGCAATCACTTTGTGACACATAGAAAACTGTTCAAAGAACAGTACCACACATATACCGAGAGTAACACCATCAAATTACTCCCGGGTACCCTGGAAGAACTCAATAAGAGAGTTGTGTTCCTCATTATATCCGACACCACTGTAAAAGGACTTACCGGCATCTTCAAAGAGCCCCTTATACAACTTAGGGGCTCCCAACCCAACAGGATGCCGAGAAGGTCGCCAGCGGGGATATGCAGTGCAAGCAGATAAAGATCAAGCCGGAATACCAAGATAGAAAGACTACAGTGTCTATCCTCGGCGTCCCATGTTACGTCAGCCCCAAACAACTAGGCGCGGTAATGAGCCAATATGATGATGATGTCGACGCGGTTATTCCGGTCTGCAGGCCAAAAAAAATTATCACTGGCGATTACCAACTAAAAATGAGCCTCAGTCACTCTGGATTCTTTACCATCCTGGTCCAGCTCAAGTGTGAAGGCTGGTCACTTTCAGTGATTGTGGAAGGCAGATAGCCACATTGTTGGTGCTGCCAGACAGAAGGGCATATGGCTATGGTCTGCCCAAAACGGAATCCAGCAGAAGCACCGGAAACAATTGCAGTACCAACACCAGCAGCGTCGGCAGAATGAGCTCCCACAGAACTAACAATGTCAGGCTGGAATACAGTCATGAAAAAGGGGGGAAATCATCGAATACTACCTCCAATTTCAGCCAGGCAAAAACCCCAGTGCAGTCCCCTAAAAAGTCGCAGCAGAAGTCTACTCCAATGGAGGTAAACACCAAGACGGCGGCTATAAAAAGAAAGCACTCTATTCACTCGTCCGAATTGGAAGGGGAGCAAAAAAGCGATGAGGAAGAGAGAAAATCAGGTAATGCAAAAATCTCAAAAGAGAACAAGGAACACAATGACTAAACAAAAAGCTAAAAAAGTGAAAGAGGCTGAGCCCCCACTTCCCTCCCACTGAAAAAGAACATGCAGAGACTATTGACATCACGCCTAATGCACAGTCCACTCAACCCCAACCCCCTCTTCTTCGGCTGAGCAGAATACCTCTCCCCTTTTCAACACCCCATCAGTCTGTCCTCAATCTCAATCCTGCAGCATGGGATCGGAAGAAGAGCAGAATATCAGTACAATACCTGCACCCCCTCCACTTCCCATAAGAACGGAAAGGACAAGAAAGCTTCCTTTTCTTCCAGGAGATCGGATCTGCAAAGCAGAGAAAGCTGCTCAAAAAGCTATATCTGTTTAGCTATGTTCATGGCAAACCAGTGTATGATCCTCAATCGTTCAGAGATGTTCCCATGATCAACACTTTCATCCGAAAACCAGATAGAGGTGGCGACACCAAAGCACTTTGGCGAATGGTGGAAGCAGCTAAGACGGCGATCCCGCAACTTCTGGAGGAAGATAATCCCAGTGTGATGCAGTTAACAGTCAAGTGTGAAGGTAGGGTCCTTTTTCATGTTCATACCTCCTTTTATCGGACATTTAAGATAACCTTTCCTTTGGAGGCGCGGCGCGAGACGGACAGTTTACGTTTGAACTGCTGACAGGCAGTCTCAGTCTAGCCTGCGGCGTCCTCATTCCAGAGGACTTCAGTTCCGTGCGTGACACTGACTAGATACAGTGATCATGGCTCTGTACCTAGCTAGTTTGAATGTGAGGGGCATGAGAACTCGAAGCAGAACTACTCACGTGCTGAGGGAACTGATGGCCCTTAAAATAGATATTGTTACGATTCAGGAGACCCACTTCAGTTCGTATAAGGATTGTTATGTGCTGACTAATGACTTTGATGTCTTCTCAGCATATGGCGATATCCATAGTCGTGGTATCTCTTTGCTAGTGAGAACCACCTATCCTACGACGGTTAGCGTTGTACATATGGATGCGGAAGGACCGCTGGTCGTAGCCAATGTTGCTGTTGAAAAGAATAAGCTTTGGATCATTGCGGTTTATGCGTCTAATTCTGCTGGCAAGAGGGTTTCCTTTTTTCGGCGGTTAAAGGTGTTTCTCATGGGTCCAGAGCAGGTAGTATTACTGGGGGATTGGAATGCCATCCTTGATCCCAAAATAGATAAGATCATGGGGGGAGGGGGTGGGGAGTAGCAGACCAGATAGGTATGAAAGCAGTCTGTCTGACCTGATGGCTTCATGCGATCTTGTAGACAGATTACGTCTGGATTACCCGAGGCGGGAGATATTGACATGGTCTAGTAGTATGCCTTCCGTTTCAAGTACTTACTTGGATTGGATGTTAATTAGAAGGGGCAATGTTTATTTTCTATCTTGTCCCATATTCCACCCATTAGGTCATTCTAGTTATGGCCAGTTTGAATTTATGTGATAAGCTTAACTTAGCCAGATACTGGAAGCTGAATACCTCCTTACTCGAGATACGCGACTTCGAGGATGAAGCGACATTAATTCTTCAGCGGGCTCTAATCGAGGGTGGTAATTAATAGTAAATGATGGGTTAGTACTAAGGCTAAGGTTAGGCGCTTTTCCGTCAAATACAGCCAACGCCTTGCTCTAGATAAGCTGGGGTGGAAAAGCGATAAGATGTTAGGCTGACCTGGGCGGTGGCTGTAGGGGGGGGGGGGTCCCTTAGATATAGCACTAACTAAGGGAGACCTCAATCGCTTGGCTAGCGAGCAGTATGAAGGTCAGGTAGTTAGGGCTAGGTTAAAGAAAGTTTCCAACAAAGCCGTGAACGTTGACACTGTTGAGTGTAAGGCTGCTTTACGTCATGGTTCGGACAGGTACATTCGGAAAGTCAAAAATATGAAAGGACATACCCTTGTATCGTCTCATAAGATTTGTAAGGGGTTCCGTGAGCATTTGAATGAGCGTTTCCCTCAACTTCCCAGATACCGCATTAAGAAGTTTGATAGCTATTTAGCCAGCTCGCCCTGCCTTCTAGCGGCTGGCTGTGACGGCATGGTTACAGAGGTGGGAAATCATTACTGCGTTGAAGCCGGTCTGCTTTAACAAATCTCCAGGACTTGATGGTTTGCCCTACGAATTTTACTTGCGGCTGTTGCCCATGTTGGTACCTATTCTGAAGGATGTTTTCAACCATTGGTTTACTCAGGGATCCATGCCTGGACAGGTTAGCAAGGGAGTGATTACATTGCTGAAGAAAAAAGGCCAGCATGGTAGGGAGGATCTAGATGATTGTGTTTAGCAGAGTTATGGACCTACAGAGTTAAAGATTTTGGCAGGAGTTCTTGCAGACTGTTGTTGGCGACTTGGTCAAACCTAAGCAGAATTATGCTGTGAAAGGGAGATCAATTCAAAACAATTTGCATCTGATTCACACGATCATAGAGGGAATAGAAGACGACACGGAACAGGGCTGATCAATTTAGATCAGTCCAACGCTTTTAATAGGGTCGACCATCGTTTCCTGGGATCGGTTCTAGATGCCACCATTTTAATCCGGACTTCTGCAAGTGAATCTCCATTCTGTATATTTGATTGTTTTCAAAACTTTTTTAAAAATTTCATTGAAAAAAATAAACAAAATAGAATAATCTTTTTTAGCAACGGAATGTTTTTTTTTAATTCAATGTTTTTTTTTTAATATTTAGTGAAAATAATGTTTTTGGAAGGGTTAGGTGTAGGGTTTAGGGTTAGGGCATTTCCATTTCTAAGAAAAAAAAGTTTGATTCCGGAAGTTACTCCATTTCCAAGAAAAAAGGTGTTCACTAGTATTACAAAAAAAATGTTTTGAAAACAATCAAATAAAAACAAATACATTATTTTTCAAATAGTCTGTATTATGTTAATTATTAGATTATGATGTCTGAAATTAATATGAATTAAAAAAAATTGTTGTATCACTTTCAGGCATCCGTAGACACTTTCTTCAGCCTTTTTCCACCGGAAGCCAGCGTTAATACTTGTTATGCCCATTCGCCTGTTGAAGGGGGCACCTGCCTTTCATTAAGCATCATATAAAGTCCGGGTGGCAATACGAAAAAAACGGCAGCACTTTTACCCCCCGGCACACCCCGGCACACCCCGGCACCCCCCGGCACACCCCAGCACCCCCCGGCACACCCCCGCCGCCAGCATTTTGGCTCACGTGACACAATCGCCGTCATTTATAAACAGAGAATAGTCCTCGTTATATACCCCCCCCCACACACAATACACATTTTTTTTGTTTATTATTTTGTTACCTTACGAAATAGAACGAAGGTTGATGGATTTTCCCTTCTGAGTATATCCCCACTGAAAAAATAAATGTTTCAAATTCTTTAAACTCAGTGCTCTGAAAGTAATTGAACCAATTTTCAATTAAAAATTTTTTTAATACTGCACTTTGTTCAAAGCGAAGAAGCTAAGAAATATTGTTTAGACCTTTCATATTTGTGCCGGGGGGTAAAAGTGTAAATCGATTCTCAGCAAACCGCCGCCACAAACAAGCGCCATCGCTGCCGCCAGCATTTTGTGCTCACGAGTGACACAATCGCCGTCATTTATAAACAGAATAGTCTTCATTATGAACAGTTAGCATATATCCCCCCCCCCCCTCAATACACATTTTTTGTTGTTTATTATTTTGTTACCTTACGAGGATGGAACGAAGGTTGGTGGATTTTCCCTTCTGAGTATATCCCCACTGAAAAAAATAAATGTTTCAAATTCTTTAAACTCAGTGCTCTGAAAGTAATTGAACCAATTTTCAATTAAAAATTTTTTTAATACTGCACTTTGTTCAAAGCGAAGAAGCTAAGAAATATTGTTTAGACCTTTCATATTTGTGCCGGGGGGTAAAAGTGTAAATCGATTCTCAGCAAACCGCCGCCACAAACAAGCGCCATCGCTGCCGCCAGCATTTTGTGCTCACGAGTGACACAATCGCCGTCATTTATAAACAGAGAATAGTCCTCGTTATATATCCCCCCCCCCCACAATACACATTTTTTT
>OY744522.1:47582762-47584377 GCA_963556195.1 Sepiola atlantica
ATATATATATATATATAGTATATATATATATATATATATAGTAATATATATATATATATATATATAGTAATATATATATATATATATAGTAATATATATATATATATATAGTAATATATATATATATATATATATAGTAATATATATATATATATATATAGTAATATATATATAGTAATATATATATATATATATAGTAATATATATATAGTAATATATATATAGTAATATATATATAGTAATATATATATAGTAATATATATATAGTAATATATATATATATATATAGTAATATATATATAGTAATATATATATATATAGTAATATATATATAGTAATATATATATATATATAGTAATATATATATATATAGTAATATATATATATTTAGTAATATATATATATATATATATATATATAGTAATATATATATATATATAGTAATATATATATATATATATAGTAATATATATATATATATATAGTAATATATATATATATATATATATATTTATAGTATATATATATATATATATTTATAGTAATATATATATATATATATATTTATAGTAATATATATATATATTTATAGTAATATATATATATATACATATTTATAGTAATATATATATATATATATTTATAGTAATATATATATATATACATATTTATAGTAATATATATATATATACATATTTATAGTAATATATATATATATATATATATTTATAGTAATATATATATATATATTTATAGTAATATATATATATATATTTATAGTAATATATATATATATATATATATTTATAGTAATATATATATATATTTATAGTAATATATATATATATATATTTATAGTAATATATATATATATATATATATATATATATTTATAGTAATATATATATATATATATATTTATAGTAATATATATATATATATATATATATATATATATTTATAGTAATATATATATATATATATTTATAGTAATATATATATATATATATATATATAGTAATATATATATATATATATATATATATTTATAGTAATATATATATATATATATATATATATTTATAGTAATATATATATATATATATATATATATTTATAGTAATATATATATATATATATATATATATTTATAGTAATATATATATATATATATATATATTTATAGTATATATATATATATATATATATATATATATATATATATATATATATATATATATATATATAGTAAAACTCTACAATACCGGCTGACCAATGACCGGGTAACGTGGCTGGGCAGTGACAAGGTGTGCCAGCAATAAAATAAAAATTGTCCTGGGCCGATTTAATACAACCAAAGAGATGCTATATGGCCACTTTGCAAATAGGTGGCAACACGAATTTGAACATTGCAAAAGTTTTGATAAACATAAGTGAACTTCAGAATGTCAGGTTACTCGGTCATAAAGTCTTTGAAATTAATGGAAGCATTTACACACACACACACACACACACACACATATATATATATATATATATATATATGGTGGGCTGTCTGAGAGGCTTGGGTGTGGATCTTCAAGCCTGCCAGGCTTTTACAGACTACACACACACA
>OY744522.1:47584577-48049577 GCA_963556195.1 Sepiola atlantica
ACGAAAAAAATCATACCGAAACGGTATGCGTGCAGTGGGCATAATGGGACCGTTAAAAAGTCAATTTCGCCCTCGCCATTTTTATAAACAAGTCGAGAATAAGGTTAGCTCAAGTTGATAAACCTGTTTTTTACTAGAAAATTATAAACTTTAGCTATCACTCTTTAGTTATTCTCGTTCAAGACTTGTTTATAAAGATGATAACTATATTGTTCCGATCTAGTTTTCATTTCGGCGTTACACGTGTACGATGAAACTTACTATAACTTAGTGTCTTTAGTTTCATTTCTTTACTCAAATATGGTTTGAATACAAATAAGTTGCTTGACAATAATCCGAAACTCATTTCATTCAAATAATTTTGGTTACTGAAATAAGAATTAACCATGTTCGGTTATTAAATTAATAAATCATTCGCTACAAATTAAGTTACCTCGCTTGTTTATCATAACAAAAAAAATAGGACTGTATTCTTGACAATTGCCTTCTTGTATTATTTTGCATTCGGTTGCCGCAAAATTATAGTCTCCATTCATTTCGTTTGACTTTTGGTTGCTGTGGAGGGGGAAAAGAACTGACAATTTAAAATAATTAACTGAGTATAAATGAATCCATCCTACTTTTTTAGGGGACGGTATGTGAGTGCTCTCAACATCAAATTTTAAGACTACCATTTTTTATTTTTTTAAATTTATCAAAAACCTATTTCACAAAATGTAAACAGAACATAAAAAACGTAAGTGAATGCAAACATACATTTAAATAAAAATGTAATTAAATTAAATATGATAATCTTGAACTGAACTTACCAAGTAGCGGTTTATATTGTGGTTATAAAAGACTTCAAACCAATAAAGTTAGCTCCTTTTTTAATACACATAGATAATTAGTGTGTCAATTTAACAACATTTCAAATTGAAGCGCTAACATTTACCTCGAACCTTGTGCACGATTTTCATTGGTTAAAACTTTTCGTTTCAACCAATCAAAACCAGGAAAGAAATTTACTGCTGAAATTCATAAACTTTTTGCAGTCTTTAATAATTTCCTTTAGCTAAACCAGAAAGAAAAAAACACTTTGGAATCTTTTTAAATTTTATTTTATTTTTAAATTGTTGTTTTTTCTTTATTTTGTTTTTTAAATCCCATAGCGAAATCTTAGCAATATTTTTTTTGTGTTGCGTAAAATGTTTTGACACTTAGACTAAGTACCACTTGATTGACTTGCATTGCATAACTTGTATTCTTCTGTGGTGTTCGGTCACGGTAGCACTTTTTGTGCTCTCCATGGCTTTCCACTAATCATAATCAATGAGTTGTGTCACGTGACTCAAATTAACCAATCAAGGGGAATCATTTGAAAAATCGTCTGCTCTGAATATTTAAAAAAATAAAACTGGTGCCTTTTTTTACGTCTGCTCTGAAAATTTTAACTTTTTTTACGATTTATTCTAGAATATTTTTTCTTTTCAATTTCTTTTTCTTTTTTCTATTTTTCAAAATAGAATTAACGTTAAAGTGTAGTATCTATTCTGATACTATACTTTATCTTTTCTGTCCTCGGTCAGTGAAGGGATTGGGACAAAAAAAATTAAATTGACGCAGTCTAGAAGGATTTCTCCTTCACTGACAGAGGACAGAAAAGATAAAGTATAGTATCAGAACAGATACTACACTTTAATGTTAATTCTATTTAGATAATTAAAAAGAAACCGAAAAGAAAAAAATATTGTAAAATCAGCAAATATTTAAATCGAGAGCAGAGTTAGACACAAGGTCAGTTTTTAATGTGGGAAAAATCCATCTCTTCAAAAAGGGGCACTCTGGATTGGGACAAAAAAATAAAAATAGCTGCAGTCTAGAAGGATTTCTCTTTCACGAACCGAGAACAGAAAAGATAAAGCATAGTATCAGAACAGATACTGCACGTTAACGTTAATTCTATCTTGAAAAGTAAAAAACAATTAAAAAAATTTTTAAATCGAAAAGAAGAAAATATTGTAATATGCAAGAGCTGTAGGAGGATGTCAGCAGGTGCAGGATGACGTCAGCAGGAACAGGAGCAGTGAAAGGATGTCGGTGCATGAATGACATGCGCCGAAAGAAAGAAACTGTGTTGGTTTCTGTCACACGAGTTGAAGTGTTCAAAGATTAAACATCCGGTTTTATTAGGTGTACCGAGTCATAAACAGGGGTTGGCACGACACAATTGTTCAATAAACTGTATTAATATATTTCCAATTTAAGTTCTAGAAATCTATATAAACTAGCAGTGTAGCGGAGGTACAAGGGACGACAACAACAGCAGCAGCAACTACAACGAGCCGCTATGACAATTTTGATTCTATGCTTAATTTCTAAGCTGTGCGTTGATTGGCGAAAGCATTTAACTTCCTTTCTGGCTTGCTCAATCAGGCGCCATCTCTTATGCAAGCTGAGCATATGATGGGAGATTATAAAAGGGGTCATACAGTGTTTACTTCCTCTTTCTTAGCCATGAGAGGCACTGTCAACAACTCATCCATATTATGCGGACAGACCACAAAACTTCTCTCTTGGCTTGCAACCTTCCCGTGGAGCCCATGGGCTCTGGCGTCGACAAGAAGACCCAAGGAACCAACATGGCTATTGCAGCACGCATGTGAACTTAGCAATGTAACACACACACACATACATACATATGTTGCGGGACCGACCGACCGGTGTGATCGATCGGCCCTAACAACTAAGAAAAGGTGGACACGGGCAAGTAAACGGCAAAAATGGCAAAGAAGAGATGACAAACAACTGGTGAACAGTTTAAAGACGGATGTTTATTTACCATATGGTAATAACAAGTGAAATGAGATGGTGTCGCTGGATCAGGAGTGGTGCAGGAGCTCAGGACTGCAGGGTGCTGGAGCAGGAGAGTGCTGATGCGGGAACTCTGGACTGCAGGATGCTGGAGCAGGAGAGTGCTGGTGCAAGAACTCTGGACTGCAGGATGCTGGAACAGGAAAGTGCTGGTGCAGGAACTCTGGACTGCAGGATGCTGGAGCAGGAGAGTGCTGGTGCAGGAACTCTGGACTGCAGGATGCTGGAGCAGGAAAGTGCTGGCGCAGGAACTCTGGGTGCAGGAGCAGGAGAGTGCTGGAGCAGGAGAGTGCTGGTGCAGGAACTCTGGACTGCAGGATGCTGGAGCAGGAAAGTGCTGGAGCAGGAGAGTGCTGGTGCAGGAACTCTGGACTGCAGGATGCTGGAGCAGGAGAGTGCTGGTGCAAGAACTCTGGACTGCAGGATGCTGGAACAGGAAAGTGCTGGTGCAGGAACTCTGGACTGCAGGATGCTGGAGCAGGAGAGTGCTGGTGCAGGAACTCTGGACTGCAGGATGCTGGAGCAGGAAAGTGCTGGCGCAGGAACTCTGGGTGCAGGAGCAGGAGAGTGCTGGAGCAGGAGAGTGCTGGTGCAGGAACTCTGGACTGCAGGATGCTGGAGCAGGAAAGTGCTGGAGCAGGAGAGTGCTGGTGCAGGAACTCTGGACTGCAGGATGCTGGAGCAGTTGCAGGAGAGTGCTGGAGCAGGAACTCTGGACTGCAGGATGCTGGAGCAGTTGCAGGAGAGTGCTGGAGCAGGAGAGTGCTGGTGCAGGAACTCTGGACTGCAGGATTCTGGAGCAGGAACTCTGGACTGCAGGATACTGGAGCAGTTGCAGGAGGGAGCTGGAGCAGGAACTGGAGATGCAGACAGTAAAGAGAGTACGCATTCATAGCCCTGAAAAGGGCTGTTTGTATCTTTGCTGCTGCTGCTGGAGTTGCGGCTGCTGTCGACGTTCGGACTGCTGGAGAGCAGGAACTCAGAACTGCAGATGCAGGAGTTCGGAACATGCCGACGTGGGGGTCTCCTGACCCCCTGGTCGAGTTGAAGTTTTTTAGTCGAAAACGGGAGATCTCATGTAACATGTGACAAGTTACTTGCGTTGGTCCTGTGAAAGAGATTAATTTCGATAAATAAATATCGAAAAGATCTTTCGTTGTATTACATTGCCGACCGGTGTTGTGGATGTATTAGTGGATTTTTCGGTACAGTCGGGAAACGCATTTGTATTCCTATAAGGGAGAAATAAGGGATATCTTCACTTGCCGTGTTTTTGCTGAGTCACAGTGAACAAAAAATGGCGATTTGAAGCTGCTGCTGTTTTTTTTCCGAGGGAGTGCCAAACAAAGGAAACGCGACTGCTGCTGCTGTTTACGTTGTTTTAAGATGGCGTCTTTTTCAAATGTAAACAGACGTCGCGGCGTGTCGGGCCCCGACAAGGCCCCTTCCCTGGATAATTGATCATTATCAATTAAAAATCAAGGAAAACATTGTGGTGAAAAGTTGTAGAGGTATATGAAATGTACCTGCAAGGATGGTCACAATTGAAGGATTCATGTGTGTCTGCGCTGTGGTCAAGCATCGACAGTGCAAGTGGATCTGCTGTGTCGAAGAATTGTTGTGTGCGAGCGAATCTGGGTGACGTTGTTCATGTTGATTAGTCTGCGTGATGCGGAGCTGATGAAACGAACGTTCAATTGTCATGATCAGCAGTGCGTCGTGGTCAAAGACAAGTGGGTGAGAGTTTTTCGATGTTGGTAAGGCCTGTGGTGCACGTAGATCTGCACTGTTGGTTGAAGGTGATGAGTAAGCACAAGTGAGTCTGCGCGGTCGTTGATGAGTGATGAATGAGCACAAGTGGGTCTGCGCGGTCTTTGACGAGTGAGAGTGATGAATGAGCGCAAGTGGGTCTGCGCGGTTGTTGACGAGTGAGAGTGATGAATGAGCGCAAGTGGGTCTGCGCGGTTGTTGACGAGTGCGAGTGATGAATGAGCGCAAGTGGGTCTGCGCGGTTGTTGACGAGTGAGAGTGATGAATGAGCACAAGTGGGTCTGCGTGGTTGTTGATGGATGAGCGCATGTGGGGTCTGCGCGGTTGCTGATGAGTAGGCGCATGTGGGGTCTGCGCAGTTGTTGACGGGTGAGCGCATGTGAGGTCTGCGCGGTTGTTGGTGGATGAGCGCATGTGGGGTCTGCGCAGTTGTTGGTGGATGAGTGAGCACAAGTGATTCTGTGCAGTTGGTGATGTTGCTCATGTTGAATAGTCTGTGTCGTGGAGCTGATGAACAAACATCTAGTTGTTGAGAATGAGTGGTACACTATGGTCAAAGTCCGGTTGTGGGTGACGAGCGCAAGTGGGTCTGCGCTGTTGTTGATGTTGTTCATGTGAATTAGTCCGTGTCGTGGAGCTGATGAACGAACATCTAGTCGTCATAATTTGGTGGTGCACTATGGTCAAAATCAAAATGCACAAATGTCTGCAAGTGAGTTAGCAGGTCCAGATACAAGTGGGTCTGTACTGGTGTTGGTGTGCGTCGTTCGAGTTGATGTGTCCTCCTGTAGACAAACGAACGTCCAGTTTGTTGAGTATTTTAGTCGTGCTTGTGCAGGTGTACTCGTTTTTGGACTGGTGTGATTTCTTCCATAGTGTTGTCAGTGATGTCCGGGAATGAGCGCACGTGGGTCTGCGCGGTTGTTGCATCTGGTGTTGAAGAGGGTTGGTAGGCCTTGAAGGGTGATGTTGATGGTTGCTGAGCCTGACTTTTTACAACCAGTATTAAGTCATGAGGCTTGGTGTTGTTGTTCGCGTTTGGCTGAGTTTGTTGAGACGTCCAAAATCGTGATTGGTGAGGTCTGGTCAATGTCATCTTCTCTACCAACCGCTGCCCGTGTCCACAGATCACGTCGGGGTCACCACTTGTTGCGGGACCGACCGACCGGTGTGATCGATCGGCCCCAACAACTAAGAAAAGGTGGACACGGGCAAGTAAACGGCAAAAATGGCAAAGAAGAGATGACAAACAACTGGTGAACAGTTTAAAGACGGATGTTTATTTACCATATGGTAATAACAAGTGAAATGAGATGGTGTCGCTGGATCAGGAGTGGTGCAGGAGCTCAGGACTGCAGGGTGCTGGAGCAGGAGAGTGCTGATGCGGGAACTCTGGACTGCAGGATGCTGGAGCAGGAGAGTGCTGGTGCAAGAACTCTGGACTGCAGGATGCTGGAACAGGAAAGTGCTGGTGCAGGAACTCTGGACTGCAGGATGCTGGAGCAGGAGAGTGCTGGTGCAGGAACTCTGGACTGCAGGATGCTGGAGCAGGAAAGTGCTGGCGCAGGAACTCTGGGTGCAGGAGCAGGAGAGTGCTGGAGCAGGAGAGTGCTGGTGCAGGAACTCTGGACTGCAGGATGCTGGAGCAGGAAAGTGCTGGAGCAGGAGAGTGCTGGTGCAGGAACTCTGGACTGCAGGATGCTGGAGCAGTTGCAGGAGAGTGCTGGAGCAGGAACTCTGGACTGCAGGATGCTGGAGCAGTTGCAGGAGAGTGCTGGAGCAGGAGAGTGCTGGTGCAGGAACTCTGGACTGCAGGATTCTGGAGCAGGAACTCTGGACTGCAGGATACTGGAGCAGTTGCAGGAGGGAGCTGGAGCAGGAACTGGAGATGCAGACAGCAAAGAGAGTACGCATTCATAGCCCTGAAAAGGGCTGTTTGTATCTTTGTTGCTGCTGCTGGAGTTGCGGCTGCTGTCGACGTTCGGACTGCTGGAGAGCAGGAACTCAGAACTGCAGATGCAGGAGTTCGGAACATGCCGACGTGGGGGTCTCCTGACCCCCTGGTCGAGTTGAATTTATTTATCAAAAAATTATACAATTTTTTAGATGTGGCACAAGGCCAAAAGGGGGTATGGGGGGGAAAGTGGGGGTCGGGGGTCGTCCACTTGGTCTATAAATACCCTAAAAACTAGTTTCAGTTACCATAATACCACATTCACTCTATGGACTTAAGCTACTTAAAATATCCCCAGGTGTTTGAAATGAATTTTATTTACAGAAAAATATGTACATGTGTGATGATAGGGGTGGGAGAACAAAAAAAAAAAAAAACTAAGCCTTAAATAATCCCCCAAAAATAAATAAAAATAAAAGGGATAGTAAAAATAAAGAACCAAGGAAAATGCTAATTATGGAAAGTTAGTAGAGTCCCCCCATCCTATCTAGAGTGTGAACTGCTCGCTGTCTTCCGGTAAAAACCGAAAGCAAGAGAGACAGCTCCTAGTTGGGAGTGGGCGTTTCTATATGGGGGCAAAAGAAATTGAGGGATGGGTTTGTCGGGATGTGCGGTGTCCTCCAGGATAGGTACTATTAGGGCGGGTCAGGGATATAAAATAAATTAGGGAGCGGGCATCCTGAAGGAGATCTGACACCTAAAATAAAGCTGGGGGCAAAGATCTCATTTACACTACTAGCTAGTAGGGACTGTGCCCAAAGGATTTGCTGGTCAGGTTAAGGAAATGATTTCCTTTTTCAAAAAAGAGACCTAAGGTCGCTGTGTGCCATGCCTAGGCAGGGAACACGAACTCGAACCTATTCCGCGTGAACACGCATAAACTAGCGGTGTGTATCCACCTACTTTTAAAAAGTGAAGAAGGCAACCTCCTTCTATCAGACTTGATTTTGATTTTAAGCTGGTGCTTAAAATACGAAATCAAATCATAATAAGAAGGCGGCACCCCCCCACGCCCTATGTCTAAGCGTGAAGTGTACACGACGAGTCTAGCTACGGCTAAGATCGCCAGCAAAACCATACGTTTCTCCCTGGGCCACAAGGGGTCCATGTTGAAGACAACGGATGCTAAATCCAAGCACGTCACCCGATCGGGGGTGATGCGAGCCGTCACCTCGTTGACATACGTCCAGAATTCACGAAGTTTGGAGCAGGTGAAAAAGGCGTGCTCAGCCGTTTCAATTTCATCTTCCTCGCAACGTGGGCAGAAGGGGTCCATAACCAGACCAATCCTGAATCGTATGCCATTGAGGGATACCGCATTTCGAACCAATCGCCAGGTCAGAGAGAACTCAGTATTGTTGAGATGGCTCCGGCCTGGCGCCCAATTCCACTGAGAGCGAGTCTCCCGCTCCGACAATCCTAGCCGCTCCCCAAGGGGATCCGAAGCGGTCCCCACCACTAATTCCCGATATAGTGTATTTCTAGACCGGGCGAGGTCACTGGACCCCGGCAGCACTCTGAGCGCAGCTCGGCATTCGTTGAGGAACTGCGATTGACCCCTTGGCCTACGACGGCATTCGACCAAGTGGTCAGGGATGAGGTTAGGAAAAGCGTTTCCAACCGCAGGGCCCCACGCAGACTCCTCTGTCAAAGTTCGGCTCAGGAATGCCAGCCGCTCGGCATACAAGTGGCTTTCCAAATCGGGCATTCCTAAGCCTCCCACTTCAGGACGTTGAGTACAGACCTGTCTACGGACTAGCGGCTTCCCCCTTGCCCACAAAAGCGAGAAAAGGAGACGCGCTAAAACCGCTCGGCGGTCCGCAGGCAGAGGTAGTACAGCCAATCGGTAAAGGATGAGCGAAAAGACGTACGTAACGCACGCCTCAGCTCGACCTTTAAGGGAAAGCCCCCTTCGAAGCCAAATCCTTACAGACGCTTCGACCTTAGACTGCACTTCCGACCAGTTCTTATCAAGCTGGAGACCCGGTCCGAACCATACGCCGAGGATCCGAACCGGGCCATCTGTCCAGTTGAAAAGGCCTGGGAGCGCAGCCGCGCCACTCCAGGCAGCCAACCTTAGGCCATTGGATTTGCTAAGGTTGACTATGGCCCCTGTAACTTTTTCGTACCTTTTGAGTGCCCTAATCACCGCGATAATGTCTCGAAAGCACGACACGAACACGGTGACATCATCGGCATACGCGGATACCCTGGCTCGCGCACCGCCAGGAAGAGCAATACCGCGTAGGGCCAGTCCAGGCTCCCCAATCCTAAGCCTGCGGAGAAAAGGCTCCAAGGCAAGGACGTAAAGCAGGGGAGACAACGGACACCCCTGACGTACCGACCGAGAGACGGCAAAAGACTCCGATCGCATTCCATTGACCTGCACCACTGCCGTTGGCCCGCGATACAAAATGGAGATCCATCTGCAGAAGCCCGGTGTAAAACCGGCAGCCTCTAAAACAGATCCCAGGAAACGATGGTCGACCCTGTCAAAAGCTTTGGACTGATCTAAATTGATCAGCGCGGCTTCAGTGTCGTCTTCTAATCCCTCTATGATCGTGCGCATCAGATGCAAGTTGTTTTGAATCGATCTCCCCTTCACAGCATAATTCTGATCAGGTTCGACCAACTCACCGATAACAAGCTGCAACCGATTTGCAAGAACTTTGGCCAAAATCTTTAAATCTGCGTTAAGCAGAGTTATGGGCCTATAATCATCTAAATCCCCACCATCTTGGCCCTTTTTCTGAAGCAATGTGATCACTCCCTTGGTGACTTGACCAGGGATAGAACCCTGTTCAAACCAGTGATTGAACACATTGACCAGAATAGGTACGAAGATGTGCGACAGCCTCAAGAACAATTCATAGGGCAAACCATCGAGTCCCGGAGATTTGTCGTAGCCGACCTGCTTCAGAGCAGCCAAGACCTCACACTCTGTAACGCGCCCATCACAACTAGCCGCTCGGGCCGCCTCCAGGCGGGGCGAGCCAGCTAAATAGCTGCCAAACTCCTCGACACGGAGTCCGGGCAGTTGGGTGAACCGCTCCATGAAATGATCACGAAATCCCCGGCAAATCTCCCGAGTCGACACAAGGGTGTGTCCTTCCGGGTGTTTGACCTGACGAATGAGACCGACCGAGTTGCGACGAAGTGGAGTTCTACGCTCTTCCGCGTCCACATTCACGGCTTCGTTGGACACTCTCTTTAGCCTAGCTCTAACTACTTGACCCTCATACCGCACGTTAGCCGCACGTTTCAGGTCCGCCTTAGCTAGTTCTATGCCTAGGGAATCCCCCCCAGCCACCGCCCGGGCCAGCTTAGTTTCTAAACGCTTTTCTGCTTCAGCCTTATTTAAGGCGAGGCGTTGGCTATATTGAACAGAAAAGCGCCTAATGCCAACTTTGGCGTTAACCCACCACTTACTCCCGGTTACCGCCCCCACTAATCCCTTTTGAAAGTTAAGAGATAGCTGTTCCCGGAAGTCACGTATCTCCAGTAAGGAGGTATTTAACTTCCAGTAGCCAGCTACCTTGTGTGTCTTAGGACCTAATTCCAGACTGGCTACAAGTAACTTGTGGTCAGAATGGCCTAACCAGTGGAACGTGGGACAAGAGATATAATCTACGTTGCCTCTTCTAACTAGCAATCGATCCAAGTAAGAACTTGGAAGGAAAGTGCCGCTAGCGAGCCACGTCCACATCTCCCGCCTCGGGTGATCGACACGAAATCTGTCGACCAGATCGCATTGTGCCATCAGGTCAGACAGACTTGTCTCACACCCATCCGACCCACTAAGGCCCCCCACCCTATCTATCCGGGGATTAAGGATGGCATTCCAATCCCCGACTAAGATTAGCCGCTCCGAACCACCGAGGAACCCCTCCAACCCCCGAAAAAAGGAAACCCTCTCACGAATGGAATTGGGCGCATAAACCGCGATGATTCGAAACATGGCATTGTTCACGGCAACATCAGCCACGACCAGTCTGCCATCAGCATCCGCGTGAACAACGTTTACCCTTGCTAGCAGAGTGCGTCTAACTAACAGAGAAACTCCCCGAGCAGTACGGTCACCAAATGCTGAAAAAACATCGAAATGCTCCGACAGCAGTCGGTGATCGTCCATCGAAACATAGTGAGTTTCCTGTACCGCAGCCACATCTAATTCAAAAGCCTTGAGATCCCCCAGTATGCGGGCTGCCCTGCTTAAGGATCTCAAGCCTCTCGCGTTCAAGCTTCCTAGCTTCAAGTTCGTGGCCATCGCACTAGTCAGTGTCAATCAACGGCCTGAAATCCTTGTCAGTAAGGACGCCGACGGCATGCCCGATATTGCCAGTAAGCAATTCCGACGACGCGCGGCCGTCTCGGGAGATGCCCCCGACATCCAGGGGAAAGGTTATTTTGAGGGCTCTATAAAACGAGGGGTGGACGTAAATGGGGATCCTCCCTTCACACTTATCCCTCAGATCATCGAGGGAGTCATGCCCTTCTTCCACCAACGTAAGGCCCAGGATCGCCTCCTTTGCTGCCTCAATCATTCGCCACATGGACTTGGTGCGGCGAATCTTCGTTTTCCGCACGAAGGTAATCAGCAAAGGGGCATCCGGGAAGTTCGACGGGTTGGTGGTGTCCAGACCCTGGGCCTTCGTAAGGAGCTGCAGCGGCTTGATGACGTTCCTCTGCTGAGGTGTAAGCTCGGCAGCGGCATGATGCAAGTCCGCATCACATATGAGGTCCCCTGGCAGGAAGGGGAGCTTACGGGACTTCTCCTTTCTTTTTGGAGAGGGCGACGCTTTAAGCTTTTTGGCCTGTTTGGTCGTCTTTGAGGTTGAAGTTTTGGCCACCGACTCTTTCTTGGGAGACAGAGAGCGGGAGCCAGCTGGGGGGGTTTTAGTGGGGGAAGGGGATTTCTGCTCAGTGGTGGGTTTGGGTTTTGGGGTTTCAGGGGACTGAGCAGAAGAGATAGTCATCTCTTCGGGCATTGGGGCGGGGGTTTGGGGCCCAGCCTCTTTCATCTTCTTGCCGGTTCTTATGGCGACTTTTTTATCCCGTGTAGTCTTTCTCTCTGTCTCTGGAGCCGGGACCGGGCCAGCGTCACCCTCCATCTTCTCCCCTTCCGAGTCAGATGATGTTGAAGGTGGTGACAGGGGAGCCTCAGTCTTCCTCTTTGGTGCCGCTGCCGTGACAGAGGCTTGCTGCGGCTCCTTAATGGTGGGCAAGTCCTCGTCCATGGACTCTGTGGGACCCCGCATCCCTATTTCTTCAGAGGGCTGCACTTTGGAGGAGGGTTTCTGTTGTTTGCCCTTTCGGACAACTGGGCTGAAACCGTCTTTATCCTTTCCTCCTTTGTTCGCTGGTGGAGGAGCTGCTGACGTCGCTGGACCTCCCGGGACTGCGGCAGAAGGGGTCTTCTTGTTTGGCGCCTTCTTCGGGCAGTTTTTAGCCATATGCCCCTTCTGCTCGCAGTGCCAACAATGTGGCCTCCTGCCCTCCACTATAATTGACATGGACCAGGCGTCGCACTTGAGCAGTGGCGGGATGTTATTAAAGCCGTCCCGGTCCAGACGCATTTTGATTTTATAGTCCCCTACCATTAGGTTATGGGGACCACGGACCGGGGTTATGGCTTCGACGTCCCCATATTGACTCATCACAGCACCTAGTTGCTCCGAGTCAATATAACAGGGGACGCCGAGGACAGTTACTAATGTCCTCCTCCTGCTCAAGTACTCCGGCCTGAGGATTAGGTGTTTATACCTCAGGTCGGCCCTGGCCACCTTCTCCGCTGCTTCCTCTGTGGGTAGGAGCAGGTCCCAAGTGGCGAACCCTCTCCTGCAAACGTAGGTTGCAGGAACTTTGAGGGCCCACAGGATCTCACCTATAGTTTCAATCAAGACCCCAGCCAGCCCTTTTGTTCTGGAGTCGATGGTGACTAGCGAAACAATTCGCTTCGCTAGTCGTTCCACCGCTCCCGGAGCAGCTTTGATGTTACTGCCGTCGGTTAGATCTTTGTAAGTAGATTCAAATAACCGACGGTACTCCGAGGGGCTCCTTTGTGACTGGGGTCCCCACTTGTCATTTGTTGGAGATAGGGCAGGAGTGCTGGTTGCCGCCGGAGTTGCTGATGTTGTTGCTCTCGTTGGCGACGGTGTCTTCTGCCCGGGAGGTGATGACCATGTCTTAGGGGTCTCAGCTGGGACTGTAGAGAGGGACGGCCACTCCTTCGGCGATGCTGTAGGTGTAGTAACAGGAGGAGTGGTCATCTTGGTCCTCTTCCCGCCAGCGACGTCCGCTGCTCCAGATTTCTGTGCTGTTCGAGCAGCCCCCATCTTTCTTGGTCTGGACTGCCGCATGCCAGCCCGGACCGGACTTTTTGAAGTTTGTTGCAGGACCTCCATGCTGCTACTGCTGCTACTGCTGCTGTTGCTGCAACTTCGGCCGCTTCCGTCGCTGCTGCTCTCGCTGCCGAAGAGTTCTTGGTGGAGGTCCAAGATGCGGTGCTGAGCAGAGTCCCTGTCCAAGGGGGCTGGCGGCTGATCTGGGTTGGTGGCCCCTTTTTTGTGGGACTCCACCGACTTGGTCTGTCTTCCTGGAAGCGGGCGGCCTTTTCGCCTACGACCAGGCGGGCTAACAGTTAAAGCCCGGTGAGAGATTTGTGCGGTGGGGAGTTTTTCCCACCGACCCAGATCACCTCTCCGATCTGAGCTACCCTGACTACTTGAGCTGCTGGGGACAGCAGCGAAGTGACTAGCAGGGCTACCGCCTAAGGCGGTAGACCCTGATCTACCTCCAGTGCTAGGGTCGGCACTGGCAGAAGTACTGGGCATGTCGCTTAGAGCGGCATGTCCGTCAGCTTTTTTGGGGTCTGCTCCCACCCCGACATGAGACCTAGGCCCCATCTCGGAAAGGGAGCCCGAGCTAGACATAATATTTCCAGCAGAGCTCGGACTACTCCTCCCCTCTCCACTCATCTGCGCCCCGGCTCGACCCGCCGATTCGGATCCGAGGAGACTTTCACCGTTTTACGGGTTCGTGAGTCTCCCCGAAACCTGCCAGCTGCTTAAGTCGAGCTCGAGAATCAGACACCTGCAAAAAAGAAGGTGAGATTTAAACGAATCACCCAAGAGGGGTGATCACCCAAGAGGGGTGGAAGAACAATGTGCCCAAGAGGGGCCTAAAGCCCAAAAGGGGCCTGTTGACTAGAGAACAGAGAGAGTCTCTAGCCAAAACTACAGTTAACTTGACCAAGGGAGGCCAAGTTACTTCTCTTTGCCGCAAGAAACAATTCAAACGTAAGAATCTATACGCCAAAGAGGAACCAGGGAAAAAATCCCTGGTCGAGTTGAATTTATTTATCAAAAAATTATACAATTTTTTAGATGTGGCACAAGGCCAAAAGGGGGTATGGGGGGGAAAGTGGGGGTCGGGGGTCGTCCACTTGGTCTATAAATACCCTAAAAACTAGTTTCAGTTACCATAATACCACATTCACTCTATGGACTTAAGCTACTTAAAATATCCCCAGGTGTTTGAAATGAATTTTATTTACAGAAAAATATGTACATGTGTGATGATAGGGGTGGGAGAACAAAAAACTAAGCCTTAAATAATCCCCCAAAAATAAATAAAAATAAAAGGGATAGTAAAAATAAAGAACCAAGGAAAATGCTAATTATGGAAAGTTAGTAGAGTCCCCCCATCCTATCTAGAGTGTGAACTGCTCGCTGTCTTCCGGTAAAAACCGAAAGCAAGAGAGACAGCTCCTAGTTGGGAGTGGGCGTTTCTATATGGGGGCAAAAGAAATTGAGGGATGGGTTTGTCGGGATGTGCGGTGTCCTCCAGGATAGGTACTATTAGGGCGGGTCAGGGATATAAAATAAATTAGGGAGCGGGCATCCTGAAGGAGATCTGACACCTAAAATAAAGCTGGGGGAAAAAGAGCTCATTTACACTACTAGCTAGTAGGGACTGTGCCCAAAGGATTTACTGGTCAGGTTTTAAGGAAATAATTTCCTTTTTCAAAGAAGAGACCTAAGGTCGCTGTGTGCCATGCCTAGGCAGGGAACACGAACTCGAACCTATTCCGCGTGAACACGCATAAACTAGCGGTGTGTATCCACCTACTTTTGAAAAGTGAAGAAGGCAACCTCCTTCTATCAGACTTGATTTTGATTTTAAGCTGGTGCTTAAAATACGAAATCAAATCATAATAAGAAGGCGGCACCCCCCCACGCCCTATGTCTAAGCGTGAAGTGTACACGACGAGTCTAGCTACGGCTAAGATCGCCAGCAAAACCATACGTTTCTCCCTGGGCCACAAGGGGTCCATGTTGAAGACAACGGATGCTAAATCCAAGCACGTCACCCGATCGGGGGTGATGCGAGCCGTCACCTCGTTGACATACGTCCAGAATTCACGAAGTTTGGAGCAGGTGAGAAAGGCGTGCTCCGCCGTTTCAATCTCATCTTCCTCGCAACGTGGGCAAAAGGGGTCCATAACCAGACCAATCCTGAAGCGTATGCCATTGAGGGGTACCGCATTTCGAACCAATCGCCAGGTCAGAGAGAACTCAGTATTGTTGAGATGGCTCCGGCCTGGCGCCCAATTCCACTGAGAGCGAGTCTCCCGCTCCGACAATCCTAGCCGCTCCCCAAGGGGATCCGAAGCGGTCCCCACCACTAATTCCCGATATAGTGTATTTCTAGACCGGGCGAGGTCACTGGACCCCGGCAGCACTCTGAGCGCAGCTCGGCATTCGTTGAGGAACTGCGATTGACCCCTTGGCCTACGACGGCATTCGACCAAGTGGTCAGGGATGAGGTTAGGAAAAGCATTTCCAACCGCAGGGCCCCACGCAGACTCCTCTGTCAAAGTTCGGCTCAGGAATGCCAGCCGCTCGGCATACAAGTGGCTTTCCAAATCGGGCATTCCTAAGCCTCCCACTTCAGGACGTTGAGTACAGACCTGTCTACGGACTAGCGGCCTCCCCCTTGCCCACAAAAGCGAGAAAAGGAGACGCGTCAAAACCGCTCGGCGGTCCGCAGGCAGAGGTAGTACAGCCAATCGGTAAAGGATGAGCGAAAAGACGTACGTAACGCACGCCTCAGCTCGACCTTTAAGGGAAAGCCCCCTTCGAAGCCAAATCCTTACAGACGCTTCGACCTTAGACTGTACTTCCGACCAGTTCTTATCAAGCTGGAGACCCGGTCCGAACCATACGCCGAGGATCCGAACCGGGCCATCTGTCCAGTTGAAAAGGCCTGGGAGCGCAGCCGCGCCACTCCAGGCAGCCAACCTTAGGCCATTGGATTTGCTAAGGTTGACTATGGCCCCTGTAACTTTTTCGTACCTTTTGAGTGCCCTAATCACCGCGATAATGTCTCGAAAGCACGACACAAACACGGTGACATCATCGGCATACGCGGATACCCTGGCTCGCGCACCGCCAGGAAGAGTAATACCGCGTAGGGCCAGTCCAGGCTCCCCAATCCTAAGCCTGCGGAGAAAAGGCTCCAAGGCAAGGACGTAAAGCAGGGGAGACAACGGACACCCCTGACGTACCGACCGAGAGACGGCAAAAGACTCCGATCGCATTCCATTGACCTGCACCACTGCCGTTGGCCCGCGATACAAAATGGAGATCCATCTGCAGAAGCCCGGTGTAAAACCGGCAGCCTCTAAAACAGATCCCAGGAAACGATGGTCGACCCTGTCAAAAGCTTTGGACTGATCTAAATTGATCAGCGCGGCTTCAGTGTCGTCTTCTAATCCCTCTATGATCGTGCGCATCAGATGCAAGTTGTTTTGAATCGATCTCCCCTTCACAGCATAATTCTGATCAGGTTCGACCAACTCACCGATAACAAGCTGCAACCGATTTGCAAGAACTTTGGCCAAAATCTTTAAATCTGCGTTAAGCAGAGTTATGGGCCTATAATCATCTAGATCCCCACCATCTTGGCCCTTTTTCTGAAGCAATGTGATCACTCCCTTGGTGACTTGACCAGGGATAGAACCCTGTTCAAACCAGTGATTGAACACATTGACCAGAATAGGTACGAAGATGTGCGACAGCCTCAAGAACAATTCATAGGGCAAACCATCGAGTCCCGGAGATTTGTCGTAGCCGACCTGCTTCAGAGCAGCCAAGACCTCACACTCTGTAACGCGCCCATCACAACTAGCCGCTCGGGCCGCCTCCAGGCGGGGCGAGCCAGCTAAATAGCTGCCAAACTCCTCGACGCGGAGTCCGGGCAGTTGGGTGAACCGCTCCATGAAATGCTCACGAAATCCCCGGCAAATCTCCCGAGTCGACACAAGGGTGTGTCCTTCCGGGTGTTTGACTTGACGAATGAGACCGACCGAGTTGCGACGAAGTGGAGTTCTACGCTCTTCCGCGTCCACATTCACGGCTTCGTTGGACACTCTCTTTAGCCTAGCTCTAACTACTTGACCCTCATACCGCACGTTAGCCGCACGTTTCAGGTCCCCCTTAGCTAGTTCTATGCCTAGGGAATCCCCCCCAGCCACCGCCCGGGCCAGCTTAGTTTCTAAACGCTTTTCTGCTTCAGCCTTATTTAAGGCGAGGCGTTGGCTATATTGAACAGAAAAGCGCCTAATGCCAACTTTGGCGTTAACCCACCACTTACTCCCGGTTACCGCCCCCACTAATCCCTTTTGAAAGTTAAGAGATAGCTGTTCCCGGAAGTCACGTATCTCCAGTAAGGAGGTATTTAACTTCCAGTAGCCAGCTACCTTGTGTGTCTTAGGACCTAATTCCAGACTGGCCACAAGTAACTTGTGGTCAGAATGGCCTAACCAGTGGAACGTGGGACAAGAGATATAATCTACGTTGCCTCTTCTAACTAGCAATCGATCCAAGTAAGAACTTGGAAGGAAAGTGCCGCTAGCGAGCCACGTCCACATCTCCCGCCTCGGGTGATCGATACGAAATCTGTCGACCAGATCGCATTGTGCCATCAGGTCAGACAGACTTGTCTCACACCCATCCGACCCACTAAGGCCCCCCACCCTATCTATCCTGGGATTAAGGATGGCATTCCAATCCCCTACTACAATTAGCCGCTCCGAACCACCGAGGAACCCCTCCAACCCCCGAAAAAAGGAAACCCTCTCACGAGTGGAATTGGGCGCATAAACCGCGACGATTCGAAACATGGCACTATTCACGGCAACATCAGCCACGACCAGTCTGCCATCAGCATCCGCGTGAACAACGTTTACCCTTGCTAACAGAGTGCGTCTAACTAACAGAGAAACTCCCCGAGCAGTACGGTCACCAAATGCTGAAAAAACATCGAAATGCTCCGACAGCAGTCGGTGATCGTCCATCGAAACATAGTGAGTTTCCTGTACCGCAGCCACATCTAATTCAAAAGCCCTGAGATCCCCCAGTATGCGGGCTGCCTTGCTTAAGGATCTCAAGCCTCTCGCGTTCAAGCTTCCTAGCTTCAAGTTCGTGGCCATCGCACTAGTCAGTGTCAATCAACGGCCTGAAATCCTTGTCAGTAAGGACGCCGACGGCATGCCCGATATTGCCAGTAAGCAATTCCGACGACGCGCGGCCGTCTCGGGAGATGCCCCCGACATCCAGGGGAAAGGTTATTTTGAGGGCTCTATAAAACGAGGGGTGGACGTAAATGGGGATCCTCCCTTCACACTTATCCCTCAGATCATCGAGGGAGTCATGCCCTTCTTCCACCAACGTAAGGCCCAGGATCGCCTCCTTTGCTGCCTCAATCATTCGCCACATGGACTTGGTGCGGCGAATCTTCGTTTTCCGCACGAAGGTAATCAGCAAAGGGGCATCCGGGAAGTTCGACGGGTTGGTGGTGTCCAGACCCTGGGCCTTCGTAAGGAGCTGCAGCGGCTTGATGACGTTCCTCTGCTGAGGTGTAAGCTCGGCAGCGGCATGATGCAAGTCCGCATCACATATGAGGTCCCCTGGCAGGAAGGGGAGCTTACGGGACTTCTCCTTTCTTTTTGGAGAGGGCGACGCTTTAAGCTTTTTGGCCTGTTTGGTCGTCTTTGAGGTTGAAGTTTTGGCCACCGACTCTTTCTTGGGAGACAGAGAGCGGGAGCCAGCTGGGGGGGTTTTAGTGGGGGAAGGGGATTTCTGCTCAGTGGTGGGTTTGGGTTTTGGGGTTTCAGGGGACTGAGCAGAAGAGATAGTCATCTCTTCGGGCATTGGGGCGGGGGTTTGGGGCCCAGCCTCTTTCATCTTCTTGCCGGTTCTTATGGCGACTTTTTTGTCCCGTGTAGTCTTTCTCTCTGTCTCTGGAGCCGGGACCGGGCCAGCGTCACCCTCCATCTTCTCCCCTTCCGAGTCCGATGATGTTGAAGGTGGTGACAGGGGAGCCTCGGTCTTCCTTTTTGGTGCCGCTGCCGTAACAGAGGTTTGCTGCGGCTCCTTACTGGTGGGCAAGTCCTCGTCCATGGACTCTGTGGGACCCCGCATCCCTAATTCTTCAGAGGGCTGCACTTTGGAGGAGGGTTTCTGTTGTTTGCCCTTTCTGACGACAGGGCTGAAACCGTCTTTATCTTTTCCTCCTTTGTTCGCTGGTGGAGGAGCTGCTGACGTCGCTGGACCTCCCGGGACTGCGGCAGAAGGGGTCTTCTTGTTTGGCGCCTTCTTCGGGCAGTTTTTGGCCATATGCCCCTTCTGCTCGCAGTGCCAACAATGTGGCCTCCTGCCCTCCACTATGATAGACATAGACCAGGCGTCGCACTTGAGCAGTGGCGGGATGTTATTAAAGCCATCCCGGTCCAGACGCATTTTGATTTTATAGTCCCCTACCATTAGGTTATGGGGACCACGAACCGGGGTTATGGCTTCGACGTCCCCATATTGACTCATCACAGCACCTAGTTGCTCCGAGTCAATATAACAGGGGACGCCGAGGACAGTTACTAATGTCCTCCTCCTGCTCAAGTACTCCGGCCTGAGGATTAGGTGTTTATACCTCAGGTCGGCCCTGGCCACCTTCTCCGCTGCTTCCTCTGTGGGTAGGAGCAGGTCCCAAGTGGCGAACCCTCTCCTGCAAACGTAGGTTGCAGGAACTTTGAGGGCCCACAGGATCTCTCCTATGGTTTCAATCAAGACCCCAGCCAGCCCTTTGGTTCTGGAGTCGATGGTGACTAGCGAAACAATTCGCTTCGCTAGTCGTTCCACCGCTCCCGGAGCAGCTTTGATGTTACTGCCGTCGGTTAGATCCTTGTATTTAGAGTCAAATAACCGACGGTACTCCGAAGGGCTCCTTTGTGACTGGGGTCCCCACTTGTCATTTGTTGGAGATAGGGCAGGAGTGCTGGTTGCCGCCGGAGTTGCTGATGTTGTTGCTCTCGTCGGCGACGGTGTCTTCTGCCCGGGAGGTGATGACCATGCTTTAGGGGTCTCAGCTGGGGCTGTAGAGAGGGACGGCCACTCCTTCGGCGAAGCTGTAGGTGTTGTAACAGGCGGAGTGGTCATCTTGGTCCTCTTCCCGCCAGCGACGTCCGCTGCTCCAGACTTTGGTGCTGTTCGAGCAGCCCCCATCTTTCTTGGTCTGGACTGCCGCATGCCAGCCCGGACCGGACTTTTTGAAGTTTGTTGCAGGACCTCCATGCTGCTACTGCTGCTACTGCTGCTGTTGCTGCAACTTCGGCCGCTTCCGTCGCTGCTGCTCTCGCTGCCGAAGAGTTCTTGGTGGAGGTCCAAGATGCGGTGCTGAGCAGAGTCCCTGTCCAAGGGGGCTGGCGGCTGATCTGGGTTGGTGGCCCCTTTTTTGTGGGACTCCACCGACTTGGTCTGTCTTCCTGGAAGCGGGCGGCCTTTTCGCCTACGACCAGGCGGGCTAACAGTTAAAGCCCGGTGAGAGATTTGTGCGGTGGGGAGTTTTTCCCACCGACCCAGATCACCTCTCCGATCTGAGCTACCCTGACTACTTGAGCTGCTGGGGACAGCAGCGAAGTAACTAGCAGGGCTACCGCCTAAGGCGGTAGACCCTGATCTACCTCCAGTGCTAGGGTCGGCACTGGCAGAAGTACTGGGCATGTCGCTTAGAGCGGCATGTCCGTCAGCATGTTTTGGGTCTGCTCCCGCCCCGACATGAGACCTAGGCCCCATCTCGGAAAGGGAGCCCGAGCTAGACATAATGTTTCCAGCAGAGCTCGGACTACTCCTCCCCTCTCCACTCATCTGCGCCCCGGCTCGACCCGCCGATTCGGATCCGAGGAGACTTTCACCGTTTTACGGGTACGTGAGTCTCCCCGAAACCTGCCAGCTGCTTAAGTCGAGCTCGAGAATCAGACACCTGCAAAAAAGAAGGTGAGATTTAAACGAATCACCCAAAAGGGGTGATCACCCAAGAGGGGTGGAAGAACAATGTGCCCAAGAGGGGCCTAAAGCCCAAAAGGGGCCTGTTGACTAGAGAACAGAGAGAGTCTCTAGCCAAAACTACAGTTAACTTGACCAAGGGAGGCCAAGTTACTTCTCTTTGCCGCAAGAAACAATTCAAACGTAAGAATCTATACGCCAAAGAGGAACCAGGGAAAAAATCCCTGGTCGAGTTGAATTTATTTATCAAAAAATTATACAATTTTTTAGATGTGGCACAAGGCCAAAAGGGGGTATGGGGGGGAAAGTGGGGGTCGGGGGTCGTCCACTTGGTCTATAAATACCCTAAAAACTAGTTTCAGTTACCATAATACCACATTCACTCTATGGACTTAAGCTACTTAAAATATCCCCAGGTGTTTGAAATGAATTTTATTTACAGAAAAATATGTACATGTGTGATGATAGGGGTGGGAGAACAAAAAACTAAGCCTTAAATAATCCCCCAAAAATAAATAAAAATAAAAGGGATAGTAAAAATAAAGAACCAAGGAAAATGCTAATTATGGAAAGTTAGTAGAGTCCCCCCATCCTATCTAGAGTGTGAACTGCTCGCTGTCTTCCGGTAAAAACCGAAAGCAAGAGAGACAGCTCCTAGTTGGGAGTGGGCGTTTCTATATGGGGGCAAAAGAAATTGAGGGATGGGTTTGTCGGGATGTGCGGTGTCCTCCAGGATAGGTACTATTAGGGCGGGTCAGGGATATAAAATAAATTAGGGAGCGGGCATCCTGAAGGAGATCTGACACCTAAAATAAAGCTGGGGGAAAAAGAGCTCATTTACACTACTAGCTAGTAGGGACTGTGCCCAAAGGATTTACTGGTCAGGTTTTAAGGAAATAATTTCCTTTTTCAAAGAAGAGACCTAAGGTCGCTGTGTGCCATGCCTAGGCAGGGAACACGAACTCGAACCTATTCCGCGTGAACACGCATAAACTAGCGGTGTGTATCCACCTACTTTTGAAAAGTGAAGAAGGCAACCTCCTTCTATCAGACTTGATTTTGATTTTAAGCTGGTGCTTAAAATACGAAATCAAATCATAATAAGAAGGCGGCACCCCCCCACGCCCTATGTCTAAGCGTGAAGTGTACACGACGAGTCTAGCTACGGCTAAGATCGCCAGCAAAACCATACGTTTCTCCCTGGGCCACAAGGGGTCCATGTTGAAGACAACGGATGCTAAATCCAAGCACGTCACCCGATCGGGGGTGATGCGAGCCGTCACCTCGTTGACATACGTCCAGAATTCACGAAGTTTGGAGCAGGTGAGAAAGGCGTGCTCCGCCGTTTCAATCTCATCTTCCTCGCAACGTGGGCAAAAGGGGTCCATAACCAGACCAATCCTGAAGCGTATGCCATTGAGGGGTACCGC
The DNA here is from genome assembly GCA_963556195.1 of Sepiola atlantica. Classification (NCBI taxonomy): domain Eukaryota; kingdom Metazoa; phylum Mollusca; class Cephalopoda; order Sepiida; family Sepiolidae; genus Sepiola; species Sepiola atlantica. The sequence continues at coordinate 47,606,927 of OY744522.1, forward strand.
ATTTCGAACCAATCGCCAGGTCAGAGAGAACTCAGTATTGTTGAGATGGCTCCGGCCTGGCGCCCAATTCCACTGAGAGCGAGTCTCCCGCTCCGACAATCCTAGCCGCTCCCCAAGGGGATCCGAAGCGGTCCCCACCACTAATTCCCGATATAGTGTATTTCTAGACCGGGCGAGGTCACTGGACCCCGGCAGCACTCTGAGCGCAGCTCGGCATTCGTTGAGGAACTGCGATTGACCCCTTGGCCTACGACGGCATTCGACCAAGTGGTCAGGGATGAGGTTAGGAAAAGCATTTCCAACCGCAGGGCCCCACGCAGACTCCTCTGTCAAAGTTCGGCTCAGGAATGCCAGCCGCTCGGCATACAAGTGGCTTTCCAAATCGGGCATTCCTAAGCCTCCCACTTCAGGACGTTGAGTACAGACCTGTCTACGGACTAGCGGCCTCCCCCTTGCCCACAAAAGCGAGAAAAGGAGACGCGTCAAAACCGCTCGGCGGTCCGCAGGCAGAGGTAGTACAGCCAATCGGTAAAGGATGAGCGAAAAGACGTACGTAACGCACGCCTCAGCTCGACCTTTAAGGGAAAGCCCCCTTCGAAGCCAAATCCTTACAGACGCTTCGACCTTAGACTGTACTTCCGACCAGTTCTTATCAAGCTGGAGACCCGGTCCGAACCATACGCCGAGGATCCGAACCGGGCCATCTGTCCAGTTGAAAAGGCCTGGGAGCGCAGCCGCGCCACTCCAGGCAGCCAACCTTAGGCCATTGGATTTGCTAAGGTTGACTATGGCCCCTGTAACTTTTTCGTACCTTTTGAGTGCCCTAATCACCGCGATAATGTCTCGAAAGCACGACACAAACACGGTGACATCATCGGCATACGCGGATACCCTGGCTCGCGCACCGCCAGGAAGAGTAATACCGCGTAGGGCCAGTCCAGGCTCCCCAATCCTAAGCCTGCGGAGAAAAGGCTCCAAGGCAAGGACGTAAAGCAGGGGAGACAACGGACACCCCTGACGTACCGACCGAGAGACGGCAAAAGACTCCGATCGCATTCCATTGACCTGCACCACTGCCGTTGGCCCGCGATACAAAATGGAGATCCATCTGCAGAAGCCCGGTGTAAAACCGGCAGCCTCTAAAACAGATCCCAGGAAACGATGGTCGACCCTGTCAAAAGCTTTGGACTGATCTAAATTGATCAGCGCGGCTTCAGTGTCGTCTTCTAATCCCTCTATGATCGTGCGCATCAGATGCAAGTTGTTTTGAATCGATCTCCCCTTCACAGCATAATTCTGATCAGGTTCGACCAACTCACCGATAACAAGCTGCAACCGATTTGCAAGAACTTTGGCCAAAATCTTTAAATCTGCGTTAAGCAGAGTTATGGGCCTATAATCATCTAGATCCCCACCATCTTGGCCCTTTTTCTGAAGCAATGTGATCACTCCCTTGGTGACTTGACCAGGGATAGAACCCTGTTCAAACCAGTGATTGAACACATTGACCAGAATAGGTACGAAGATGTGCGACAGCCTCAAGAACAATTCATAGGGCAAACCATCGAGTCCCGGAGATTTGTCGTAGCCGACCTGCTTCAGAGCAGCCAAGACCTCACACTCTGTAACGCGCCCATCACAACTAGCCGCTCGGGCCGCCTCCAGGCGGGGCGAGCCAGCTAAATAGCTGCCAAACTCCTCGACGCGGAGTCCGGGCAGTTGGGTGAACCGCTCCATGAAATGCTCACGAAATCCCCGGCAAATCTCCCGAGTCGACACAAGGGTGTGTCCTTCCGGGTGTTTGACTTGACGAATGAGACCGACCGAGTTGCGACGAAGTGGAGTTCTACGCTCTTCCGCGTCCACATTCACGGCTTCGTTGGACACTCTCTTTAGCCTAGCTCTAACTACTTGACCCTCATACCGCACGTTAGCCGCACGTTTCAGGTCCCCCTTAGCTAGTTCTATGCCTAGGGAATCCCCCCCAGCCACCGCCCGGGCCAGCTTAGTTTCTAAACGCTTTTCTGCTTCAGCCTTATTTAAGGCGAGGCGTTGGCTATATTGAACAGAAAAGCGCCTAATGCCAACTTTGGCGTTAACCCACCACTTACTCCCGGTTACCGCCCCCACTAATCCCTTTTGAAAGTTAAGAGATAGCTGTTCCCGGAAGTCACGTATCTCCAGTAAGGAGGTATTTAACTTCCAGTAGCCAGCTACCTTGTGTGTCTTAGGACCTAATTCCAGACTGGCCACAAGTAACTTGTGGTCAGAATGGCCTAACCAGTGGAACGTGGGACAAGAGATATAATCTACGTTGCCTCTTCTAACTAGCAATCGATCCAAGTAAGAACTTGGAAGGAAAGTGCCGCTAGCGAGCCACGTCCACATCTCCCGCCTCGGGTGATCGATACGAAATCTGTCGACCAGATCGCATTGTGCCATCAGGTCAGACAGACTTGTCTCACACCCATCCGACCCACTAAGGCCCCCCACCCTATCTATCCTGGGATTAAGGATGGCATTCCAATCCCCTACTACAATTAGCCGCTCCGAACCACCGAGGAACCCCTCCAACCCCCGAAAAAAGGAAACCCTCTCACGAGTGGAATTGGGCGCATAAACCGCGACGATTCGAAACATGGCACTATTCACGGCAACATCAGCCACGACCAGTCTGCCATCAGCATCCGCGTGAACAACGTTTACCCTTGCTAACAGAGTGCGTCTAACTAACAGAGAAACTCCCCGAGCAGTACGGTCACCAAATGCTGAAAAAACATCGAAATGCTCCGACAGCAGTCGGTGATCGTCCATCGAAACATAGTGAGTTTCCTGTACCGCAGCCACATCTAATTCAAAAGCCCTGAGATCCCCCAGTATGCGGGCTGCCTTGCTTAAGGATCTCAAGCCTCTCGCGTTCAAGCTTCCTAGCTTCAAGTTCGTGGCCATCGCACTAGTCAGTGTCAATCAACGGCCTGAAATCCTTGTCAGTAAGGACGCCGACGGCATGCCCGATATTGCCAGTAAGCAATTCCGACGACGCGCGGCCGTCTCGGGAGATGCCCCCGACATCCAGGGGAAAGGTTATTTTGAGGGCTCTATAAAACGAGGGGTGGACGTAAATGGGGATCCTCCCTTCACACTTATCCCTCAGATCATCGAGGGAGTCATGCCCTTCTTCCACCAACGTAAGGCCCAGGATCGCCTCCTTTGCTGCCTCAATCATTCGCCACATGGACTTGGTGCGGCGAATCTTCGTTTTCCGCACGAAGGTAATCAGCAAAGGGGCATCCGGGAAGTTCGACGGGTTGGTGGTGTCCAGACCCTGGGCCTTCGTAAGGAGCTGCAGCGGCTTGATGACGTTCCTCTGCTGAGGTGTAAGCTCGGCAGCGGCATGATGCAAGTCCGCATCACATATGAGGTCCCCTGGCAGGAAGGGGAGCTTACGGGACTTCTCCTTTCTTTTTGGAGAGGGCGACGCTTTAAGCTTTTTGGCCTGTTTGGTCGTCTTTGAGGTTGAAGTTTTGGCCACCGACTCTTTCTTGGGAGACAGAGAGCGGGAGCCAGCTGGGGGGGTTTTAGTGGGGGAAGGGGATTTCTGCTCAGTGGTGGGTTTGGGTTTTGGGGTTTCAGGGGACTGAGCAGAAGAGATAGTCATCTCTTCGGGCATTGGGGCGGGGGTTTGGGGCCCAGCCTCTTTCATCTTCTTGCCGGTTCTTATGGCGACTTTTTTGTCCCGTGTAGTCTTTCTCTCTGTCTCTGGAGCCGGGACCGGGCCAGCGTCACCCTCCATCTTCTCCCCTTCCGAGTCCGATGATGTTGAAGGTGGTGACAGGGGAGCCTCGGTCTTCCTTTTTGGTGCCGCTGCCGTAACAGAGGTTTGCTGCGGCTCCTTACTGGTGGGCAAGTCCTCGTCCATGGACTCTGTGGGACCCCGCATCCCTAATTCTTCAGAGGGCTGCACTTTGGAGGAGGGTTTCTGTTGTTTGCCCTTTCTGACGACAGGGCTGAAACCGTCTTTATCTTTTCCTCCTTTGTTCGCTGGTGGAGGAGCTGCTGACGTCGCTGGACCTCCCGGGACTGCGGCAGAAGGGGTCTTCTTGTTTGGCGCCTTCTTCGGGCAGTTTTTGGCCATATGCCCCTTCTGCTCGCAGTGCCAACAATGTGGCCTCCTGCCCTCCACTATGATAGACATAGACCAGGCGTCGCACTTGAGCAGTGGCGGGATGTTATTAAAGCCATCCCGGTCCAGACGCATTTTGATTTTATAGTCCCCTACCATTAGGTTATGGGGACCACGAACCGGGGTTATGGCTTCGACGTCCCCATATTGACTCATCACAGCACCTAGTTGCTCCGAGTCAATATAACAGGGGACGCCGAGGACAGTTACTAATGTCCTCCTCCTGCTCAAGTACTCCGGCCTGAGGATTAGGTGTTTATACCTCAGGTCGGCCCTGGCCACCTTCTCCGCTGCTTCCTCTGTGGGTAGGAGCAGGTCCCAAGTGGCGAACCCTCTCCTGCAAACGTAGGTTGCAGGAACTTTGAGGGCCCACAGGATCTCTCCTATGGTTTCAATCAAGACCCCAGCCAGCCCTTTGGTTCTGGAGTCGATGGTGACTAGCGAAACAATTCGCTTCGCTAGTCGTTCCACCGCTCCCGGAGCAGCTTTGATGTTACTGCCGTCGGTTAGATCCTTGTATTTAGAGTCAAATAACCGACGGTACTCCGAAGGGCTCCTTTGTGACTGGGGTCCCCACTTGTCATTTGTTGGAGATAGGGCAGGAGTGCTGGTTGCCGCCGGAGTTGCTGATGTTGTTGCTCTCGTCGGCGACGGTGTCTTCTGCCCGGGAGGTGATGACCATGCTTTAGGGGTCTCAGCTGGGGCTGTAGAGAGGGACGGCCACTCCTTCGGCGAAGCTGTAGGTGTTGTAACAGGCGGAGTGGTCATCTTGGTCCTCTTCCCGCCAGCGACGTCCGCTGCTCCAGACTTTGGTGCTGTTCGAGCAGCCCCCATCTTTCTTGGTCTGGACTGCCGCATGCCAGCCCGGACCGGACTTTTTGAAGTTTGTTGCAGGACCTCCATGCTGCTACTGCTGCTACTGCTGCTGTTGCTGCAACTTCGGCCGCTTCCGTCGCTGCTGCTCTCGCTGCCGAAGAGTTCTTGGTGGAGGTCCAAGATGCGGTGCTGAGCAGAGTCCCTGTCCAAGGGGGCTGGCGGCTGATCTGGGTTGGTGGCCCCTTTTTTGTGGGACTCCACCGACTTGGTCTGTCTTCCTGGAAGCGGGCGGCCTTTTCGCCTACGACCAGGCGGGCTAACAGTTAAAGCCCGGTGAGAGATTTGTGCGGTGGGGAGTTTTTCCCACCGACCCAGATCACCTCTCCGATCTGAGCTACCCTGACTACTTGAGCTGCTGGGGACAGCAGCGAAGTAACTAGCAGGGCTACCGCCTAAGGCGGTAGACCCTGATCTACCTCCAGTGCTAGGGTCGGCACTGGCAGAAGTACTGGGCATGTCGCTTAGAGCGGCATGTCCGTCAGCATGTTTTGGGTCTGCTCCCGCCCCGACATGAGACCTAGGCCCCATCTCGGAAAGGGAGCCCGAGCTAGACATAATGTTTCCAGCAGAGCTCGGACTACTCCTCCCCTCTCCACTCATCTGCGCCCCGGCTCGACCCGCCGATTCGGATCCGAGGAGACTTTCACCGTTTTACGGGTACGTGAGTCTCCCCGAAACCTGCCAGCTGCTTAAGTCGAGCTCGAGAATCAGACACCTGCAAAAAAGAAGGTGAGATTTAAACGAATCACCCAAAAGGGGTGATCACCCAAGAGGGGTGGAAGAACAATGTGCCCAAGAGGGGCCTAAAGCCCAAAAGGGGCCTGTTGACTAGAGAACAGAGAGAGTCTCTAGCCAAAACTACAGTTAACTTGACCAAGGGAGGCCAAGTTACTTCTCTTTGCCGCAAGAAACAATTCAAACGTAAGAATCTATACGCCAAAGAGGAACCAGGGAAAAAATCCCTGGTCGAGTTGAATTTATTTATCAAAAAATTATACAATTTTTTAGATGTGGCACAAGGCCAAAAGGGGGTATGGGGGGGAAAGTGGGGGTCGGGGGTCGTCCACTTGGTCTATAAATACCCTAAAAACTAGTTTCAGTTACCATAATACCACATTCACTCTATGGATTTAAGCTACTTAAAATATCCCCAGGTGTTTGAAATGAATTTTATTTACAGAAAAATATGTACATGTGTGATGATAGGGGTGGGAGAACAAAAAACTAAGCCTTAAATAATCCCCCAAAAATAAATAAAAATAAAAGGGATAGTAAAAATAAAGAACCAAGGAAAATGCTAATTATGGAAAGTTAGTAGAGTCCCCCCATCCTATCTAGAGTGTGAACTGCTCGCTGTCTTCCGGTAAAAACCGAAAGCAAGAGAGACAGCTCCTAGTTGGGAGTGGGCGTTTCTATATGTGGGCAAAAGAAATTGAGGGATGGGTTTGTCGGGATGTGCGGTGTCCTCCAGGATAGGTACTATTAGGGCGGGTCAGGGATATAAAATAAATTAGGGAGCGGGCATCCTGAAGGAGATCTGACACCTAAAATAAAGCTGGGGGCAAAGATCTCATTTACACTACTAGCTAGTAGGGACTGTGCCCAAAGGATTTGCTGGTCAGGTTAAGGAAATGATTTCCTTTTTCAAAAAAGAGACCTAAGGTCGCTGTGTGCCATGCCTAGGCAGGGAACACGAACTCGAACCTATTCCGCGTGAACACGCATAAACTAGCGGTGTGTATCCACCTACTTTTAAAAAGTGAAGAAGGCAACCTCCTTCTATCAGATTTGATTTTGATTTTAAGCTGGTGCTTAAAATACGAAATCAAATCATAATAAGAAGGCGGCACCCCCCCACGCCCTATGTCTAAGCGTGAAGTGTACACGACGAGTCTAGCTACGGCTAAGATCGCCAGCAAAACCATACGTTTCTCCCTGGGCCACAAGGGGTCCATGTTGAAGACAACGGATGCTAAATCCAAGCACGTCACCCGATCGGGGGTGATGCGAGCCGTCACCTCGTTGACATACGTCCAGAATTCACGAAGTTTGGAGCAGGTGAGAAAGGCGTGCTCCGCCGTTTCAATCTCATCTTCCTCGCAACGTGGGCAAAAGGGGTCCATAACCAGACCAATCCTGAAGCGTATGCCATTGAGGGGTACCGCATTTCGAACCAATCGCCAGGTCAGAGAGAACTCAGTATTGTTGAGATGGCTCCGGCCTGGCGCCCAATTCCACTGAGAGCGAGTCTCCCGCTCCGACAATCCTAGCCGCTCCCCAAGGGGATCCGAAGCGGTCCCCACCACTAATTCCCGATATAGTGTATTTCTAGACCGGGCGAGGTCACTGGACCCCGGCAGCACTCTGAGCGCAGCTCGGCATTCGTTGAGGAACTGCGATTGACCCCTTGGCCTACGACGGCATTCGACCAAGTGGTCAGGGATGAGGTTAGGAAAAGCATTTCCAACCGCAGGGCCCCACGCAGACTCCTCTGTCAAAGTTCGGCTCAGGAATGCCAGCCGCTCGGCATACAAGTGGCTTTCCAAATCGGGCATTCCTAAGCCTCCCACTTCAGGACGTTGAGTACAGACCTGTCTACGGACTAGCGGCTTCCCCCTTGCCCACAAAAGCGAGAAAAGGAGACGCGTTAAAACCGCTCGGCGGTCCGCAGGCAGAGGTAGTACAGCCAATCGGTAAAGGATGAGCGAAAAGACGTACGTAACGCACGCCTCAGCTCGACCTTTAAGGGAAAGCCCCCTTCGAAGCCAAATCCTTACAGACGCTTCGACCTTAGACTGTACTTCCGACCAGTTCTTATCAAGCTGGAGACCCGGTCCGAACCATACGCCGAGGATCCGAACCGGGCCATCTGTCCAGTTGAAAAGGCCTGGGAGCGCAGCCGCGCCACTCCAGGCAGCCAGCCTTAGGCCATTGGATTTGCTAAGGTTGACTATGGCCCCTGTAACTTTTTCGTACCTTTTGAGTGCCCTAATCACCGCGATAATGTCTCGAAAGCACGACACAAACACGGTGACATCATCGGCATACGCGGATACCCTGGCTCGCGCACCGCCAGGAAGAGCAATACCGCGTAGGGCCAGTCCAGGCTCCCCAATCCTAAGCCTGCGGAGAAAAGGCTCCAAGGCAAGGACGTAAAGCAGGGGAGACAACGGACACCCCTGACGTACCGACCGAGAGACGGCAAAAGACTCCGATCGCATTCCATTGACCTGCACCACTGCCGTTGGCCCGCGATACAAAATGGAGATCCATCTGCAGAAGCCCGGTGTAAAACCGGCAGCCTCTAAAACAGATCCCAGGAAAAGATGGTCGACCCTGTCAAAAGCTTTGGACTGATCTAAATTGATCAGCGCGGCTTCAGTGTCGTCTTCTAATCCCTCTATGATCGTGCGCATCAGATGCAAGTTGTTTTGAATCGATCTCCCCTTCACAGCATAATTCTGATCAGGTTCGACCAACTCACCGATAACAAGCTGCAACCGATTTGCAAGAACTTTGGCCAAAATCTTTAAATCTGCGTTAAGCAGAGTTATGGGCCTATAATCATCTAGATCCCCACCATCTTGGCCCTTTTTCTGAAGCAATGTGATCACTCCCTTGGTGACTTGACCAGGGATAGAACCCTGTTCAAACCAGTGATTGAACACATTGACCAGAATAGGTACGAAGATGTGCGACAGCCTCAAGAACAATTCATAGGGCAAACCATCGAGTCCCGGAGATTTGTCGTAGCCGACCTGCTTCAGAGCAGCCAAGACCTCACACTCTGTAACGCGCCCATCACAACTAGCCGCTCGGGCCGCCTCCAGGCGGGGCGAGCCAGCTAAATAGCTGCCAAACTCCTCGACGCGGAGTCCGGGCAGTTGGGTGAACCGCTCCATGAAATGCTCACGAAATCCCCGGCAAATCTCCCGAGTCGACACAAGGGTGTGTCCTTCCGGGTGTTTGACTTGACGAATGAGACCGACCGAGTTGCGACGAAGTGGAGTTCTACGCTCTTCCGCGTCCACATTCACGGCTTCGTTGGACACTCTCTTTAGCCTAGCTCTAACTACTTGACCCTCATACCGCACGTTAGCCGCACGTTTCAGGTCCCCCTTAGCTAGTTCTATGCCTAGGGAATCCCCCCCAGCCACCGCCCGGGCCAGCTTAGTTTCTAAACGCTTTTCTGCTTCAGCCTTATTTAAGGCGAGGCGTTGGCTATATTGAACAGAAAAGCGCCTAATGCCAACTTTGGCGTTAACCCACCACTTACTCCCGGTTACCGCCCCCACTAATCCCTTTTGAAAGTTAAGAGATAGCTGTTCCCGGAAGTCACGTATCTCCAGTAAGGAGGTATTTAACTTCCAGTAGCCAGCTACCTTGTGTGTCTTAGGACCTAATTCCAGACTGGCCACAAGTAACTTGTGGTCAGAATGGCCTAACCAGTGGAACGTGGGACAAGAGATATAATCTACATTGCCTCTTCTAACTAGCAATCGATCCAAGTAAGAACTTGGAAGGAAAGTGCCGCTAGGGAGCCACGTCCACATCTCCCGCCTCGGGTGATCGATACGAAATCTGTCGACCAGATCGCATTGTGCCATCAGGTCAGACAGACTTGTCTCACACCCATCCGACCCACTAAGGCCCCCCACCCTATCTATCCTGGGATTAAGGATGGCATTCCAATCCCCCACTACGATTAGCCGCTCCGAACCACCGAGGAACCCCTCCAACCCCCGAAAAAAGGAAACCCTCTCACGAGTGGAATTGGGCGCATAAACCGCGACGATTCGAAACATGGCACTATTCACGGCAACATCAGCCACGACCAGTCTGCCATCAGCGTCCGCGTGAACAACGTTTACCCTTGCTAACAGAGTGCGTCTAACTAACAGAGAAACTCCCCGAGCAGTACGGTCACCAAATGCTGAAAAAACATCGAAATGTTCCGACAGCAGTCGGTGATCGTCCATCGAAACATAGTGAGTTTCCTGTACCGCAGCCACATCTAATTCAAAAGCCTTGAGATCCCCCAGTATGCGGGCTGCTTTGCTTAAGGATCTCAAGCCTCTCGCGTTCAAGCTTCCTAGCTTCAAGTTCGTGGCCATCGCACTAGTCAGTGTCAATCAACGGCCTGAAATCCTTGTCAGTAAGGACGCCGACGGCATGCCCGATATTGCCAGTAAGCAATTCCGACGACGCGCGGCCGTCTCGGGAGATGCCCCCGACATCCAGGGGAAAGGTTATTTTGAGGGCTCTATAAAACGAGGGGTGGACGTAAATGGGGATCCTCCCTTCACACTTATCCCTCAGATCATCGAGGGAGTCATGCCCTTCTTCCACCAACGTAAGGCCCAGGATCGCCTCCTTTGCTGCCTCAATCATTCGCCACATGGACTTGGTGCGGCGAATCTTCGTTTTCCGCACGAAGGTAATCAGCAAAGGGGCATCCGGGAAGTTCGACGGGTTGGTGGTGTCCAGACCCTGGGCCTTCGTAAGGAGCTGCAGCGGCTTGATGACGTTCCTCTGCTGAGGTGTAAGCTCGGCAGCGGCATGATGCAAGTCCGCATCACATATGAGGTCCCCTGGCAGGAAGGGGAGCTTACGGGACTTCTCCTTTCTTTTTGGAGAGGGCGACGCTTTAAGCTTTTTGGCCTGTTTGGTCGTCTTTGAGGTTGAAGTTTTGGCCACCGACTCTTTCTTGGGAGACAGAGAGCGGGAGCCAGCTGGGGGGGTTTTAGTGGGGGAAGGGGATTTCTGCTCAGTGGTGGGTTTGGGTTTTGGGGTTTCAGGGGACTGAGCAGAAGAGATAGTCATCTCTTCGGGCATTGGGGCGGGGGTTTGGGGCCCAGCCTCTTTCATCTTCTTGCCGGTTCTTATGGCGACTTTTTTATCCCGTGTAGTCTTTCTCTCTGTCTCTGGAGCCGGGACCGGGCCAGCGTCACCCTCCATCTTCTCCCCTTCCGAGTCAGATGATGTTGAAGGTGGTGACAGGGGAGCCTCAGTCTTCCTCTTTGGTGCCGCTGCCGTGACAGAGGCTTGCTGCGGCTCCTTAATGGTGGGCAAGTCCTCGTCCATGGACTCTGTGGGACCCCGCATCCCTAATTCTTCAGAGGGCTGCACTTTGGAGGAGGGTTTCTGTTGTTTGCCCTTTCTGACGACAGGGCTGAAACCGTCTTTATCTTTTCCTCCTTTGTTCGCTGGTGGAGGAGCTGCTGACGTCGCTGGACCTCCCGGGACTGCGGCAGAAGGGGTCTTCTTGTTTGGCGCCTTTTTCGGGCAGTTTTTAGCCATATGCCCCTTCTGCTCGCAGTGCCAACAATGTGGCCTCCTGCCCTCCACTATAATTGACATGGACCAGGCGTCGCACTTGAGCAGTGGCGGGATGTTATTAAAGCCGTCCCGGTCCAGACGCATTTTGATTTTATAGTCCCCTACCATTAGGTTATGGGGACCACGGACCGGGGTTATGGCTTCGACGTCCCCATATTGACTCATCACAGCACCTAGTTGCTCCGAGTCAATATAACAGGGGACGCCGAGGACAGTTACTAATGTCCTCCTCCTGCTCAAGTACTCCGGCCTGAGGATTAGGTGTTTATACCTCAGGTCGGCCCTGGCCACCTTCTCCGCTGCTTCCTCTGTGGGTAGGAGCAGGTCCCAAGTGGCGAACCCTCGCCTGCAAACGTAGGTTGCAGGAACTTTGAGGGCCCACAGGATCTCTCCTATGGTTTCAATCAAGACCCCAGCCAGCCCTTTGGTTCTGGAGTCGATGGTGACTAGCGAAACAATTCGCTTCGCTAGTCGTTCCACCGCTCCCGGAGCAGCTTGGATGGTACTGCCGTCGGTTAGATCCTTGTATTTTGATTCGAATAACCGACGGTACTCCGAGGGGCTCCTTTGTGACTGGGGTCCCCACTTGTCATTTGTTGGAGATAGGGCAGGAGTGCTGGTTGCCGCCGGAGTTGCTGATGTTGTTGCTCTCGTCGGCGACGGTGTCTTCTGCCCGGGAGGTGATGACCATGCTTTAGGGGTCTCAGCTGGGGCTGTAGAGAGGGACGGCCACTCCTTCGGCGAAGCTGTAGGTGTTGTAACAGGCGGAGTGGTCGTCTTGGTCCTCTTCCCGCCAGCGACGTCCGCTGCTCCAGACTTTGGTGCTGTTCGAGCAGCCCCCATCTTTCTTGGTCTGGACTGCCGCATGCCAGCCCGGACCGGACTTTTTGAAGTTTGTTGCAGGACCTCCATGCTGCTACTGCTGCTACTGCTGCTGTTGCTGCAACTTCGGCCGCTTCCGTCGCTGCTGCTCTCGCTGCCGAAGAGTTCTTGGTGGAGGTCCAAGATGCGGTGCTGAGCAGAGTCCCTGTCCAAGGGGGCTGGCGGCTGATCTGGGTTGGTGGCCCCTTTTTTGTGGGACTCCACCGACTTGGTCTTTCTTGCTCCTGGAAGCGGGCGGCCTTTTCGCCCACGACCAGGCGGGCTAACAGTTGAAGCCCTGTAAGAGATTTGTGCGGTGGGGAGTTTTTCCCACCGACCCAGATCACCTCTCCGATCTGAGCTACCCTGACTGCTTGAGCTGCTGGGGACAGCAGCGAAGTAACTAGCAGGGCTACCGCCTAAGGCGGTAGACCCTGATCTACCTCCAGTGCTAGGGTCGGCACTGGCAGAAGTACTGGGCATGTCGCTTAGAGCGGCATGTCCGTCAGCTTTTTTGGGGTCTGCTCCCACCCCGACATGAGACCTAGGCCCCATCTCGGAAAGGGAGCCCGAGCTAGACATAATATTTCCAGCAGAGCTCGGACTACTCCTCCCCTCTCCACTCATCTGCGCCCCGGCTCGACCCGCCGATTCGGATCCGAGGAGACTTTCACCGTTTTACGGGTTCGTGAGTCTCCCCGAAACCTGCCAGCTGCTTAAGTCGAGCTCGAGAATCAGACACCTGCAAAAAAGAAGGTGAGATTTAAACGAATCACCCAACAGGGGTGATCACCCAAGAGGGGTGGAAGAACAATGTGCCCAAGAGGGGCCTAAAGCCCAAAAGGGGCCTGTTGACTAGAGAACAGAGAGAGTCTCTAGCCAAAACTACAGTTAACTTGACCAAGGGAGGCCAAGTTACTTCTCTTTGCCGCAAGAAACAATTCAAACGTAAGAATCTATACGCCAAAGAGGAACCAGGGAAAAAATCCCTGGTCGAGTTGAATTTATTTATCAAAAAATTATACAATTTTTTAGATGTGGCACAAGGCCAAAAGGGGGTATGGGGGGGAAAGTGGGGGTCGGGGGTCGTCCACTTGGTCTATAAATACCCTAAAAACTAGTTTCAGTTACCATAATACCACATTCACTCTATGGATTTAAGCTACTTAAAATATCCCCAGGTGTTTGAAATGAATTTTATTTACAGAAAAATATGTACATGTGTGATGATAGGGGTGGGAGAACAAAAAACTAAGCCTTAAATAATCCCCCAAAAATAAATAAAAATAAAAGGGATAGTAAAAATAAAGAACCAAGGAAAATGCTAATTATGGAAAGTTAGTAGAGTCCCCCCATCCTATCTAGAGTGTGAACTGCTCGCTGTCTTCCGGTAAAAACCGAAAGCAAGAGAGACAGCTCCTAGTTGGGAGTGGGCGTTTCTATATGTGGGCAAAAGAAATTGAGGGATGGGTTTGTCGGGATGTGCGGTGTCCTCCAGGATAGGTACTATTAGGGCGGGTCAGGGATATAAAATAAATTAGGGAGCGGGCATCCTGAAGGAGATCTGACACCTAAAATAAAGCTGGGGGCAAAGATCTCATTTACACTACTAGCTAGTAGGGACTGTGCCCAAAGGATTTGCTGGTCAGGTTAAGGAAATGATTTCCTTTTTCAAAAAAGAGACCTAAGGTCGCTGTGTGCCATGCCTAGGCAGGGAACACGAACTCGAACCTATTCCGCGTGAACACGCATAAACTAGCGGTGTGTATCCACCTACTTTTAAAAAGTGAAGAAGGCAACCTCCTTCTATCAGATTTGATTTTGATTTTAAGCTGGTGCTTAAAATACGAAATCAAATCATAATAAGAAGGCGGCACCCCCCCACGCCCTATGTCTAAGCGTGAAGTGTACACGACGAGTCTAGCTACGGCTAAGATCGCCAGCAAAACCATACGTTTCTCCCTGGGCCACAAGGGGTCCATGTTGAAGACAACGGATGCTAAATCCAAGCACGTCACCCGATCGGGGGTGATGCGAGCCGTCACCTCGTTGACATACGTCCAGAATTCACGAAGTTTGGAGCAGGTGAGAAAGGCGTGCTCCGCCGTTTCAATCTCATCTTCCTCGCAACGTGGGCAAAAGGGGTCCATAACCAGACCAATCCTGAAGCGTATGCCATTGAGGGGTACCGCATTTCGAACCAATCGCCAGGTCAGAGAGAACTCAGTATTGTTGAGATGGCTCCGGCCTGGCGCCCAATTCCACTGAGAGCGAGTCTCCCGCTCCGACAATCCTAGCCGCTCCCCAAGGGGATCCGAAGCGGTCCCCACCACTAATTCCCGATATAGTGTATTTCTAGACCGGGCGAGGTCACTGGACCCCGGCAGCACTCTGAGCGCAGCTCGGCATTCGTTGAGGAACTGCGATTGACCCCTTGGCCTACGACGGCATTCGACCAAGTGGTCAGGGATGAGGTTAGGAAAAGCATTTCCAACCGCAGGGCCCCACGCAGACTCCTCTGTCAAAGTTCGGCTCAGGAATGCCAGCCGCTCGGCATACAAGTGGCTTTCCAAATCGGGCATTCCTAAGCCTCCCACTTCAGGACGTTGAGTACAGACCTGTCTACGGACTAGCGGCTTCCCCCTTGCCCACAAAAGCGAGAAAAGGAGACGCGTTAAAACCGCTCGGCGGTCCGCAGGCAGAGGTAGTACAGCCAATCGGTAAAGGATGAGCGAAAAGACGTACGTAACGCACGCCTCAGCTCGACCTTTAAGGGAAAGCCCCCTTCGAAGCCAAATCCTTACAGACGCTTCGACCTTAGACTGTACTTCCGACCAGTTCTTATCAAGCTGGAGACCCGGTCCGAACCATACGCCGAGGATCCGAACCGGGCCATCTGTCCAGTTGAAAAGGCCTGGGAGCGCAGCCGCGCCACTCCAGGCAGCCAGCCTTAGGCCATTGGATTTGCTAAGGTTGACTATGGCCCCTGTAACTTTTTCGTACCTTTTGAGTGCCCTAATCACCGCGATAATGTCTCGAAAGCACGACACAAACACGGTGACATCATCGGCATACGCGGATACCCTGGCTCGCGCACCGCCAGGAAGAGCAATACCGCGTAGGGCCAGTCCAGGCTCCCCAATCCTAAGCCTGCGGAGAAAAGGCTCCAAGGCAAGGACGTAAAGCAGGGGAGACAACGGACACCCCTGACGTACCGACCGAGAGACGGCAAAAGACTCCGATCGCATTCCATTGACCTGCACCACTGCCGTTGGCCCGCGATACAAAATGGAGATCCATCTGCAGAAGCCCGGTGTAAAACCGGCAGCCTCTAAAACAGATCCCAGGAAAAGATGGTCGACCCTGTCAAAAGCTTTGGACTGATCTAAATTGATCAGCGCGGCTTCAGTGTCGTCTTCTAATCCCTCTATGATCGTGCGCATCAGATGCAAGTTGTTTTGAATCGATCTCCCCTTCACAGCATAATTCTGATCAGGTTCGACCAACTCACCGATAACAAGCTGCAACCGATTTGCAAGAACTTTGGCCAAAATCTTTAAATCTGCGTTAAGCAGAGTTATGGGCCTATAATCATCTAGATCCCCACCATCTTGGCCCTTTTTCTGAAGCAATGTGATCACTCCCTTGGTGACTTGACCAGGGATAGAACCCTGTTCAAACCAGTGATTGAACACATTGACCAGAATAGGTACGAAGATGTGCGACAGCCTCAAGAACAATTCATAGGGCAAACCATCGAGTCCCGGAGATTTGTCGTAGCCGACCTGCTTCAGAGCAGCCAAGACCTCACACTCTGTAACGCGCCCATCACAACTAGCCGCTCGGGCCGCCTCCAGGCGGGGCGAGCCAGCTAAATAGCTGCCAAACTCCTCGACGCGGAGTCCGGGCAGTTGGGTGAACCGCTCCATGAAATGCTCACGAAATCCCCGGCAAATCTCCCGAGTCGACACAAG
Organism: Sepiola atlantica; assembly: GCA_963556195.1. Classification (NCBI taxonomy): domain Eukaryota; kingdom Metazoa; phylum Mollusca; class Cephalopoda; order Sepiida; family Sepiolidae; genus Sepiola; species Sepiola atlantica. The sequence continues at coordinate 47,623,160 of OY744522.1, forward strand.
GGTGTGTCCTTCCGGGTGTTTGACTTGACGAATGAGACCGACCGAGTTGCGACGAAGTGGAGTTCTACGCTCTTCCGCGTCCACATTCACGGCTTCGTTGGACACTCTCTTTAGCCTAGCTCTAACTACTTGACCCTCATACCGCACGTTAGCCGCACGTTTCAGGTCCCCCTTAGCTAGTTCTATGCCTAGGGAATCCCCCCCAGCCACCGCCCGGGCCAGCTTAGTTTCTAAACGCTTTTCTGCTTCAGCCTTATTTAAGGCGAGGCGTTGGCTATATTGAACAGAAAAGCGCCTAATGCCAACTTTGGCGTTAACCCACCACTTACTCCCGGTTACCGCCCCCACTAATCCCTTTTGAAAGTTAAGAGATAGCTGTTCCCGGAAGTCACGTATCTCCAGTAAGGAGGTATTTAACTTCCAGTAGCCAGCTACCTTGTGTGTCTTAGGACCTAATTCCAGACTGGCCACAAGTAACTTGTGGTCAGAATGGCCTAACCAGTGGAACGTGGGACAAGAGATATAATCTACATTGCCTCTTCTAACTAGCAATCGATCCAAGTAAGAACTTGGAAGGAAAGTGCCGCTAGGGAGCCACGTCCACATCTCCCGCCTCGGGTGATCGATACGAAATCTGTCGACCAGATCGCATTGTGCCATCAGGTCAGACAGACTTGTCTCACACCCATCCGACCCACTAAGGCCCCCCACCCTATCTATCCTGGGATTAAGGATGGCATTCCAATCCCCCACTACGATTAGCCGCTCCGAACCACCGAGGAACCCCTCCAACCCCCGAAAAAAGGAAACCCTCTCACGAGTGGAATTGGGCGCATAAACCGCGACGATTCGAAACATGGCACTATTCACGGCAACATCAGCCACGACCAGTCTGCCATCAGCATCCGCGTGAACAACGTTTACCCTTGCTAACAGAGTGCGTCTAACTAACAGAGAAACTCCCCGAGCAGTACGGTCACCAAATGCTGAAAAAACATCGAAATGTTCCGACAGCAGTCGGTGATCGTCCATCGAAACATAGTGAGTTTCCTGTACCGCAGCCACATCTAATTCAAAAGCCTTGAGATCCCCCAGTATGCGGGCTGCTTTGCTTAAGGATCTCAAGCCTCTCGCGTTCAAGCTTCCTAGCTTCAAGTTCGTGGCCATCGCACTAGTCAGTGTCAATCAACGGCCTGAAATCCTTGTCAGTAAGGACGCCGACGGCATGCCCGATATTGCCAGTAAGCAATTCCGACGACGCGCGGCCGTCTCGGGAGATGCCCCCGACATCCAGGGGAAAGGTTATTTTGAGGGCTCTATAAAACGAGGGGTGGACGTAAATGGGGATCCTCCCTTCACACTTATCCCTCAGATCATCGAGGGAGTCATGCCCTTCTTCCACCAACGTAAGGCCCAGGATCGCCTCCTTTGCTGCCTCAATCATTCGCCACATGGACTTGGTGCGGCGAATCTTCGTTTTCCGCACGAAGGTAATCAGCAAAGGGGCATCCGGGAAGTTCGACGGGTTGGTGGTGTCCAGACCCTGGGCCTTCGTAAGGAGCTGCAGCGGCTTGATGACGTTCCTCTGCTGAGGTGTAAGCTCGGCAGCGGCATGATGCAAGTCCGCATCACATATGAGGTCCCCTGGCAGGAAGGGGAGCTTACGGGACTTCTCCTTTCTTTTTGGAGAGGGCGACGCTTTAAGCTTTTTGGCCTGTTTGGTCGTCTTTGAGGTTGAAGTTTTGGCCACCGACTCTTTCTTGGGAGACAGAGAGCGGGAGCCAGCTGGGGGGGTTTTAGTGGGGGAAGGGGATTTCTGCTCAGTGGTGGGTTTGGGTTTTGGGGTTTCAGGGGACTGAGCAGAAGAGATAGTCATCTCTTCGGGCATTGGGGCGGGGGTTTGGGGCCCAGCCTCTTTCATCTTCTTGCCGGTTCTTATGGCGACTTTTTTATCCCGTGTAGTCTTTCTCTCTGTCTCTGGAGCCGGGACCGGGCCAGCGTCACCCTCCATCTTCTCCCCTTCCGAGTCAGATGATGTTGAAGGTGGTGACAGGGGAGCCTCAGTCTTCCTCTTTGGTGCCGCTGCCGTGACAGAGGCTTGCTGCGGCTCCTTAATGGTGGGCAAGTCCTCGTCCATGGACTCTGTGGGACCCCGCATCCCTAATTCTTCAGAGGGCTGCACTTTGGAGGAGGGTTTCTGTTGTTTGCCCTTTCTGACGACAGGGCTGAAACCGTCTTTATCTTTTCCTCCTTTGTTCGCTGGTGGAGGAGCTGCTGACGTCGCTGGACCTCCCGGGACTGCGGCAGAAGGGGTCTTCTTGTTTGGCGCCTTTTTCGGGCAGTTTTTAGCCATATGCCCCTTCTGCTCGCAGTGCCAACAATGTGGCCTCCTGCCCTCCACTATAATTGACATGGACCAGGCGTCGCACTTGAGCAGTGGCGGGATGTTATTAAAGCCGTCCCGGTCCAGACGCATTTTGATTTTATAGTCCCCTACCATTAGGTTATGGGGACCACGGACCGGGGTTATGGCTTCGACGTCCCCATATTGACTCATCACAGCACCTAGTTGCTCCGAGTCAATATAACAGGGGACGCCGAGGACAGTTACTAATGTCCTCCTCCTGCTCAAGTACTCCGGCCTGAGGATTAGGTGTTTATACCTCAGGTCGGCCCTGGCCACCTTCTCCGCTGCTTCCTCTGTGGGTAGGAGCAGGTCCCAAGTGGCGAACCCTCGCCTGCAAACGTAGGTTGCAGGAACTTTGAGGGCCCACAGGATCTCTCCTATGGTTTCAATCAAGACCCCAGCCAGCCCTTTGGTTCTGGAGTCGATGGTGACTAGCGAAACAATTCGCTTCGCTAGTCGTTCCACCGCTCCCGGAGCAGCTTGGATGGTACTGCCGTCGGTTAGATCCTTGTATTTTGATTCGAATAACCGACGGTACTCCGAGGGGCTCCTTTGTGACTGGGGTCCCCACTTGTCATTTGTTGGAGATAGGGCAGGAGTGCTGGTTGCCGCCGGAGTTGCTGATGTTGTTGCTCTCGTCGGCGACGGTGTCTTCTGCCCGGGAGGTGATGACCATGCTTTAGGGGTCTCAGCTGGGGCTGTAGAGAGGGACGGCCACTCCTTCGGCGAAGCTGTAGGTGTTGTAACAGGCGGAGTGGTCGTCTTGGTCCTCTTCCCGCCAGCGACGTCCGCTGCTCCAGACTTTGGTGCTGTTCGAGCAGCCCCCATCTTTCTTGGTCTGGACTGCCGCATGCCAGCCCGGACCGGACTTTTTGAAGTTTGTTGCAGGACCTCCATGCTGCTACTGCTGCTACTGCTGCTGTTGCTGCAACTTCGGCCGCTTCCGTCGCTGCTGCTCTCGCTGCCGAAGAGTTCTTGGTGGAGGTCCAAGATGCGGTGCTGAGCAGAGTCCCTGTCCAAGGGGGCTGGCGGCTGATCTGGGTTGGTGGCCCCTTTTTTGTGGGACTCCACCGACTTGGTCTTTCTTGCTCCTGGAAGCGGGCGGCCTTTTCGCCCACGACCAGGCGGGCTAACAGTTGAAGCCCTGTAAGAGATTTGTGCGGTGGGGAGTTTTTCCCACCGACCCAGATCACCTCTCCGATCTGAGCTACCCTGACTGCTTGAGCTGCTGGGGACAGCAGCGAAGTAACTAGCAGGGCTACCGCCTAAGGCGGTAGACCCTGATCTACCTCCAGTGCTAGGGTCGGCACTGGCAGAAGTACTGGGCATGTCGCTTAGAGCGGCATGTCCGTCAGCTTTTTTGGGGTCTGCTCCCACCCCGACATGAGACCTAGGCCCCATCTCGGAAAGGGAGCCCGAGCTAGACATAATATTTCCAGCAGAGCTCGGACTACTCCTCCCCTCTCCACTCATCTGCGCCCCGGCTCGACCCGCCGATTCGGATCCGAGGAGACTTTCACCGTTTTACGGGTTCGTGAGTCTCCCCGAAACCTGCCAGCTGCTTAAGTCGAGCTCGAGAATCAGACACCTGCAAAAAAGAAGGTGAGATTTAAACGAATCACCCAACAGGGGTGATCACCCAAGAGGGGTGGAAGAACAATGTGCCCAAGAGGGGCCTAAAGCCCAAAAGGGGCCTGTTGACTAGAGAACAGAGAGAGTCTCTAGCCAAAACTACAGTTAACTTGACCAAGGGAGGCCAAGTTACTTCTCTTTGCCGCAAGAAACAATTCAAACGTAAGAATCTATACGCCAAAGAGGAACCAGGGAAAAAATCCCTGGTCGAGTTGAATTTATTTATCAAAAAATTATACAATTTTTTAGATGTGGCACAAGGCCAAAAGGGGGTATGGGGGGGAAAGTGGGGGTCGGGGGTCGTCCACTTGGTCTATAAATACCCTAAAAACTAGTTTCAGTTACCATAATACCACATTCACTCTATGGATTTAAGCTACTTAAAATATCCCCAGGTGTTTGAAATGAATTTTATTTACAGAAAAATATGTACATGTGTGATGATAGGGGTGGGAGAACAAAAAACTAAGCCTTAAATAATCCCCCAAAAATAAATAAAAATAAAAGGGATAGTAAAAATAAAGAACCAAGGAAAATGCTAATTATGGAAAGTTAGTAGAGTCCCCCCATCCTATCTAGAGTGTGAACTGCTCGCTGTCTTCCGGTAAAAACCGAAAGCAAGAGAGACAGCTCCTAGTTGGGAGTGGGCGTTTCTATATGTGGGCAAAAGAAATTGAGGGATGGGTTTGTCGGGATGTGCGGTGTCCTCCAGGATAGGTACTATTAGGGCGGGTCAGGGATATAAAATAAATTAGGGAGCGGGCATCCTGAAGGAGATCTGACACCTAAAATAAAGCTGGGGGCAAAGATCTCATTTACACTACTAGCTAGTAGGGACTGTGCCCAAAGGATTTGCTGGTCAGGTTAAGGAAATGATTTCCTTTTTCAAAAAAGAGACCTAAGGTCGCTGTGTGCCATGCCTAGGCAGGGAACACGAACTCGAACCTATTCCGCGTGAACACGCATAAACTAGCGGTGTGTATCCACCTACTTTTAAAAAGTGAAGAAGGCAACCTCCTTCTATCAGATTTGATTTTGATTTTAAGCTGGTGCTTAAAATACGAAATCAAATCATAATAAGAAGGCGGCACCCCCCCACGCCCTATGTCTAAGCGTGAAGTGTACACGACGAGTCTAGCTACGGCTAAGATCGCCAGCAAAACCATACGTTTCTCCCTGGGCCACAAGGGGTCCATGTTGAAGACAACGGATGCTAAATCCAAGCACGTCACCCGATCGGGGGTGATGCGAGCCGTCACCTCGTTGACATACGTCCAGAATTCACGAAGTTTGGAGCAGGTGAGAAAGGCGTGCTCCGCCGTTTCAATCTCATCTTCCTCGCAACGTGGGCAAAAGGGGTCCATAACCAGACCAATCCTGAAGCGTATGCCATTGAGGGGTACCGCATTTCGAACCAATCGCCAGGTCAGAGAGAACTCAGTATTGTTGAGATGGCTCCGGCCTGGCGCCCAATTCCACTGAGAGCGAGTCTCCCGCTCCGACAATCCTAGCCGCTCCCCAAGGGGATCCGAAGCGGTCCCCACCACTAATTCCCGATATAGTGTATTTCTAGACCGGGCGAGGTCACTGGACCCCGGCAGCACTCTGAGCGCAGCTCGGCATTCGTTGAGGAACTGCGATTGACCCCTTGGCCTACGACGGCATTCGACCAAGTGGTCAGGGATGAGGTTAGGAAAAGCATTTCCAACCGCAGGGCCCCACGCAGACTCCTCTGTCAAAGTTCGGCTCAGGAATGCCAGCCGCTCGGCATACAAGTGGCTTTCCAAATCGGGCATTCCTAAGCCTCCCACTTCAGGACGTTGAGTACAGACCTGTCTACGGACTAGCGGCTTCCCCCTTGCCCACAAAAGCGAGAAAAGGAGACGCGTTAAAACCGCTCGGCGGTCCGCAGGCAGAGGTAGTACAGCCAATCGGTAAAGGATGAGCGAAAAGACGTACGTAACGCACGCCTCAGCTCGACCTTTAAGGGAAAGCCCCCTTCGAAGCCAAATCCTTACAGACGCTTCGACCTTAGACTGTACTTCCGACCAGTTCTTATCAAGCTGGAGACCCGGTCCGAACCATACGCCGAGGATCCGAACCGGGCCATCTGTCCAGTTGAAAAGGCCTGGGAGCGCAGCCGCGCCACTCCAGGCAGCCAGCCTTAGGCCATTGGATTTGCTAAGGTTGACTATGGCCCCTGTAACTTTTTCGTACCTTTTGAGTGCCCTAATCACCGCGATAATGTCTCGAAAGCACGACACAAACACGGTGACATCATCGGCATACGCGGATACCCTGGCTCGCGCACCGCCAGGAAGAGCAATACCGCGTAGGGCCAGTCCAGGCTCCCCAATCCTAAGCCTGCGGAGAAAAGGCTCCAAGGCAAGGACGTAAAGCAGGGGAGACAACGGACACCCCTGACGTACCGACCGAGAGACGGCAAAAGACTCCGATCGCATTCCATTGACCTGCACCACTGCCGTTGGCCCGCGATACAAAATGGAGATCCATCTGCAGAAGCCCGGTGTAAAACCGGCAGCCTCTAAAACAGATCCCAGGAAAAGATGGTCGACCCTGTCAAAAGCTTTGGACTGATCTAAATTGATCAGCGCGGCTTCAGTGTCGTCTTCTAATCCCTCTATGATCGTGCGCATCAGATGCAAGTTGTTTTGAATCGATCTCCCCTTCACAGCATAATTCTGATCAGGTTCGACCAACTCACCGATAACAAGCTGCAACCGATTTGCAAGAACTTTGGCCAAAATCTTTAAATCTGCGTTAAGCAGAGTTATGGGCCTATAATCATCTAGATCCCCACCATCTTGGCCCTTTTTCTGAAGCAATGTGATCACTCCCTTGGTGACTTGACCAGGGATAGAACCCTGTTCAAACCAGTGATTGAACACATTGACCAGAATAGGTACGAAGATGTGCGACAGCCTCAAGAACAATTCATAGGGCAAACCATCGAGTCCCGGAGATTTGTCGTAGCCGACCTGCTTCAGAGCAGCCAAGACCTCACACTCTGTAACGCGCCCATCACAACTAGCCGCTCGGGCCGCCTCCAGGCGGGGCGAGCCAGCTAAATAGCTGCCAAACTCCTCGACGCGGAGTCCGGGCAGTTGGGTGAACCGCTCCATGAAATGCTCACGAAATCCCCGGCAAATCTCCCGAGTCGACACAAGGGTGTGTCCTTCCGGGTGTTTGACTTGACGAATGAGACCGACCGAGTTGCGACGAAGTGGAGTTCTACGCTCTTCCGCGTCCACATTCACGGCTTCGTTGGACACTCTCTTTAGCCTAGCTCTAACTACTTGACCCTCATACCGCACGTTAGCCGCACGTTTCAGGTCCCCCTTAGCTAGTTCTATGCCTAGGGAATCCCCCCCAGCCACCGCCCGGGCCAGCTTAGTTTCTAAACGCTTTTCTGCTTCAGCCTTATTTAAGGCGAGGCGTTGGCTATATTGAACAGAAAAGCGCCTAATGCCAACTTTGGCGTTAACCCACCACTTACTCCCGGTTACCGCCCCCACTAATCCCTTTTGAAAGTTAAGAGATAGCTGTTCCCGGAAGTCACGTATCTCCAGTAAGGAGGTATTTAACTTCCAGTAGCCAGCTACCTTGTGTGTCTTAGGACCTAATTCCAGACTGGCCACAAGTAACTTGTGGTCAGAATGGCCTAACCAGTGGAACGTGGGACAAGAGATATAATCTACATTGCCTCTTCTAACTAGCAATCGATCCAAGTAAGAACTTGGAAGGAAAGTGCCGCTAGGGAGCCACGTCCACATCTCCCGCCTCGGGTGATCGATACGAAATCTGTCGACCAGATCGCATTGTGCCATCAGGTCAGACAGACTTGTCTCACACCCATCCGACCCACTAAGGCCCCCCACCCTATCTATCCTGGGATTAAGGATGGCATTCCAATCCCCCACTACGATTAGCCGCTCCGAACCACCGAGGAACCCCTCCAACCCCCGAAAAAAGGAAACCCTCTCACGAGTGGAATTGGGCGCATAAACCGCGACGATTCGAAACATGGCACTATTCACGGCAACATCAGCCACGACCAGTCTGCCATCAGCATCCGCGTGAACAACGTTTACCCTTGCTAACAGAGTGCGTCTAACTAACAGAGAAACTCCCCGAGCAGTACGGTCACCAAATGCTGAAAAAACATCGAAATGTTCCGACAGCAGTCGGTGATCGTCCATCGAAACATAGTGAGTTTCCTGTACCGCAGCCACATCTAATTCAAAAGCCTTGAGATCCCCCAGTATGCGGGCTGCTTTGCTTAAGGATCTCAAGCCTCTCGCGTTCAAGCTTCCTAGCTTCAAGTTCGTGGCCATCGCACTAGTCAGTGTCAATCAACGGCCTGAAATCCTTGTCAGTAAGGACGCCGACGGCATGCCCGATATTGCCAGTAAGCAATTCCGACGACGCGCGGCCGTCTCGGGAGATGCCCCCGACATCCAGGGGAAAGGTTATTTTGAGGGCTCTATAAAACGAGGGGTGGACGTAAATGGGGATCCTCCCTTCACACTTATCCCTCAGATCATCGAGGGAGTCATGCCCTTCTTCCACCAACGTAAGGCCCAGGATCGCCTCCTTTGCTGCCTCAATCATTCGCCACATGGACTTGGTGCGGCGAATCTTCGTTTTCCGCACGAAGGTAATCAGCAAAGGGGCATCCGGGAAGTTCGACGGGTTGGTGGTGTCCAGACCCTGGGCCTTCGTAAGGAGCTGCAGCGGCTTGATGACGTTCCTCTGCTGAGGTGTAAGCTCGGCAGCGGCATGATGCAAGTCCGCATCACATATGAGGTCCCCTGGCAGGAAGGGGAGCTTACGGGACTTCTCCTTTCTTTTTGGAGAGGGCGACGCTTTAAGCTTTTTGGCCTGTTTGGTCGTCTTTGAGGTTGAAGTTTTGGCCACCGACTCTTTCTTGGGAGACAGAGAGCGGGAGCCAGCTGGGGGGGTTTTAGTGGGGGAAGGGGATTTCTGCTCAGTGGTGGGTTTGGGTTTTGGGGTTTCAGGGGACTGAGCAGAAGAGATAGTCATCTCTTCGGGCATTGGGGCGGGGGTTTGGGGCCCAGCCTCTTTCATCTTCTTGCCGGTTCTTATGGCGACTTTTTTATCCCGTGTAGTCTTTCTCTCTGTCTCTGGAGCCGGGACCGGGCCAGCGTCACCCTCCATCTTCTCCCCTTCCGAGTCAGATGATGTTGAAGGTGGTGACAGGGGAGCCTCAGTCTTCCTCTTTGGTGCCGCTGCCGTGACAGAGGCTTGCTGCGGCTCCTTAATGGTGGGCAAGTCCTCGTCCATGGACTCTGTGGGACCCCGCATCCCTAATTCTTCAGAGGGCTGCACTTTGGAGGAGGGTTTCTGTTGTTTGCCCTTTCTGACGACAGGGCTGAAACCGTCTTTATCTTTTCCTCCTTTGTTCGCTGGTGGAGGAGCTGCTGACGTCGCTGGACCTCCCGGGACTGCGGCAGAAGGGGTCTTCTTGTTTGGCGCCTTTTTCGGGCAGTTTTTAGCCATATGCCCCTTCTGCTCGCAGTGCCAACAATGTGGCCTCCTGCCCTCCACTATAATTGACATGGACCAGGCGTCGCACTTGAGCAGTGGCGGGATGTTATTAAAGCCGTCCCGGTCCAGACGCATTTTGATTTTATAGTCCCCTACCATTAGGTTATGGGGACCACGGACCGGGGTTATGGCTTCGACGTCCCCATATTGACTCATCACAGCACCTAGTTGCTCCGAGTCAATATAACAGGGGACGCCGAGGACAGTTACTAATGTCCTCCTCCTGCTCAAGTACTCCGGCCTGAGGATTAGGTGTTTATACCTCAGGTCGGCCCTGGCCACCTTCTCCGCTGCTTCCTCTGTGGGTAGGAGCAGGTCCCAAGTGGCGAACCCTCGCCTGCAAACGTAGGTTGCAGGAACTTTGAGGGCCCACAGGATCTCTCCTATGGTTTCAATCAAGACCCCAGCCAGCCCTTTGGTTCTGGAGTCGATGGTGACTAGCGAAACAATTCGCTTCGCTAGTCGTTCCACCGCTCCCGGAGCAGCTTGGATGGTACTGCCGTCGGTTAGATCCTTGTATTTTGATTCGAATAACCGACGGTACTCCGAGGGGCTCCTTTGTGACTGGGGTCCCCACTTGTCATTTGTTGGAGATAGGGCAGGAGTGCTGGTTGCCGCCGGAGTTGCTGATGTTGTTGCTCTCGTCGGCGACGGTGTCTTCTGCCCGGGAGGTGATGACCATGCTTTAGGGGTCTCAGCTGGGGCTGTAGAGAGGGACGGCCACTCCTTCGGCGAAGCTGTAGGTGTTGTAACAGGCGGAGTGGTCGTCTTGGTCCTCTTCCCGCCAGCGACGTCCGCTGCTCCAGACTTTGGTGCTGTTCGAGCAGCCCCCATCTTTCTTGGTCTGGACTGCCGCATGCCAGCCCGGACCGGACTTTTTGAAGTTTGTTGCAGGACCTCCATGCTGCTACTGCTGCTACTGCTGCTGTTGCTGCAACTTCGGCCGCTTCCGTCGCTGCTGCTCTCGCTGCCGAAGAGTTCTTGGTGGAGGTCCAAGATGCGGTGCTGAGCAGAGTCCCTGTCCAAGGGGGCTGGCGGCTGATCTGGGTTGGTGGCCCCTTTTTTGTGGGACTCCACCGACTTGGTCTTTCTTGCTCCTGGAAGCGGGCGGCCTTTTCGCCCACGACCAGGCGGGCTAACAGTTGAAGCCCTGTAAGAGATTTGTGCGGTGGGGAGTTTTTCCCACCGACCCAGATCACCTCTCCGATCTGAGCTACCCTGACTGCTTGAGCTGCTGGGGACAGCAGCGAAGTAACTAGCAGGGCTACCGCCTAAGGCGGTAGACCCTGATCTACCTCCAGTGCTAGGGTCGGCACTGGCAGAAGTACTGGGCATGTCGCTTAGAGCGGCATGTCCGTCAGCTTTTTTGGGGTCTGCTCCCACCCCGACATGAGACCTAGGCCCCATCTCGGAAAGGGAGCCCGAGCTAGACATAATATTTCCAGCAGAGCTCGGACTACTCCTCCCCTCTCCACTCATCTGCGCCCCGGCTCGACCCGCCGATTCGGATCCGAGGAGACTTTCACCGTTTTACGGGTTCGTGAGTCTCCCCGAAACCTGCCAGCTGCTTAAGTCGAGCTCGAGAATCAGACACCTGCAAAAAAGAAGGTGAGATTTAAACGAATCACCCAAGAGGGGTGATCACCCAAGAGGGGTGGAAGAACAATGTGCCCAAGAGGGGCCTAAAGCCCAAAAGGGGCCTGTTGACTAGAGAACAGAGAGAGTCTCTAGCCAAAACTACAGTTAACTTGACCAAGGGAGGCCAAGTTACTTCTCTTTGCCGCAAGAAACAATTCAAACGTAAGAATCTATACGCCAAAGAGGAACCAGGGAAAAAATCCCTGGTCGAGTTCAAGTTTTTTAGTCGAAAACGGGAGATCTCATGTAACATGTGACAAGTTACTTGCGTTGGTCCTGTGAAAGAGATTAATTTCGATAAATAAATATCGAAAAGATCTTTCGTTGTATTACATTGCCGACCGGTGTTGTGGATGTATTAGTGGGTTTTTCGGTACAGTCGGGAAACGCATTTGTATTCCTATAAGGGAGAAATAAGGGATATCTTCACTTGCCGTGTTTTTGCTGAGTCACAGTGAACAAAAAATGGCGATTTGAAGCTGCTGCTGTTTTTTTTCCGAGGGAGTGCCAAACAAAGGAAACGCGACTGCTGCTGCTGTTTACGTTGTTTTAAGATGGCGTCTTTTTCAAATGTAAACAGACGTCGCGGCGTGTCGGGCCCCGACACATACACACGGCCTGACTACCACACCTGTGTATGCAAACATTCTCATATATGAACTTGTGGTGGATTAGAGATCGATGTGTGAGACGAGACGGACGAACATAGGAAAGTTACTAACTGCTATAAGCTACTCTTTTTCTTTCTTTGTTCGTTCAGCTTACCCTTCTTTCTTTCCTTCTATTTCCTTTTCACTTTCTTTCGTCTGGAAGAGTTGGGTCACTAAAGTCATTTGCTTTAAACGAAGTGCACACTGATTTTACTTGGAGATGCCACCCGAACGAACACTAACCTATTCTGGTGGATTAGAGATTGATGTGCGAGATGAGACGAATGAACAAAGAAAGAAAAAGGGTAGCTTATAGCAGTTAGGAACTTTCCTATGTTCGTCCGTCTCGTCACACACATCAATCTCTAATCCACCACAAACTGTTTTTCTTTTATTACAAACAGGACATTCATTCTCTCCTTCATATATGAACTCTTCTCTCTTCCCTACTAATAGGACATTTATTTAACACCACGTGGACTTTCTAACCTTTTTTCTTCATCCATACTCATGGACATATTCATTTACTAACATCCTTCTCTTTCATTCTCCTTTTATTTAAATGTTGACGAAGGCGACACAATAAATTTGTTTTAAATGTTAGAATGAGACTTTGTCATTCGATTCTACAGCAGAGCCCGTATCCCGGCGATTTAACTTTTTAAAAATAAATATTAGAGTATTACAAAACAAAATCAGAAAAAGAAAACATTTTACTGTAAGTAATTTAGATGATTAAAATAGGATTTAGCCATGTTTTTTATATGAAGTTAAAAAATAATAATTGCTGTAAAAAATATTTTTGTAAAGACAAGTCAGTTATCGAAGTTTGAAGCGGGGGGGTGGGGGCGAGGCTTCCTACGGTAAAGTTTTTAATCGTAGCCCCCCTCCCCACCAGAAATAAGTATAGCACAAATAATGGCTTTCAAATTTGAGCAATTAGTGTCACTTTGCAAGCAGTGATGAAGCGGAATAATCCACCTTAGTAATTTGTTATGTGAAGTTTGCTGATGTGTATTTATTTTTTAATTTTGCAAATATTAATTTTTTCTGTGTAATCATTATTATTACCATCATAAATTAATTGAAAGGAAATACACTTGTGAAATTATTGAAAAAAAACAAACTTATTTAGCTTTACCAACGCATTTGTGACATATTTGCGTTGAACATTAAGATTTAATAGATATAAGCCTTTTAAGTCTCTATAGATACTGATTCCGAGCAAAGTAGCCATCTTTGTTTAGTCAGTTTGAAACGCAAACAAAGATGGCTAATTTCCTCAGAATCGATATTTACGTGAATTTAAAAGGCTCATAACTTCTATTAAAAATTAATTGTTTTAACACAAATAGGTCACAAATGGATAGGTAAAGAAAGATAAATGTTTTTGACAAATATCCCAAGTGTATTTGCTTTAAAACAATTTACGTTGGAAATACTAATTTGTTTTATGAAATTTGTGGATAAAAATGTTTTAATGCAGATTATTTAGCAAATAAGTTATTTTTTGATTTTTGCAATTTTTTTCAATTTTTTTTATTGGAGGTTATTTTATTGCCACAAGGACTTAGGGTTAGTAGTAGGTCTAAGGGACAGTTCGACAGCGTCTTTGTTGCTGTCGGCCTGAGGTATTTTTCTGTTCAATCCCTGGGGTTCACTCTCCCAGGCTTTATCTTCTTTAGGTTAGTTTATAGCCAATTGCATGAGGCGCCCCTACTGGGAAATGCGGACTTGACCTTGTGTGTAACCTCTTGCAGAGGAGGTAAATAAAAATACTAAAAATTAGTGGGCTAAAATTAAGACAACAAATAACTAAAGTAGATGTATTTTGATAATAATAATACTTTTTAAATAGACGTCAATATGCCCCCACTCCTAAGAAAAGAAAGAAAACGTCTTTGTTGCCATGTATGAATTATAATGCTTTGTTTAGTTTTTTTTCTATTCTGGAATAACCGAATGCGATTTAAGAAAAGTACAGTATAACTTGTCTGTATCCCCCACACACACACTAAAAAGAAAGAAGGAAGAAGATAGGACTGAAGAAAAAAAGATGCAAGCAAAATAAAAGACAACAGAAGACAACCTTTCAATGTAGGAAAGTAAAAAAATAAAGAGAGAAAGAAACGAAACGTTTCTGAACCGAAAACAGAATAGTTTGTTGTAATAATTGCTATTACTGAATGGATTAATATGAGACGTCAATACTATTCAGTTATTCCAGAATAGAATTATAGCCAATCAAAACGCTGTAAAAGCAGAAAGCGTAGGTTGTATGGAGCGAACCGTATTTAGTTAGTAAAAGTATAATAAGTAAAAAACAATAGCAAGAAATGAAAAAATGAAATAATGACGGTGAAGAATATATCCTATGAAGAATATTTACCAGTGTAAGCAGGTGGCAGTGGAAGTAGATTTCAGCGTTTGAGTGAACAAATGTAAAAATTACTGAAAGCGAACGAAACAAACTCATATTTTCTGAAAATATGCATTAATTGTTGGCATAAAGCATGACCATAGCGGAATTCTATATATCGCTTATGTTTACAGACCTATAATGAAGAAGGGAGAAAAATCGACTTTACTTTATTATATAGATTGTTAATATTATTTTTATTCTTCCTGCTTGAATGAATCCCCATTACCCGTATGAGACTAACAAGCATTGTTGTGACACAATCTTTAGTGCACATTTTCTAGCACCCTCCCAGGCGAATGAATGAGCAGTGCTCTCTTAAACAATATCGCTCAGTTACAAGAACTTCCACCGAAAATGATTTCTATCAAATGAAGAAACAACAGCGATTATGCTATGATAAGATTTCTGCTGCCAATGTGCAGAATTGTGATTATGTGTTTCCAACAAGTTATATCTGTCACTCCCTCTCTCAGACTGTCGATTTCACATCAGCGAATAAAATAATGTATTATTTCTTTTGGCATTGGAAAATACAAAATGTATTTTGATATTATAATTTCCATATGATGCAGAGTTCAAATAATGGTGCATCGAAACAATGGTCTGTTGCCAAAAAGTCTTCTAGTTTTAAATGAATGGTAGGAGTATTTTTCCCAATGAATATCACTTAGCAAAAATAAAATATCAATCAGGACTAAATGTTTCTGCTAAAATTGAATGAAACTATATTTTTAAGAACATGACCCAATGTTCGCCATAAATAACTGGCAAAACAGAATTAAATATTGATCATGTATGAGAAATGCTATTTAACGTTTATATATGACCACTGGCTGACGTTACTCTATATATATTAGATTATTTTTTGTCTGTTTATTTACTCTAAAATACAATAGAACTATAAGACAGAAGATTGGAATAGTCCATTATAAACAATAGAGAATATCACCACAAGCTTACAAGTGTTTAACCCATAGCTGGAGAGAAAAAGAGATATAAAGGGAGAAAGATATAGAAAGAGAGAGATTGGGGTGGGGGGATATAGCGAGCAGAATGATCAATTTTGGATTTTGTCTTTGTATTTTTTAAATTTAAATGACTTTGCGACCTCAGTTTTTCCGGGTTCAAACAATCTAAACTGAGCTCAACGGATGACCCTACAGGTCACATTTTATAATATATATATATATATATATATATATATATATATATATATATAGGGTGACTCTGTAAATCGGGTTAGCACCTCCCGACCGTCTGAAATTGTTACTTTCCTACACTGATGAGAGCAATAAGCTTGAAACGCTAGCGTCTGTAGGTATTAATAATGTAATATTTATTTATAAATATTATATATATATATATATATATATATATATATATATATATATATATATATATATATATGATGCTATTTATTTATTTATATCTATTTAAAAAAAGAATTAGTTTATGATACCTACAATTGAAAAGTATTCAATTATTTTTATAGAAAGGCATTGCCTCAATGCTCAGTGCAAATCATTCTTTCTTTCAACAGAGTGCTCCACCTATAATGGAGCCTATATATATATATATATATATATATATATATATATATATATAAAATATAATTATCTTAAGACACACATGTTTCGTCATTACTCATCAGTGCGGCTAGATGTAATGAGATTCGAAACTGGGATGCCAATGACTGACGTCTGGTGCTCTACAAACTAAGCCAAGTGGTAGTGGGAGAAATTGTATCACTATATAATGATGTTATATATTTACATTTATTTATTTTACGATACTCATTGAAATTGAAAAGTATTCAATTAATTTATGGATGTTGCTCAATGCAAATCATTATTTCCTTCATCAGAGTGCTCCACCTATAGGAGAGCCTATATATATGAAATATAGTTATTCGCAGGCACATGTTTCATCGTCTCTATGACTCATCAGTGTGGCTCGATCTAGTGAGATTCGAAACTGAGACCCCAGTGACCAACGTCTGGAGCTCTACAACTGAGCCAAGAACCTCTTAGTGGTAATGGGAGAAATTGTATCGCATTATAAGTAATGTTATTTATATTTTATTTTATTTTATGATACTCATATATATATTTATAGGTTTATTTGAAATGTTCAATATTCAATTTAAATGATTAATATGTCCGGCTAAATCTATTTTGTTAATGGAATTAATTATGTTGAAAAATAAACATCCCCCTTCGTCTCACCTAATAATTAGGCTACATATTTATTGAAAGTAACAGCTTTTCTATTGTTTCAAAAAGAGTTGTTCTTTTATATATTTCTTAAAAGTGAATTATTCAGTATCTAAATATAATAATGTAGTGTGTTGCTTGCCCGGATGTCATACAATGCAAGTTAAGTATTGAATATTGAAAACTCTCTCACACACACAATGTGTGTGTGTGTGTGTGTGTGTGTGTGTATATAGTTCATGCTCAAATTAATGAATCCAGCTAATTTCATTAGATAAGATAAACATTCTGTGTTTGATCTGTTCTTTCCAAAACTAGTGTACACCCTCTGTCAAAAATAACAGCCACAAAAATATGCTTCACCCGTGTTCACACTAATATTCGGTTTGGTAGTTTTGTTTTACGGCATATCAACCCTTTTTGGGTTATTTAATGCCGAATCTGGTCATTATAGTAAAAGTTTTTATGCTTCAAGTTCTTTATATCTTCAAATGTTTAATCATCGTTTTTGGTTTGGTAGTTTTGTTTTACGGCATATCAACCCTTTTTGGGTTATTTAATGCCGAATCTGGTCATTATAGTAAAAGTTTTTATGCTTCAAGTTCTTTATATCTTCAAATGTTTAATCATCGTTTTTAGTTTGGTAGTTTTGTTTTACGGCATATCAACCCTTTTTGGGTTATTAAATGCCGAATCTGGTCATTATAGTAAAAGTTTTTATGCTTCAAGTTCTTTATATCTTCAAATGTTTAATCATCGTTTTTGGTTTGGTAGTTTTGTTTTACGGCATATCAACCCTTTTTGGGTTATTTAATGCCGAATCTGGTCATTATAGTAAAAGTTTTTATGTTTCAAGTTCTTTATATCTTCAAATGTTTAATCATCGTTTTTGGTTTGGTTTGGTAGTTTTGTTTTACGGCATATCAACCCTTTTTGGGTTATTTAATGCCGAATCTGGTCATTATAGTAAAAGTTTTATGCTTCAAGTTCTAAAAATAAAATAAAAAAGGGGAGGGAGAAAGGGAGAGGGGCTGTTGTTTTTGGTTTTGTAGAACATAATTAAGTTTTACAAAAAAAAAAAAAAAAAAAAAAAAAAAAACGTCAATGTAGGTGAATTTCGTCTCAGGGAGCCACAGGGCAGCCTGATCTGGTATCACCAGTGTTCACACTAATATTCATATAAAATCATAGAATTACGTCACTAATTTAATTTTTCGTATATAAATTACTATTATCATTTATGATGCCCTAAAGAAAAAAACACGTACATATTTAGAGCGGAGGATTTTTTTTCCGAATTCATTTCAGGCGGCAGGAGTTGTCCGACTTGTTATTTGCTTTCTCACTTTCCCCCACCACTTGAAAGGGTTTCATCTGGGGGGCTAGAAAAAGGCACGTCTTTTACTCGCTAACTTTTGTTTTATGGGACGGATTCATATTTATTTATATAAAAATATACAAATGAATACACGTTGGTCTTTATTATAGAGTGGAGGATTCTAATAAACTTTCACAAGTTAGACTCTAAAGTAAATAAAATATTTCCAAAATACATGTTGTCTTGAACCATCTCTATTTTTCCTTTATTTTTTGAACTTTCGACTAAGTTATCTTGTGGAGAAATTGTAAACATATGCATATCATCTGTTAATACACGGAAAGCCCAAATGGAAGATCTTTTTAAAAACTTGAACAATAACCTGAATGGAATTTTAATTCGCCAAGTTGAACCAAACCATTAATTATTTTGCCGCTTACACGTCGGAGCATGTGCGTTCACTGGGTAGTGGAGGTGGGGGGGGGGACAAGCCTTCGAATTGAGAGCAATCTTTCAAGTTGGAATTTTGGAAGTAAACATGGGTTGAATTTTTTTTATGTAGAAAGGCAATATCCAATAATAAATCTTACAACAGACAGTAACCATTTGTTTAACAAGTCAATAAGTAAGGTAAATCAAGAAATATTGTCACGTTCGTACCCCCCCCCTCCCCCTTCAGCTATTGGCGTGAACTCCTGTCGTTGGTGTCAGAAGAAACGTACTTGTTGCATCATGATGATCATGATCATGATCATGATCATGATGATTATGATCATGCGTTTGCTATTCAGACTTATCTGATGTGAATTATTCTTGGCTGAGTAGAGACTTTGTTATAGTTTTTTTTTTTATTAAAGGATCATCACTTATCAAGGCCAAAGGCTATTCGGGGATAAGAGTTAATGAGATGGAATGATTGTCAGCTGAGAAATGAAGAACCTTATGGAGGACTGGAAAAGGTTCTTGGGTTGTTTCAATCTCTCCTTCGATGAATCTCGATCATTGTTGATTATTAAAACCCGACGATGGTGGTACAAAATTATGTTTAATTTTTATTGTATTGTTGTTTTCATTGTTTGTTTCAGAAAGATATACGATGAAACAGCTGTCTGTAGATGACTACATTTATTCCTCACTTGTGGATTGAGCTTTATAGTATGTGAATTAACGGTTTCCACTTAGCGTAAATCATCATTCTTTATAAAAAGAATTGAACTCTCTAGGTAGTTGGTAGCGTCAATGTGAACAAACATTATAAATTCCCTTACTTCATAGCAAGTGAAATAGTATAACGGTTCAATTGTCTAGACAGCTAACCAACAGTTGAGTTTCGAATCTAAGCTTGAAGCATTCGCCATCTCTAGCCATACTTAAGAGCCGTGCTACAGCAAAAAAGCTATCCGATTATATAAATATATGTAGAGAGAGAGAGAGAGAGAGAGAGAGAGAGAGAGAGAGAGAGAGAGAGAGAGAGAGAGAGATTAAAATCTGCCTTTTACTTTCTTGTGGTTTTACCATTTGTAATAATTACATTCTCACCGCTTTCCTCTGTTTCTGTGAGAACTAATTCCCTTATATAAAAGAAACATTCCTGTGCATTTTTGAAAATGGAGATTCCCATATTCAATTTCTCACATGTCTCATTTTTGATGTCTGGCCTTTGCTGATAATCATTTCCGAAAATGGCT
Organism: Sepiola atlantica; assembly: GCA_963556195.1. Taxonomy (NCBI): domain Eukaryota; kingdom Metazoa; phylum Mollusca; class Cephalopoda; order Sepiida; family Sepiolidae; genus Sepiola; species Sepiola atlantica. The sequence goes on from OY744522.1 coordinate 47,642,717, forward strand.
GTCTCGCCTCCCAACTCAGTCCAAGTTTGGCACAAGACAAAGCTATACTGTAGCAAATTTAGCGGCCAGTAATTGTTGAATAAAATTATTACTATTGTTGGTTACTTCAGTATTAAATATTGACATTTGAAAAAAATATGTGTCCAAGTATCGATTTCCTATGACCTTATAATACCTTTTGAAATTGATCTACTTTTCAAATATTCTCGGGAGGATGTATATACAGTATATATCCCGCTCCCTTAGGAATAGTTGCAGCGGACATCCATGTTATACTTCTGTTTTGTATATTGAATAATGTTGGGTCACTTTTTATATAAGTACATTTTCATGCTACTAGCATGTGCAATTTTGAGTTGAACATTAGGGATCACAGGATCAAGCTATCTTCTGTCGAATTGGTATGTTGATTTAATTTGTCCTGTGACTAATTAGAAGTTCAGATTCGAAATTGATAGAGTTACAATTTGAAGGACAAAAGGCTAAGTGGGGGAAGACACCACATAACTTAGGGTATAATGAAGGAACTTCCTGGTGTTTTAGAATTAAACAGAGAACCAGAGGAAATTAACAAATCTTTAATTTATAAGCAGCAGTTTCTTCATCAAACACAATCTCATCCGAATAAAGTGCCCTTGTATTGGTTTGAGTGATTTCAAACACTGTATGCCCCCCCCCCCCAATTTTCCAACTCCTCCTCCTCTTCCCTTGCATGCGTGTGAAATTTAACGTAGAATGATCCCTCATTTTCGGGCCATCTTACCTTTTTAGGGCAGTTAACCAAAAAATAATTTGGATATAAATTCTTCGCATTTTTTTAGAGGAGGGGTATTTTTTCACGCTGAAAAGTTAGTAAAAAAATAATAATTACTTACCCTACCACTAACGCTAGATCCAAATGGTGAGCCTCCTTAAAAAAGAAATATCCTTAACCCTACCACTAACCAAGTTTATATATATATATATTAATTTTAAGTGAATAATATTAAATTATTTTTACCTACATACGCCAGCGTTTCAAGCTTTCGCTCTCATCGGTGTAGGGAATGATAATCTCAGACGATCGTAAGGTTCAAATCCGGTTACACAATAACCCTAGACTTAATTTCCCCCATCCCCAAAAAAACATTTTTTTATTCTCCACAAGGATTTCAAAATGCACCAGGGAGCGCCAGCTCCCCAAAAAGGGTGAATGCGTTGTGCCACATGAAGTCTAAAAAAAGTTGGTAAAGTAAATTTAGCAGGTATGAATGTGAGTCTGTGTGCGTTTGCTTGTTGTGCCAGCCTAAAGTCGTTGTTCGATTCCGACATGAGTCACAGGGTCAATTGGGAGGTTTTAGTCAGTGCTATAACAGAGATATTAAAAACTGACTGTCCCGTAGATCTATAAATTGGAGTAAACATAACTTTCAAGTAGGTCACTTTCACAGAATGCAGCCTTCTTCCTGAAAGGCAATTACCTTTCCAAGTGAGACACTCAATTTCTTGATGGCTTTTCCCACAACAGGCCAGCAGCCGTCGTTCACATGAATTCATGCACTAAACAGGCATCACAGTGCATACTTACATCATATTTACAGAAATTATCATATTGTTTAACTCTTATGATGTACCACAAAACATTTTTCAAATAAGCTTATGAATATCTTAATGGTACATAAAATAAATAAAACTGGCACAGTTTATATTTACTTAGATCGGTTGTGTTAGATCAGTATTTGTTTAAATAAATTTTTGGAAATTCCAAAATGTTTTCACTTTGTTCTTGGAAATATTCACTTTCAGACCTTTACTTTCCATAGAATTCCTCCAAGTCCTTATTTTAGCATATGGACCTTCCATTGTTTTACAGGCAAGTACTAAATTATCAGCATAAAGCATCTCTTTCAAACAACTCGTATGAAACTCCACTAGACAACGTTTCTAAGACACAGATGAAAAGCAACGGACACAGTACAGGGCACTGATATACTCCCATTTTAACACTAACGCTGTCACTAAATTCTAACACGACTTTGAGCATTTTTGCATATTGCTTGAACAACCTTCACTAACTACTTGCCTGCTCCGAATTTAGGCAAAGTTCACCGGACGACATCTCTTAGCATATTGGAGAAAACTTTCTCCAAATCGACAAAAGCAAAAATACAGGTTCTTTTTCTTACCAAGATACTTCTCTTGCATTTGTTTCAGGATAAATATAGCACCAGTTGTACTTTGCCCAGATATAAAACCAAACTTCATTTCATCTATGCTTATCTGACTTCTTATTCATTGAAACAAAGAAACTGATACTTATTGAATTTATTAAATAAAAAAATTGCTTTTATGTATTTGAATTTTTTGTTTCTCTACTTGAAGATTTGAACAGATTCAAAAAAACATTGTTTTGTTTAATTTAAGAATCTATCAGACATGTGTATGCAATGTGATGATGTATGGAAGTAAAACCTGGGTAGTGAGGGTTGAAGACATGCGTTGCATGGAGAGAAGTGATATGAGAATAATACAATGAATGTGTAATGTGAGTCTTAAAGACAGGCTTAGTTCTGATGACCTCAGAGGAAGATTAAATCTGGACATCTGGAAGTAGGTTTGGAAGTCAATTTCTAAAAGCTGTCCAATACATGCCAGCATGTAAAACAGACATTAAACTGAATATGATGATGAGAAGGAGTTTCTGTAATTCTGGTAAACTAGATTAAGAAACGCAGCAATTGATTAAACGAAAAAATTATGCAGATATCCCAATAAAAATGCATCTCACAAATAAAATCTGTATGGATGGGGAGCGTACATTGTTTCGTATGAAAATATAGAATATTTAAGGTAAAATTGCAAGATTAACATGCGAAATAATAATAACGGTGCTATAGAAGTATGTCTTACAAAATATCTTCCCGGTGTACGTAGGTGGCAGCGGTAGTAGATCAGAATGTGAGAGTGAAAACTTCTCCGACTTTCTTATGTATGCCTATTTTAAGAAAAGAATATTGAGCAGGACTAAATAGTAAAATCTGAACAGTATAGAGGGATGTGTGCAGAACAGGAGACTTTGATGGTATGGCCACGTTGAAAGAGTTCTTGGGTCAGTAAATGTAGAACAGTTAAAGTAGCAGTTCCAATTCACAGAGGAAGGCCAAGGAAAACATGGGAGGAAATAATAAAAATGAACTCCAGAGAAAGATGGATAAATAAAAACCTGGTCAGAGATAGGTTAGTTTGGAAGTGAGTTTCTTAAAGCCGTCGAATGCATGCCAGCATGTAAAATTGACGTTAAACCGAATATGATGATGATGATGATGATGATGAAGATGATGATGTTATAAAAGTTTAGAATGATCGGAATTCTGAAACAATGGGTTCCATTGTAACAAACATAATCTAATAATTGGAATTAAGATAAATAAGAGCTAGAGAGCTTTGTAAATGTACCTTGATGCAGTAACAACATAAAAAGAAAGAAATCTCTCCCTATTTAGTGTGAGAATCACGTAAGTGTATTTGTTGACAAACACAGTTCCCAGGCAGAAGGTAGTTATTTAAACCCGGGGCAGGTATTTTGCAATTGTTGCTCGTGAATACATTGTTAACATGAAAATATTTTAGCCAAGACAACCCCGTTATGCAACAAAAACTTGGCTTGAAGGAGAAAATAAACAAATCCTGAAAGTGACAGAAAATTATGAAACTACAATTTTATTAGATTAAATAAAACAGCCAACAGTTGTTAAACTTTATTAAATAGAAAAAAAAAAATAGCCAAATTTTTTTATTTAAAAGATTTTTTTTTTTAAACATAGTTCACCCCAAACAAGGCAGGCCGCCACTGTAGACGTAAGGGGCTACTGAGAAAAAAGAAAAGGGGAGAAGGTGGGGGGGTGGGGGGGTCAGCCTAAATTGGATTTATTAACATTTCTTGATTGCCTCCTGTAACAAGACAGGTGTGTAAAGTTAAAAAAACGGTATTTTCCACATAAGGCTAGAGTAGTGGAACATTCCATTAGAAGTTTACAGACGAGAATCATGGCTACATTGCAGGATAGACGTCATAGGAAGAAGTACATGGCAGAGAAGCGACATCGATTCTGCCTTTTTGGTTCACAACGTCTAAGTGACCAGACGTCTTTTTCAAGATCAAATCCCCCATCAAGTGCGGGTCAGAAAATTGCAGCTCATCTTGATGTACATTGCTGAAAGAAGTAAACTAAACCCCAGAAACAAATAATGGCGTTATTTGTTTTTTTTTTAATTGCCTTTATTATTCCGGCTATTGGGTTGACCAAAAAGTTTGTTTGTTTTTTGAAAGTAGATATTAATGCAATTCATTTTCCACGCTCGATTTGGAAATCTTGAAAATATCTGCGATTTGTCTGGTTGTCAAACGGCAATCTTGTTCAGCTACACCTTTCACTTGGTCACTGTCGATCATCTTTGGCCGGCCAGAGCGAGGAGCATCTCTCACTAAAAAAATTTCCTTTTCAGATTCGAGAAAACCATTTCTGGGACACCCGTTCTGTAACAGCATTCTCCCCATACACATGGCATATCTTTATGCAGGTTTCTATAGCTTTTCTTTTCTGTAATAAAAAAGCATCAAATGTCGGTAGTGCTCTGCTTGATCTTCTATTTCAAGGCCTGAAATACAATAAAGAATGTAAGAACTCCTCTGCTCAGAGGCTTATTACACACTGAGGTCAACATACTCGCTACACCAAATACAGTATTTGAAGAATAGGAATATACAACGATCTTTAGTAGGCTAGAAAGATGACATTCAAAAAACGAACATACTCTTTGGCCAAACCAATGCAAAGAGAAGAAAGCAGAAAAGATCAACAACTTTGTGACTGCCACATCAACAACTACTTCAGAGAGACGAACAGCCATTTTCGTCAACAACAAAACTCTGGCCAGTTCTTTTACAATGCAGATGGAAGAACACTCCCACGCTTTTCTACACTCACATAACCGACGTTTTGGTCAATGAGACCTTCCTCAGAGTATGTAGTATTTTTGTAGACTTGTATAACCATATCTGTGGCCTCGACTGGCCGCCTTACCCATAACGCATGTGCCATAGTTTTTTTTCTTCTGGCCGTGTCAATTCTAACATTGGCAGTCGCTGAGGTGCGAGGCACAGTTTACAATTTGCATACATAGTAAGAAGCAACACAGACACAGATATACAAAACTTGTTGAACACGGGTGTGTATGTGTGATACTGTTGTAGCTAGGGACCCAAATGCCGTCTGTTGATTATTGTCTAGTCGTGTCGGCCCCAGTGACAATCTTCTTTGTCCCATGATGAGATCCTTCTCTCGTCGATCTCTTCAACTCATCTGGTCAACAGCCAGTGTCTTCCAAATATATCAACTTTCAACCGGAAACTGGATACATCTGATTGTCTCTTAGGTTACTGCCGGAACTGGCCACATCCATCTGTTCCCCAGCTCACTCTTACCGGAAACTAGATATGTCTGATTCCTTTCTTATGCTTATCTCTCTCACCACTATCAGGCCACTCAGAAAGTTAACAAACAACTGTCATGGCATCACCGTTTTTTTGTAGCACAATGGGTCAACCCATCTTTTATATTGTCATTCATTTTCCCAGCTAATCTTTTCCGGTGGTCCCGGCCGTGGGGGCAGTCTATAGTATCACATATTGAATGTTGGGTATTTCAGCTTGTGTAATATAATTGTAATTTTCCATATGAATGTTCTTAGAAGCATTTAAAGATGGTGGGGAAAAGGATTGTCCGGTGAGGTCAAGAAGGTCAGACGTGACAAGATGTGCAAACAGAAAAACAGGAAGTAGAAGTATGAATCACATAAGGAGCGACGTAATTGTAAAAAAATTAGAAAGTATTTTGTAAGTGAGAAACCGGCTGGGAAGTGAATCGAGAAAATGTATAAAAATGAGGTCCTAAAAAAATGAATAGTTTAAAATAAGCTGCAGTTATCTGCTGACTTATAAAAACCTGAATAAAGAACATCTCAGGGTTTGTTCTATTAATTTGAATTAACAACAGTTGAGTTTGTTTGTATTTAATCTTTCAGCATCGCAAATAACAGGCGAGAAAACACCTTCTTCATAAGTCAGAGTCTACCTTCAAGAATTCAGTTTCACATTTGAACCACACCCAATAAACGTTCGATTGGCCACAATGAAGATACGCAATATGCAACAATACGAGTGGTGTGAACGAAAGTTAAAAATATTATTAAAAGAATTTTAAAAAATATTTTCACATGAGAAGAAAATTTTTTTAATTATTTTTTTTCTTTCAATAATTCATAAATTGGCTACACGTCATTGGGGACACGCATGGCTGCTGGGGGGGGGGATATCCGACGAGAAGCTGAAAAGGAGAAATTGTGGATATTCACTCAATTGAGCCTCGTAGAATCAATTCGACATATAAAATAGACTAAAACAACGGAGGACTACAAAGTTATGTTTCGAAATTATTCAGACTACAAAGTTGTAAAACAGCAAACAACAACCAGCTGACGTACCTGGCGTCACACAGATTTCAAATATAGATTAAATTCTATATATGCATGTAGAAAATTGATGCACGTGACGTTGTCCTTGTGTTAAGATAAAAATGTGATTTTCAAAAAATTTTGCCTTTCACATTTCGAAAAATATTTTGATAGATGGTGGCTCGAGTTGATGATAAGGCATTGTGTATTGAAATTCTGTTTAATGAAACAGAATATTTTCCATTTTGAAATGAACAAAACTTTGAAAGTATCAAAACTGCATTTCTTCTGTAGATTTAAAGATTTTGTTTGGTTCTTTTATAGCATGAAGTCACTATTTTACCCAAAGCTGGGCGGAAAATTGAAGGTTCATACCGTTTCCAACAGTATTAGTACATTATTTCACACAATAGTTCCGATAAGATTTGAACTCTCCATTTGGTCACTTACGCACACCCTTTCAAAATTATATATATCTATTTTTATTTACCAAATTTATTAAAACCGAAAATTAAAAATGAAAAAAAACAAACAGACAAAAGAAAAATGAGATATGTTAAGAGTAAGAGAAATGTTTCCAAGAAGAAAAAAAGAAAAATTACCGAATCCCATCCTACTTGTTTTATGTGATCATATTTTCCAGAGATTCTCACAATCAGAGCCGTGCTGGCTCTACCTTTAGCTGAGAAACAAACAGCTGATTTTTGGATGAGTACCACATCAGGAGAGAATATCGCGGATCATGCAAGTCATGAGTGTTCCCTGACTGTAAAATAAGGAATTAAGGTACACACACAAAGAAACAATAGATCAGAAGACAGATGTAAGAACATGACATTAGTTTGATTCATGAATCAATCAGGGATGTGTAGTAAATTTTATTTATTTATTTATGTTTTTACTTCAATTCACCCCAAACAAGGAACACTGCTACCAAGATGCAAGGGGATATTGTGAATTAGGGGTCAAATTTATAGGGGCATTCTAATTGGGGATTTGTGCAACAAGATGCTTGTTCATGTCACATTTAAATGTCTGCATATTAGTACAGTTAGGGAAACAGGGAGCAGGGAGAGAATTCGGTTTGTGGAAAGAAGCTATTAGAGTAGAAAGCCTTCCGGCATCAGAGGACCTCTACAGTGAATGGGTGTGATTTTGCTGTTCCTCTAGGGTGGGGGAGGGGTATATATATTGAGGGTGCACAAGTGCAGCAAGTTCGTCGGAGCACATTCTTTTGAAATACTTGTAAAACAAGCACAGGGATGCAACATTGCGGCGATGGGACAAGAGGTGGAGATTGGTAGACAGTGTGGAACCTATTAGGTTAGAGACTCGTTTTTGGGACTGTCCAAAAAGGGAAAGACTAGTGGTTGGTGCACCAGCCCAGACGTGGCAACAATACTCAATGCATGGGCGAATGGTGACTTTGTAGAGATATAGGATACTGGCAGGTGTGAGAAGTTTTCTAAGCCGGTAAGGGGAGCTCACCTTTTTTTTGCAGCAGACCTGGCAGTACTTTTTATGTATTTATTCCAATTCATGTTACCTGTGAATGTTAGGCTGAGGAGTTTGAATGTTGGACTTTCGGAAAGGTGCTATCAGCCATAGCAATCGGTGGTTGGTAAGGTTTTTTATAATTGTTAAAGAAAAGGAGCTTTGTCGTGGTAGAATTAAATGTAACCATCCATTTTTGGTCCCATTCAACAACAGACTGGAGGTTATTTTCTAAAGATTCAGCCATTGTCTTGGATATGTGTGCATTCGATTTGCCCACATATTGAGAATAGAACATGTTGTCATCAGCAAATATACCCATCTCAGACGCGATTGCATCAGAAAGGTAGTTTATGAAAATCAGGAATAATAAAGGTCCAAGTATGAACTCCTGGAGTACACCAGCATTAATGTGATGTTGTTTAGATGTCTGGCTACCTCGGACGACCTAGATCTTTCTTTTAGTTAAGAAGGGTCTTATTACATTAGATATTCGTCCAGTAATACTGTACAAATTAATTTTCTCAAGACCTTTATGCTAGACTTTGTCAAAGACTTTACATGTATCAAGCACTACCACCCTAGCTTCACCTGTTTTATCCAGTGTATGGTTTATGCATTCAGAGATAATCGCTAGGATATCCACATTAGAACATGATTGACCAACAGTATGAATTTAGGCAGAGAGAAGTTTAGCATTTTTGAGGTTGCAGACTATCACTAGATTGATTAATGATTCAAAGATTTTAGCGAAGAGTGAGTGGAGACTGATGGAGGTGATAATTTTGCATGTCAGTTCTTTCATCAGAATTCTTGAAAACTGGTACCACAAAGGCAATTTTCCAGTTATCAGGGAAGCAAGATTCAGCAAGGCATTTGTTGTAGAGTTTGGAGAGGATGAGAGCCAGCTCAAGGTACGTATTTGTTTTATTACTATAGCAGGGATAAGATGAGGCCCACATGCTGGATCAGTGTACTGCTTGTATCCTGCCTCTCACAGGACCTACAAAACTACAATGGGCAAAAAGATTAAGGGCTACAAGTCTTTAACGAAAACTTCCTTTAAGAAATACTGGTTATCACAACTAGAACTGAGCTGCAGGCAAGTCGCTGTACTGACTGAATAGGCAAAATATGCCTGATTATGTGATTGGTCAGCAAAAGGAATCATTTGCATAATCGGATGCAGCTAACTTTGTTGTTCTGAATGTGTCTGCAACTGCTTGTTTGAGATAACCACCGTAGACACAGCACAAAAATCGGCAATATTTTAACTGGTATGGGCGGCCATTACCACTTGGGGTAGTGAACAATTCATTTTTTCTATCAGCTTCACTACAGGATGGTAACATGTTGATGTTTGCTTGACCTTAACTTGAAGCCATATGGCAATGAAGACGTTAATCGAGATACAAAAATAACTTTACTCTGTATGGGTACAATTACAATGAATAAAGAAAGACATTTTTTATTAAGTTTTTTTTTTTGTCAGCAAAACAAGCTGTATATATAACTAAAGAAAAACAAACTGCATATCTAACAAAAGAAAAACAAACTGCATATTTAACAAAAGAAAAACAAACTGCATATCTAACAAAAGAACATACAAGAAAAAGTTAAAAACAAAATAACAATGAACAAAATAAAAATTTGTTTTAATTTATAAAATTTTTTATTCACAAGTTGATTAACAACCCCATATCCACAATGTGGGCATTATTTGAATTATATCATACTGCTGATTGAAACAATAGTAATGCAGTTTTGAAGAAATAAAAAAATAAAATTATTTGAGGAGGAGGAGGAGGAGGAAAGCTCAGATGATGACTACCAAAATGGTCTTCTTTTTTTTTTTAATTTATTTATTTTTTAATGATTTTTTTCTCATCTTTCATAACATTCTTGTACTTTTCACCATCTTACAAAACAAACAAAATATTATGAACTACTATTTACCCCATTTTGTAATAGGTAAATAACCGATTTGGTATACGACTCACAGATAGCTCCAAATTTTTTTTTCTTCGTTTCCATAAAACATTTTTCAGCATTGAGAAAAAAAAAAAAAGCCCCAAAGGATGTTTGGTAACTGCTACGACTTTACTGTTGAATTATTAATCATAATTTTACTTATGTTCAATATATTGAATTATGAATGTCTTCTAGAGAGATCCAACACTCAAGAATGCTTATTATTTCTGAGTTTCAATTTAGTCGTTATTCACAAACTTATCAGCCAAATGACTTCAGCATCTGCTAGAAATTAAATTTTGATACAGTTCGTTTATGTAAGTCAATTAAATAAAATAGATTTGAGGAGGCTGAAATTATTTCTTTAAACTTTTTCTATGGAAATGAGACAAAAATTTATGGAGACCATCATTCCATAAAAAAAACCCCAAAAAACCCATCTAATCTGTTTCTGATACGACATCTGAGCCCATCCTTGCTATCTGTTGTGACGGAGACTCCAGCAACAACATCTCTGTAAAGCCCAATCCCACCTCACTGTGGTAGGAACAGTGACAATGTGGTAGTGTCACAGCTATCCAGCTAACAGGACTCTGGTGAAAGTCCATGAGGAGTCAGCATCAGGATCCGTCATCCTCTAGCTGTCTTAGCCTCTATGTGTGGCAAGCAAGGAAGCGTCAAGCGTGAAACTGCAAATCCATGGAGTAAGCATAACAATATTGCTTCTGCACATTCCTTTGTGTGTTTTGGGCCAAACCTTCACTGATGTCAGCTAAGTGCAACTAGTTTTAAGCATACTTAATCCTGCTGCTTACTAAAGATCTGTATACTTTATTTCATCCAATAAAAAATAAAGTAATGTAATAAAATGTTTAAAAATCAAGAGGCTGGGTTCTCTCCCGTTGTTAGAATTATGATTCTATACTTATCTCCCTTGCAATCTACTCCAAAATTTCAGGACTCCATATTGGATGTTTTTAATATAACCAGTTTTTATTTACTGTTTCACATATACCAGTTAACTAACTATAACTAACTTTTAAAAACCTAACAGGGCTGCCCGGCAGCATGAATAACAAAACAGAAAAGTTTAAAAGTGTGTAACATCTTTCTTTTAAAATCTCTTTCTCTCGTAACTGGTTTAATATAATAAGAAAGAAAGCAACAAAACAAAAAAGGAAAACTGTTTCACCGAGTTTCAGTATTTTTGAGACAACTAAAATTAAGAATGAAGAAATAAAATGCACTACTTTAGACCCTGGGAATGAATATTACAGTATTTTATTTAACCATAAGCAGGTTGGAGTCAGACTAAATCAGATAGTGTGAGGTTTTTAAGTGTATCATATGTAGTTTCTGAGTTTTAGCCACATGCACCCACACGACTTTCTTTTATATAATAAATTATTTTTTATTACTATAATCCACAAAAGTAAATTGTTCTCATTCCATCAGCCATGACCGGGTAGAAGTGTTAACTTTTATGTAATTCTTAGTTATGATTGAACCTTCAACCGCTAGAAGACTCATTTAGAACTGATTGTTAGTCAATACTTTTAACCATTAGGCCATATGGATCCACCTGAAGATGGTCGGAGATTACATCAGACGAATAGTAGTCTGAACATAACAATCAAGATAAATAGTAGTCTGAATAATCTAAATAATACAGATTCATTCAACGTTATTCATAATGTTTTATTGGGGTATTGAGGGGGGGGGGGGAAGAGGGCAGATATTGCTTGAGGACAGGGGTTAAAAATCTAAGTTTATCCCCAATCTGATCTGTTAATTCTTTATACACTTCAGGTTTCCTCCAAACAATTTTTTTTTCTAGTAAAATAGGTTAATCAAGGAAACAGATGTTCTTTTTTATTTTAAAACTTTTTTCTGAGTTATTCACTCGATAGAGAAGGAGATATCAATTAAAATAATTGAAAGGCAGTACACTCATTATTTATTCATAATATATATATCTTGGGTAAACTATAATGTAATCATTATTTCAATATCATAAACTACACTTTTGATGGAGTGCAAAAATATATTGGTGCAGACTTTCTCAAGTAGAGAAAGTCTGCACCAAAATCGTGGATTCCACTAATGAAGCCAACGATATTGAAAGAATGATTATTGTATAATTTATGCAAGAATATATATATATATATATATATAGCTCTATATATGTAATTGAGCACGGTGTCCATTTTTCTAAAACGTTAATAACACTATACATTAATTTGATCGGCCATCGATACCTGCAGTTTCATGGACACACTGGAAGTCCAGTCAGTCGGCAAAAAAAAATATCAACGGTATCAGTTCTTCAGCCGATGGTTGTTGAATAAACACTTTTCAGACATTCGCTGAACAATGGATAGATTTGATTTTCTTTAGACCAATAGGTGAGATTTCCAGTATTTCCATGAAATCGCAGGTATCGATAGCTGAGCGAATTATTGTATAGTGTTATCTATACGTATAAAACTCAATGTCTGTGTGTATATGTGTGTTCCCTATAGAAAGAAAGGTTAGAGAACCTACATAAAATCTAAAAAGTGTATTCTTATGTAAAATTTACCAGGGAAGATAATAGAAGTGTTCTCGAATCTCTAAGTGCACCCCTAAAGGGTACTATGAAGGCATAACCTCCTTTAAAACTTCAAATATATCTTATTTTAATTAAATCTAAATCATGTATATAAAATTTTCTGGGGGTAAAAATGTAAGTGGTCCCAAATATCTACATGGCCCCCACCTCTAAGTGACCAATGAAGACAGAACTCCCTTATAACTTAAAATACGTCTATCCGATTTTTGTTATGAGTGTTATTTTAAGTCAACTAAACAAATGTCAGAATTGTTTAGTTAAGAAAGTCTCAGACTGAAAACATTGAGTGTGCGGTTTCGAGCCCCCCCCCCCCCCCCCCAAAAAAAAGAAAAACAAAACCATGAAATTAAAAAAAATATTTTTCTTTCTTTTTTTGAATAATATGATGACACTTAAGTGAAGAATTTTGGTATATTTAGTAACTAACATTTCTCTGTCTCTGTTGCTCTCTTTATCGCTTTATATATATATATCTAAATCTATGTATATATTCAATATATTCTATATATATTCACTCATAATATAAGGGTTATTTTCTCTATCTGTGTCTCTGTCTGTCAGTCACAATTTTTTTTAAACGTAAGAAATACCTTTCAATATCGAAATATCTTAACTTCTTTTAGAAATGGAAAATATTGCATTAATAGTAAATAATAAATTCCCAACAAATAAAGCGGATGCCATGAACGGAAATCGAAACCGAACCGTTGAGATCTTCAGTCTTATGTTCTATTTAGATTTTCTTATAAACAGACCTTAAAACAGTACCATACAAAATAATTATAGCTTTGACATGACATCATAGATTTGATTTACGTCATGTTTTAAAACAAATTCAAACATAAACGATAATAAAAATAAATAAATAAATGAATGGTTAAACATTATCAATAGCGTTGGAAATTCTTTTAATAGTCCAAAACAATTTATTTTGCTTTAACTACGTATTAGCATTAAAAACTATTTAATATATAATATATACTAGTCTCTCTCTATATATAAAACTCAATGTCTGTGTGTTTTCTAAAGAAAGAAAGGTTAGAGAATCTAGATAAAATCTAAAAGTGTATTCTTGTGTAAGATTTACCAGAAAGACAATGGAAATGTTCCTGAATCTCTAAGTGCATCCATAAGGGGGCTACGAGGGCATAACCTACTTAAAACTTCAAATACATCCTATTTTTATGTAATTTAAATCCTATGTATAACATTTTCTGGGGAAGGCAATGGAAGTGATTCTGAAGAGAGCTATGGGGGCTGAACCTACTTTAAAACTTCAAGTACATCATAATTTAATAAGATTTATTTCATATGTATAAAATTCTCCAGGGAAGATGATGTAAGTGATCCAAAATCTCTACGTTATCGGCTATCTGCCGAAAATCTAGGTTCTTCCACCTCTAAGTGACCCATGAAGACAGAACTCTCTTAAAATTTAAAATATGTCTATCCGATTTTTCTTATGAGTGTTATTTTAAAAGTCGACTTAAGAAATGTCTGAATTGTTTAGTCAGGAAAGTATCAGACTGAAAACATCGAGTGTGTGGTTTCGATTCTACACCACCCACACACACCACCACATTATTTTAAAATAAAATTTTATAAAATCAAAGAATATATTTTTCCTTTTTTTCATATAATAAAATGTAAGTGAAGAATTTTAGTATATTTAGTACGTAATGCCTCTCCATCTGTCTGCCTCTCTCCTCTCTCTCTCTCTCTATATATATATCTAGAGCTATCTCTCATATATATATATATATATATATATATATATATAAATGAATAAATGCGAAAGTTTTTTTCCATTTATTCGAACTATATTCATATCAAAACACCTTACCTCTTCCTAATTAAATTATGCACTAAAATATTTTCACATACCGTATATATAATCACAGAAAGCCTGACTAAACACTAACTATCAAGGCTACACATTATTTGCATGTTTAATTTTTTTTTTTAAATTGTCTAATAAATTCATATTCAGTATTCTTCACTTATAATTTGATTCTGCTATTTTATTATACATACGAAAAGCTTCTCTGGATATTAATTTCTTAATTATTATCAGTATGTGTATGCATGTCTGTCCCTATAAACGAAGACATACTAGGAAGTGTACCTTTAATATAAGTGTATTCACATGTACAATTTGCATGTGAACATAATGGAAATAGTTCTGCATCTCTAGTGCCCATAAAGGATCTAATGACACTTTTCTAACATGTTACACAATTAAATTAATCTATAAGCGTTAGGTTAAGCGTATTAACATATATCTGAATAGCTTTATTACCTTTGACTGTTAATAGAGAGAAAGAGAGTGACAGAAGTGAGAATGATAGACACCGTACAATATTAGAGTGGCAGGGTGCGGGTGAGGGCAATAGACAGAAACTTAGTAAGAGATGGTCACTTGTTGAGTTAATAGCAAATCACAGCTAATTAGAACAATCAAAATGAGAATTATTTAAAACATAACTCCATCCCAAAAACTATCGAATATTTTAGCATGCATTTTGTATGATTGAAAGTCTTTTGGAAACAAACGTTGATTAATTCGACTTTAGTAGAATTAAAGACTAAAATATCCTGTTTCTTTTTATCTATTTTAATTATTAGTTCATTCAGTAGAGTATTTGTCTAAGCTATATATATTTATATATATATATATATATATTTATATATATATATAATAACTAATATAAGTTAGCTAAACATTTATCTGGAACAAAACTTAGATCTAATATACGGAACGTTTATGT
Source organism: Sepiola atlantica (assembly GCA_963556195.1). Taxonomy (NCBI): domain Eukaryota; kingdom Metazoa; phylum Mollusca; class Cephalopoda; order Sepiida; family Sepiolidae; genus Sepiola; species Sepiola atlantica. The sequence goes on from OY744522.1 coordinate 47,658,053, forward strand.
TTTTGTCTTTTAAGGGAAGTGGGGTCTGATCAACTCTGCTGGGAAGCCATGAAATAAAATACTGTTTTGTTTTTAAATTCCCGAAACGGTTTTTCATGGTAAACAACTGATGATCCCTTAAATAATGTTAAGACTAGTGTAAATTCTTGGAAGCAAACTAATATAGTAACTACAGAAAATAAATCGACTTACATGAGTGATTTTCTACTGAACGACTTGGGACTAAAATTTTTTTTTTTTTTCCTTATATAGTTTTAATGATTGCGAAACTCCCGAGACATTATATATATATATATATATACACACACACACACATAATGAGAGCAATGTGTGGAGTGAGAATAAGTAATCTTTTAGTAAAAGGTGAAACTCACGTCTATATCCTCTGTAGTTAATTGGAATATGTTGTGGATACACAAAAAGATCAACAGTCGGTGTGAACACGGTATGTCTTGAACGTATGGTGGAAGGGTGCAGAAAAAAAAAGAGGTAAATCACCAGGATGATGGCATGATAATGTATGTTCCTGGACTTCCAGATCAGTCAGCTAAACAATGAAGTGAGAGACAGAAGATCTTAGAAACAGTTAAGACATAATAGATGCATAATTGTGCAGTATGAGGAGAAAGGTTAATGATCATGATATATATTTTTTCTTTTCATTCTTGATACAAGAGTTATACCATCTATTTTTTTTTTTTCAGACTGAAAGCTAGTGCTTTCAAATCTGTTTAGTGCCTCGATTTTGTTTAAGATACTATTTCAATCTCCTCTCGCCATGAAGGGCCTCACTAATGAAATACTCCAAAGCTGACCGTCATCAAAATCGAGCACTACCATGCTTATTCCACTGCGGGGGGGGGGGGGGGGGGAGACAGGGTGCTCAAAGTTTTCTCAACTTTAATATAAACTGTATTAGATCTTTATAATGCTGATATATTTTAGAATTTTTTTTTTTTTTTTTTTTTTAATTGTTTTAAAAAAAAAGAAAAAAAAAAACAGTTTGCAAGATGGAAATTTTTTTTTAATACTTCAAGTAGTCAGGTTTAATGTAAGCCTGGCGATTTGTAGAATTGCTCTCCTCTGGATGTGATAGCTGAAATAAAGAATTTTGATTCACAAAAATGATGGATGGGGTCTAACAAAAGAAAAACAAAAAAACATAATTGAGTTGCCCAGTGTCAAATTATTAGTTGGTCTACTTTAACCAAAATTCACAAACAAGCCTCCATCTATCTGGGTCTCATAAAAAAAAATAAAAGAAAAAAAAAATAAGATGGCAAGAGTTATCTTTTCCTCGGCCAACTATAAACCCTATTACAAGGAGAATACCAACTGCAGAACTAGGAGGCAGCAGTAACAACTTTAACAATCAATATACAGCACCATCTTTAAAAAACAAATAATAATAAATGAAAAAGAAACATTGTCACTTGGCAGGGTAGACAGATAGAGTGACTGCTGATTTGCAGCTAGGCCAGACAGATTACGCACACACACATTCATGCACACACATTTTGGGTGGTTGGTTTTGCAAGGGAGGGGAAAAGTTTTTTTTGTTTTTTTTAAATAAAATTGCATAAGAAGGATAATAAGAGGGAAAAACGTTTTTGTTCAGCAGGACAGAAGAAAGATGAAGTTATTTCAAATAGTTTAATAATTGTATAAAACGTATACCACTTTTTATCAGAACATTTGACATAAAAAAGGGGGCTTAAGAAATTGAAAAAATATTTAAAAAAGGAAAAAAATAATTAGTATTCAAAGAGCATTAGATGAGAAAGAAATATAGGTTTAGTTATAAAAAGCTTCAGTATATTTGTAGGTATTATTCTAGGCAGTTTGTTCTGACCAAACTAAAACAGGAGTGTGGGAATATGGAAAGAGAACTGTGCACTCTTTTTTTATCTCTGTGCTCAATACAGTTTATGCAGAGTAATATAATAATAAAAAAAGATAAATGAAATCAGTTTAGAGTTCATCAGGCCTGATGCAATCTGAGATAAAAACATTTCATTTATGTCAATTTACATTTTATACGTTCTGTTGTGGCATTAAGCGTTGTCTTGCTTGTGGCATTAAGCGTTGTCTTGCTTGTGGCATTAAGCGTTGTCTTGCTTGTGGCATTAAGCGTTGTCTTGCTTGTGGCATTAAGCGTTGTCTTGCTTGTGGCATTAAGCGTTGTCTTGCTTGTGGCATTAAGCGTTGTCTTGCTTGTGGCATTAAGCGTTGTCTTGCTTGTGGCATTAAGCGTTGTCTTGCTTGTGGCATTAAGCGTTGTCTTGCTTGTGGCATTAAGCGTTGTCTTGCTTGTGGCATTAAGCGTTGTCTTGCTTGTGGCATTAAGCGTTGTCTTGCTTGTGGCATTAAGCGTTGTCTTGCTTGTGGCATTAAGCGTTGTCTTGCTTGTGGCATTAAGCGTTGTCTTGCTTGTGGCATTAAGCGTTGTCTTGCTTGTGGCATTAAGCGTTGTCTTGCTTGTGGCATTAAGCGTTGTCTTGCTTGTGGCATTAAGCGTTGTCTTGCTTGTGGCATTAAGCGTTGTCTTGCTTGTGGCATTAAGCGTTGTCTTGCTTGTGGCATTAAGCGTTGTCTTGCTTGTGGCATTAAGCGTTGTCTTGCTTGTGGCATTAAGCGTTGTCTTGCTTGTGGCATTAAGCGTTGTCTTGCTTGTGGCATTAAGCGTTGTCTTGCTTGTGGCATTAAGCGTTGTCTTGCTTGTGGCATTAAGCGTTGTCTTGCTTGTGGCATTAAGCGTTGTCTTGCTTGTGGCATTAAGCGTTGTCTTGCTTGTGGCATTAAGCGTTGTCTTGCTTGTGGCATTAAGCGTTGTCTTGCTTGTGGCATTAAGCGTTGTCTTGCTTGTGGCATTAAGCGTTGTCTTGCTTGTGGCATTAAGCGTTGTCTTGTTTGTGGCATTAAGTGTTCTTTTGTTTGTGACATTAAGTGTTCTTAAATAAGTTAAAAGTTTATAACAATAAATATGTCACCCTCTTCACATCTTTATATAATCTCACTAAAGCAAATAATTATTTAAATTTTTATAATTTATTACAAAGCAATTGTTCATATGCCATGCTGGGACATCGTTCTTATGCCATGCTGCGACATCGTTCTTATGCCATGCTGCGACATCGTTCTTATGCCATGCTGCGACATCGTTCTTATGCCATGCTGCGACATCGTTCTTATGCCATGCTGCGACATCGTTCTTATGCCATGCTGCGACATCGTTCTTATGTCATGCTGCGACATCGTTCTTATGCCATGCTGCGACATCGTTCTTATGCCATGCTGCGACATCGTTCTTATGCCATGCTGCGACATCGTTCTTATGCCATGCTGCGACATCGTTCTTATGCCATGCTGCGACATCGTTCTTATGCCATGCTGCGACATCGTTCTTATGCCATGCTGCGACATCGTTCTTATGCCATGCTGCGACATCGTTCTTATGCCATGCTGCGACATCGTTCTTATGTCATGCTGCGACATCGTTCTTATGCCATGCTTCGACATCGTTCTTATGCCATGTTGCGACATCGTTCTTATGCCATGCTGCGACATCGTTCTTATGCCATGCTGCGACATCGTTCTTATGCCATGCTGCGACATCGTTCTTATGCCATGTTGCGACATCGTTCTTATGCCATGCTGCGACATCGTTCTTATGCCATGCTGCGACATCGTTCTTATGCCATGCTGCGACATCGTTCTTATGCCATGCTGCGACATCGTTCTTATGCCATGCTGCGACATCGTTCTTATGCCATGCTGCGACATCGTTCTTATGCCATGCTGCGACATCGTTCTTATGCCATGCTTCGACATCGTTCTTATGCCATGCTGCGACATCGTTCTTATGCCATGCTGCGACATCGTTCTTATGCCATGCTGCGACATCGTTCTTATGCCATGCTGCGACATCGTTCTTATGCCATGCTGCGACATCGTTCTTATGCCATGCTGCGACATCGTTCTTATGCCATGCTGCGACATCGTTCTTATGCCATGCTGCGACATCGTTCTTATGCCATGCTGCGACATCGTTCTTATGTCATGCTGCGACATCGTTCTAATGCCATGCTTCGACATCGTTCTTATGCCATGTTGCGACATCGTTCTTATGCCATGCTGCGACATCGTTCTTATGCCATGCTGCGACATCGTTCTTATGCCATGCTTCGACATCGTTCTTATGCCATGTTGCGACATCGTTCTTATGCCATGCTGCGACATCGTTCTTATGCCATGCTGCGACATCGTTCTTATGCCATGCTGCGACATCGTTCTTATGTCATGCTGCGACATCGTTCTTATGCTATGCTGCGACATCGTTCTTATGCTATGCTGCGACATCGTTCTTATGCCATGCTGCGACATCGTTCTTATGTCATGCTGCGACATCGTTCTTATGCTATGCTGCGACATCGTTCTTATGCCATGCTGCGACATCGTTCTTATGCCATGCTGCGACATCGTTCTTATGCCATGCTTCGACATCGTTCTTATGCCATGTTGCGACATCGTTCTTATGCCATGCTGCGACATCGTTCTTATGCCATGCTGCGACATCGTTCTTATGCCATGCTGCGACATCGTTCTTATGCCATGTTGCGACATCGTTCTTATGTCATGCTGCGACATCGTTCTTATGTCATGCTGCGACATCGTTCTTATGCCATGCTGCGACATCGTTCTTATGCCATGCTGCGACATCGTTCTTATGCCATGCTGCGACATCGTTCTTATGCCATGTTGCGACATCGTTCTTATGTCATGCTGCGACATCGTTCTTATGCCATGCTGCGACATCGTTCTTATGCTATGCTGTGACATCGTTCTTATGCTATGCTGCGACATCGTTCTTATGCCATGCTGCGACATCGTTCTTATGCCATGCTGCGACATCGTTCTTATGCCATGCTTCGACATCGTTCTTATGCCATGTTGCGACATCGTTCTTATGCCATGCTGCGACATCGTTCTTATGCCATGCTGCGACATCGTTCTTATGCCATGCTGCGACATCGTTCTTATGCCATGTTGCGACATCGTTCTTATGTCATGCTGCGACATCGTTCTTATGCCATGCTGCGACATCGTTCTTATGCTATGCTGTGACATCGTTCTTATGCTATGCTGCGACATCGTTCTTATGCCATGCTGCGACATCGTTCTTATGCCATGCTGCGACATCGTTCTTATGCCATGCTGCGACATCGTTCTTATGCCATGCTGCGACATCGTTCTTATGCCATGCTGCGACATCGTTCTTATGCCATGCTGCGACATCGTTCTTATGCCATGCTGCGACATCGTTCTTATGCCATGCTGCGACATCGTTCTTATGCCATGTTGCGACATCGTTCTTATGTCATGCTGCGACATCGTTCTTATGCCATGCTGCGACATCGTTCTTATGCCATGTTGCGACATCGTTCTTATGCCATGCTGCGACATCGTTCTTATGCCATGCTGCGACATCGTTCTTATGCCATGCTTCGACATCGTTCTTATGCCATGTTGCGACATCGTTCTTATGCCATGCTGCGACATCGTTCTTATGCCATGCTGCGACATCGTTCTTATGCCATGCTGCGACATCGTTCTTATGCCATGTTGCGACATCGTTCTTATGTCATGCTGCGACATCGTTCTTATGCTATGCTGCGACATCGTTCTTATGCCATGCTGCGACATCGTTCTTATGCCATGCTGCGACATCGTTCTTATGCTATGCTGTGACATCGTTCTTATGCTATGCTGCGACATCGTTCTTATGCCATGCTGCGACATCGTTCTTATGCCATGCTGCGACATCGTTCTTATGCCATGCTGCGACATCGTTCTTATGCCATGCTGCGACATCGTTCTTATGCCATGCTGCGACATCGTTCTTATGCCATGCTGCGACATCGTTCTTATGCCATGCTGCGACATCGTTCTTATGCCATGCTTCGACATCGTTCTTATGCCATGTTGCGACATCGTTCTTATGCCATGCTGCGACATCGTTCTTATGCCATGCTGCGACATCGTTCTTATGCCATGTTGCGACATCGTTCTTATGTCATGCTGCGACATCGTTCTTATGCCATGCTGCGACATCGTTCTTATGCTATGCTGTGACATCGTTCTTATGCTATGCTGCGACATCGTTCTTATGCCATGCTGCGACATCGTTCTTATGCCATGCTTCGACATCGTTCTTATGCCATGTTGCGACATCGTTCTTATGCCATGCTGCGACATCGTTCTTATGCCATGCTGCGACATCGTTCTTATGCCATGCTGCGACATCGTTCTTATGCCATGTTGCGACATCGTTCTTATGTCATGCTGCGACATCGTTCTTATGCCATGCTGCGACATCGTTCTTATGCCATGCTGCGACATCGTTCTTATGCTATGCTGTGACATCGTTCTTATGCTATGCTGCGACATCGTTCTTATGCCATGCTTCGACATCGTTCTTATGCTATGCTGCGACATCGTTCTTATGCCATGCTGCGACATCGTTCTTATGCCATGCTTCGACATCGTTCTTATGCCATGCTGCGACATCGTTCTTATGCCATGCTGCGACATCGTTCTTATGCCATGCTGCGACATCGTTCTTATGCCATGCTGCGACATCGTTCTTATGCCATGCTGCGACATCGTTCTTATGCTATGCTGCGACATCGTTCTTATGCCATGCTGCGACATCGTTCTTATGCCATGCTTCGACATCGTTCTTATGCTATGCTGCGACATCGTTCTTATGCCATGCTGCGACATCGTTCTTATGCCATGCTGCGACATCGTTCTTATGCCATGCTGCGACATCGTTCTTATGCCATGCTGCGACATCGTTCTTATGCTATGCTGCGACATCGTTCTTATGCTATGCTGCGACATCAATTATTCTTAACTAGGTGAAAGGTTATAACAATAAACATGTCACACCCTTCAAATCTTTATATAGCCTCACTAAAGCAATATTTATAATTTATTAAAAAGCAATTATCATTAATAAATTAAAAAAAAAAACTTCTCCACATTTTTCTATAATTTTCACTCCTTTAGCCCAGCTTTTCTCTACCAACTCGGACTGAGTGTAGGATAAAACATACTACTTTCAAAGTTGACAGGCATTTATAGCAACTTTTATAGGATCAGGCATAGCCTTTCTCCTTTACTTTAAGAGATACCATTTATATTTTTAAAATTAGCTCATTTGGACATTTTTATCAACTTAGGTAAACTTTATTAATTCAATTTTTTATTTGAAACTTTTAATCAAAATCTTTTAAGGAAATTTTGGTGGAATTCAAATTTTGTAAACATAAAATTTGCAAAATACAAAAAACAATTTATCAGAAATAGAGCTGTAACTATCATTAAATTATTATTTTTGATAACATTATTTTGTGAGCAGATAGTTTTATGAATCAGTTTAGCTATATATATATATATATATATATATATATATATATATATATTGTTATACTAAAACTAAGTGAATCAAGATTTATTTCTTATATATTTTAATGACGCAAAATACATGCTAAAATATTCCTTAGTGATGGAATGGAGTTATTTTTAAAAAGAAATTCCATTTTAGTCATAATTTTTAATTAACTGAACAAGTTACCAATCTCGCTTAGCTATCTATGTATTTCTCTCACCCCCACTATGTTGATTTAAGTACTCTCTAATATATAATGTCTCTGTGAGCATTTAGAGAAAGAGTGACTTTTTTTTTTCAGTATTGCTTCTTAATTATTTATTTTGCCATCTTATTTACATAGTGTGTTCGTACTCATGTATATAAATGTTGATAGCTAAATAATAAGTCTCTTTACTTCTATATTATCCCTAAGAATAATATAAAAGTAAAGAGACTTATCACTTTTAGTTATGTAAAAAGAATGTCTAAACAGATGTCATAGTTTGAACTTTTGAATGAAATCAAAATGAAATAAACGAGTCATGGGTAGCCTAGTATATATATATATATATATATATATATATATGGGAAATGAAAAAGGAAAAATACCAAGAGATATTTTTTATATATTCATCAATGTTTTGTCTTTATTGTAAGACTTTCTCAGGATGATAATTTGAAGAAAAATGTCATGCAAGTACATCAAAATTTTAGGTTGACATGATGGGGTGATAAGGAAAAGTAGTAGCCGTGGCTACTGTGAGCGCTGGAGGAGAGTCCAGGCTGCGAGAAGTCAGTGGTGGCGAAGAATGAAATGAATATGGAAAGCTTTGAGTGGGTACCATTAAGGCACCACTGACTTCTCGCAGCCTGGACTCTCCTCAAGCACTCACAGTAGCCACGGCTACTACTTTTCCTTATCACCCCATCATGTCAACCCAAAATTTTGATGTACTTGCATGATATTTTTCTTCAAATTATCATCCTGAGGAAGTCTTACAATAAAGACAAAACGTTGATGAATATATAAAAAATATCTCTTGGTTTTTTCTTTTTTCATTTCCCATTACGTCGGATTACTCTCATCCTTCCTTTCTCATATATATATATATATATAGATATATATATATATATGAATATGAATAAGAAATTGACTTCCTAACTACTTCCAAACTTACAGCACCTGGCATTCTTAAATGGTCACCCATTTTAGTAGTGACTAGGTTCGACATTGCTCTACTTTGGTGATCCAACAAAAATGTGATGTAAGCACTAAGTTAATACCATTAGACAGTGAAGTGTTGGATTTCAAGAAGCTGCAAGATTAGGTTGTAGCATAGTTGAAACTTCTGAGACAACTTGTCACGCTCAGATTACTGTCTTCAGATTTTCTTTGTGCTTACTGCATTCAAACCTAATTAGAATAAAACACTAATCTTTTGTTTTATGTGTGCATACTTTGATAGAGTGGTGTAAGCGTTTCAGTTATATCACCTCTAGGCAATGGAAGCTTGTAAGTCTAGTTTTTAGATTAGAAAATAGAAAACTATTTTTTAAATTTTTTTTTTTTATATATTACTCAAAATGTACTCATCTGGTAGCACTGAAAATGTGGATTTCAATGTCTTATCTCGTCTAGAGTTAGAGAAATTAGACTGATTCTAACGTTTCCCCCTCCTTCTTTTCATACATGTGTACCAAATATGATCACATAACCTCCAAAGCTCCTATTTTGTTAGTGTATTCTGTAACTTATGTGTTTGTATCCTGGTTTAAAAGGTCAATCTCATTGGGTTTTTTTGTTTTCACCTGCACCAGTCTGGAACAAGACCACCTGTTCTGAGCACTTTTATCCATGCATGCATTGCATAACACCGACCACACTGACATTTGCCGAGGAGTCATGATGACTTGGCAATTCTTGGAATTGATCTAAGTTATGATACTATCATAAATCAAATATTAAAAATGCATCAGATGGGAGAATTAAGAAATAAAATGATGTTCACGCGATCCTAAAGCATTCCGGATAAGTTCATACTGTATTTGAATAGAAATTTTTTTTATATTTACATGAAATCAAATAGTTTTTAAATCAATATTTAAGGAAACAAAAGCCACAAAAAGTTAAAATAATTACTAAATAAGATTTCTATGAATTGTTGACCCCCCCTCCCCCATTGTTTACAGAAAAAAAATAGTATTTCCTTTTTTTTTTAATGGTGATAAAAAAACCGTAATTATCCATGTAATAAGTCAGTTATTTTTATGTTCACAACCAAATTTCAAATGGACTCAAAACAGGATTATTTGAAGTAAGGTAGTCATTAGGAGGTTGTGTGAACTGTCAGCAACGTTGAGCATCATAAAGAGGTTGATTTTGAAAGAGGGGCCACTATGTGTGTGTGTGAAAAGGTACTGAATTTTTAAAGAAGGTACTTTTCTGATATTTTGACAACTTAGAACCATTTATTCGATAAGATTTTTTACTTGTTATTAAAAAAACATTATATTTCAATGAAACAATGTTTTCATTTTTTTTTTTTAATTTCTAAAAGTTTGCTGTTATAAAACAAAACAAAAATAAACTGGGCAATCTTTTGTTTTAGATCAAACGAAATATGAAAACACGTAGTTGATCAAGCACACATCAAAATATCATCCAAAATATTACACCAATTCAGAATATGAAGGTCCAGTCTCTTCTATGCAATATTCATTAAATAACAGAACCCAACCATCAAATGTTTAACTGAAGAACAGAATGCAGTGTTGCAATATGACCTTCGTTAAGCACAGAAAACATTTTGATGGTCAAGCATGTTGGTATTGGAAACTTTGTAAAAAAATACAAAAGTATTTAAATCGATTGGTCCTTCCAATATGCACATCTGATATTGGTTAACTTCTAGCGATTATATATTGGTAGGTCGATGTCAATACCAAACCAACCATAATGAGTAAGGTTGGCATTCAAAGCAAAGTGATTGCAAATCGGTTTAACCATATTTGCTCTGTGGTACATTGATCACCCCATTCAAATAAGTGGTAACAATTTCTGCCGTTGAAATTGACAAATACATTCTTCTTTTTTCTGGAGATTTTGACATGCTGCCATGATTTGATTTTACGTAACTAAAACGAAAAATTGTCAAAAATAATTGTATTCAGTTAATGACAAAACGATGGAAATCAGAATCAAACAAGCGCAAAGTTTCAACTTTAGAATGACCCGAGTGTATTGCTCAAGAATATCATCTTCTATATGTGAGTTTTGTCTTCAATTTATGAAGAGATCAATTTTAGAGTATATATGAATCTAAAAATTGATTGTTAAAAACATGAGATTAAATATTGACGGTGAGAGTTTCATGCCAACAGCAATAAACAGACCATGTCCTGCTTCTGGTCTGACGGGATCACTTTCGGTCCAAAATGCTTCATATTGATATCAAAGGCTCATAAAATATTTTAATACATTTAAAATATTTCTTATTTAGTTTACAAGAAGTAAGGTAATTTTTTTAAGAAAGAATTTTCTCTTCTCTTAAAATAAATAATATTTTGTGCTCTTTCTCTTGTCAATTAAATAAAACAAATTAATGATCCGAATCGTATATATTGTAAGTTGGAAGGCATTCACAAAATGTCAAACCTCAGCATGAGATACAAAGACAATAAATGAAAATAATAAGAAAATAGACACTAAATATATATCTTATTCACTGATATGTGTGTGTATATATATATATATAGAGAGAGAGAGAGAGAAAGAGAGTGATAGATAGCAGTAATAGTTGTGTCTTTTCACTCAGGAATAAGTGTAATGGACATTGTCAAGTTTCTCAACCTACCAAGGAATCTTGTTTATTGAGCGAAAAATTTAATATGATGTTTCCAATAATTCTAAAAGATTTCCCCCGTCACTTAGGAAACATAACCTGCTGAGAGATGAAATGATATAAGGTCAATTAAATGTGGAAGATGGTGTCTTTTTGACTATCAAAGTCATTTACAACAATTCCTGTGTCTTTTTAACACTTCAGCTAATCGGGAGGTACCAGAAAAAACAAAAATCAAATTGCCTAAGAAAATAAATGGGCATCACAAAATGTAACAAGATTAAGAGAGTAAGTCAGTCATCCTAAAAAACCTGAATCTCCTAACAGAAATCCATGAAAGCGAAGCAACGCGTCAAACGATGGCACTGATCAACAATGTGAAACACAAAAATTCTCGTCTGTGGAAGTATTTTCTCTGATGAATAGAATTTTGAGTGTTGGATCTGCAGGTGCCAAAATTTTGTTTCATTTCTATTTTATAATAAATATATTGGGATCAAATTTTAAAACAAATCTTGAGATGGAGTGTGATTCGCTCTTAAAAACCAGCAACTAATAGTACCTACAAAAGAATTCTAGCCCAATGAAGTCTTCTATGATACAAAGAATTTCAAATAAGACCAAAGAAGTTAACAGCAGAAATGACTGTTGGATCTGAAAAGACAGGCTACAGATTTCTGTGCTCATCCATACCAAATGTCCTACCTCAATCATGCAAGTCATGTGCAGTGATGGTGACATCATGCTTTCACATTTCTTCAGAAATGCTCCAAGGCTAAATCAATGCAGGTTTCTTACATACAAATCACATTGAAACTAAGGTTCTCATAGGATCATCAAAGTTAAGCAATATTGAGCCTGGTTAGTATTTACATGGGTGACTGCTTGGAAATACCAGTTTAAAAAATGTTGCCACATTTAAATTTTATAGCAAATTTATTGGTGTCAAATTTTGACATTTTTGTCCTAATTTATCAATACCGTCCTATACGTCAGGAAATACAATAAAGAATATAAAATTGTCAAAATTTCAAGTAAAGACAATCAAAAGAATCAATAAAAAAAATCTAAGAATCATTAATACTTAACAAAAGTGTGGTAACATTTTTGACGCCATATTTCGGATTTCTATTTGCGGATAAGGAGAAAGAGTTGACATAATAGAAAACTTTTTGAGAAAGAGATTAGAAAACTTGTAAGGTAAAAATAAAAAATATAAAAAGTGGTATTGTTTCAACCCCCCCCCTTCCCCATATTATTCCTTCACCTTTCTTTAAAAAGTAAACAAATAGATTAAAAAAAAAAAATCCCTCATTGTCTCAAATGCAACAATATATAAAATCCTTCTAAAAATTTACTTTTTATATTTTATTCTTTTGCTTCTTTTTATCCCACCAACTCTTACATCCAAGAGAGAAATATCACAAGTGAGTGGCTAGGACAATATTTTGTTTGAGGAGAGAAGAAAAAAAAAAAAAGATTGGGGAGACTTTTTGCCACTCATTTTCTTTTCCTTTTCCCCAGCCACCCCCCACCCAACTTAGAAAAAAAAAATATCAAGAAAATCAGGATAGTTGTTAGTCCATTCTCAGAGTAGTCCAAAGTTATTTTGAAGGAGGGAGACTTAGCTCTTTGTGAAGGGTCAGAGTTGAAAGAGCTCATTGTTGGTTTGTTCAGATTTCTGCAGTGTGGACTGCACTTGTTTAGTCCGTGATCGGATCACCAGAACTGGGGGGGAACAGTCATTGCCAAAACTGATGCTTTTGGACATGGAATTCACAGACGAAGGCTTACAGCGTCTTGAAGAATTATTGCTCCAGGATTCCCTGAGAGGAGACTGATGGGCAGACAAAGAAACATCTTGTAAGCTGCAGGTGAAAAAAAAAAAAAAAATTAATAATGAAAGAAAATAAATAAATTAATTAAAAAAAAAAGCATCTAAAAGTTAAAATATATTTTAAATCAAAAACAAAAAAATTAAAAAAAGCATCTAAAAGTTAAAATATTTTATTTTAAATCAAAAACAAAAAAATAAAAATATCACAAGATAAACACAAACATAATTTGTGGATTATTTGGACTAATATTCTCGCCTTGGTTGTGATATTTACAACGTTTTGCCCGATGTAACCTCCGACTGTCTTCAGGTACATCTTTATGAACTTGGGAAACTGGACATAATTTCAAACTTGGTGTAGATTGTTCTCATTCCGTCACTCATGTAGACAAAGTAAAAGTGTTAGTTTATGTTATTTTAATTATTATTGCCTGAAACTTCAACCTCTAGAAAACTGTCACTTAGAACAGATTGTTAACCTATGCTGTTAACCGTTACATCATGGGTCCATGTGGACAATTCTAATATGAATATCTGGGAGCCTTGAACCTAAACTTGTCAAAAGGTGTACTATTATGACTTATGACTATAGAATTAGTATCATTTTTTTTAATTGCAATTTTCATAAAGTTGTTCTAATTTATTATTCATAATTATAAGATTTAAGTAATAGTTTCCAACACATTCGAACAAACAGCTTGCAGCACATAATTGACATCCATAAGCCATCTTAGCAGCAATGCTTGGTTTGAGAGTTTAAACATTTCATATTCCTACCATTTTGCACTTGTGATTTACACATTGTTAGAATCGGACAGTAAACTTGACTGCTAGTTTTAGGAGGGTTATGTTCCTGCCCCCGATATGGCACAGCTCCCCCACTCAGAGACTAACAGCATCATAGTTTTAGTAGTATATAGATTTTTAGCATCTATTCAATAAAGTATATATTTTATAAAGAATACAAGTTCCCAAATTTAACATTAAGATTTTTTTTTTTAAAGTGGAAGCTTGATTGAAGTTTTGATTACATATGTTGCTGTAACTTTTTTTTTTATTATTATTGTGTTGTTACTGTTTAAAGTGGCTATATAATATTTACTGACAACATTTTAAATCATGAGACAAAAAAAAAAAAAAAAAAAAAACTCAAACTATGAAGACCTCCAGAGCCCTGCTTAAACCATCCATTCTGTGGTGGCCCACTGCAGGCTTGGAGAGTTCAAAGGTAAGTAGTATCAATTCTGCTGAAGAAGGCTATTTAAGAAATCTCAGAGAAATACAAAAATGAACAACATTGTCCAAAAACACTTATAAGCTAATAATTATTTTCCTCAAAATCCTAAAATTTTGTTAAGAATTTTATTTTTGAGAATCAAATTTATTTAAAAAAAAAAAAAAAAAAAAAAAAAAAAATTAATAAATCATTTGTCTTTGAATGGATTCATTCAAAGGAAAATCACATTCTAGATACAAAAACTGAAACGCATGTACAATGCATAATGGCGAGCAAAACGTTTTGAAACAGCCTATCAGGTGTTACTCAAACACAACATCATACGCCCCATGAGAATGAATCTGTCATAAGGTCTATCACCCCAGAAGTAGCCAACAGTTACAGATTTGTGTTCAAATATTGATTTGGTTTATTTGTTTTATAGCATATAAACCGTTAGTTCAAATAACTAAATTAGCACCACCTGTTGGCAGTTAGACTTCACCCTTTCAGGAGTGATAGGACATGGGAGAGACAATTTCTATAACCTTTGAACTTCTTCATTTGATTTAGTTAGAAATATAATCTGTGAATGATAATCTATGTATTTTTTACTGCAATCAAAGTATAAAAGGTCACTTGTGAAACATGATTGTAAATAACTAAAAGAATACCCGTCCTAGGACAGGTAAAATTCCCTAGACAGAACAGTTTTGCACCACTTTTATGTCCTCTTACGAAGATATAATTAGGTATCCCAAACTGATTTTTTGTTTCAATATACAAAAATTTTTTTTTAGGTATGCAGATATAGTGATGCAAGATATAAAAAAAATCAAATTCAATGCAACTCTGAAATATCTAAATTTTCAAACCAAAGGTTGTGCTCATAGTATGCCCCCATAAAACCCTTTAAAATACCCCAAACAAGCTGAAATTTGGGGAAAAAATATATTAAAGTATTGATATCAAATATCTAGTTGAAATTTCACATAAATCTGAGCTATCTGAATTTTCACAACCGGCTTAAACCTGTTTTGTATAAAACTAAATATAGCCCACATTTGGACCCATTAAGCCTAGCAGCTTTGTTCCAAAATTCATGATTGGTTAATTAGTTTAGGAGAGAATCCTGTACATACAAACATACCTAACTTTATAAAGATTAATAAATAATGGATAAAAGATCCCTCTAAATCTATATGGAGAATGTGATTTTCCTTTGAATGAATTCATCCAAAACAAATGATTTATTAAATTTAAAAAATAAATCTTATTTTTGCATCAAATTTGTTTCTAAGGTTGCTTGAAAAATGATTGGATCATTCTACCGCTCCAGAAAGTACTTGACTTCTTGATGCAATCCTCTACCTGTATAAGAGTCAGATACATCGTAAGATGGAGTACTGCTGCCACATCTGGGGAGGTGCCGTTCAGATCATCCTTTCTTGCCTTGACAGAGTGCAAAATCGACTTGACAATCTAGTGGGGATTATCTCTTCTGTTCCCTACAACCCCATTTCTCACAGAAGAGACGTTGCTAGTCTTTCTCTACTCTATAGTTATTTCCATGCTAGGTGCTCGACTGAACTCCAATCTCTGGTTCCTCTTCATAAGACATTCACAGAACTCGTTTTCTAACACCACTGAAAAAAACAAAAAAAACTTTCATTTCTTCTACTGTGTACCTAAAACCAAACGGAATTTCTATGAACAGAGTTCCTTTTCAAAAACTCCCCATAATAAAATATGCTGGGACTGCTTCCCTGCTTACTACAACATGGTCATCTTCACGTCCAATGTTAACAAATACTTGTCGAGCCATCCTCTTAGGTAATCAAATTCTGTCCATCCCACTCATCATTTTCAATCCTCTCATAGTATTATCCATCATCCAAATGACAATCTCGTTAACCCTTATCCTTGAGTGGTTTCTGGCCTTGGTAAGAGGTGACTCATTAGTACGAAAAAAAGTTAAATGTTAGGGAATTAAGGTTAATTCAGAATCAAGCAAGGTAAAGCAAAGAAGCCATAGAATCAAAGCATTAGAAGCAGATTTGAGATTTCTTTTTAATTGATACAAAAATAAACTATATATATATATCTTTAAAATAGTAAAAATAGTTAATAAAACGCTTTTATTAGCTATTTTATATACATTTATATATATATATATATATATAGTTGTCTGTATATGGTTTTGCCCAGGTGGAGAAAATAGTTGTTTATTTTCCCAAATATTGGGGGGGGGGGGGGGACTTTAAAGAATATTGTGAAATACAAGTATCAACAAAGGCCTCTTGTAGCATTTTATAAAAACATACTAAATAGTTTTTCACAAACAAATTATTGTCCCTTCGGTTGTGATATCCAAATAGTTTAAAGAAATAATTAAGTTAAAAAAATATAATTGTTTATCTGAAGTCTGGTACAAATAGGAAAATGTTGAAGTTTCTTTTTAGCAATTTCTTAAGCGGCTGGATGGTGTTGTTTAGGTCATAAACGAAAAATGGTACCAGTCAAACAAACTTCCTAGCCGGAATAAGTATTTTCTGAAATAAAGCTAATTACATAGTTTTAGTGTAAAAAAACATGCTGCATGATGAAAAGAAAGAAATGAGTAGTTAGAATAAAATATCGATTTATCAGATGCAATGCTATTGAAAGTTTAATTTTATTATTACGGTATCGTTTGGTCATTAAACTATTAATAGTTTTGTTGAGGGACTAATTGTTTTAATCAATATTTAAAGAATTATTGGATGTAAATAGCTTCCAAAACTTTCAATCTTTTAATACATGAGGATTTGCTAAGAATTTAAAGCCAGTTTAAATGACTTTCTATTTGACAGTTTAAATGTTTCCAAATTCCTTTCAAATGTTGAAAGGTTATAAAGTAATTCCTCCTTTTTTTTCAACTATTTAAAGACGAAAAGGTTTGATTTGTTGTAAGAAACCGAGATGCATTTTGGTAGATTTGATTTCATAACTAAATTATCTTTATAAATAGGATTTTTTTAAATTTGTTTAATTTTATGCTATTGCATTTTTTTATTTCAATAAATATTCGATTAATATTAAATAAATAAAAAAATAATGTATGTCACATAGAGGCGAGAAACAGACACAAGTGGTCACAATTTTATTGATATAGAGATTAATATATATATATATATATATTTTAGAGGTGAAAGATGAGAATAAATTGTAAAGATACAATATTTATTAAAAACATCAAAAGTTCAGAGCAAGGAGCTTCATATTCTTAATCCATGGATTTTCAAAGATAAACTCTTCTCATCAGAGGATAGGGAAAAGCCGATAATGTAGTTGTAAATATTATCGGCATCATTTAACTTTGAAAATTTTATATAAAGTAGAACAAAATAGAAAAAATTGAATGGATGGATCAAACATTATGGGACAAAAAGGTAATTCTTTGCCATTTTGGGGGCTTTTGACCCCCTGGGGGCGCAAACCAGATTTTTTCCAGGGTCAGCGATACTTATTTTCTATTAGGAACAATTGCCTCCACATTTTGGCCAAGTTTCAGAGAAATTGAATGGATGGATGAAAAGTTATGGGGCAAAAAATGTCATTTTTTGCCATTTCGGGGCCTTTTGACCCCCTGGGGGGCTAAACAGATTTTTTTTCAAAAATTGGAGAATGTCACTTTCTAACCTGACCAAAGTTACAACTTCATGCAAAATTTCAGAGAAATTCAATGGATGGTTGCGGAGAAAAATGGAAAAAAATGATCCTTTTCTCCCATAATGTTTGGTTCATCCATTCAATTTTTCTGAAACTTGGCCAAAATGTAGAGGCAATTGTTCTGGATATAAAATGAGCATCCTTGACCTCAGAAAAATTCTGGTTTGCGCCCCCAGGGGGTCAAAGGAGGGGGGGGTAAAAAATGCCCCAAATTGCCCAAATTTATTGCATTTTACACTCGCCACATATAGAGGGGGACCACGCACGCACATCTTGTTATTTTTGTTTTGACGTGTTTTGGATATCATCCACCCTGACTTAACGCCCTCATCTCAACATACGAATCTTTTCCTTTTGGCCCTTACTTTTGTTCTTTATTTCTATTTTGTTCTACTTTATATAAAATTTTCAAAGTTAAATGATGCCGATAATATGTACAACTACATTATCGGCTTTTCCCTATCCTCTGATGAGAAGAGTTTATCTTTGAAAATCCATGGATTACGGTTTTGAGGCTCCTTGCTCTGAACTTTTTATGTTTTTAATAAATATTGTATCTTTACAATTATTTATTTTCATCTTTCACCTCTAAAATTGATTGCTTTATTCAATATATTGAGCTTTATATTATCACGATAGATTATTATTATTAAACGATAATTCAATTATCGTTATTTAATTCAACATTTAAATATATGTATATATACACACACATATATATATATACATTATATGTATATATATACTATATATGTATATATATATATATAATTTAATTCAACATTTAAATATATATATATATATATATATATATATGAAGGAAGAAGTAGTCCATTGTCTTTATTCATTTGTACTGCTATTTCCGATATAAAAAGGTTTTGATTTTTTTGATTTTTGCATATCTGAAGAAGGTACTGAATATAATGAAACGTTATATCAGACGAATAAAGCTTTTCATGCATAAAAATATTCTCATCATCTTTATATTATATTTTATGGTTTTATATTATATACTTATACAATAATATATTATGTATATATATATTCGTTTCCGTATTTACTTCAATGCTCAGTAGTAATATGAAAATATACTAATGGCAAGCAAACTATATAAAACGTTTGTGTTTCAGTCCAAGGAGTACATCAGTTAAAATGTTTGTGTAGCTTGCTTACCACAAGTATGTTTTCATACTATAATATGTATGTGTATATATATATATATATATATATATATAAGGTTAGTGGGAGAGAATCCCATCAGAGTGCTCGATTATTAAGAAAAATAAGAGCGTAATATTTATTAATGTTTATATTACAGAAGATCAGAACATTACCCTTAGTTAGGATTTGAAACTGACAGTACCGATGTTGTTCTTATCTTCTGTAATACAAACATTAATAAAATATATATATATATATATATATATATATATATATATAATAAAAAAGACAAACTAAAAACAACACCCGGAAATGTATGAATCGATATTTCACCTATACTTTCATAGGCTTTTTCAAGATACATGATATGGGGAATTTGTGAATATACATATATATATATATATATATATATATATATATATATATATGCATACAGCTGTATATCGGTGGATAGTGGGAGTAAGAGTCTAAAGATGCATATAAATGAGAAAGGAGGGTGGGAAGTGATGTGTGGTAATGGGGTGGTAGTGGAAGGTTCTCTAAGATGCGGGTGGTCATGATGCTCAATGACAGGAGAAGCGGGGCAAGTATGCATTGGAGAGTGAGATGGAAGGTTTGCAGGCATATTAGTCCCAGTCCAAAATAACACCAGTCATTCCCTGGAAGTGACAGGAGAAAAATATGCATATTTTTTTGTAAGGAAATGTAAATGGATTTGAATTTTTAAATGAAAAAAAAAAAAAATATTATTCTGAGATCAACAATTTGAAAATATATTTTTTATTTATGTTTATGAAAGATGTAGAGTTTAAGTGATGTCATATATGGTGTTATACTAAACCTGTTCCTTTCAAAAGTTAACAGAACTGGATTATTGAATTGACACTTGGTCGGGGGAAAAAAACAAAAAAAAACGTTATTTTCTATTGCTTTCTCACTCTTAAGAGAAAGCATGTTGCACTGAATCTCATCTCTCATGAAGAAACTAGTGACTTGAAGAAAAACACATTAAGTTAGTTGCATCAAATTCAAAGCAGTTATCTAATTTGATAAAAATGAAGGAAAAAAAAAGCATGCTGAAAATTCGTGAAATTAAAAGAATTAAAGGGTTTTAATATTAGTGAAATTACATTCTTACATTTATTTGGATTAATATCTACATCCTTATCATCCGTTGAATAGCACATCACATAGAAAAGAAAATCGTCAACTAAGATTTATTACCATTACAGGAATACCTGTTCCGTCGAAAACAAGAGAAATGTTAATGAATTAATTAAGCTTAAAGATATTTTTATATCAGAATAAAATTTATTTACATTCAAACAATTAACGATTTACATCACCAGTTTGTGCGTGATCGAAGAAAAAAATTAAAATGTATCGCCCTGTACAGAAATTGAACTCCCGGTTTTTAGATTATGAGATTTTTGTAACAGTTGACAATGAAGGGTGAATGACACATAATATTTTGTAGTGATCAGACAAACATCTCATTATGATTAGGTTAATTGTTTCAGAGCTTTTCAGTGATCCCTACATCTCAACCCATTAAATGTGTTGAACAATTTGAGAAGAATGCTGCTCTCGTAACAGACAATTAAAACAAAAACACAACTGGTGGCCCCTCGCACTTAAACATTGTTCACCAACTTTTTCATATAGTGCAGTAATACTACTAGTATTAATATAACATTTTTGAAAGGACTACATTTTTCAAACGGTTACCTTTTTACTTAAAATTGGATTGTGAAATGATGGGAAAGTAGGTGATTCATAGTAAGTTGAAGATGACTACAATGTAGGTAATATAATATGTATAAGCTATATTTGGACGACAGGACAACAATCTTTTAAGATTTTTCAAAACAAAAAGTTCTAGTTGAAAAAAAAAACTGCATTTATAGTAGGTTGGTAATTTTGTTTTACGGTATATCAACCATTTTCTGGTTATTTAATGCCAAATCTAGTAATTTTGGTAAAAGTTGCTTGGCTTCAAGTTCTTAATATCTTCGAATAGATGTAAATTTCTTTATAATTCATTTCATACAGTAATTTCCAAATATCAACATGTATTCATATACTTTGATAATTTCTGGGTGCTATTTTACTTATAGGCCGATCAAGTTAATTGGTTTCATGTAAAAGCATTATTTTGTACTTACTCAGTCATATTTTATCTCTCACGCCCCGAAAAAGAATTTTAAAATATCAAGCAGAACTTTAATTAGAACGATTTTTCCATTTCCATAAGGGTTATATGAAATGGCGAGTCTGCGATTTTCGGAGTGGCCGGTTAGCTAACTAAGGGCAGATAAGTGTCGCGAAATTGGGTCCCCTAGGTCGCTGTTACCATGTAAATATGAAAAAAAAAAACAAAAAAAAACAAAGTTATATCGTGGAAAGTATCCCGGTGAACAAAGTAAAACTAATTTAATTTTCTATTTTTTAATTTAATAAATATATATTTTATTATTATTGCTTATGTGTTTCTTTCTTTTTATAATCCTAACGGAGTTAATGCCCTTGTCTATTCTACCGACCGCTCACAGCCCAAAATGTCGGCTCGGGCACAAATACAGGTTGAACATCGAAATGGAAAAATCGTTCTAATTAAAGTTCTGCTTGATATTTTAAAATTCTTTTTCGGGGCGTGAGAGATAAAATATGACTGAGTAAGTACAAAATAATGCTTTTACATGAAACCAATTAACTTGATCGGCCTATAAGTAAAATAGCACCAATTTCTGTATTTAAACAAAAAAATTATTTGTCAGATGTTTACATTTTTCCATACTGAACCAATTTTTTCATATTGTTTGTGCTTTTAGTTGATTTGTAGCATATCAATGATTTGTTGGTTTCATTCATTTTTGGTAGAAAACTTCATGATGTCAAGCTATCCATGATGTAAATATATGTTCATGTCATCCCTAGGTCAGATTCTATTCGAGATGAGATGGGATGGGATCGTTATAGGTACTACCACTTGGTCGATGTAGCCACGTGGTCACCCATATAAAATGCATGACAAACTTCTTCTTTCCTTGCTTTGATCTCTGATGTGACAACATTTTTGTTAGTCGCTGTCTCTGTTCATTACATGTGGTGCAGACCATTTCTTGAAACCAAATCTCTACAAACGTTTGGTAAATCTGCTTTTCATGTATCTACATATTAAGAAGCTTTGACATCTGTTCATATTTGGTGGCGGACTTTTAAACAAATAAATCCTGTTGCATTTTATAAGTTTTAGTTTTTTTAGTTTGCATGTTTATCTCTTTTTTTTTTTTTAGAATAAAAAGATAGTAATATCATGAAAGGTTTTTGAGTAAGACAGATACCGGAAGAATACAGAGATTGTCTGAAATGTAGTGATAATAAAACATCAGTTTGAATTCTAAACAGATTTGGAATTTCTGTTGTCAATTCAATAATTAAAAAATTATCTTATTGATTTTTTTCCTTAATAGAGCAGTCTCATAGTTTAGAAATGTTTTGAATTAACAAAACATTAAAAAAACTCATTTTAAAATACAGAATGCTGACATACAATATTTTTGTTTCAGAATGCTAACGATTATACATATTTTCATTTCTAAATATATTTTTTATTTAAACCATATCCTATGTTATCCACTGTTGCTAGATGGGAGAATCTTTTTTTCTAAATTTCAAATCAATTTACACAGTAGTTTTGGAGTTATATATATATATAAGAATAAAAATAACAATTGGATAAATTACAATATTTATTAATTCATCAGATATTCAGGCAAGGAATATAAAAAGTTTTTTTTCCTTAATCCATGGATTTTCAAAGATAAGCTCTTTTCATCAGAGGAGAAAAATCAGTAAGATAATGTATTATTGGTAGCATATATTTTAAAACATAAAAGTTGTAAACAAAACAAATCTTCAATGAAAGCTGGGTAGAAGATAAAATGTGTCCATGTAATCATCCTGGGATCAATCAGAGATAAGTTGAGCATTCAGTTATAATCTATTATATTCCTTGCTTGAATATCTGATGAATTAATAAATATTGTAATTTATCCAATTTTTATTCTTACATTAATGCTCTATCCATTATATCGAGCATACTCTTATCACGATAGGATCTAAGATAAAGATAAAAAAATGTATCTTTGTTGTTTCATTTATATATATTACATATATATATAATTTACAATAAACAAATATATTAGTCATAGAGTTTACCTATTATGTACATTTCATATCTAATAGAATCTTAGAGGAATGAATATTTTTCCCCCCTGGCTACATTTGTTGTTCAAATAATTTTTCATGGTTGATGTGATTCGGTTAACGTTCATATATAGAATCCTTGTCTGATCAATGATTTTCAAAAATGTTTATTTATTTTCATGTCAACATTTTGACACTAGTTTATCTTGTTCAATAGTTTCAAGAAAAGAGAAAAAACAATTGAACAAGAGAGATGAACTAATGTCAAAATGTTGACATGAAAATAAACCCATAAATGTCTTTGAAAATCATTGACATTTTCAACCAGGAAAAATTATTTGAATAACAAAAGCTGCCAGAAAAAAAATTCATTTTTGTCAGAATATTGCAATAGATGGATACAAAATGTAACAGATAAACCCAATAAACATTTATGACAACATTTATTTATTGTAATTTCATATTAACATTTTACTTTATTTCTTCAGAAATTAAAAACAAAGTTTTTTGTCTTTTTTTTTAACGATGATCAAACTTTGATTTTATTTCTTTTAAGATAAAGGAGATTGCTGGATTGAAGAAACTCAGAAAGAAGGAAATTAGTCACTAATCACATTTATCATCGTTTTCATTTGAAAATTACTTATAATTTCAGTTCTTTGAAAATAGCGGCTAAGATTTGTATTATTAAAAAAGAAAACAGAAAAAGGATGTTGGTGTTAGTCCAAATAAATGAAAGAACAATAAAGTGGTTATGTTAAGCAATGTGAATGGATGAAGATATGGGTCAGTGAAAGATTTGGAAAAACAAAAACAAATTTAGGGTTATCTATTGACTAAGTAGATAAGTGATTATATATGTATATATATATATATATTTATCTCAGTCGATATACCTTAACAATCTGCTTCTTGGTAACCGGGAAGTTGGAAGGGTGAACTGATATTTTGGAAGAGACAAGGATCATGTCCAGATTTTTTTTCATTTTGGCTGAAAACAAAAACAATGTAAAAAAAAATATTGAAAAGAAAAAAAAAAACGGATAAAAATTCTTGACCAATATAAAATTGATCGTGCCATAAACAAAAGGAAAAATAAAAAAATAAAAAAATGTTAATTTTAGGATGATGGGATTATTAATAAAACTATCACAAGGTCAGAAAATTAAAATTCTCTGAGAAAAAAAAAGTTTTGTTCCAATCCAGAGTGTCCTTTTTGGAGGAGCTGGATTTTCCCCTCATTAAAAACTGACCTTGTGTCTAACTGCCATCGTGGGGAGGCAAGTAAATAGGAAACAAAAAACAACAAATTCGCACCAATTTAATTTTATCTACTTTTTTTTCAGGTTTGTTTAAAATCTCAGTGTAAACATGCACTCGGCTGCATGTTTTAGTTGTACATGCGAATAGCAGACGTTGCAGGTAATAGATGCTTGGCCAAAGGACAAAGGTGGGGGGGGGGGGAGACACAGACGGAATTGAAAATAACTTTTATTTTATATAGGGTCACGCAGAATCTTATTCCTCTTTGAAAAAAAGTAAGTGCCTCATAAAAACAAGGAATCATGCTGAGTCTGTCTTACTTGAAAAAAGTGATGTTCTTAGATGGGCTCCGGATAAACCCCTTTGAGTGGACACTAGCTGGATATTATCTCTAGTGGATATCTCAAGTAGCCAGTACTTTGGTGGTCAAATGGTGACCATTGAGAAAGATCAGAATCTAAGATTTCCGGTCAGGAGGGGAAAGAGTTAGAGCCGGCCCTTTGAGAGCTGGTAGTCAGTTGGAGTTGGATGTTCGAGGGGGCAGTTGGTTTTCGGTGGTCCTCGGAAACAGAGGGTCTGTTGTGTCAGGCTGGACTTATGTTTTATTTGGCCGAGATAAAAGATCTAATTTTGCAAGTCTGCTATTCAGCCTGAGAACACAAGTATCATTTGTAACCCTCAAAAAAATAAACATGTTCGTTGTTTTTAGACTGGAGTTGTGGTTTTTGTTTGGAAGGAGAATTCCTTTGTTACAGCACTGACCGAATCGAACAACAACTTTGGACGGGCACAACGAGTGGGACGATCGCGGCCAGTGCAGTGAACGCACTCATACATGTTCATAAAAGAAAACAAATCTGAAAAGTACAAAAACTTTATTTCTAAATTACGATAAATGTTTGTTCTTTCAAAGTATTAAATGCTTAATTCTAATTATTGAAAAAGGTTTGTATTTTATTTTTAATTAGACAAATGCAGAAAATTAATAAATAAAAATAAATGTTTAAAAAATGTTATAAAATGAAAAAAAACTTTCTTGCCATCAGAAAGTCATCCGAAATTTCTTAGACCCATCACAAATAAATATATAGAGAAATTCAGCTTTGTTTATAAAAATGGTAGCGGTCATATCACTTGCACAGGTGCAACAAAGTTTACACCTCAGCGATACCAAGTTGAATTATTAAAACAATAATTTGGGGAAAAATCATTTTCTATTTATGATTCAAAAAGGTCAAACTAATCAAGCTGGATTATGCAAAACAATTATTTTTGACTGGCATGGGAGGTAGTTTTACAATTTAAACAGTTACTGGGTGCACTTGCTTCATGTCAGATAATCAGCTTACTTGTTTGAATTAAAAGGCGTGCTACTACCCGTAATAGACCAAGCCCCTACACTATGACTTGACTGGAGGCTCCTCCTACATGCGTGAAATGAAGGCTTTCATTGACTGACCAATGTAGTCCTATGGTTCTCAGGTGTCATCTAAGGTGGGTGGGGCTAGGGATGGGATTATAGGACAATTCATAGAAATTAGTCCTTTGAATTTATAAATGATTTCAAATGATAGGCTATCTTATATATAAAGTAAAGTGATTTTTCTCCTATTTCATTGACAAAATATGCAGTTGTTTCGTTTGCTTTCAATAACTTTTACATTTTATCTTTCTCGACATTTAAGATGGTCATCTATACAGGAAATCTGAGGAATTTTCGCTCTAAGACCTACTACCATTGCCACCCATGTTCACCAGGAAGTCTTCTTCATAGGGCACATATCTTTATAGCACAGTCATTATTTCATATTTTCCATCTTTGCTATTGTTTGTTAGCTATTCTACATTTTCCAGCTAAATATGGGATGCTCCTTTCACATACACCTCCTTTGGGAGAGGGAGATGGGTGATTGCACATTCCAAAGATTAGCTTTTACATTCTTGATTGATAGAATAACCGATAAGCAGATTGGCATTTAGCCAATACAGAGCATATTTGTCATAAACCGTTCCAATAAGTAATTCAACTATTTCATTCCATTAATTAATTTCAATCATCTCATAATATTCTTCATCATTAAACTAACAATCCATCCATCTCATTAACTATTCTCAAGTGAGTTTTGGCCTTGATAAGTGGTGACTAAAAAAAAAAAAAAATTGTTTACTTTTGCTTAGTGAAATTTGTTAATATTGCTAATGCGATTTATTTGAATTTAAAAAAGTAAACCTCCACAGGAGTACATACATTCTCATTCGTGAGTCATCTTTATTGCAAAGTTTTTGCACTTTTTTCTCAGTATCTCTGTATTCTGGTCGGTCACATCTGGTTATTTGTTCGATTTCAACAGAATAAATGCCAACATTTTGGAATTCATACATTTTAAAACAATGCAAATTGTATGCCTGACTGGCTAAGGATTATACAGTCATCATCATCAACATGTAATACCACTTTAGAACTAAACCCCAAAATTGTTCATTTTCATTTTGACTGATGGATACAAGGTGAATGAAGCCGAGTAAATATTATGAACAAACTTGTTAAGTCATTCAAAAAATTAAAGACTAATCCTATAAAGAAATTTGATAAGTATATAATTTTAACTAAGAAACATCCAAGTCAGATGATTTGAGATGTGTAAATACTGGATTCAAAAATTGGGAGTTGGGTGAAAAAACTAAAAAAGTTCAAACCCCAACAAAAATTAGCGACTTAGATTCAGAGTCAGCTGCAAAAAAAAATCTGATTCTGGGTCGTTTTTGTTGGTTTTTTTTTTCAATTTCTTTTTATATACTAATGAGTGTTCAGTTATCAAGGCTAAGAGTCAATCGAGGATAAGGATTAATGAGAAGGATAGATTGTCAGTTGAATGATGAATATTATAAGAGGATTGAAAATAAATTGAATGAACAAAATTTGATGTCGAGCACCGACCATGAAAATAGCAATAGAATTCTTTTTTAATACTAAATAAGTTACCACTTACGAAGATCAAAAGTCACTTGAGGATAAGTATCAATGAGATTGTCAGTTGGATGATGAACAATATGATGCGAGGATTTAAAATGATGAATCGAATGGACAAAATTTGATTACTTAAGTATTTGTTGACATTTGACTTCAAGATGACTATGTTGAAGTCTGCAGGGAAACAGTCCCATGTCAACGTGTTCCACAGATAGGAAGTTCTTGGAAAGAAACTGTCCATGGAAATTTCACCTGACACTAGTCACATGAAGGAAGAAAGGAAAGTTCTTTTCATTTGTGGTAGGAAGATGAGTTCTTGCTGTGAATGTATTACAAGGAGGAACCAGAGATTGGAGTTCAGTTGAGCACCTTCCATGAAATAATAAAAAAGAGATCACCCCCCCCCCCCATGAGATAGCTAAGTCGATTTTGTTTTTGTACTCTGTCAAAGTAAGAAAGAATGATCTGTGTCGTACTTCCTCAAATGTGGCAGCAATACTTCATCTTAGGACGTATCTGACTCATATTCAAGTAAACGATTGCATCAGGAGTCAGATACTTTCTGGAATCGTAAAGTGAGCCAACCTTTTTTCCAGTGACCTTAGCAACAGATTTGATGTAAGTCTTCCATTTCAGATCTGGAGTGAAAGTCAGTCCGAGCAGTTTATCAAAGCAAGAGGACTCCTGAAGGAGAGAACCATTCACTTAAACTGATACAAAACAAGGATCTGAGCATTGGTGATGAAAGGAGAGAAGCTTGGTTTTAGAGGTTGTCAAAATAAAACACCAACTTCTGCAAAACTTACTGACTCCCTATCTCTACAGGATTCTATTTTCTTGCTTCTTGAAACAATGACAATTTTTTTTTTTTTTTTGTAAATCTGCAGAAAAAATAAAAATAAAAACTGAAACAACACTATATACAATGCATATATTCCTCACTGCTCCATTTTCATGCACAACGATGATGCATGTGACTGTTGGAAGGCCATGCAAAACCTTTTACCCAAAACAAAGTGACTACACTGGAATGTCCTTAAAACAGCAAATTATCAACACTAGAAAACTTATTGAAAATAGTCAAAAACAATGTAGTGAAAAGGCAACATTCCACTGCAAAGAACTTTCCATTTTTCGTCTGTGTACCTAAAAACAAACAGAGCTTCCATGAACAGAGTTTCTTTCCAAGAACTTCCCATCTGTGGAATACAATACTATGGGCTTGCTTTCATGCTAACTCCAACATAATTGTCTTCAAGTCCAATCTCAACAAATACTTGTCGAGCCGTCCCCATAAGTAATCAAATCCTGCTCTTTTCACCCGTCGTTACCAATCATCTCATAGTATAGATCATCATCCAATTCAGAATCTCATTAACTCTTATACTCGAGTGACCTTTCAACCTTGATAAGTGGTGACTCATTAACAATAATAATAAAAGTGTTGAAGCATTGAAAGAGTCCATTAAAATAAATGGTTATATAAGAAATGCTTTCACTACTGCACCCACCGATTCTTCGCATTCCCCTACTTACTACAAGCAGGGATTAAAAGCATACAAGATATTGGCATTTTGATTTCATTCAAAAACCTATATCATACATTAAGAGTAAAATTATATCAGTTTGTATTTAATTTCTAGTTTATATTTTTAGTTCTAAGATAGCAACATCAAACTTTTGTTAAACACACACACACACACACACATGTATGTATGTAAACAACATAAGTCAACTTCTCAAAACATGGTTATTTTGATATAAATTCTGGAACCCATGCAAAACAGCAGGCCTTTGTACAGATTGAGCTTTTTAACAATATATAAGATTTCTTTTTGTTAGTTTTAATTAAGTGTTAGCTCCATCCCCAAAATATCTTTTATTTTTATTAAAAGTTAAAACATTTTCTCTAAGCATTGAAAATATTCATTTCTGTCCCCAAATCTGGACTCAAACCAAAATCCTTTCTTCACACCTAATATTAGCAGGACCTCCCATTTGAAAATTAAAATATCAGATTTGCATTGAATGTCATCCATAGTCATTTGACAGCAATTAGGCAACATTCCCTGAATTTCAATTTTTTTTTAAGACCCTTTAAGCTTAAACCTAAAATTTTAAACATTTTCTAGAATCAAAATCATGTAATGGATTTTGATCAAAACTAAAATAAGGATTCTAGACATTTAGTATTATCATATCTTGATTTTAATCTGTTTAAGGAATATAAAAGTGGTGGACAACTGTTCTTTTAAGGAAATTAATTTAATCCGTTATGAAACGGGTATTAAAGTTATATATATATATATATATATATATATATATATATATATATGCATTTGCTATGTCTAGCTACACTAATGAGTCGTGAAACAACAAAACAGCTGTCTGTGGATGATTATATTTTAGTCTGATATTGGTTCATAAATACATAATTTAGAGTCTAGAAAGTTTCTAAAATTTAAGGAGTCTTGAGAAGAAATTGAAATTTAGGGAATCTTGCTTAATTGCTGTCTAATGACTATGGATCAAATTTAATTTGAATCTGGTATATTTTAATTTTCAAATGGGAGGTTGTGCCAATATTATGCCACATAAAATCTCCTTTCAATACCCCAAAGCAACTGAAATTTGGGGAATATTTATTAATAAATATTGTTAAAATTTCACAAAAATCGAAGGTATCTGAATTTTTACAAAGGTCTTCCACTCCCTTTTTATCCTCTTTCCATAAGACTTAATTAAACTAAAAATAGCTCAAATTTGGATGCCTTACACCTCGCAGCTGTATTCCAAAATTCATACTGATCAGTTAATTAGTTTAGGAGTGAATCCTGTACATACAAACATATAAACATACCTAACTATATAAAGATAGCAATAAATTACTTTTTTTTAAATGAGGAAACATTTAGTTTAGGTGCTTTATATATATAGTTTATAAATATCTTCTTTCTATGATTTTATTCAGCCCATTATTTGCAATGTTTATTGTTAATCTAACCACCCTTTCCTTGTTAAACAAGGATACAAATGTGCACTATTACTGGTAATGGATTTCTTATTTTGAAACAAGTTACAGGAAGTAAAATAAAAAATTAGCTTTCTTGGCTATAACAGGATATGTTACCTTCCTGTAAACCATGAGTCAATAAAATTTTTATTTAAAATGATTTATTTCATAACCTCAAAGAATAAGCATGAACTACTATTTATTTACCTCCCCAGGAGGTTAGGCACAAGGCCAGGTTTATCTTACTCCCACAAGATGTGACCCAATGTCGTGTCGGGAAAGTGAGACTTGAAAAGCCAGCACATGAGAAGGTGAGCACTCTGGCCATTAAAAATTGGCTGGGCAGCCCCGTCGGCATTCCCCGGTAGGGGCGCCTCAGGCAGTAAGCAATAAACTTACTCCTCCTCAAAGAGGGGAGGCAAAGCCTGAGAGGGTGGACCTCCTAGAACTGCACAGGACAAACCCACAGACCGGCGGAATCAAGCAATGAAGGACAAGACAACACCGGTCTATAGGGTGTAGTATCCATCGAAACAGATACTACACTTTGATCTTGGCCAACAAACTACTAGATATAAACTGACAGGACACTTCCCAAAATGGGAACAATTATGAGAGGATAATGCACGTTTTTCTGAGCTGGAGGAAAAACATTATTTTGTATATTGATGAGGTGGGTGGTGAGAATCACAGAATTCAAATTTAAGCTCCAGTAACCCCAAACGAAAAACCTAACCCTAACCTCAAACGAAAAGGGGCATTAAATCCGAAAAACTGTTTTCTTTCTTCCACTTCTGTGCTACAATTGGAGCCGGGCTTAATTGCTAATGACTTACGTTTTCATCACCGTCGATCCATGTGTCGTCTGCTTTTTTCAAAATTGATTCATTAGCTTTTCATGAAATTTTGCATGAAGTCATGACTACGAGTACAGAAAATTGACTCGGCTGGATTTTTGTGAACACTCTTGTTTGTCCCTCAGTGTTGGTCGATTTTGAATTGGTTAGATTTTGTTTATTAAAAAACAACAAATAAAATAAATAAAGAAACAATTGAAAAACATGACTATCTTTAAAATCAAAACACTGTAATATATAGTATATTAGCAGGGCTACCCTGTGTCGTCCAGATTTATGTTCTTGGCCTTTTGGCTAAGATCAAAGTGTAGTATCTGTTCCGATGGATACTGCACCCCATAGACTGGTATTGTCTTGGCCTTCGGGGCTTGATTTACGCCGGTCTATGGGTCTGTCCTGTGCAGTTCTAGGAGGTCCACCCTCCCAGGCTTCGCCTCCCCTCTTTGGGGAGGAGTAAGTTTATTGCTTACTGCCTGAGGCGCCCCTACCGGGGAATGCCAACGGGGCTGCCCAGGCAATTTTTAAACCCCACTTTCCCGACCCGACCTTGGGTCGCATCTTACTTGTGGGAGTAGGATAAAAACTGGCCTTGTGCCTAACTCCTGGAGAGGAGTAAATCAATACCCTGTGTCGTCCAGAGCAATAAAAAAAAAAAAAACAGAAAAGGTTAAAATTGTGTAACTTTTTTATATTAAAACTTCTATTTCGTAACCTATCTCAATTTGTCTATCTTTCTCTATTTCCACCTTCCTCATTTTTCCACATCCCTTTCCCTCACTCTTTCACCTGTGCCGAGCCCATTTCTCTCTTGTTTTAATGTATTGAAAAAAATAATAATGTAAGTTATTCACCTGAGCTTTCAGTTTAAAAGTTATTGCTACCGGGAAACACTGAATTTATTCCCCACCCACTTCGTAAGAATATAATGAAATCTATATTTGTTTGAATTTATTCCCGAGCAACGCCAAGTTTCTAATCTTCCCCCCTCCTCTTTAATAATATAATGAAACCTATATTTATTTTAGTGTATTCCCGGGCAAGGCCGAGTGTCTTTTCTTCCCTTTCCCCATCAAGCATATGTCGCATTGAAAATGTACTACTGTATTATTGCACACACACCTACTCTATCTATGATATTGAACACTGACTCCCGAGCAACACAGAGCACCTTTTCTGATATACAATAATATAACAAAATACAGTGAAAATCTTTCTCCTGGGCAACGTGGCGTTTAAAAACACCTGCTCTATGTAGGATTGCTCTATCTATGGTATTGATGACACCCGGTCAATGTCAACTAAACACATCGGCTTTATCTATGAAATTAGGCACTTAGGATTATGAGTTGATATATAAAAAGTGAGGTTGGTAATTGTGAAACCCTAGTTTCACAATAGAGTCTCCTCACAGGCAGCCTTACTATTATTATATTATATAGATATTAAATTGTGCGAAAAGTGATAACGTACGTACGAAAATGAAATGCCTTAGCATATTATTATATAGATTTTAAATGTGTGTGAAAGGTGAAGCCAGCCAAATAAAATTAAGGATGCGTCTAGAGCACTACTAAAACCATCCTTTCCAAGGTTTTATCCCTCCCCCCTCTATTCGAAGAGAAATGACGTTAAGAAACGTTAAATAAAATAAAAAAATGACTGAAAAAAATCGACCCCCTCTGACGAAATATGCCCCATAGCCTCCTTACGGGTTCATTTAGAGATTCGGGAATACTTCCATTATCTTCCTCGGTTAATTTTACATAACACACTTTTAGATTTTATCTAAATTCTGTAATCTTTTTCTATAGGGCACACACACACATTGTTATATATATATATATATATATATATATATATATATATAATAGATATACATTACTAGAAAAAATGTCACTCATTGAGCTTAAGTTTTTGAATCAGGAAAAAGTGAGTTTGAAAAGCCAGTTAAATTTGAAAATATAAAATGACAAAATCCAAAATGAGTCTTTCTGCTCGCTATATCTCCCTCTCTTGAGGTAAGAGTTAAATAGTATTACTACTTGTAATATTGCCTTTTGCTTACAATGGACTATTTCAGTTTTATAGCTAATTTTATTTCCTTTGAAACAAATGTAGTGACATAAGCGAGAGTGACAGTATATAAAATATGAGGGGGTGGGAGTCAAACAACAGTGAGAGAGAGTGATAGACAGAAACTTAGTAAGAGATCAGTCACTCGGTGAGTTAATTGCAAATTACAGCTAATTAAAAGAATCAAACATTTTTTTTTTTTTCAAACATAGCTATCCTAAAACCAAGGAATATTTTAGCATGTATTTTGTGATTTAAATATATAGAAAAAAAGCCTTAGGGAAACAAACGTTGATTAACTCAGCTTTAGTATAATAATAAAAGATTATTACTAGCAGTGGAAATCAAAGATTTCAGTCCAGAGTCAGACCTTTTTGGTAACAATGTATGACACTTGTCATCATTTGGGAGAATATAAGTGATTAGTGTCAAACTGTCATTTGCACCATAAACAACTATATGCGTTAATGCCATTAATTATGTGTTATATTTTGATAAGATTAGATAAAGATTTTTTTTTAAATTAAAAAACGTATTCCAAATAATAAAAGATTAACTTACACCTGTTAATCTATTTGTCAAATATGCTTTGTAACTCAAAAACACAAAAACTAATATTGAGATTATTTGCATGTTTTTTCTCTGGGCTGTTGTCATAAACACTAATATTTATATTTTACTTTGTTTCTGACAATGTGTCCCCCTCCGGCCTTCTTCAGACGTATTATAAAGGGAAGTTGTCTGTATGTGTGTGTATGTCAAGCTAAAACTTGAAACATACAAACCAAAAACTATCAAAGTTGATATTTTCTTGATCAGCATTTCCCGGAATGAATATCTAAAACTTAGAAAAAAAAAATCTAGTCTTTGACCCTAAACTGCCACCGATTTCTCTTTTTTTTTGGGGGGGGGGGGGGGGGGGCTCGGTTTTCCAGTCATTTTTATGTACTGACTAAAAGGAAGTAACTGATTTTTTCAAGGAGTTATTTCCCTTACTTCAACTCAAGTAATCTATAAAAAGTGTATAGACAGAAACTTAGTAAGAGATCAGTCAACAATTTGCAAGTGGTGCATATTTTTTAGAATAGATTTGAACAAAATAAATGGAGACATCATGAGGTGATGGGTGGACATTTTATAATCCCTTCTTATTTATGTTTTTATTTTGCTACTCCTTATCGAAAATTTGCAAAGACCAACTACTCATTGCCAAGGCCCAAGAGAACTGCCTTAAGAAAGCCAAGAAACTCCTCAATAAGGTAAAAAAATGCAGTCGAGCCGGAGACGCCCTGGTTTTTCTCAGACGGAAAGAACTTCCATCAGCAGGTGTACAAAAACGTTCTTAACATAAGATCCAGGAAATTTTGGCTCTTCTTAGATTCTAATTTCTCCATTTAAGAATTAAAAGGACGGTCAACATTTTAAAATAATATTTTGGTAAAAAAAAAAAAAAAAAAAAAAAAAAAAAAAATAACAGCAGACTTTTAAAATAAAAGTGAAACAAAAATGTATGTATAAATACTCCAGGGCAACGCCAGGTTGGAACACCTACTTTTTTTACCCCTCAACATATCTCCCTCTCTCTCTCTCGCATATTTATATATATATGTTGAGGGGTAAAAATTATTAACATAGCTAATAAAAAAGTTTTTTTTTTTGCAAATTTGTCTAAGATCTTCTTTCAACTATATTCATCAGAGGAGTAATGTTAGACTTGAAGTGGAATGTTCGTAAAAGATTCAGAGAATATAGAAATTTCTTCTGTTTATATAATAAAGGTTATTGAGAGGAAATGTAAATAAGCTCCAACACTTTTGAGTGGAAACGTGACTGAGCATAACTCAAGATTTTAAATGAGTGTCATTTGTGTAATTCCTAACGGAAGATTTTAGATTCAAGTTGATCAACAACTCAATGATACTGTTTATACAGTTCTTCGACGAGTCCTTTCAAATATTGAGTTACGCTCAATAACTTTCCTATTTAAAAATGTTGGAGGCCTTTACATTACCTGCCAACATGCTGATAATAATTACATGCTTAGAAGTTGACTTCCAAACAAACTCCTCTATGGCCAGATCTTTATTTATTCTTCATTCTTTCAAATCCATCCTTATCACTTCCTCCCATGTTTTCCTTGGCCATTCACTCCCAACTGAACCTGCTATCTCAACTGTTCTACATCTAACCCAAGAACTCTCATCCATGCTTTCAATGTGACCATACTAACAAAGTTTCCTGTTCTGCAAACATCTCCCTATACTGTCCAGATTTAATCTTCCTCTAATGTCATTAGATTCAAGCCTGCCTTTAAGACTTACATTACACATCCATTGTATACTCCTCATATCATTCTTTTCCATACCTCACATGTCCTAATCCCTCACTGGCCAGGTTTCAATTTGAATTTGTTTATTCTTCAAATCTTCTTTGAACATGAGGATATCATTGAATATATAATTTTGCTGTCATGTTCAATTTCACTTCATGGAGTCTGAGAAAATTGACTCCGACTGAGTAACAAAAATGTTTATTGAATTTTTTAGATTGTTTATTTTTAAATAAACATAATCTTAAAAAAATTCAATGAACATTTTTAAATGAACATAATCTAAAAAAATTCAATGAACATTTAAAAATGTTCATTGAATTTTTTTAGATTATGTTCATTTAAAAATGTTCATTTAAAAATGTTCATTGAATTTTTTTAGATTATGTTCATTTAAAAATGTTCATTGAATTTTTTTAGATTATGTTCATTTAAAAATGTTCATTGAATTTTTTTAGATTATGTTCATTTAAAAATGTTCATTGAATTTTTTTAGATTATGTTCATTTAAAAATGTTCATTGAATTTTTTTAGATTATGTTCATTTAAAAATGTTCATTGAATTTTTTTAGATTATGTTCATTTAAAAATGTTCATTGAATTTTTTTAGATTATGTTCATTTAAAAATGTTCATTGAATTTTTTTAGATTATGTTCATTGAAAGAACAGTGGAAGAAGTTGAAGGGCACATTGCTTTATGTAACATACCAAACTTGTATGTGGATTAAAGGGCCCCCGAAGACATAGGATGACATTGGGCGTGGAATGAGGAAGTTGAGAAGTGTATCAATGGAGTGAGTGGATACAAGGTTTAGTGAATAAGAATATATATCTGGTGGCAAAGAAGACAACAAGAAGAGCAATCTGCAAAACAAAGATGGAGGCTGAGCAAACTCAGTTTCCAGATATACTACAAAGAAATGACGAGAAGAATAAATTATTCAGAATAGCTAAACAGATAGCAAAGACAAATATGGATAGTGTTGAAGAGAAGTGCATTCAAAATTACAATGGAGTGATAGTAACAAATGAACAGGAAGAGAAGGATGCTTGGAAATGCTATTATGAGAGATTGTTGAATACTGAGTTTTTATGAAAATGAGAAAATCTAGAAGTTGCAGAAGCAGTATCTGGACCAGCTATAAGAATCGAGAAGGAAATGGTACAGGAAGCTGTAAGA
Organism: Sepiola atlantica; assembly: GCA_963556195.1. Classification (NCBI taxonomy): domain Eukaryota; kingdom Metazoa; phylum Mollusca; class Cephalopoda; order Sepiida; family Sepiolidae; genus Sepiola; species Sepiola atlantica. The sequence goes on from OY744522.1 coordinate 47,695,151, forward strand.
TAAAGAAGGGTAATGCTGCAGGATCCTCAGGTGTTGTTGCAGAAATGTTGAAGGCTGCGGATAAAACAGGCATTGAGATGATCACAGACTTGACAAATCAGATCATAAAAGAAGAGGTTATCCCGAAAGACTGGGAACATAGAACAATTGTGAACCACTACAAGAGTAAAGGAGAAGCTCTAAATAGTAATTACAGAGACTTAAAGTTGATGGATCAGGTTCTGAAAGTGATTGAGAGAATAATTGAGCAGAAAATAAGAAGCAGATAAGAATAGATGAAATGTAGTTTGGTTTTATACTTGGGCAAAGTAGCACTGGTGCTATATTTATCTTGAGACAAATACAAGAAAAGTATCTTGATAATGGGAAGAACCTGTATCTTGCTTTTGTGAATTTGGAGAAAGCTTTTCACAGAGTGCCAAGAGATGTGTGGTGGCCTTACCATAAATTAGGAGCAAACGAGTGGTTGGTGAAGGTTCTGTACCGAGTCTGTTGCTTTTCATTTGTGTCTAAAAAGCATTGTCCAGGCAGTTTTGTACAGGTTGTTCAGAAGTGATGCTGCATGCTTATGATTTAGTATTTGCCTGTTAAACAATCAAAGGTCTACTTGTTAAGTTAAAGACTTCGAGGAATGCTATCGAAAGTAAAGGTCTGGAGGTGAATGTTACCAAGACCAAAGTGATGATTGGTGGATGTAGTGTTTGAAACCTCCTAGAAAGAGGAAAGTTCCTCTGCTAGGTTTGTGGAAAGGGAGTTGGGTATAACTCAATTTTGTGTGGTACTTGTAAGCATTGGGTACACAAGAAGTGCAGTGGAATTACAGGTAGGTTGAGAGAGGATAATCAGTTTGTGTGCAAGAAGTGCAAGAATGGAAACAGATGAGAACTCAGATATGAAGAAAAGTATCTTTGGATAGCGAGGCTATTGAGGCTATTCAGATGTTTTGTTACTGTTGTGACCCTGTAAAGGGGTTGGAATGAAAACACGAACTTGGAGTTTAGGGAAAACAAGTATATTGAAAAAAAATATAATACAACAGAAAAACAAGAGTGGTTGTATGTAAGTCTTGACTGCCAGTATAGACTAGGGTTGATTCAACACGGAGGAGCAGGTTCTCCCAGTATTTATGGTGTATGGAAAGTCCAAAGTCCTTTATAGGTAAGGTACCATAACAGTTACCTTGGTGATACCATTGGAACTTTTATCATTACTAACCAGTAGAGTTTTACTGCTGTCGAGCATGGGAAGAATCTACCAAGCATGTGTACGCAGTGTGATGATGTATGCAAGTAAAACCTGGTCAGTGAGGGTTGGGGACACGCGTTGCATGAAGATAAATGATATAAGAAAGATGCGATGGATGTGTAATTTGTTTCTTAAAGAAAAACTAGATCTGATAACCTCAGAGGAAGATTAAACCTGGACAGTATAAGGTGATGTGTGCAGAAGAGTAGACTTTGTTGGTATGGTCATGTTAAAAGAATGAATGAGACTTCTTGGATTAGATGTAGAACAGTTGAAATAGAAGGCCAAGGAAAACATGAAAAACAATATACTCAAATGAACCCTTTCTTATTAACTATACTTATTCCAAGAAATCCATTCCCAAAATGAAAATAAAAACAAAGAAACTAAGCAGACGAGTAAAGCAAGATTAAGAATCCCATGAATTTAACAAAAGCCATGCAGGTTGGTATGAAGGGAACTGGAAGCAGTTATTTATCATTCAGTTGCATAACTTACCAAAATGTTAATACATTGAAAGTTACCAATGTTTCCATCTGTCATCAAAGTCATAAAGTCTACCCCTCAACAGCAACACCTAGCTGATAAACAGAGTTAAATCAACGAGATAGAACAAGCAAAAATACCATGCATTGATATAACTAAAAAAAAAGATCGACAAATGTAAAATAAAAAATAAATATTCACTTTCAGATGTACACAAAAAACATCCTTTATTTTACAGACACTGACAAGATAGAGAGCAAAAGAGAGACGCTGAAGAGAGGCGGGCGAGCAAAAGAGAGACGCTGAAGAGAGGCGGGCGAGCAAAAGAGAGACGCTGAAGAGAGGCGGGCGAGCAAAAGAGAGACGCTGAAGAGAGGCGGGCGAGCAAAAGAGAGACGCTGAAGAGAGGCGGGCGAGCAAAAGAGAGACGCTGAAGAGAGGCGGGCGAGCAAAAGAGAGACGCTGAAGAGAGGCGGGCGAGCAAAAGAGAGACGCTGAAGAGAGGCGGGCGAGCAAAAGAGAGACGCTGAAGAGAGGCGGGCGAGCAAAAGAGAGACGCTGAAGAGAGGCGGGCGAGCAAAAGAGACGCTGAAGAGAGGCGGGCGAGCAAAAGAGAGACGCTGAAGAGAGGCGGGCGAGCAAAAGAGAGACGCTGAAGAGAGGCGGGCGAGCAAAAGAGAGACGCTGAAGAGAGGCGGGCGAGCAAAAGAGAGACGCTGAAGAGAGGCGGGCGAGCAAAAGAGAGACGCTGAAGAGAGGCGGGCGAGCAAAAGAGAGACGCTGAAGAGAGGCGGGCGAGCAAAAGAGAGACGCTGAAGAGAGGCGGGCGAGCAAAAGAGAGACGCTGAAGAGAGGCGGGCGAGCAAAAGAGAGACGCTGAAGAGAGGCGGGCGAGCAAAAGAGAGACGCTGAAGAGAGGCGGGCGAGCAAAAGAGAGACGCTGAAGAGAGGCGGGCGAGCAAAAGAGAGACGCTGAAGAGAGGCGGGCGAACAAAAGAGAGACGCTGAAGAGAGGCGGGCGAGCAAAAGAGAGACGCTGAAGAGAGGCGGGCGAGCAAAAGAGAGACGCTGAAGAGAGGCGGGCGAGCAAAAGAGAGACGCTGAAGAGAGGCGGGCGAGCAAAAGAGAGACGCTGAAGAGAGGCGGGCGAGCAAAAGAGAGACGCTGAAGAGAGGCGGGCGAGCAAAAGAGAGACGCTGAAGAGAGGCGGGCGAGCAAAAGAGAGACGCTGAAGAGAGGCGGGCGAGCAAAAGAGAGACGCTGAAGAGAGGCGGGCGAGCAAAAGAGAGACGCTGAAGAGAGGCGGGCGAGCAAAAGAGAGACGCTGAAGAGAGGCGGGCGAGCAAAAGAGAGACGCTGAAGAGAGGCGGGCGAGCAAAAGAGAGACGCTGAAGAGAGGCGGGCGAGCAAAAGAGAGACGCTGAAGAGAGGCGGGCGAGCAAAAGAGAGACGCTGAAGAGAGGCGGGCGAGCAAAAGAGAGACGCTGAAGAGAGGCGGGCGAGCAAAAGAGAGACGCTGAAGAGAGGCGGGCGAGCAAAAGAGACGCTGAAGAGAGGCGGGCGAGCAAAAGAGAGACGCTGAAGAGAGGCGGGCGAGCAAAAGAGAGACGCTGAAGAGAGGCGGGCGAGCAAAAGAGAGACGCTGAAGAGAGGCGGGCGAGCAAAAGAGAGACGCTGAAGAGAGGCGGGCGAGCAAAAGAGAGGCGGGCGAGCAAAAGAGAGGCGGGCGAGCAAAAGAGAGGCGGGCGAGCAAAAGAGAGACGGGCGAGCAAAAGAGAGACGGGCGAGCAAAAGAGAGACGGGCGAGCAAAAGAGAGACGGGCGAGCAAAAGAGAGACGGGCGAGCAAAAGAGAGATGCTGAAGAGAGACGGACGAGCAAAGAGAGAGACGGACGAGCAAAGAGAGAGACGGACGAGCAAAGAGAGAGACGGACGAGCAAAGAGAGAGACGGACGAGCAAAGAGAGAGACGGACGAGCAAAGAGAGAGACGGACGAGCAAAGAGAGAGACGGACGAGCAAAGAGAGAGACGGACGAGCAAAGAGAGAGACGGACGAGCAAAGAGAGAGACGGACGAGCAAAGAGAGAGACGGACGAGCAAAGAGAGAGACGGACGAGCAAAGAGAGAGACGGACGAGCAAAGAGAGAGACGGACGAGCAAAGAGAGAGACGGACGAGCAAAGAGAGAGACGGACGAGCAAAGAGAGAGACGGACGAGCAAAGAGAGAGACGGACGAGCAAAGAGAGAGACGGACGAGCAAAGAGAGAGACGGACGAGCAAAGAGAGAGACGGACGAGCAAAGAGAGAGACGGACGAGCAAAGAGAGAGACGGACGAGCAAAGAGAGAGACGGACGAGCAAAGAGAGAGACGGACGAGCAAAGAGAGAGACGGACGAGCAAAGAGAGAGACGGACGAGCAAAGAGAGAGACGGACGAGCAAAGAGAGACGGACGAGCAAAGAGAGAGACGGACGAGCAAAGGGAGAGACGGACGAGCAAAGGGAGAGACGGACGAGCAAAGGGAGAGACGGACGAGCAAAGGGAGAGACAGACGAGCAAAGGGAGACAGACGAGCAAAGGGAGACAGACAAGCAAAGGGAGACAGACGAGGAAAGGGAGACAGACGAGGAAAGGGAGACAGACGAGGAAAGGGAGACAGACGAGGAAAGGGAGACAGACGAGGAAAGGGAGACAGACGAGCAAAGGGAGACAGACGAGCAAAGGGAGACAGACGAGCAAAGGGAGACGGACGAGCAAAGAGAGAGACGGACGAGCAAAGGGAGAGACGGACGAGCAAAGGGAGAGACGGACGAGCAAAGGGAGAGACGGACGAGCAAAGGGAGAGACAGACGAGCAAAGGGAGACAGACGAGCAAAGGGAGACAGACAAGCAAAGGGAGACAGACGAGGAAAGGGAGACAGACGAGGAAAGGGAGACAGACGAGGAAAGGGAGACAGACGAGCAAAGGGAGACAGACGAGCAAAGGGAGACAGACGAGCAAAGGGAGACAGACGAGCAAAGAAGCAATGCCAAGAAAAGAGAATAAAGCGGACAAAGACAATAGAAAAGAAATCACTAATGATTAAAAGCGACTTTTAAAGTAAAGAAAGTGTTGAATGTTTTTATGTAACAAAGATATTTTCTCTTGAATTGCAATAGACGTTCAAGCGCAACAATAATGAAAAGCAAGCAATAAAAATAAAATTCTACATTAATCTTTAATGTTGTCATTTACCTGATCTGTTTACGGTTAAAACATTTCACAATGATTCTCTTCAGATAACTAAAGTTAAGCAATGGTGAAGCCTGGTGAATATATAGATGGGTGACCATTTCAGAATACAAGGTGCTGTAAGCAAACACTCCATTTAATTGTGGAGGTGTTTGGGAGGGGGTTCTGTTGGCATCACCAAAAGAGTTCATAGTCTGAATGCAAACAATACCTGGCGATAGAGTGAGGAAGACATTGTCAAGAACAGCCACTCATTTTTCTAACGACATATGCTGAAGACCCATGGGTTTCACATCTTATTTGATCACTGACCTCATCACCATTTATGCCAGCTAGTGAGAGGATCAGGGGTAATCATTTCATGTATCAGTTTATAGCATGTCCTTACAACCATAAAAATCATCTCTCTCGAAGGACCTGCTTGATGTGCAGACTGCTTTGTCAGACATCTATATAGCAGACAAAGTCTAGAGGTCTAAATACTCCACCCAGATGTATAAATAAGTATCACTCTTGCAGGAAGGTTCAGACTATCCATTCCCTTAGAAAACCTAGGATAAGCATTGCTCTTAAGAAACTTTAGGCTTAAAAAAAAAAAAAAAAACGTACTGCTTTTTTTTTTTTTTAAATTTAAGTATGATGTATCAGATTATTACAGCAATTCAAAAAATGCTGCACTAGAAACTTTTCATATATATTAGGTATAAAACATTTTAATTATACATTTTAATTATACATTTTTTGCCTACACATTTGCAGATGTGTTTCAGTCAAAGCTACGAATTAGATAGACGTTCTCAGGCTATTGTCCTCGGAGTGGGACAATCAAAATGAGCAAAATATGAAATATTCTTTGATTCTGGTTTCATGATTCCCATACTCTCAGTTCCTTGAGGTTAAGAATCTTTTCAAATTGCTTATCTGTTAGCACCTATCCGATTAGAGGTCCGATGGAAATGCTCTCCCGCAGAACTGAGAGCTGGGAACAGAGTGCACAGGTGTTGAAAGGCTGCACCATTCTTGCCCACTGTCTTCAATCAATTCTTAACTAGTCCTAAACACCCAATTATGTAGTTTATTACTGAAAAATTAGAATCTTTTGAGTTCATGCCTATGTATATACATGTATACCTAAAAGATCAGAGATAAGTGAATCAGAAATTAGCACCAAAAAATTAGGTTAAATCACCTATTTTGATGCTTGCCTCAATTTCTTTGTCAGTGTAAAAATAGCAAAAACATTGATATTACATTTTATTTGATTAACAGTTTTTTTTAGCTCTGGACTAGTGATATTGTTTTCTGAATATTTGAGAATATTGCTAGTCTTATTTCAATCGTGTTTACCCATGTCTACATTTTTAACATGATTTCATTTACATTTCCTCATAATTTAACTAACTTTGCTCTGAAACTTTGCTCTCATATAGTAAATATGTTTATATAAATAAAAATTCATACAACACCTGGCAAACATTTTCTGAACTAAAAGGTTATATGTGGCAAGATATAAGAACAAAAAAAAAAAGGACATTTGATATAAGGGATGAATATATAATGGCAAACTGATAAAAGAAAAAGACAAACAGTGAAAGCAATATGGTTGCGCCTTGACAGACGTAATGAAGTTTTATCATCGAGGAATTCAAAAATATATTTAAACATTCTGCTTGTTATGCTAAACCAGGCAAGTTTTGATCTCATGGTCAGTTCTTCACAGCAAAGTAAACTTAATTATCTGGCAAATCTCACTTTCATTGACTCAGTGGAAATATAACATATCTAAAGAGTATTATTCATTAGAAGACTGTTAATTTGTTAAAAGTACTGATTATATATATATATATTAGTATAAATTTGACTCTCTCTGAAGAGTACAACCGAAACATGTATGCACATATATAACCAATAATGTTTGTATAACAAACATTATTGGTTATATATGTGCATACATGTTTCGGTTGTACTCTTCAGAGAGAGTCAACCTCTTCAGACCAAAGAAGACAGAAAAGTGAGCCACTAACTTCTGTCTTCTTTGGTCTGACGAGGTTGACTCTCTGTGAAGAGTACAACCGAAACATGTATGCACATATGTAACCGATAATGTTTGTATAAATAAAAATGTATACTTAAGAACAGCTCTACTTGTTATTGAGCACTTTTTTATAAACACTTGAGTTTCAATGGATTTACATCTACATAAACTAATACAATACATGTACTATATATATATATATATATATATATATAGATATAATGCATTTAGCCCGATGATTTCCTGTCATTTCACGATTATATCAGAATTGCTTGAATATTTTTGTTATTCCTAAACAATGTGATATATTTGAATGAAAATGTATCACACCGTTTAGGATTATCCAAAACAATTCTGATATAGTCGTGAAATGGTAATAAAGTGTTGAGTTACATTATTATCGTTACAAAGCTGTATTTGAATAGATATGGAGTATTTTATATATATATATATATATATATATATATATAAAGGTCTGCTGCCTTGATTTGGTTTGAATTGATGTCTGAATGAAGCTTTATGAAAAGTTTATTTTTGCTAATCAACATGTTATGTTGAAACAACATATTATACACTGACACCCATTAGAAGATGTAATGACAGAGTATAGTATCATGATGGGCCCCCCAATCAAAAACAAAAGGAGGAGTTAATGCTTGGGAGGATGATATCATGACAACAGAACAGATAGTACACTTCCCCTTCCCAAACAGAGAAGATAATTATGGAAGGATTGTATCATGAGGAACAGAGATATATTATACTTCCCCCAATAAAAGGAGGTAATACCTGGGAGGATTGCTCCCATAAAAGGAGAATGTAATGCCTGTGATTATGGTATCATGAATACTACACCCCCCCCCCCTCCAAAAAAAATAAAGGAGATGGTAGTCCCTGGGAAGATGGTCTCATGACAGCAGAACAGATATTACATTACCCCCCTCCCCTAAAGGAGGATGTAATACATGAGAGGATCACTCCACCCCCTTAAAAAGGAGGAAGTAATTCCTGGGAGGACGGTCTTCTGACAAAAGCTAATATAATATATTAAATCATTTTTTTTTTTCATCCATAAAAAAAATGCCTAGACATAAAATAAACATTTTTATGGTTACTTGGCCTTTTGGCTAAGATCAAAGTGTAGTATATGTTCTCAGCATCCCAGTGATCTTTACGATACAGTTACTTACAGATATGCAAATTAAGATCTAAATGTGTTTAATGGTATTTGCAGTTTCCTATATATACTGTATTTCAAAAGTCTCTTGTATCATAGAATTAAATGAACAACCTGTTTTGATGTTAATATAGTTAAGATAGATGGAAAAATATTTTGCATATATTCATTTTGACATCTTATAAAGTTACATGTCCCCCCTATTTCATTGACCAACATAGCTCCGTAAACAAAAGTTACATATAGAATTCTACTTTGTATGTGTTTCCAGAATTTTTTTTTTAATTTTGTTTGAATTTGCCCATTTTTATATTTTATCCATTAAGCCATTCTCTCTTTGCTTAGTGTTTTCAGCATTTCAGCATCTCCCATGGTAATAGTCTTTACCCTTTGACCGAAATCACTGTAAGAGAAGTGCGGTATTAATCTAATTAATATCATGTTTTCGTATTTAGACAAAAAGTAAAATTTAAAAAATAGATCAGAAACAAAGTAAAATAATAATAATAATGTGTAAGTCATGTATAGGCAAGAAACACACACAGAGGAACATGAGAAAATGTTATTAATATAAAGAAGAGAGAAGAAAAAGAGATGGAAAAAGTGCTCAATAACAAATCAAATTATGTAAGGGAGACAAGCCATATTTTAAGTTGCGAAGATTTATCACCCCTACATTATTTAAGATCGTCGCCATTGTAACAATCTTCCTAACCGGAATAATTTTTGTTTTCACACAAACTTAAGCCAAAGACATTTTGGCATTGTAAAAAACATGCTTAAAGGAAAAAAATGACAAAATGATTAGGCAGAATTAAAATACGATGCGATGCTGTTTGGGTCTAAATTCTATAATCCGACAAGATAACTTTATGTTATCTATTATGTATATATGTAATTTTAACATCTGATCTTTATGTCAGATGTTTATTCTGATTCTTGAGCAGTAAAGTAAAATTAACCTGTAAATAAATGATGTAGAAGTACAAATCCATATGCAGTTATCATGCTAGTATATTCTATAATTTAATCAAACTGATCTTTGACATTTTAAACACTATGAATATTAAAAACGAAAAAAGAAAAAAGAATTTGGGATCAGTCAGTTTAGAAAAGATATGTTTGTTTTGTGTAGAAAATAAAATGTTAATCACAGGAAGTTATTTCAGACATTTCACAAACACAAAAGGGTGGAAAGAGTTGAAAGATTTTGGTGGCATAGTTTTCTTATCTTGGTTAAAGTAAAACTTATAAAGGATTACAGAGTAAGGTATCCTGTAGAGGGAAAGAAAAGAGGAGGGAGAGGAAAGAAAGAGCGAGAAAAAAAGAAAGAGCGAGAGAAAAAAAAAGAAAGAGCGAGGAAAAAAAAAAGAAAGAGCGAGGAAAAAAAAAAGAAAGAGCGAGGAAAAAAAAAAGAAAGAGCGAGGAAAAAAAAAAGAAAGAGCGAGGAAAAAAAAAAGAAAGAGCGAGGAAAAAAAAAAGAAAGAGCGAGGAAAAAAAAAAGAAAGAGCGAGGAAAAAAAAAAGAAAGAGCGAGAAAAAAAAAAAGAGCGAGAAAAAAAAAAGAGCAAGAAAAAAAAAAGCGAGAAAAAAAAGGACAATTAAAAAAAATGTAATGTTTTATTTTTATAATTAATGATATATGAACATAAGTCAAATAATGTGTCAGGCAGTGTAATGGATCAATATAAGATAATGGAATTTAATAGAATGATCAGTTATCAGAGGGAGAGAAGTTGTAGGACATTTAAAAACAAGGTTATCTAATTTAGACAAAGCAAAGTTGCTTTGTACAACCACACAAACGTAGTTAGAGTATATATATATATATATATATATATATATATACACACATACAGAGTGAGCCAAAAGTAGGTGGACAGCATATATTGAAATGTTTGTCGAAGCCTAAGAGGCAAACTTCAAAGCTGTGTAAATCAAGAAGGAAAACGGTTTGAACACTTGCGTTGATAAATAACATTTAATTTTCATTAATATAATTGTTTTATTACATGTAATTGTACGTATAAGTGATCTCTAAATAAATGTTTTTTACTGTTCACCTACTTTTGGGTCACCCTGTAGCAAACAGAAAGAGGCTATTTTGTCTTCATTTTGTTTAACTGGCTTTGCAAACTCACTTCTTCCTGATTCATACAATTTAAGCTCAATGGGTAACAGCCACTACCACTATGATTTCATTTGAAAATTCATAATCTGTGATATATCTCTTAAGACATTCTTTTTGCATACCTATTACTAGCGTGACCCATGGAAATTCCACAGTTGTATCCTTCATCTTGCTGTATATTGCTGATGTGTCTATGGACGTCCGGCGTGAACGCGGACCTCACAATATTACTGTACCACTTTTGTTCAAACTGAAACATACTTATCTAAGTACGCTGGTTAAAGTAGCATCAGAATATATCTGTTTATGGAGATCTATTCCAAAACTCTTGAAGGAGTTAATGACATATTTCCATTATATGTACGTCCAACGCAAACACAGACCACACAATATTATTGCACTATTTTTGAACAGAACATATACTGCACTTTGATCCTAGCTCAAAGGCTAAGAAAGTGTATTTTAGTCATAGTTCCCATTCAACACAACAGCAAAATCAGAATTACTTTTTTTTACATTGCATCTTCCGCGATTGGGCGATCCCATTTTTTAAAAAGGGGTGGAGGGTGATATCATACGTACGAGCTTGAAATTGCGTTAGTGTATTATTATATAGAAGTATCATTATTCTTATATAGAAGTAAAGAGACATTTTGCCATCTAATTTACATGTGTTTATGGCCACAAACACATGTAAATTAGATGTGACTCTGTATTCAACGTGGCCATCTAATTTACATATATGTCTCTTCCCACCACATGGAGATAGGCGACCTGACTCCTTAAATTTTGCATACAACAGCGCTAAATGCTGTAAAACTAGCAATCAAGCAAGTTGCCTAGTTCAATCAAGCAAGTTGCCTAGTTCAATCAAGCAAGTTGCCTAGTTCAATCAAGCAAGTTGCCTAGTTCAATCAAGCAAGTTGCCTAGTTCGCCTCCAATTTATTTCTTTTAAACTTAAGAGTATAAAAATAAGATCAAGTAAGAAGCCTAAAACTTACCACTTCTATATGAAATGGAAGGAGAACATTTTCAGACCGTTCATAAAATCTATGACAGCGACTTCCCTCCAAAAAGCAGTTATTTATTTCACAGCATCAAAAGCAAAGGCAGCCACCAAGTCATTGTTCCGAGTGAGTCACTTTATCATTAAGAATAAGAAATCCTTCCAAGATAGAGGAAAATAATTTGTTGAATCAGCTGATTTGTTGTTTCAAGACTTTAAAAACAAGCAAATACTGTCTTCCAGCCACCAAGAAGTATAGTTACACGACATAGTGAAGCCATGGCCAAGGATTTTACCCAGCAACTTTGGAAGGACATTGCAGATTATGAATATTTCTCACTGTAATTGGATGAGTGAAACAGTCAATTGTGAATTTTTATTCGGATGACATGACAGTAAAAGAGGAACTGCTCATGAAAGAACACATGCAAGGTGAGGACATATTTAAGTCTTTCAAAAACTATACTGCGAAAACCCAGCTCCCAGTGTACACACAATGGTTGGCTGCTTGAATAGATCTATTGCAATGTTTTCCCAGAGTTTATTATCAGAGAGAACGATGCTTTCCCAGACTTCTGCAATTACAACTGCATAATACACCAATGAGTTATGCACAAAAAATGCTGGACACGAAAGTTATAATGGATGCAGCAACGAAGATCGCCTGTTCAATTTGCATCAGTAGAGTGGAGGATGAGATATTGACACTACAGGCTGAAATTCATGGACAATTCTGGAACTTACTCAAAGAGGAAAAGGACCCCAACATGAGAAAATGTGTTACCTCCTTGACTGTCGTGTGGCTCCACTTATTAATGGGAGTCAGCCTTTTCTCATATGAATATCAAGTCCAAATATCGTTCCACCATGACTGATGATCATTTGGAAGTGTGCTTGAAGCTGGCTATCAATCCTTGTAAGTCATCAGAGTCAGGTGATGACAAAAAAATGTACAAAATTATTTTGTTCAATATCGCCTCATTAAATCAAAGAAATTTTTTCTTTCTTTTTTACTTTTATTCACTTCAAACAAGGCACATTGTCACAGAGACGTAAAGCGCTACTGTAAATTAGGGGTCATATCCATTCTAAGTGGGGAGTTGTACAGCAAGATGTTTGTTCACATTACATATAAATTTCTGAGATGTTGGTACAGTCAGGGAAACAGGGAGCAGGGAGGGAATTCCAAAGACTAGCAGTTCAAAGAAAGAAGCTATTAGAGTAGAAAGCCTTCCAGCATCTGGCGATCTCTACAGTGAAGGTGTGAGATTTAACTGATTGTCAGGTTTGTCAGGTGTACTTACGCTGAGGGGGCTTCAGTGCAGCAAGTTCGTCGGAGCACATTCCATTGAAGTACATATAAAACAAGCACAGGGATACAACATTGCGGCGAGAGGACAGGGGCTGGAGCTTGGTAGACAGTGTGGCCCCTATTAGAGTAGAGACTCTTTTTTGGACCTTGTCTAAGAGGTGAGAGACTAGTGATTGGTGCACCAGCCCAGATGTGACAACAATACTCCATGCATAGACAGATGGTGGCTTTGTAGAGATATAGGATACTGTCAGGTGTGAAGTTTTCTCGCATGGTAGAGGGAGCTCACTTTTCTTGCAGCAGCCTTGGCAATGTCTTCTACGTATTTATTCCAATTCATGCTATCTGCAAATGTTAGGTCGAGAAGTTTGATTGTTTAACTTTCAGGCTTGATGCTATTAGCCATGACAATTAGTGGTTGCAAAGGTTTCTTATAATTGTTAAAGGAAAAGAGCTTTGTGTTAGTAGAATTAAATGTTACCATCCATTTATGACCCATTCAAATACAGACTGGAGGTCATTTTCTAAGGATTCAGTCATTCCCTTGGATATGTGCATGTTAGTTTTACCCACATGTCGAGAATCGAATGTGGTGTTATCAGCAAGTATACCCATCTGACACAATTTTATTAGGGAAATTGATTATGAAAATCAGAAACAATAAAGGTCCAAGGGTCGACCCCTGGAGTACACTCGCATTAATGTCAAGTTGTTTGGATGTACGGCCATCGAGAAAAACGTGGATCTTTCTTTTGGCTAGGAAGGAGAGTAGAAAATGGACCATGGGATTACTTTCGGTAGCATCGTAACTCTCGCTTCTCTTATTTTGTCCTTTGGACGTTACATTCCATGAGCGATATTTCTGACAAAGGGGGTAGAATTGCTGTTTTCTGGGTCTATCCATCTAACACTTATCGTTGACTAGTTTTTGGCCTTGAAGTAGTATATATTTTTTAGTTCCTTACATTAAGTGGATTCATGCCTTGTCTGGAGCGACTTCCATAAGAAAAATTTTTTTTTAAAAAGATCTAATTATATTAAATATTAGTCCAGTAATACCATACAAAATAATTTTCACAAGAAGACCTTTATTCCAGACCTTGTTAAAGGCTTTAGATATATCAAGCACTACCATCCTAGCTTCACCTGCTTTGTCCAGTGTATGGTATATGTGTTCAGAGATGACTGTTAGGACATTCACAATAGAATGTGCTTGCCTAAATCCGTACTGGTCAGAAAGTAGTTTAGTATTAAAGAGGTAGCCAACTAATTATGCAAGGTACATGTAAATATATTGTACTCTCGCTGTCCCGACCCAGTGTTGCCTGGGAATATTTATACTTTCAGTTTTGTTTTGCATTGCCCTAAAAAAAAAAAAAAAAATTGAGGCACCCAAGATTCGTATTAATTATAAATGTTACATTCATCTGACAACCTGGCAAAATTTAAATCGCAAAAGAATGAAAATTAGTAAAAAGTATTTATAATTTCAATTTTATTTCACATTACCCTTTATAAATGTGGAACCCAAGTTTATTATTAAATTTAGATTGTTCTGACTTCTGACAAACTGGTGAAATTTAAATCACATACGTACCATTGAAAGTTTTTTTTTTTTTTTTTTGAAGTGTTAAGATTATAAAAACTAATCACTTCCCAATTCATGTAAAACTTAATGAAAACAGTAAATATTGGAACTAAAATGAATGCTGGTATATTTGTAATAGCATTTCTATGATTAAAGAAATAACAACACTTTAATTTTGTGCTTATGTTAAGCAAGAAAGAAAAAAATAGAAAATTAGGAAAAAATATACTGTCGCTGAAGGTTCACCCTCTCAGTCTTTGTCTTCTCGCTGACAAGGGTTAGTTTATTGCTAATAGTATGCTTACCGGGGAATGCCGACAGGGCGGCTCAGACATTTTTTGTAGGCCAGAATGTGCTTATCTTAGTGTGCTGGCTTTTCAAAACCACGGCTGACCTTGAGGAGGTATGTATACTCTATATATCCCGGAAGTCGTAAGAGATGACCCCCCCCCCACTAGAAGAAATATCAATTGTCAAGTAATAGAAATACTCTAAACATTATCTGAATAATATTGCAATTATCTTAATTCAAATGTTCTCGTTTTTAGTTGAAATATTTTAAAAAAGGAAAAGAAAGGGTGCATCGTTTATGAAATAGCTAAAATGAAAGGAAGGTAACTTAATTATTTAAAAAATATTTATCTCATCTCCCCTTGGCTTCGGAAATAGCAGTGTATCGTGAAGTTTCTATTAATGAAGAATATATGTGGGTGGATATAGTATGTAATCTATGAAATAGGTTGGAATTCCTTTTTCATCATGTGAATAACGGATTGGCAATTTCCGTACTTCACTCGCAAGGCGGAATCAAACATTGATTTGGCAGATCCAATGCTATTTAGGTCTGTTGGCGAAAAATCCACACGATAAATTTATATGTCAAATATACAGAATTTTGAATATTCTCTTTTAGAAAACACTTATTTAAAAGTAAGTATGTAAATATAGGCAATACAAGTATGAAGGCCATTGAAAGAAATGTTGGCAACCTGAAAATTAAGGAAGCGATACTTATAGCTAAACTCAATCCATAAATTAACAGAACTCACAAAATTCTTAACACTCATACATAACTGTCACTCACACACACACACAACATTTATGATCAAATTTGAATAAATTATTTTTATTAGTTTCACACCTATTGTCGACATTCTGACAATAACCTCTTCAACCAACAATTACATAGTTTCCATTAAAAATCCATGTTTATATGAAATGATGTATCCAATAATCAATACCCAAAACAAAAACAAATTTTGATCACAACTTTTAAATTTCCTTTTAACACAACCTTTAATCTAAATATTCTTCCAAATAAATATTTTGCATTTTTATAGTGGGTAGATCATATTGACTCAATTTATAAGTAGCTTGTATGCTCAAAAAGAATGAGGACCTCTGCTCATGGCACCGATTTAACCATGACTGAAGAGACCCGCACATTAAATATGGCTAGAGGAGTGAAGAATGCCAATGAAAAAGGATACAAAGGTTACATAAAAAATAATTATATCAGAAGATAATTATTTGTTGATAATTTCAATTTAATCACCTTGAACAATAAAACTAAAAGGTGTCGGTGTTGGATGTGATCGCACAGTTTAAGTGTCAGTAACAAAATTATCTCATTCTACTTAATCTGTTTTCAGCGAGAGAATACATTTTAGGTTTTTTTATCAGTGACTTGTTTAGTAAAGAAATTAAAAAATGTTAAAGTAATGTTGCAAATTTCCATATGGAAAATCATTTATCATTTGTTAAATAACTTTTCTTTTTAAAATAAATTTATTTTATGTATGGAAGGTACAAATAGATTGAGGTAAAAGTCCAGAATAGGTAACATCAGAGAACTTGTAAAAAAAAAAAAAAAAACCCTGTAAAACGCATTAGAATGAAATTCTCTACAAAACCCAGCTAATTTTAATGTGTGGAAAGATATTTTTAAAGCGTAAAATTACAGAACAATTAACGCTAGAAGACTAAC
The DNA here is from genome assembly GCA_963556195.1 of Sepiola atlantica. NCBI lineage: Eukaryota > Metazoa > Mollusca > Cephalopoda > Sepiida > Sepiolidae > Sepiola > Sepiola atlantica. Next base: position 47,711,349 of record OY744522.1, read on the forward strand.
AAACCAAAATAATGGTCGAAACCAACATTTTTTTTGGGGGGGGGGGGGGGGATTGTAAGATCTTTTTTAAATGGTAAAAAAATCTTACAAATTGTTTTCACATATTAAAACAAGCCTGGTTCGTTAGAGAATTTCATTTTAATGCGTTTTATATAAATTATGTGGTTTTTTTTTTGTTTACGAATTTTCAATAGTTAACTATGCTGTACTTTTATTCAGATTGGCACTAAAGTATGGTTTTAGATTAACAAAAAAAAACTAGCATTTGATTCTAATTTTTTTTTTTTTGCTATAAACAATCCTCAGGTTACAGTTCTTTATGATTGGGATTGGTTTTAGGTCTGCATAAAAGCAGAGAAAGCAAACAGAAATTTCATTATAAATATATATATATATATATATATATATATATAAACAATAATATTTTTATAAATAAATATTAATTATTTAAATACCTAGAGACATCGATGTCTCATGCTAACACAATCTTCAGTCTAGGAACTAATTCTCAACGGTCGGTAGGCGCGAACCCCGATCACAAATCGCCACTGATTCGTAGTCGGGGATCTTATCCATCGGCCATAGCCAATTAGTAAATAAAGAGGAACTTTAACTGTAAATAGCGAAATCGGCGGCTATTTACCAGGCAGTTAGAGTGATCTACGAAACGGCGTTCGAATTGTGCATATAGCTATTTGTACTGCTTTTTATTAAAGCTACTCGAGAGTGCCCAGCCTTTGTGGTAGGGGGCTGATAAACAATAATATTTTTATAAATAAATATTAATTATTTAAATACCTAGATATATATATATATATATATATAGTGTGTCAGGTTGTATATGAAAAGAAATCAAATAAAGTGCTCGATCATATAAGAGAGCTAATATAATTTATTTAGATACTGTATATTACATATTTCAGCAATGTACCGCGATACATTGCTGAAATATGTAATATACAGTATCTAAATAAATTATATATATATATATATATATATATAATTTATTATTATTTTATGAGATATACATGCATAATATTATAAGGATTTTCAGTATTTACTTAAGTGCTCGATATGCGAGTAGAGCCAGGTATGAAAATATATTCATGGCAATTAAGCTACACAGAGGCATCCGCATTTCATCTCCATAAGAAATCGTCAGTCTAAGTGGATAGAATTTGTATTACTGACTGTTTTTATATATCCACGTGGTGGTTAGTCTAACCAGCTAACCAATCAGATTCCCTCCCACGTGTTAATGTTTTCATTAGCCAATGGTTGAGCTCTCTCAAACAAAGGTTCAGCTGACATTTTACTTGACATCTTTTTCTTGTTTTGTATAAGTGTGACTCACTCTTTTTGTGAATGTGTCGAATTAACAAGTGACCTTATTTTAACATATGCATGATTGGAATAGTTTCATTTCTATTTATTTTGTTAATCATCGCTATTTTAGATCATAGTTTTTTTTTTGTTGTTATTTTTTTTATGTATTGTTACCCTAAAGTAAAGTTTATTTTGTGTATACAGTTGTTTGCTATTTAACACCTACAGTTTAGCTTTAGGGATCCATTGAAGTTTAGAATTTCAAACTTCTCATTCAAACAATCTACACGTGTCATCTAAATATCTACATGTACTGGCTCATCATACTATTTTCCACTCGATTATTGACGAGCGTTCACTTTCTTTAAGTTCCGAGTAATGGGTCGCTAGTGCTGTTGTGAGTCCGCGTTTTTTGTTATTGAATGTGCTTTTAGGATTGTAATGCCTGGTTTTCAAATCTAGGGAGGTCATACTCACATAGTACTTTGTTATTCGGGCTTTCCTGGGCAAATATCATGGCTTGGTAAACAATGCTTTTGGTTATGCAGTTATTTTATAGAGGATAAAGTGCACGAGTTCTACAGTTACAGCATTTCTCTTCATTATTTACTTTCTTATTTCTATTGGGGTAATTGCTATTAGGGTTTGGGTTATTACTATTTCTAGTGGTTATATTTTTGTTCCTTTTAGTGTTGCTGTATTGATCACTTTTTTACGTGGATATATAAAAATAATCAGTAACACAAATTCCATGCACTTAGCCTGACGATTCCATATGAGGATGAAACGCGGACTCCTCTGTGTAGCTTAATTGCTATAAATATATTTTCATACCGTACTATATATATAGCAATATAAAAAAATGTGCTTGCTTTCTCCATTTTTCTAATATATAACAAAATGAAAATTAACTTCTCAAAATCAAAACCAAATTAAATCAAGATAGCAGACCTTGTACACACAAAGGGCTCAATATCCTTTCAGATAGAGCTTTATATATATATATATCTAAATGAATAAATGCGAAAGTTTTTTTCCATCTATCCTAACTATATTAACATCAAAACACGTTAGGATTATTTAATTGTAATGATATTGAAATACCCTTTATATCGGCATCTCCTACTTACTCAAACAAATCTCGATTTTGCTTATTTACATATTTATTTATTTTTAAGTTTTTAATAAATTAATATTCTGTAATCTACCTTTCTACTTTTTATTGTCAAATTTTGTTCTACATACGCAATCGTTTTATCGATAGTACTATTATTATAATTATAGATAAAATAAGATAAAGAGATTTTATTAAAAAAAAGGATAGCGTTTAAAAACTTATTTTGGATTTCATTTTCAAGGGAGATAATTTACTTCCAGCTTTAGTAAAGTGTCAAATATTGCTGAGATGTCGAACAGATACTACACTTTGATCTTAGCCAAAAGGCCACGGAACCAGAAAAAATATTTTTTTGTGACTAGGCATTTTTAAATAAATAAAAAAAATGATTAAATTAGAATTTTTTTTTTAATGAGTGGTGTAGTGTAGTATCAGTTCTGTTGTCATAAGACTGCCCTCCTAGGAATTACTTCCTCTGTTTTTAAGGGTGAGTAGGGGGGAACACTCCCAGAATGAAAAATCCTCAAGACTCGATTTAGTCAGAATATCTTTATGGGGGGGGGGGGGTGTAGTGTAGTATCGGTTCTGTTCTCATAAGATCGTCCACGCAAGAATGACTTCCTCCTTTTTGGGAGGAGGGAAGTTGTGTTGGTTCATCATGATATTATCGTCTGTCAGGGGAGGGGGGTCAGTGTAGTACAGGGGTGGGCAAACTACGGCCCGCGGGCCGCATGCGGCCCGCCAAAAGAGTTTATGCGACCCTCCAAAGTATTGAATATTAAACAAAGTTACTTTTCTTTTTTTTTCAAATAAATGTTGTTTTTTTCAAATGCGTTTCATGTGAATCCTCTAGAGTACTTTAAAATGCTAATAAATGAAAAATGATTGCATTTTCGCTTTGAAATCCATTTATTTCGGCTATTTCAGATATCAATTATATTGGAAAATATACTATGCGGCCCAGTAAAATTTGATTTCTTTTTAATGTGGCCCTTGCTCTGAAAAGTTTGCCCACCCCTGGTGTAGTATATGTTCGTTCACCATAATACGAGCTAAGGAAGATAGATAACTCAAGTTTATAATAAACATGTCTTTTTTAGCTAGAAAATTATGAAAGTTATCGTTCTTCCTTAGCCAGCATATTCATCTTTGTTTATAAAGATGGCGACTATATTTTCCCAGCCAATTTTCAATTAAGCGTTTCACATGGACAATGAAACTTGCCATGGTTTTTAATGTTAACTAAATAAATAAATGCAAAACTGTTTTCCAACTATTCTAACTATATTTACATTAAAACAGTCTATGCTTATTTAATTCTCTGTAGTATATTTTCATTCGTTATGATACATTCCTCCCAAGCATTACCTCCTCTTGGGGGGGGGGAGACCGTACAGTATACATTCGTTCAACATGATACCATTTCCTCAGGATTACCAGTTTTGTGTAGTGTACTATCTATTCTATTGTCATGATATCCTCCCAGGCATAAACCCCTCCTTGGGGGGGGGGGGGTCAGTGTATGTAGTTCGTTCATCATGAGCCTTTCATTTGCATATTTATTTATTTTTAAGTTTCTAATGAATTAATATTTTCTAATCTGTTAATAATTAAATACATGCGTTTATTAATTTTGAAATAAATTTGTTGCTGTTATTCTTGTTGTGGTTGTTGTTTTTCCTATTCCTATTTACTTCCTCCCACGAGAGCAGAGTTAGACACAATGTCAGTATTAAACATGGGGAGAATCCAGCTGCCCCAAAATAGGCACTCTAAATTGGAACAAAAATTTCAATTGCCTCGGTCTAGAAGGATTTCTTCTTCACTGATAGAGAACATAAAAACTAAGTGCAGATTCAGTACAGATACTACATTTTGCTCCTAGCATAAAAGGCCAAGGAGTTAACATTTTGGTAGTGATAATTATGATGATGATTTGTCATAGAAAAGAAATAAACCTACTCTAATCTTTCTAAATTATAAAAGAAATATTTTTCTTTAATATTCTTTACATATTTTTCTTTCTTTTATAATAAAGGTGAAAAGTACATAGATTCCATTTCGAATTACTCAGTAATAAAAAAGTGGAGTATTTGACCAATCGACGTTCCACCCTTATGTTTATTCATTTCCTTATATAACAAGTTTTAATGGAGAATTTATTTTAATTTTTATGTTGAAACAAAATAAAATTTATCGACGTTGAATATCTTAAAGACCATATCAAATGACCTTTTTGTTGTTATTTCCTAAAAAACAAAATTTGATGATGTTCATGCACATTATATTTCCCCCCTATTGGAATATATCAAATAACACTACGACAATCATCATTTAAAAAAATTTCCTCTGAATTACCAAAATGTCAAATGAAAATTACTTTTTTGACTTCTGTAAAGAAGACTACAGCGTCAGCAATCGCCGCCCGGAGGTTGGGTAGTTGGCTAAGATCAAAGTGTAGTATCTGTTCCGATGGATACTACACCCCATAGACTTGTGTTGTCTTGGCCTTCGGGGCTTGATTTACGCTGGTCTATTGGTCTGTCCTGTGCAGTTCTAGGAGGTCCACCCTCCCAGGCTTCGCCTCCCCTCTTTGGGAAGGAGTAAGTTTATTGCTTACTGCCTGAGGCGTCCCTACCGGGGAATGCCGACGGGGCTGCCCAGGCAATTTTTAATGGCCTGAGTGCTCACCTCTCGGGTGCTGGCTTTTCAAACCCCACTTTCCCGACCCGACCTTGGGTCACATCTTACTTGTGGGAGTAAGATAAAACTGGCCTTGTGCCTAACTCCTGGAGAGGAGTAAACAAATACTCTACAGTTGATAACTACATTTAAACAATAGGTATCTTATTATTACAAGTGAATACAACAATTTAGCTTAAATCTGTAATATGTCCGATGCATAAACCTAATATATATATATAAAAACTCTGAAATTTTAGAAACCAGACAACTTGACGCAAGATTTTGTCAGATAAATGAAATATTTATTAAATCATTTTTTTTTTTAAATCCAAATCTTCGGTTTTATAAAACCCTTTTCAGGGTAATACAGACAATATTTTCCTGTTTTTCCTTTTCTTTTTTTTCATGGTCAAAGTCTTACGGCGTAACCGAAGATCAATGATCTTCTGGTGTTATCAAAGAGACTGTTTTTTTTTAATGGCCAATCTATAGTGAAGCGCGCTGGAGCACATGTGTACAATAATGAGATAAGTGTTATTACAGTAAGAAACGTCATTGAAATGATAAACTTTGAAATTTTAGAAACCAGACAACTTGACGCAAGATTTTGTCAAATAAATGAAATATTTATTAAATCATTTTTTTTTTTAAATCCAAATTTTCGGTTTTATAAAACCCTTTTCAGGGTAATACAGACAATATTTTCCTGTTTTTCCTTTTCTTTTTTTTCATGGTCAAAGTCTTACGGCGTAACCGAAGATCAATGATCTTCTGGTGTTATCAAAGAGACTGTTTTTTTTTAATGGCCAATCTATAGTGAAGCGCGCTGGAGCACATGTGTACAATAATGAGATAAGTGTTATTACAGTAAGAAACGTCATTGAAATGATAAACTTTGAAATTTTAGAAACCAGACAACTTGACGCAAGATTTTGTCAGATAAATGAAATATTTATTAAATCATTTTTTTTTTTAAATCCAAATTTCCAGTTTTACTACAGATCGGACATTTAAAAAAACAAAACAGTCTCTTCGATAATACCAGAAGATCGATCGTCCGCTACGTCACAAGACTTCGACCATGAAAAAAAAAAAAAAAGAAAAATAGAAAAATATTGTCTGTATTACCATGAATAGGGTTTTATAAAACCGAAAATTTAGATTTAAAAAAATAAAAAATGATTTGATAAATATTTCATTTATTTGACAAAATCTCGCGTCATGTTGTCTCGTTTCTAAAATTTCAAAGTTCAACGATGTTTCTTACGGTAGTAACACTTATCTCATTATATATATATATATATATATATATATATATATATATATATATATATATATATATCTCAAAGTTTGTTGAAAATAAATCAATAAAGTGCTTGATCGTAAGTTTTGCGAGAGTAAATACAAATTATTCATTTAAAAAACTATACATTGCAGTTTCTGTAGGTGAAACCAGGGTTTCATTGTTACAGACAGCCCTTTAGAAATATCCTTTGGGTCCAAATCCAAATATATAAAATAAAAATAAATAATATTAAGTCATAAGAAAAAATAATTAAAAAAAAAAAAAAATCAATATAAACAGCCCCTCGTAACATGGAACTTTATAAAGACAGAAAAAGACACTGCCAACTAACATTCGGTGAATATTGTTGTTTTCTTGGGGTTTTCCATTCTTTCTCAATTTGTCTTCATTTGCTGAGATGCTGAAGAATGAAAACGGACCCTAAGGACTTTTTTTTAACCAAAAAAAGCATTTCTATAACAATGAAACCCTGGTTCGCCTACAAAAACTGATATATATATATATATATATATATATATATATATAAACATTTTTAGTGGTACAAAATTTAATTAGAGTTTTAAAAAGAATAAATGGAGTCATAGTGAATCGGGGGACAACATTACATAGTAAAAGGTGGAGAGAGAACAAAAAAAAATTTTTTAAAATTAAATACAGTTCAACAAATTTTTTTTTTTTGTTCTCTCTTCCGCTTTACTATGGAATGTTGCCCCCCCCCCCCCGATTCACTGACTCCATTTATTCTTTTTAAAACCTTAATATATATATATATATATATATATTATCACATACACACATGATATGACAAAATAGTTGTCTGTGGAGGACTACATTTGCTCCCCACTTGTGAGTTGAGCTCTTTAGTAAGGAGATAAATGCCGCTTAGTGTAAAGCATAGCTCTTTATAAAAAAGAATTGAGCAATCTCTACGGTCGATAATGCTATAAGATTTCCTTTACTGTCAGGTGAGCATAATAGCATAGGGGTAAAATGCCTGAATGCTGATTAAAGTGTTTCATTGTTTTAAGTGATTGGATTCTGAATCTCAGATTATACTAAAACTAAATTAATCAAGGTTTGTTTCCCTAAGACTTTTTTCCTTTATATTTTAATCACATAAAATACATGTTAAAATATTCCTTGGTTTTGGGATTGAGCTTAAAAAAAAACAAAAAAAATAAAATCAAGTTTAGTTGTTTTAATAAGACATAAATTGCAATTCTTATTAGGTTTCAGTCTATTACTCTCACTATATTGTTTGAACCCTCTTTTATTTTATACAGTATCGATCCATTATCCCTCTATTTATTTACAGTCGAAGGTAATAAAACTAATTATAAAACCGAAGTTGGAATAGTCAAGTATAAACAATAGGAAATATCATCACAAGTATTAATATTATTTAATCTATAACTAAACAGAGAGAAAGAGGAGATGTAGTTAATAGAAAGATTAATTTTAGATTTTGTCTTTATATTTTTTTTAATTTAACTAGCTTTGCAAACTCACTTTTTCCTGGTTCAAACAATCTAATCTGAGCTAAATGAATGAAACGGATCACATTTTTTCTAGTAATTATCGAGGCAGTATTTTTTTTCTTGAGACATATTTTATTAAATAAATTTTAATAAATAAATTTCAATAACTTATTCTAAAATGTTTATAATACTAATATCTTCTTAATACTACCACCATCCCACGGTTCCCACCAAAACTCAATATTTAAAAAAAAACATGTTCTTTATCACCCCTGAAGTACTAGAGCCCAAAACGAATACAGCAAATACATTGGTGAGTTCCAGCTCAAAACTTTAAAACTAATAAGGAACTTAGGACGGATCAAAATAAAAATATGCAGACACATGTTGTCCGTCATATTTAATGAAATTATATATATATATATATATATAGATGTGTGTGTGTATATATATATATATATATATATATATATATAGTGCCAATATATGGACACAAAATGCTCTATCAAATGGGACAATTGCATAAATAAAGAAAAAAAAAAAAAATAGATATCCAAGAGACAAAAATACATCGGGTACATAAATGCTTTTATAAAGGACAGTCCATTTATCCATTTATTTATTTCTTCTGCTTATTTTTGATTAAATCATAAAAATGTGGCCCAAATAAAAAAAAAAATTTGATTTTCCAGGCTGATTGGCAATGATTGCAAATATTACAAAAGCTCATAATGCTCACATGGAATAGAAAACACTTTAAAAAGTTATTAAAATAATTAACCCAATTTGTCAAACTTTAATAGCAGCTTATCATTATAAAATATGTCAGACTCACATGTTCAGTATTCAAATAATTACTGTTTACAAATTATTCCGAGCACATGAAAAAAAAAAAAACACGAAAATCTCCTTAAAAAATGAAAACGAGGTTAAAGCTAGAAACTGCTAAAATGACACTTCTGTTTCTCAAAGTTCTTTAAAGCACTGATAGAAGAGAGGCACACTCAGCTTTGGAGTGGTATGGCTAGGTTAGCCTCCAAGGTGTTAAGCCTGTTATTTTTCGATGTTCCAGGCCAATTGGTGATAGATAGTATGAATATTTGTTTACAAAAACTTGTCTATTTAAAAACAGTTTAAATAGAGTTTATACGACATAGTAAACTATTCAGAAGTAACTACACCCAATTTGTTAAAATATAATAACCACTTATAAAAAAGTATATAGTTGTATAGGTTGCTATATTTAGCCATTGAAGAGTGCTCAACATCATTTATATATCATATATAAATCTAATTTTAAAGAAGATAAAATGCACAACATATGTGGACTGTATGTTGTGTTCATCAGACCAGTGTGTGTATATATGTGTGTATGTATTTAGGCAGTATATTTTCATTTAGGCAAACATTATTAAGTAACACTGAGTGTTTTTGCTTCATAAGACTTATTTTTTTAATTTTCCAAATAGTCTATTTAGTATTTTGGTCAAATTGGTGAATGTAGTTCCGTGGGTTTCTTGTTTCTATTTTTCTTTCCTTTTTCGCGAATACTTCTGATTTGATTCGTCAAAATCATCATCAGGTAGTGTTAGTCTTGTTAACTTTTTTTTAACTATGTCCTTACTGTTGACCTTTTTTTTTTTTTAAACGCCAGTAATATACAACTAAAATGAGCGTCCATAATATTGAGATGTTGCATGCAAACAGGATTACACTTTATGCTCATAATTATATTTATAATAGTTGGTTAATTAATAATACACTAATAATTAAATAAATGGGAATAAATAAATACATTCACACATAATTTAAGACACTATGAATATTATATCCTTGCTTTTTTTACTTATATTCACATATTGCATATATATACACTTATTTAATCATAAATACTTTTAATAATTATTGATCAATTAATAATACACAAATAATGAACTAAATAAATATAAATAAACACATTCATACATAAATAAATTAACGGTTTATATTATTTCCAACTCACTTTTACACACATTTCCACATATTACAAGAAATGTATTGATTAATTAATGAGACAAGTAATAACAAAAAAAATAGGAATACATTAATACATTCACACTTGAATAAATAAACTAATAGGTATTATGCCCCCCTCTCCCCTTGTGCCAAACCATTTCTTTTTTAATCTGAATTTACGTTTCAAAATAGTAAAAATCGCCACGCTTTTATATTCATAGAAAAAATTATAATTGTTTTTCTTTCCCTTTTCTTTCTCTTTTTAATTCGGAGCATGACAAAAATCCTGTCTTCAAGACTCACATTACACATCCATTGTATTATTCTCATATTTTTTCTCTCCATGCAACGCATGTCCTCAACCCTCACTGGCCAGGTTTCATTTCCATACATCATCACACTGCATACACGACTGATAGTCTCTTTCCTCGGTCAGCAGTGGTGATGCTCTGCTGGTTAGTAATAACAGAAAAAAGAAATCTATGACAACATCTATTTGTTATAATTTGTTATCATTTTGCTCTATACAGGTTCATGGATCAAAGCCAGCGTTACGTAAGAAACCAATTCGAGAGGAGGGGGCAGCTGGGGGCCTCAGAAGGGATGTTTCAGCAGTGTTCTGGAGGCCAGTTTTATTATTTGTCCCTTTACTTAAAATGTCATCAGAAAATATTTAGAGTCGATTTTAAACTCTGTCAGACTTCCACTCTTTCGAAAAATCAATGTTAAATTTGAGAAATTATATTCCTTTTTATAAAATGTATAATTTTAAAATAAATGTTGTGAATTTAATTAAAATGGAATAATTTTGTTTTCTGATGATTAAAAAAATATTAACACGTTCGTTCACAAAGATTAGTTTCCTAGTGTATTGTATCTTACACATGTATATATGGTGTGTGTGCAGGGTGGGAGTCTTTGCGTTGGCACTGGCGGCGCAGATGCATGCATATGTCTATATTTACCTAAGTATTATTTTGGATTGACAAAACTGACAAGCATTTTAGATTAATAATGCTTGCCCAAAGAACTAGAAAATTTTGAACGAGAAATCCAAAATGTTTCTTTACCTGGTACTCTCTTCCATCTTTTGCACATTGGATTTTAATTGCGCAATATTTGAGTCATATTTATTAAGAAAGTCTTTGGCCGATAGATCCGGTGCGCTGGTGCTAGTCGCTTTCTCCCCATCACAGCTGGGACACGAGCTGTCTTCTGGGGAGGCGGTCACAGTTCTTACAGAGTCATTCTCACATTTTAAACTTGTCGCTCGCACAATTTCAGAGTTTTCAGGAATGCATTGTGAGTTTTCTTTTGTCAGTGGCACAAGGAGGTATTCTCGGAGGAAAAGAGCATCGTTCGACCACAACTTGTTTTCCCGTTTTAATTGTTCAACCTGAAACAGGAAACGAAATAGACATTATTAGATTGACTTGAAAATATTCAACATAATTCTTTGTCATTCAAAGTGTATTTATTTTATGTACATATGCTTTCTCTTAAGATCTCAGGGAAAAAAAAATATGTGAAAGAAAAAGACAAAAACAAATACACAATTTCATTTGAACAGTTATAAACAAGAATGAATATTCTTAAGTTTCAATTCATTCTGAGCATTTAGTGCCAAAAATGCCATTTCAAACTTAAGCCCGACAGACCGACCAACAGACAGTGCCAATTTTTTGTTTCTTCTTTTTCTTTATCAAATTTACTTCGAATAAGTAGATTCTTTTAAATAACTCATCTGAAAGCTCCTAATAATGTCCATGCAATCTATTATTCATACAATGATCATAAAATCTGTCAGTATTATTTTTTAAATATATTTACACTCGATTCATTCTAGACATGTTCTGTCAATTTGTTCCAGTAATTATTCTCTTCGTAAAGAAATTACAGTTTATTGGGGTGAGCGATCAAATTGTTTTCCTTGAATTAATTTTTAAACTGTTGGATGCAATTGACGAAGGAGAAATTAAACATTTTACAGAAGAAAATAAACAATTCTATATAATACCATTGACACTGCAAGCTGGTATATCTTCTATCTTTTTCTCTTTCTTACCATATAATAAATAGTTTTCATCCTAGAAAATATTTGATTCCGACTGGCCAGCCAATTACTGGTTTCTGTTCTTGAAAATTGAAATTCCAATTGATTTCATCGATTACATATTATATCCGGCCTAATCTTTAGTCTTTCACCGATTTATTACTTTGAAATTACATTAACAATAAATGGTTCACTTTTTTTCGTTTCTTCTTTTTGACATTTATTTGTAACATAAATAACCTTTTTTGCAAGTGAAGAAATCCTTTTTCTGTCACACAAATTATTACTGAGAGTAAGAAGACTCCCGGGTAATGCAAAGTATGGCCGCTAGTTATATATATATATATATATATATATATATATATATATATATATATATATATCTAAATGAATAAATGCAATAGTTTTTTTTCTTCTATCCTAACTATATTAACATCAAAACACGTTAGGATTATTTAATTCTAATGATATAGGAATATAATGAAATACCTTATATATAGGCATCTCCTACTCACTCAAACAAATCTCGATTTTGCTTATTTGCATATTTATTTATTTTTAATAAATTAATATTCTGTAATCTACCTTTTTACTTTGTATTCTCAAACTTTCTTCTACATACGCAATCGTTTTATCGAAATGTTTTGCCATAGAAAAGAAATAAACCTACTCTAATCTTTCTAAATTACATGGATTTTTCTTTCTTTTATAATTAAAGGTTAAAAGTACAAAGTACCCATTTCGAATTACTCACTAATATAAAAGTGGAGTATTTGACCAATCAACGTTCCACCCTTATGTTTATTCATTTAATTATATAACAAGTTTTAATGGGGAATTCATTTTAATTTTTATGTTGAAACAAAATAAAATTTATCGACGTTGAATATCTTAAAGACCATATCAAATGACCTTTTTGTTGTTTTTCCCTAAAAAACAAATTTTGACGATGTTCATGCACAGTATATTTCCCCCATATTGGAATATATCAAATAACACTACGACAATCATCATTTAAAAAAATTTCCTCTGAATAACCAAAATGTCAAATGAAAATTACTTTTTTGGTTTCTGTAAAGAAACCTACAGCGTCAGCAATCGCCGCCGGGGGGGGGGGGGGAGATAGTTTTTGCTAGTATATATATATATGGCAAGATGTCTGCGTGTCCACACACCAGCTGTCAATGATTGTTCTCCAAATAAAACCAATGGCATATTTGGAATCAGCAGGTTCCTACAGGTGTTTCAGCCTGTTTCTTTTCTATTATAATTGAAGGAACAAATTGTCTATAGATAGTTGTCTGTTAATTATCGAAATTCCGACTGTTTTATTGATTGATCCATGTGAAAATTGCCACCAAATTTCGGGGGTGGGGGTCTCAGAAAGACTGACAAAATTGTCATTTTTCCGACTTTTCTTTCAAGGTGAGCGAAAACAGCACATTTTTACTATTGAATCTTGTGAATTATTTATTCAAGATTTTGTTATTTGCTGACATTTTATTGAGCTAGGTATTCCCGAGCAAATCCGTGTACTTCTGCTAGTTAACTAATAAATCTTACATCAAAATTATGTTGAAACACTAATTCTATTTAGTTAAGCAAAGTTAAGCCTTGTTAGTATATAGATGGGTGACTACTTTAGAACAGCAAGTGCTGTAATCAAACACTCCATAGAGATGCATAAATACACATGATGCTGGGGGGGTGCAAGCTGGTGACATACTAAAGTCCTGCTATGGGGATGGATACAGGTTATCTATTCTGCATAATGCTACACAAATTGTAGATAAGCAGACGTCTGATAAGCTTGGAGTTTGAAAATAAATGTTGCAATGGCGTTTTGCTGTGCAAACAAATTAAACTCATCAAACTACATTATTTCAACCGAACATTGAAGAATGGGGAGGGGGGGGCTAATTGTAATATGTTTTTTATACAATAGAATATTGAATAAAATAAATTACTTCCAAAATGTAGACTTTTACTTAAAAAGAAAAAATAATGCATGTTTATTCAAAGAAAAAGAAATATTTTTTTTAAATAAAGCAAAACAAAATAAAGAGTGAAAAAAAAAACATAAAAAGTTGATCTAAAAATGTGAACAATTACATTGAAATAATTGTAATTGACGAGTGCATCCAATTAAACGCACACATACGAAAAAGCTTCTGCGTAGCCATCCAAAATTATATCTTCAGAGTTATTATGCTTTACTTTTGGATCGAGCACTGTTGAAATAAATATGGAAAAAATATACATAATGTGGTAATCTATATTTATATAATACAGTTATAGTTTCTGTCTTTTCACAAACTCTTCCTAGAATTTGGGAGCTAGACCATCTCTCTCAACAGCCATATATATCCTATAACTACATTACCCAAGGTATATTTCATTTGGATCAAAGGGGATACAACATAGGTGTTTGCATTTGCACTTGGCATCCATAAAAATGGAATCTGACGTTTTACTTTATTTTATTTACAATATGAAAATTATAGATATTTAAAAATAACAGATGTTAATAAAAAGTTCAGGGCTTGGAGCACTAATGTACAGGAGTCCTCATTAATTTCAAGCAAATGGCGTGTGTGACTTAAAGTTAAAGACTAAAAATTTACCAAAATTTATTTCAATTAATGTCATTTTACTTACACTACCTCCCATTCAATGAATGTTTAGTACATCATTTGAACCCCGTCACAAAAATTGAATATTATTACATGTAAAAGAATACGAATAATAAAGAAGGTACTATGTTATGGGTTGAGTGCAAGTATACATAAAGTTTCAAATTCAATAACAGGCAATGCTGGGTCTTCTGGATATATTATATATAAAATTATCTTGTTGGATTCTCAGTGTTTGCCATCGATAGGTTTATTTCTACAGTAGATACATTAATCTGTTTTACTACAGAGATCTGATCTCTTTTGGACTCTCTTAAAGAAAATTTTACTTCCAATGCATTTCATCGATTTCAATATTTAAACTGTTTGCTATTTAATTTTGGAAGAGACATTATTTCTATGCACTGGTGACAGGTCAGAGAAAATTATATCAATTTCAAAACCAATGCAATCTCAAATTGGTGAAAATTATTTGCTGCTGAATATGCTGATAAATAAAAATGGTGTCCATTCATGCAAATCATAAACTTCAGTTGTTTCTTTACTCTTCCTTTCAAAATGATATTGTTTTGATTAGTGATATTTCAAAGGGAGGAGGAGAAATTTTCCACCTCCAATTATTTACTAAAACCACTACTCATGAAAAACCAAGAAGAAATTTATTAACAAACATTTGTAGATTCACTGATATTAATTAATATTTCAAGCATTTTTATTGACTAATCAACATAGATTTGATCAATTGCTGCATTTGTTCTAAATTACAAAGATTTATATTGAAGCAACACTGTCAAGTTCATCGTTTTAAAAATAATCTACCTGCTTAAGACTTTTGTAGGCTCCAATGAATTATTAAAACTGGAACTATTAATGCTTTGTAAAGTAAATTCGGATGGAAAAAACCCAACCGTATATATAAAACAGTGGATTTGAATGAATTGAAACGTGGGCTGAAATCAGTTTAAGATTTTCAAAAATCAGACATTATACTGATTTCAAGTAACAACTCGTGAGACGAAGAAATTCCTTATATTTTAATTAAGTAATTATTTACATTTTTGTCTTATATAATTCCGAGTTGCTGCAAAAAAGACTGTAGGTATGTAGTTATTCACATACTTTACACCATTTTAAAGAATACTTCTTTCTACGGTTATAACTCATCGTGTACGTGCACACACACACTTTGGATTTGTATAAAAAAAACAATATAAGGTGTCTGCAGTGCTATGGTCGATAAGCCTCTCATATAGCATCTAGTCCATTAGAGTTCCTCAATCGGTTGCTAATTGAGTTTTACAGCATATCAACCAGTGTTAGGTTATTTTATGCCAAAACCGCAATTATGTTTTATATCCAAATATTTTATAGCTTAATTTGTTTTTATGATATTCTAAATTCTGCATCGATAACAATTATGCTGTCCACACCTCCACTTGAAAACTTGTAAATAGCACAAACAAATGCTCATATTCCAAGAAAGATTAAATGAATTCATAAAAATAGCAAAAAAAAATAATTCTTTGCCTATTCATAAATCTAATATTACCAGCTTGTTCAGACAGGTGACGCTTACCAGCGTAAATAACTGTCTTCACTAATAATTAATATATCATAGAGTAGATTCATAAAGGTTAAGAGTGGATAAGAAAAAGAAAAATAGATAATGCTCAAATGTTTCTTTTAATACACTATTTTTGGTCTTTTTACTGACTTTTATAAAGGAGCATTGTTCCTAACTTAATCGAACATGGAAAATAACTCTTACAGGTGACCTATGTTATAGACACACTATTCAGACGTTGTAATCCGCATGTTGTTATAAATAAAAAAGGTAAATATTTTTTCTTTTAACGTACACACCAGAAATGATTACAAAAAGTTGTTTTGACTAAATTTCATGACAACAATTTATGATATGAAAGTAACTGTTACCACAAAAAAGTCACACAAAAATAAATTTGGCATAAAAAGAGAGAAACAAAGGGAGAGAAAGAGAGAGAGAGGGAGAGAGACACACACACAGACAGAAAGAGGGAGAGAGACACACACACAGACAGAAAGAGGGAGAGAGACACACACACAGACAGAAAGAGGGAGAGAGACACACACACAGACAGAAAGAGGGAGAGAGACACACACACACAGACAGAAAGAGGGAGAGAGACACACAGACAGAAAGAGGGAGAGAGACACACAGAGAGACACACACAGAAAGAGGGAGAGACACACAGAGAGACACACACAGATATAGAGAGAGAGACACACACACAGATATAGAGAGAGAGACACAGACAGAGAGAGAGACACACAGACAGAGAGAGAGAGACACACAGACAGAGAGAAAGAGACACACAGACAGAGAGAGAGAGACACACAGACAGAGAGAGAGAGAGAGACAGGGAGATGTGTTAAAATAGAACACTCAATATAATTTAAGTACTTACATTCTAACCTCCTCAGCCTGATAAACAAGTCTTGGAATTTTGCATGCTTAAAATACTTTCTTAGCAAAGCATTTAACATAATTCAACATTTCTATTTATCTTGAGAATGACACTGAATCAATTCAAAGACGAAGAAAATAATGGGTGTGAATACTGAGGCGAAAGAGAACATCTTTTTGGACATGATAAAAAGAATTAAAAGAACACCTTTTTTAGCAATTCAATATCTATTGCTAATATGTGTGTGTCGTGTATGTTTTAATGTAAAATAGAACACCTGAACTCATGTGCATATTTTAGTACTGCGTTTGTATTCAGGAATATAACCTCCTTCTTGACTTTTGGGATCCTTTGGAAAATACCATCCAGAATATGACCACTTGAAATGGGAGACACAGTTCTTTCTAGAAAAAAAATAATATTCCATTCAATCAACTACTTTTGATTATAATATATTTTTATGTCCAAGATATCGTCTAAATGCTGAGGTTATACCCTTTTCTTTTGATCTCAGCTGGAATTTTGAAGAGACTAAAAGATTTGTGCGTGACATAACTAAACAAAGGGTATGGTCTATACAAGTTGGCCAACTATAGGTGAGGAGAAGCTAGCTAGCCACCAGGGAAACGATTCTAGCTGGCCACATTTTTTGTACTGCTAACCAATCGAGATTCATTTTTCACTAGTAGCTTTCTATGTTACAAAATACAAACACAATGTAGCAAGGAATGTTAATAAAAGTTGTTAATTGTTAGTAGCACAACGGTGTTTCTCCATTTGGATGAGCCCTTTTATTCCATTTACTCAGACACATTAGCATGGCTGCACATAGGAAGCAAACACTATACATTTCGCATACACAACAAAAACTATCACGGATATGTCAATCCGATGCAATAATAGCAACAGACCTAGCTACATGTGTAACAATGACCAGCCATACCACATCAATATTTATATGTATAAATAACTATTTTTTGGCATGTAATACTAAGGGAAGTAATTCAGTATATATTCATGCAGATAAAAGCATGCACAATTACTTACTGAAGTATTATTGCTTGGAATATAAACATGGTGAGAAGTGATTTTCTGAATGCATTTAATTATAAAAGTTGTAGATAAGATGGGAAACGAAAATTTGTAGAGGAAACTGGAGTTTTGTTTAACTTCAAAGTTTACAAAGAAATGTTTGTGTACGAGTAAATGTAGCCACCATCATGCAGGTCAACAGGGAAAACGGGTTAGGGTTGCACCATGTATTGTCCATCAGGGATTGAACCCAGAGTGTTCCAGTTACAAAATGGAAACATGTAACTTTTGTCATGCGACGAGAGTTCACCTATACAAATGAGGCTTGGTTTGCATGGCCTGATTCTCGTTGTAATAAAAAGGGTAGATACTTTGCGAAGAAAGGTTGACATTGTGTCTACGTCGAGTGTTGAGAGAGAGAGAAAAAAGAGAAAAGAAAGAGAAAAGAAAAAGGACTTGGATTTTTATGACGAGACGTTTGGTCGTTCACATGCGTGTTGGACTGCTGTTGCTAAAAAGAACAGAAAGCATAATTCGGCGCCTGTTTGAACTCAGTGGTAGAGCATTCTTTAACTCTTTGTTACAAGCAATTCTGTGCTGTTTATTTGTAACATAATGGCGGACGCAAAGTTTGACCTAAAACTCATCCCTGAGTTTGATGGATCTACATCTCTGGTGGACTGGGTTGAGAGAGTGGAGCTAACCTGTCATTTGTGTGGGGGTCAAGCAGGTCGAGTTGGTTATTCCCCTTTGACTAACGGGAGGCGCTCTGGACGTTTACTAGCAGCTAAGCGAGAATGATAAGGATAATGTCGAGCAGGCGAAGGCCGCGCTCTACAAAGCTTTTGTGATGGACTCCTGCACAGCATACGAACGTTCTACTACCCGGAAACTATTAGCAGACGAGACAGTGGATGCTTTCTTTGCTGCATTAAAAAAGCTGACCGTTCTGTTTGGAGGGTTGCCCGAACAGACTTTCATGTACGCATTTGTGGCCAGACTCCCCGTTCGAGTGATGCAACTGCTGAGGGCATCAATAAGAATAGAAGCGACAATAATAGAACAGTTACTTGAGCGCGCCCGAGCTATCATGAGGGATGAAGCAGAACTTGAGAAGCATGTCATAATGGCCGCGCAGTCAGCTCAGAGTGTGCTTAAAAATCCACAGAGGATGGACTCGCATGCCAAAGTAAATTGTTTTTGCTGTGGACGGTTAGGGTCACATTGAAAATAATTGCGTGGACAAAAGACGGGGGTGCATATGGTGCTTCCAGTGTGGCAAGATCGGACACATTGCCTCAAACTGTTCGGGAAACGAGTCAAGGGAAAAGACATCAGCGCCACTCTGCTTCCCGGACATGATGTAAACGAGGTGCAACCAATAATCAGAGTGCATGTTAACCAAACGCCTTGCTCAGCGCTTCTTGATTCAGGATGCTCCCGTACCATAGTGAATGCAAGGTTATGCGGCAACTGGAAGAAGAGCATTAAAATAACAACAATAAATGGCGACATTTACATCAATGAAGATGTGAAGTCGGCGATGAACATCAGAGCAAAATTGGCAGAGTTTGGCCTAACGTTCAAAAACCTAGAGCAGCTTGGAGACGGAGCACGCGTACTGGGCTTGGAAGTCAGGAGAGAATGGCATCCTGCGATAGAGACGAAGAAATGTGATTTCCGGCATCCCTGAAGTTCTCACGAGAAGGATCATTTTTTCCTTTTACGGAAAACTCGTGGGACACCTGCCTGTGTGTGGTTGGCTTCGTGTGGCAGTGGGTGTAGTAAAACACAGAGCGAATGCGGTAACCAAAGGATGGGACGATCAAACAAGTGATGCCTCTCTCACCCGAATGATTGCAGAAAGTGTTAATAGAGCAACGCATGAGGACCCGGCCAGAGAAGAAATGAATGTATGGGTTGACGCTAGTTCACTAGCATTGGGAGTCCTTGTATCTATCAGTTCACCAAACATCAGCAGCAGTTAACATGAAGTGTTAGTATTGTTTGTAAACTGTTTTTTTTTAAGTGACTTTACTTTAATTTTATAATTAAAGTAAAACTTTAAATGCTTATCCAATTAAATGGTTCCGTTTATTAAATTTGTTAATATGACATCCTAATTCACTGGGTATCATTCCATTAATATAGACATTAACCATTTATTTTAAATTACTCAAATTAAAACACTATATGAATGGTGATAAAAATAAAAAAATAAAAACTCATTAAAACCTCAAAAAATAAGAATTTGCTAGACAGACTTTGTAAAGGCCGGTGTTGGTCAGCAGAAAACATTTTTTTACTACAAAAACATTCATACATTTTCATTTACTTTTAATAAATATTTTTTTTTACTACAAAAACATTCATACATTTTCATTTACTTTTAATAAAAATTTTTTTACTACAAAAACATTCATACATTTTCATTTACTTCTAATAAATATTTTTTAACCAAAAATTTAAACAAAAAATATGACGTGTATATAACACGTCATATTTTTTGTTTAAATTGCTTGTCTTATCTGTAAACCTGCTCTTATACACCATCTTGAATATCTTTTTTGCATGTTGTCAATGTTTTCTTCTTTGAATACACATTCAAAGACAGATTACGATACAAAATTAAACTACTTGCTTTTAACTACATCATCATTAGATTCAGTTTAACATCCGTTTTACATGCTGACATGCGTTGGACGCCTTTAAGAAATTGACTTCCAAAGTAATCTATCTCTGACCAGATCTTTATTTATCCATCGGGTCCATTTTATCATTTCCTCCCATATTTTCCTTGGTCTTCCCCGATCAACTGGACCTCCTACCTTAACTGTTCTACATTTACTGACCCAAGAACTCTCGTCCATTCTTTCAACATGACCATTATAAGTTATAATACTGATAGCTGTGCATTTACTTTTTAGTGCATTTTATTTTTTCCAGTACTATTTACCTAAAGTGGCACATTACATATGTTGATGCCCCCCCCCCCAAAAAAAATTAAATCATCGGATTGTGTCAGTATTTATGAAAAGCTTTTTTTCATTCGTAAACCTTTTAGATTTACCCATTCCAAAAAATCTATCATTAATACAATACAAACGATAACCATAGCAAAATAAAAAGATATTACTTTGCATCTTCAAACTTTCAAAACTAAACAATTTTTTTTTTTTGCATAAATAAACAGCATAGTTTACAACAAAGAAAAATGATACAAAATGACAGTAACAACAATTGTGGGCAAGACTGGGTAAGTTATGGTTCACATTTCAAATATATTTCACATAAAAATATAAGTTGCTTTTTATACTATTACACGCAACGATCATCAGATGGTATAATATTCAATTCCAGAGATTAGACCATCTCACGGTATAAAAAACAGCTTATCTTTTTATCTAATATTAAGCTGTCTGAGACGACATTGAGCACTGCATACAAGTGCAAATCAAAACTATGAACTGGTCAAAAAGCAGATTCTCAAAGCTATCAGCATTGTAATATACTGATTCAATCCGACCTCATCAACAATTTGTACTAAAGTATAAAGTCAAAAAATACAGAAAGTAGGAATGTTATTTTAAACCTAAAATCCTTTTAAATGTTAACTTCCACTCATATAACCTCTTCTTATTCTTTCTCTCTTTTAGCACCTGTTAGAATTTTGCCTTTCAAGTGAACTCTTGAACCGTCCCCAACCTAGCTATCTTATGACCATCATTCTTTGAGAAGGGGGGGAAGACACATATGAAGAAATTAATTTTTTAGTTTTGCACAGACAGCGAAAAAGATGGTCGTAAAAAGAAAAACGTCCTGACGACTGATATAAAAATTCTGCTGAGAAGAAAAGGCAAAATTAATGAATTTTTATTTATCAAAGATATTGATGTTTCAATATGCCTCAGTAGACAAGAAGACGGTGCGAAATCCATCGATGAGCAAAAACTCAACTAGAAAATTATATTTAAAAAAATATGTATTTTTTACTTTAATTCACACCAAACAAGGCACATTGCCAGGAGATGTAAGGGGTTACTGTGAATTAGAGGTCATACCTACAGGGGCATCCCAAGTGGGGAGCTGAGCAGTGAGATATTTATTCATTTAATTTTCTGCATGTTGATACAGTCAGGGAAATAGGGAGCAAGGAGGGAATTCCAATGGCTAGCAGTTCGCGTAAATAAGCTATTAGAGTAAAAAGACTTCCGTCATTGGGGAACCTCTACAGTGAAGGGATGGGATTTTGCTGATTGTCGGGTCGGTCGGGAGTATTTACATCAAGGAGGCACCAGTGCAACAAGTTCGTTGGATCACATTCCATGGAAGTACTTGTAAAACAAGCACAGGGATGCAACATTGTGGCGATGAGACAGGGACTGGAGTTTGGTAAACAGTGTGGGACTTATTAGATTAGAGGCTCTTTTTTAAACCCTGTCTAAGAAGGAGACTAGTGGTTAGTGCACCAGCCCAGATGTGACAACAATACTCCATGCATAGACAGATGGTGGCTTTGTAGAGATATAGGATATTGGCAGGTGAGAGAAGTTTTGTAGCATGGTAGAGGGATCCCACCTTCCTCGCAGCAGTCATGGCAATGTCTTCTATGTACTTGTTCCAATTCATATTACCTGTGAATGATGGACTCTCAGGTAGTGTGCTATTAGCCATGGCAATCAGTGGTTGAAAAAATTTCTTATAATTATTAAAGGAAAGGAGTTTTGTCTTAGTAGCATTAAATGTTACCATCCATTTTTCCCCCATTCAACTACAGACTGGAGGTCATTTTCTGAGGGTTTAGCCATTGCCTTGAATATATGCATGTTCGTTTTACCCACATGTCAAGAATAGAGCATGATGTAGTCAGAAAATAAACCCATCTCGGACACAATTGCATCAGGAATGTTGTTTATGAAAATCAGAAATAATAACAGTCCAAGGATCGACACATGGGGCACACGCATTAATGTCATGTCGTTTTGATGTACGGCCATCGAGAACAACCCGAATCTTTCTTTTGGTTAAGAAGGATCTGATTATATTAAATATTCATTCAGTAATACTGTACAAAATAATTTTCATGAGAAGACCTTCATGCCAGACCTTGTCAAAGGCTTTGGATACATCAAGCAAAACTCCATTTCGTAGAGAACATCATCGAAAGCTATCGCCGAAGAATCGTTATATGATATGAACTTTGTTATCCTTGAATTCCTATGTCATGTTAATATCTGCATGCGCTTTGGAAAAAGTTAAGTACATCTTTCGATTTTTTTTGTCACATGTTTCTTTCCATTTTATATCCAGAAACCCCTTCCCCTCAGTTAAATCATAATTTTTTTTTTTATTTATTGTTTTCCTATACTTGTCTTAAAAGTATTTATTTATAAATTATTCCATCTTGTATCTGTTTTCTGTTCATTCTCTTGTGTCTCTGATCTCTTGGAATGAATTTCGGGAAAGGATCCATCTTCTTTATTTTCTGAACCAAGTTCGTAACAGTGTGTGTGTGTTTTTGATATATATATATATATATATATATATTTTATTATCAGAGTTGATGGGGGTTATGTAGCGATGTATTATATTTTTAATAGCTTTTTCATCCAATTTTAAGTTCGGATGCATTAAATTGGATGAAAAAGCTTTTAATAATATAATACATCGCTACATAACCCCCATCAACTCTGCTAATAAGATTTGATCATTTATTACAAAAGAATGAAAACATCGAACCATGTAGTTAAAAATATATATATATATTTATGTTAAATATTACAGATGACTTGCGCCTGCATATATTTTCCTTGATCCTTCCTAGATGTCTGATAAGTCAGGCAAATAAATTTGCTGTACTCTTTGTTTACTCTAGTACTTACGGTTCCTTCCGGAGTCATCTTCAGAGGGTATATATGTGTGTGTATGTGAGTAAAAATTATCCAAAACTGTTGTTGAATAGCTTCATTCGATATTATTTTGTTCCGTTGTTGGTTTTATTTTGGAGCTTTAGCATTTCAAGAACAAGATTGACAAGTTATGGTGGACATGTGCATGCAACATCATTTGCTTACCACCTCGATTCCACACATAGCAAATGTCAGCAATTAAAAAGGTTTCAAATATTGATTCCTAGGTTAAACAATACTTTATTGTAAGGTCTTTAATTTTTCTTACTATTCTTTTGAAGATTAGATCACCATTCTTCAACAACTAAACCGACAAAATTCAGAATAATGTAATAGACTGAAACTAGGCTGTGGAATTGGCAGCTCAAACGTCCGATTCTGGCCAAAGAAATTCCACTGCCAATGATTCATATACACTATATTTATAGCATTTTGATTTTGAAGAGGACGGGAATGTTTTGTTTATTTAAAAGAAAGTGTTGAATACTCAATTCAACACTTTCTTTTAAATAAACAAAATCTAATGATTTGATACAAAATAAAAATCCTCGTTATTAAATAAGTGTAGTCTTTTTAAAACAAGATGATTACCATTTAACGACTTTGAGACTGAATTTCTCATCTTATAGAAACATTTGCGATAGTGAATTCAAGTTCTAAAATTTTAAAAAATTCAATAAATGTGATAAAAGCTTACAAAAAACTGATGGAAAAAGAAAACATGCATAATTATGAAAATAATTTCTCAATCTCTAAAGAAGACGTTTTTGTGATTTAAAATAAACCCATGAAAAAAAAAAAAAAAAAAAAAAAAAAAAATCACAGAAAGTATATAAAAATTTGAGTTATAGAAATATTTTAGCAAAAAATAAATTACATTTTTATTATTAAATACTTAAAAGGCTGCCTCCAAAAAGAGACCGTTAAGCTTGTTAATAGTAGCAGCATCATTTACCACCACCCCCCGCAACATTTGGTGTAATTCTGCCCAATAATTTGGGAACCTGTAAGTGTTTGTTATTAGTAACAGTAGAAGCATTAGTAGTATTATAATGCCTCCATCACCATGACACATTCAGCATAGCAAGGGTTCTTCATGCTAAATTTTGTGCTATTCTGTTAAGTAGTTTTGGAACCTCTAAGCAACCAACACGTACAGATGAAGTGCTCAGTTATAAAAATAGATACAAAAACTCTACAACTTGGTAGACTTGGTCATTTATGAAGTGTATAACTTAAAAAGAAAAATGAAAACATTTTACTTCAAAGTAACTCCGAACAATTGATTTCAACATAGTTACCTGGTTTTAAGCCTATAAAAAAGTTTACTATATGATTCAAGAAAAATAGTTTTTCTTTTTACATTCTTCTTGAGAAATAAGGTATCAGGTTACCGAGTTAAACTGTCAAACTTGTCGAAGATGAAAGGGAATAGAATTTCATTTACAATAAATAAGTTGTCTGTTAAAAAAAGCAGTTAATACCTGCATTCAACAAAAACCTGGGTTAATGATTAAACTGAATTCATTAAGAGACAGGAAAAGGTATTGTGTTAAGGCAATCTATACAAATAAAATAAAAATAATGATCTCATTAAAAGAAATAAAATTATTTTTGGTCATTTACTTAAATAATAAAAATCAAATATAATTACAAATAACCATTTATTATTTATGTTTCCGACTTGTTATTCTACTGTTTTGGACATGATACACAGCTAACGGTTGCACAGGTGGAAGGCTTAGATAAAAAATAATTCAAAATATAGTCATGTTTACAATGCTTTGTTTTTAAATAGGATTTTTTTTTAAATTCGTTTTCTCTTGTTTGATTTTAATAAATATTTGGTTAATAGTAAAAAAAAAAATAAAAAAATAAAAAAGATTCAATGTGTATTTATCGAAGTTATGTATAGGCGATAGAGCCCCCCCCCCCCAGATCTGATAGTTTTATTAATAAGAGACATATAAACCAATACTTAATAGACAATTAATCTCAGAATTAAAAATAACTAATTCATTAGAACATGAATATTGATGAGTTTTAGTAAATAATCATACTCGAGATATTAGGTTTATAAATTTTATCAAATCATTTTGGTAGAAATGTGAAAATAACCAAGATATGAAAAACAGTCGGAAAAAGGTTGGACACATGGCCAAGGAGGTAAACATGTTAAGAGATATTCTAGATTGAATTGTATCTACTTAAATGATCAGATACGAGATATCTAAAAAGGAATGAAACCCAGAATAAGAACAATCTACTTTAGTACAAGCATTGCAGGACGGCCCAAAGAAGTTGCCCCTAATGACTTTTGAGTGACACACAACCAATACGGCAATGGCAAAGAAAAATAACACAGGAATTAAAGTTGTATATAAAATAGCGGTTTTATTTGACCAGAAGGTACAAATTACGAGTGGTTGGCTTCAGTTGACATATGAATACTAACGTTGAGTGCCTAGCTGAGTTGCTTCTCCATCATTGATGATCAAAGAGTAGATGCTAATCATAATGGTTATTATTTGTAGGTTGTCCTGAAAAGGACAGAATTTGTGATTAGAAGGAGAAATAGACCAGACTTACCAAGCCGTTTCTTCTGCCCCAGTGACGTCCACACTCAACCACCAACGTTGGAGAAGTAACCTGACTAGACACTCTGACAACTCCTCCAGTGATGCCGGCAGTTGAAGCAACCCATTTTCATTACCTGTACAGTTACAGTACAATAAAACTTATTTGTTATTTACACATTTAACTCCTGTGTTAGTCATCTGTGTTTGTTTCTTTGCCATGTTTGTTATGTGTCTCTAAATAGTTGCAAGACCGATCACCATCGTCAACCCTTGCAACAAGTTGTTGTTTTCCATGATGACGTTTCATACTTTACTAAATGTCTTATAAGATTTGAAGATCTATGGCGATAGTGTTACAAAAAAAAATGTAAGTTGTTTTTTTTTTCCGTGTATACTGAAAGTTTTGTCTTTACATAAAAAATATTATGGATTCTTCGTTTTTTATAACTTTTTAAAAATTATTTATGGAGGACATTAAAACGAAGTATTTAAAAGCTATCAAATTTTATTTCCTTAAAAAACAGCAGAATAGTCTCAAAGTTCTTCAGATTTAGAAACGTTTAATTTAGCAAAGGATTTGTTTGAATACAGGAAGATCCATATTAGGAATAATTTTGTAGATTTACATTAATTTTACACTTTCAAATATTTTCCTCATTTTGGTTGTTGTAATTTTCACGTTTCTCCATTTATTCAAGTGTCTTATTGTATTCAGGTATCTTATCAGAGTCGGAAATATTTTCTAGGAATTTTCAACGAAAATATTTTTAATCCAGAAATAAATTACTCTCATTTTGCATTTCATGGCTTCAGATAATTTTATCCATTAATTTTGTCTTAGATTCCTTCACCAGGGATTGAACTCCATCTAGAATATCTCTTAACACCTTTGTCCAGTATGACAAGAGTACAATGGACAAAGCATAAAAATGGTATCAACCAAGAAGAGGACAACAATCTGAAACCCGTAAATTAAGTAAATAATGTCTCATCTGAGAAATATCATCAAACCAGTATTTGAAACAAGTTTAATTTAAATGTAACACTAAGATTTGTGGGGTTATTTTCATGCACAGATAATCATTTGCTGCCGATTGAACTGAGAAGAGAGCAAAATGTAGTGTTCAAGAATAACATCAGCTTTTCTACTATCACGAAAACGGTGGAACAATCCAATATTACTTCAACATGATAATACTGGAGATAGAACCTACTTTTAAAAATTCATTTTAGCCAATTTCTTTGTTTTTTCTTATTTAAATCCTAAAAACTTTTTTTTGGGGGGGGGGGGGGGCATGGAATTGCTCCCTACCAATTTCCTAACCTGTGGAGCCCCCTCCCCAATTTTGGAGCTACAAGTGAAATCCTGTGTGGATTTATTCTGGGAGAGGGTGGTGGTAGTGATATTTTCATGTTGAAAAGTTAGTAAAAAAATAATTACTTACCTTACCATAAACCCAAAGTCCGAGCGGTAAGGCCTCCCCCCTCGAAAAAAAAACAAAAAAACCCTCACTTAACAAAAAAAACAAACTTGTAAAACCACATGTAATAGTCTAAAAATGTAGACCCCCCCCCCCAAAAAAAAATAAATGCAGAGTTAATCTCCTATAGCAAAAAATAAATAAATTTGCCCTAAAACGCTAGAATGACCCGGAAATGGGTAATCATTTTATGTTAAATTCATAAACAAAACTGATCCTTCAAGTCTAAGATAATTTTGTTTTCAGGTTGTTTACACAAAAAACGCCTAAAAAAAGTAGAATCGAAGTTTAAACAAAAAAATACATTATATTATATATATATATATATATATATATATATATATAGTAGAGAATGGTAGTTTGCTTGAAGCATTGCTGGGTATAGTAGTAGTAAGTTTTTGAAAGGCTGTGGGCAATGCAAATTCTGGGTAAGATGCAAGTTGTAAGGAACAAAAACAATAACAATAAATCGAATACGAAATATGACTTACTATTTATTTTTCCTTTTTTCCTAAAATCTTACATAACAGCAAGAGTGTTTTTAGCTAAAACAACTTGCATCTTACCCAGAATTTGCATTGCCCACAGCCTTTCAAAAACTTACTACTATATATATATATATATATATATATATATGATGACTGTAAAATGAGTGGCACTCGTTCATTTAATAACTGTTCATAGTCTCGCCAACGAATTACATATCCTTGGGCAGATTTGACGTTCATATTGATCATTGGCGTGAGTCAAGCCAGAAGGTACAAAATTGGCATTATTGTGCATCCTTATGTACCTTTTAAGGCCACCAGTTGATCAGCACACTTTAGAGCATCGAGAGGATGACAAGCTGTGATTCTACGCCTGTTTTGGGGAAAGAAACACATGATATGCTTCCATGTGATTTCATGTGATTGACAAGGCTTCATATTTCCTACACGCTCTCTTGAGTTCTGCACGGTCTACCCTAGCTGCTTCAAAATGTGCAACGACCGTGTAAATCTTCGTACTCCACTGCCTACAATCAGACGCTAGAGACTCCCAATTGTCTTCTGAAATAGCAAAAGACGGCAAACTCTCCTTTACATTATCTAAAAATAATTTTTTTTAGGCTGTGCCGATTTTTTTTTTTTCCAGAAAGAAGTTCACTATAAAACAACTGTGATATATACACGCACATATACATATGTAGATACATGCATGCACATATACAGGCACACACACGTTTTGTACAAAGTGAGACACAAAATAAGAGTTCTGATAAAGTTAGGCACAGGGTCAGTTTATTGTGTGAATCCAGCTTCCTCAAAAAAGAGCACCCGGACAGGTACAAAAATCGTCTGATCAGTGCAATCGGTATTCCTTGTGCCACAGATGATCGACTATCAACCAAACTCCTCCTTTTGGGGGAGGTATGCCTTAGATGATGTTATCAGTATAGAGTGTCCTTTTTGGGGAGCTAAATTATCCACATTGAAAACAAACCTTGTATCTAACTTTGTCCTCATAGGGAGGCAAATTAAAAAGTGGTTCTTTGTAATTTTGTCTTACCATCATCATATTCGGTTTAACGTTCGTTTTACATGTTGGCATGTGTTGAACGGCTTTAAGAAATTGACGTCCAAACTAACCTATCTCTGGCCAAGTCTTTATTTATCCTTCCTTCAAGTCCATTCTTATCACATCCTATGTTTTCTTTGGCCTTTCTCTGTGAACTAAATCTGCTACCTCAACTGTTCTACATCTACTAACCCCAAAACTCTTATCTTTTCTTTCAACATGCCCATACCATTGCATCTCATGTTCTGCACACATCTCCCTATACTGCCCAAATTTATTCTCCCTCTGAGATGAGATCTAAGTGTCTTTAACACTCATATAGCACATCCACAGTATCAGTCTCATATCATTTCTCTCCATGCAACGCATGTCTTCAACCCTCACTTGCCCGGTTTCACTTCCATAGATCATCACACCGCGTACACATGTCTGATAGACTCTTGCTGGTTAGTAATGTCAGAAGTTAACATGAATTGAAATAAATACATTGCCAGGGCTGCTGCAAAGAAGGTGGGTTCCCTTTACCGTGCTAGTAAACTTCTCACACCTGACATTATCCAATATCTCTACAAAGCCACCATCCGCCCATGCATGGAGTATTGTTGCCACATCTGGGCTAGGGCATCATCCACTAGTCTCTCCCTCTTAGACAAGGTCCAAAAAAAGAGTCACCAACTTAATAGGTCCATCACTATCCACCAAGCTCTAGCCCCTGTCCCATTGTCGCAATGTTGCTTCCTTGTGCCTGTTTTACAAGTACTTCAATGGATTGTGCTCTGATGAACTTGCTGCTCTGGTGCCCCCATGACGTAAATTCAATAGACCAACTCGACAATCGACTAAATCCCATCCATTCACTGTGGAGGTCCCCAGATGCCGGAGAGCTTTCTACTCAAATAGCTTCTTTCCTCGTGCTGCTGGCCTCTGGAACTCCCTTCCTGCCTCCCCGACAGTACTGACATGCAGAAATTTAAAATTAATGTAAACAGACATCTCGTTGCGCAGATCTCAATTTAGGTTGACACCCCCCCCCCCAACCTTCTCCCCTTTGCTTTCTTCTCAGTAGCCCCTTACGTTTACAGTGGCAGCCTGCCTTGTTTGGGGTGAACTATGTTAAAAAAAAAATTATTTTTTTAAAGTTCCCTGAATTTACTTAATCTACTCCTAAATAATTCTTTTTTCATAATTGAAATAATTTATTATCATGTTAAAAATAATCAGGTGCAGTGGGGGATGAAATAGCTTCAGTCAGACTC
The DNA here is from genome assembly GCA_963556195.1 of Sepiola atlantica. NCBI lineage: Eukaryota > Metazoa > Mollusca > Cephalopoda > Sepiida > Sepiolidae > Sepiola > Sepiola atlantica. Next base: position 47,742,203 of record OY744522.1, read on the forward strand.
CTGTAAAAATTATTGACTCTCCACTTCTGCTCACACCTTTAGATGATAAGATAATGGAACATTTGTTTTTTTTATGGTTTGCAATTATTGTTCAGAAAAACTGATGAAAAAGGAATAATTTTATAGAATCACTCCCGTCTCCAATTTGAGGGGAGGGGGGGGGGAGGGGGTAATAACCCTAAGCCTAATAATAATACATAGCAAAAAAAACGATTTGGAGCCTGGTTTGGAGACGGGAGTGATTCTATAAAAATACTGAAAAGGCTCTGAAATTCTGGTATTACGACATGATGCTATTTCATCATAGATCACTAAACAGAAAACGTGTTATATTTTAACTAAGTAGAAGCGAGTTTCCTAGCATGGCTCAATTAATGAAGCATTGGTAGACACATAAGCATTCGTTCAAGCACAGGCTTTCTATTATTTTTTTCTAAATGATAGTTTCGAAAGATAGACAATGAAGACATTGGAGAAACAGATGGTAGTTTTACTAACGACAATGTGTTACATAAACTTAAATGAGGGAAATAAAATGAGTAATGCTTTCGCATTCTAAACTTTTTTTTTCAGTGAATTTCATTATGTTCAATTAATGTGTATAAATTATTCAATAGTTTTATTGACGGAATAGTTTTTTTTTTGGGGGGGGGGGATCTCTCTTGCCAGCCGAAATGGATGAGGGGGCTTTTCTCTGCCAGCCGAAATGATGGCAAAAGCATTACACTGCATCACTGCCAGCGAGACGCAGTGCAAAAACAATTCCGTTTCCTCAGTCTCATGCTTTAATCGAATTGCAATTCCACCAAGCATCCAAAGAAATGCAACTAAACGAGGGTCAATAATTTAATTGCGTACCTCACCAAATTGCTCATCGAAAACGTATCACCAGAAGTAACATCCCAAAGAAACAACTGTCCTTATAAGGAAAAAATGTTAATTCCATCTGGCTGCTTTTGATTACTATGGTCGAGGCCAACCGGCTTAACTCAGGAAGGGAACCCAGACATCATTTTTTGATGATGTCATTTATTGCTGCAGGTCTTGGAAAACGACTGGCATTACCAAGACATGCGAGTGAATGAAGAAGGCCAAACTTGTCAATGAAAGTGATGTTCACGTAATTTGAGTCCAAGACAAATCACAACTCCACCCAGTATGATATAAATTTGGATATAAAATTTGCTGAAAGGATGGTGTATATGATATATATATCACATACTATCCTAAAAGACATGTAAAGGAACTACCTTTTCTCTTTTACTATTATAACACTCATTTACAGAGTTCAAAAAGTATGTTTTCTCTATCTTGTTTTATGTGTTTATATTATCTAATATATAAAATAAGTTAGCTGGATTTTTTTTGATTTTTTTTTTTTAGACTGAAAAAGTTTCCGTCCGAAAAGATAAATCTTTCATTCTGAATAGACATTTCCTTTTCTGTAAAATTGGGCAATGTTATTAAAATTATAATTGTAATTCACTTTAATTTCTCTGTTAATACAATTATTCCTGATAGGAATATTATTCACAGAGAAGTCATCTTTCTTTACTGCAACAAATGTCAATAACCGATGGAAGCGATTTTACTAAAAAGAGATAACTTATATTTTAATCTGAATATTATAATAGAAGTTATCTACCTTACATAAGCATTTCTTCTTTCCATTTTTTCTTATATTAATCTTTTATATACATATAACTTATTGTCTGTGTGTATGTGTGTGCCCGATAGAAAGAAAGGTTAGAGAATCTACATAAAATCTAAAAGTGTATTATTATGTAAAATTTACCGGGGAAGACAATGGAAGTATTCCTGAATTTCTAAGTGCACCCCTAATGGGGGCTATGAGGGCATAACCTTAAAACTTCGAATATTTCCTACTTTTATGAAATTTAAATATGTATAAAAAAATTGGGGAGGGGGGGGGACAATGGAAGGGGTCCCGAATCTCTACGTTATCCTCTATGTGCCGAATATCTACGTGCCCCTACCTCTAAGTGACCCATAGGAACAGGACCCCCTTAAAACTTCAAATATGTATATACAATTTTAATCAAATTTAAACAATATGTATTTTATTTAACTCCTCTCCAAGAGGTTAGACACAAGGTCAGGTGTGGGTTTTGATGAAAGTGTTTCTGTGGAACGAACTGGATTCGAACCTGGTACACAGGTTTTCAGTCCGCGTCGTTAACCACTTAGCCACCGTCACCAGCCCTATACGTATAAGACACTAATTTAGTGAGTTTTCCAACATTTCAGATTCTTTCGACCATATTAGGGGTCAAAACGGGGGCAGTAAAAAAACAAAGTAATATGGCGTTATGAGCATAATAAAACAGTACATAGTAGTGATCCCCATTCAATCCTATGCAACGTCAGGTCTTTCTGCTAGTAACATTACATAGGGAAGAGATGGAAAAAGAAATTTTATTTCTAAAATTTTTATTTTTTTTATGTATAACTTTAAAAATGTGTAAACAAAAAAAAAATTTTTTTTTTTAATAAAATAACATTACTGTATCCCGGGCAACGCCGAGTGCATACCTCTAGTGTAATATTACAGTTGTATCTGTCCACTACATAATCCAATTATGAATCCAGGATGGTTTGCAGCATCAAAAGACCGAGACCAGCAAACACCTACCATTGGATAGTTTGATGTACAATGTAAACACTGGTTACTGACTCTCTCTCCATTCCTATCACATTGATTCACAAAACAAAATTAATTGGTTAACAAAACATTTTGTATGGAATATACTCACACTTATTTGCATTTGTAAATAAATTATTTTTCAGCATTTTCTCTGACCAAAGATTTTTTGTAGCTACTTCAGAAAAGTAATGTTTCAGAAGTTTTTTTGTTTTTTACAATATAGTTATATAATGTACGAGCTGTATTTACCCGGAATTGCCCGGGAGTATTTTTTACTTTCATTTTTGTTTCGTTCATTGACCATTGCTTTTTTAGTACAACACCAAATGTATTATACTTTAGGAATTAAAAAAAAAATATTACAAGTAGATTTTAACAGACCACCCACTCCTAAAATAATAAGAAAAACAATTGTAAACACAAGTTCACACAAATAGGGATTATATAAAAACAAAAAGATTAACTGGAGCCAATTGGATGAAACGAAGTTATAACACTTACTGTGATCCCATATTTTAGTGCAAGACCAAAAGTGCTATCACTTGATGACACATAGTGTTTAAAGAATTCCCGACATTGGCCTGGGTCTGGGCCTGTATCCGTATTTATTATCGAATGGGAAATCCGAGGAGACATTCTGGAACTTAATTCCATCATGGTGATTTGATGAGCAATCGGAAGCATATGATCTAGAGGGTGAGAGACCCACAGACTAGAGATCCGAGCAAGCGGTTTGGTACACTTGCTCGTGCGAGATGTAAGATACCCAGTCCTGCGAGCAGACAGTATGTGACCTGTGCACATCAACGGTTTATCGTTGACTAACTGTTTAAGTTTCTCAAGAGTTTTATTTATCTCACTTGTAGTAGTAGGAGTAGCAGCAATAGTAGTAGTAGTTATAGTAATGAAGTGAGTGTGTAAGGGGGGGGTGAGAAAAAGGCATTACCTTGTCACAGGTATCAGCACTAAATTTAACAAGAGCAAAAAAAGAAAGTTACCAAGCCTTTGTTAACTGACCTAGATTTGTGTGTGTATGTATATAGTAAAAGAGACAAAGTATAAGTTGATGTTGATGTTTATGCCTGTGTGTGTGTGCGCATATATATAAATATATATATTTAGGTAACAAGTTATTATTTATGCAAATCTGGTTGAAACGCAAAAATACTGTGGTATTCAACTAGACTTGCATATATATATATATATATATATATATATATATATATATATATATATATATATATATATATATATATATATATCTATATATATACGCTCCCCAATTATGGTAGGGGAAATAATGGTTTCCACTTAGGCTTCTATATAGAATAGAGTTCTCTAGCTAAACAGTAGACATAAGCGCTATAATCTTTCTTTCTGTCAGGGCAAGCTTGATAGCGTAGAAGATTCTTGACCACTAATCACAGTTGTAAGTGATCTGGCGATCAAGTTTAGAATCTCAGCTTGAAAACACTTTCTACATCTATCCGCACTGAAAAGCCATGATACAGCGAAACAGTTATCTGTAAATGACAATACTGATACTAGCTACACATACACTTCTGATTATCGGTAATACTGTGAAACTGCAGTAAAGTGTTAAAGCGAAGTGCATTTTATTTATATATATGCATATACAACTAAAACTCTGCAGCTTTTGTTTGCTTGTCACCATGCACAATGGATGTCATTCATTTAAACAGGTTGAAGACACCGGAAGAGATACTTTATGACATCATTTGGAGGATATAATTATATATGTGTGTGTGTGGAGGGGGGGGGGGGTAATCAGTCAATGGAAAATCATAAGCATACAAGTGGGTGAAAAAATATAGAAGTGGTGTGCTGTAATGGTTACAGGCGCGAACTGTATACTCTGTGTGCCAGATTAGAGTTCTGTCATGATTACTGCATCAATTTCATTAATACTCTTGGGTAAGGTATGAATCCATATATCCTCCCTCCAGTTATGGATTAAATAGTATGGCAGACGGGACTCCAGCCTTGGTTGTACAACTAGTCTAAAAGGAAAACTCTGAAATAACACTAGTCTTTCCCTGCTTATCCCAGCATTGTTTGCAGTCGCCCTAGACTTCTCATTGCCATTGGACTTGAGTAATGCTGGTTCAAGAGAGCTTAGGATTGTGCAACCTTGCTTCACTATAGATTCCCTGCGCAGACACCCTTACAGGGGTTATCCATCGTTTACAAAGACTTCTAGGATGGCTTTTTATATAAAAAAATTGTTTCTCAACTAAAAATAATGAATTTCTTTACTTTAGAAAAATAAAAGAAATCAGCCTTATGGAAAAGATAAAAGCATATGAATTCTAGGTTTTTACGTAATTCTTAATATTTCTGACAGTCCTCTTTACAAAAAATCTATTTTGATAAGAATGAATGAATATGAATGTTTTATGAATAACTAGATGTCAGATACATTTAAAAAATCTTTTTTTTCCTATCGTTTGTTTTTTTTGAACACCTCTTTTTCAAGCTGTCCTTTGAGGGCGCTCTCTTAATTACACGTGGCCAGCAACTTTATGTAAAAATGGAGTTCATAATAAAATGCAATGGTTTTCTTATGTGTGTATGTGCATATTATCACATATAAATGGGCAATTATTCATATAAAAGGTTCAGTATGTCTATATGTCTGAGGAACAAACAAAATCCTGGAGGCGTGATTTCTCAAAGCCATGGCTTTCCCAGAGTCATTAGTAAGCCGCCCGATGGTGTGAGACGAAAAGCAAGAATGGGGATATAATTTATACAAGGAATTTCTACAACATGGACATGAAATATAAAACACAAATGTATGAAGTGAAGACAAGACCTAAATAAAGCAGTCTTTCATCATTAGATTATGTGTGTGTAAATGCAGGGTTGCTCAATTTTACGGTATACCAACTCTTTTGGGGAAATTTAATGCCGAAACACAACACCTATATAGTAAATGATTAATATTGTATATGTTGAACACGACTTGCTATGTCACCCATGGTTAGGGGGGGGAATTGCGAGTTCATACATTTCTCAGCAGTATAAGTGTGTAAATGACCACAATAGAAATGATAGGATTTTAATTCAGAATTATTTATTCCATAGTGTGTGTGTGTGTGAATACGAGTAGGTTTTTAAATTATTCTAAATACAAGTGAAAAGTATCTGGCTTTGCCCAGGTATAGAATCTTGTAGAGATTCAATATAGACAAAACTATTGTGGCCTTCTTTAGACGGTTTTTTTTTTCTTTTTTTTTTTTTATTAACCCCAAAGAAGGCAATTTTGCCACTGAAGCATGAAGAGCTACTGTAGTATGGGCCAAATTTATAGGGGGCAACCTGGGAAGAGAGTTGGATAGCAAAATGTTTACCCCCCCCCCCCACCCCCGTTACATTTAAATTTCTGCATGTTGATACAGTTGGAGAACCAGTGGGCAGAAAGGAACTTGCAAAGGCAAGTGCGTCCAGTGCACAGGCTATGATTACCCCGCTTGTTGTGCCAGTTCAAAGTTACTACTCGATTCTGACGCGTTTTATTCCTTTGGAGGTTACAATTATGCTAGTTTTTGAACAGATTTGCAGCTGAAAGACTTTCGCTCGGCCAAATCAAAACAAGTTCTATAGTTTAGAGCCCATCTCTCTCTGAGAGGCACACAGATCCAACTGACCATCAGACCTCAGAAAACCAAACTGCTTCTGTGATGCCCAGAGAGTCAAGATTAACCGACCTCTCCTGTCCATACACTGGAATATATGTACTTTCGACTGGAAATCTTAGATTCCGATTTTTTTTTTCAGTCAGTCATTCCCAATTGATCGCCCAGATATCAACTCGAAATAATGGCTAGCCAGTACCCAGTCAAAAGGGCCTATCTGCAGACAATCTATAAACATTACTTTTTCAGTCTTCATCTCTCAGCATAAATTCCTGTTCACTCACTCCTCCTGCAAAGAGAAATTAAATTATGGGTGGCCAAACATAAAATCAGAGACATTTTCAATTTATTCTGTGTGTGTCCCCCTTAACATTTCTCACTTGCAGCAAGTCTGCTATTCACATGTACCGCACACATAACCCACTAAACATGCTACCTAGTGGATGTTTACGCAAACTATCAAAGTAGAAAATCTTCCGGCATCTAGTCAGGGGGGTTGGCGGTATTTATGTTTAGGGGATACAAATACAGTTCCTCAGTGCACATTCTGTGGAAGTACCTATAAAACGAGCACAGGGATGCAACTCTGCAGTGATGCGCCACAGGCTGGAGCTTGGCAGACAGTGTGGGACCTATTAGGTTAAACACTGTTTTGCAACCTGTCCAAAAGGTTTGTCTGTTTAATGGCAAATTAACCTTTTTTACACTTATCTCAAAACATGATTTGTGTAAACGATTCATTATATACGGTTACTTGGATATAAGTTGCAATTTTACCCACAGCTGAGATGGAGGGAAATTGTGTGTTCATACCTTTCCTAAGAGAAATAGATCTGATGGGAATCTATAAGTTGCAGCATTATCCATTAGGCCAATCATGCAACCTCCTCGATCAGATAGTGTTGTGCTATCACAGGTATCCAATAGCCTAGTCATTTCTACAGACTATTTGTAAATAGACCTCCAGACCCTGCTCCAACCTCCTCTTTTAAAACCTATAGGAAATTTAAAATTAACAATTTTAAGAGGAAGTTAAATAATTAAAAAATTAAAAGTAATTAACATTTTTATTAATGAAATCTACTGGAATTTGAATTTCAATTTGATTTGTGAAATTACAAAGATTTCAGAGGCGCTAATTTCATACCAGTCAAAGATATGTTCTTGACAATCAGCCGGCAGAGGGTGGGCCGTTGTGACATCTTCTGGCCATGCTATGTCTGGCCGAGGTATGGTTCTGTGCAGTTCTAGAAAGTTCACTCTCCCAGGCTTTACCTTCTTGCACTTTTAGAAACGGTTAGTTTATTGCTTATCACTTGAGGTGCCCCTTACCAGGGAATGTCGACAGGGCTGTTCAGGCATTTTTTGTAGGCGAGAGTGTTCTTCCTCTAGGATGCTGGCTTTTATATCCCCACCTTCCGCCCTTGTGTTACATCTTCCTGCGGTGGGAGGGAAGATAAATAAACATTTATTTAATCATGCAGACATTTTTTTTTTCTCAATGTAATAAAAATAACAGATTTACTCTATACTTCTAGTTCCATTGTTAAACTTCTAATGTCTATATTTTACTGGTCATTATCTATTTAAATTATTAATATAATTCTCCAGCATCTGTGGTTTTCTCTGTATGTGTGCCCCCTTTTAAGTTTAAATGTGCAAACTTGAAATTTAGAACAAATGATAAATTATCAAAGCAGATTGTCCTAATGAGAATCATCTTCGTCTTTCCTTAGAACCTTTGAACACTTGTTCACCTTTTATTTTAACAAAATTTAAGCCAAAGTTAAATGACACTAGTGCATTTTTTAACGTGTTTTTGCTCAAACAATATAGCAGCATGTGGTTTATACCATTGGATAATTAATATTACAATATTCATTCAATGCAGTTTAATCATGGATGCCTTGAAAAAGAAATATAGCAATTTAAAAATTTAGGGGGTTGGAGGTCAGTTACTAGCCAATCAAAATTTGGAATAAAAAAAAATGTCCTCATAAACTGCTCTCCGGTACCTTCTATCATATGTAACTGCTACAGCTTTGTTTTGTTTCATATAGGGGGGAAAAGAAAGCTGACCATTATCCATTTTATAAAATTATTCAGACAACAGTGATGAAAATTTAAAAACAGGACGAGAGACAAAAATTGTAAAAATTAGGAGTCATAGATACCCCCAAATTAAAATCTAGAAAATGAACGAAACTTTTGGAACTTTGAGCAAACATACACCTTATCTGTCAATTTTCATTCAGCTTTATTTTTTTTGTTATGATTTGCCTAAGAATTAATACACCAGGGACTATTTTCTTCTAATCTATAAAAAAGACATTCTCATCATTATTTATATCTTTTCTTAATTAAATATCTTTGAAATAGAGATGTTATCTTAATAATGATGACTTGATCAGTTCAATGGTTGACAGTCAATGGATTTCCTTAAAACACAGGGTGCAGCATTTTAGAAACCATAAACGAACCACTTCAGCCTAATTTGATTGAATGTCACATAAATAAGCAAACACACTTATTAAAAAAAAAATTTTTAATTTAAAAACGGTTAAAAACTGACAGATGTTTGAAACTAACATTTTGATTTAATTAGCAATAACCATAAAGATTTCACACATATATTCAAACGTAGTTATGCAGTCAAAATGGTATTAAAATATACACCTTTCTACATATAATCCTTTTTTAACATATAATGTCTATGACACAAGCCATTTAGATTTTAAAGTGGTTCTAAGTCAGCCAGTGCTGTGATTGTGTCACAGCGTTGCATTTTAAGTGGCTGATTGGAACCCAATAGTCGGGAGTTCAATTTCAGAATATCTTCTGAGACAATTTTTCAGAATCAGAAATTATTGTTAAATGTTAACACCGCTAATCAACATTTTGTTGAAAAAAAAGAAAAAGAAAAATACGGAAACCATTCGGTATTATCAAGACCTGGAACATTTTATTACTCTTATAAATGAATTCAATAAGTCTAGATATTCTTTAAAAGGTAACAAAATCAAGTATAAACAGAATAAGTGATTTTATTGCAATAAATTTCTGAATACTTGTTGATATCATGCTAAAAAATAGATTTTCCACTGGCACCAGATCTTCGATGAACTTCCAAATCATATTCCGAGATTATTTGCTGACATCTATTAGAGACAACATAACTGTCTATGGCAGCACTTTGAAGATCATTGGTGATCAAGATCTTGCTGATTCTCTCTTCCAACCTGGAGCATGAGGTGCAATGGAGGAAAAGTGCCTTGTTACTTTTAACACTTCTAAAACCAAGCATCTTTCCTTTCACCAGCAACATTCGAGTCCCCATTTTGCCTCAGTTGAAATGAATGACTCGTTGAGGAAGCCGCTTGCTTTGATAAGCTCCTTGGACTGACCAACTCCAGATTTAAAATGGAAGTCTTACATCAAATCTGCTGCTCAGGTTGTTGGAAAAATAATTGGATCATTCCACTACTCCAGAAAGTATCTGATTCCTGATGCAATCCTCTACCTGTATGAGAGTCAGACACACCCTCAGGGGATTTTACCCCACCTAATAAACCGGTATTGTCCGGGCCTGGATTTACGCCGGTCTATTGGGGGTTGCCGGTCCTGTGCAGCTCTAGGAGGTGCACCCTCCCAGGCTTTGCCTCCCCTCTTTGGGGAGGAGTAAGTTTATTGCTTACTGCCTGAGGCGCCCCTACCGGGGAATGCCAATGGGGCTGCCCAGGCAATTTTTAAATGGTCAAGTGCTCACCTCTCGAGCGCTGGCTTATCTAATCCCACTTTCCCGACCTTGTGTCACATCTTACCTTGTGGGAGGTAGATAAATAACTTGATAAGTGCCACTCGGAACACTCTTTCTTGCCTTGACAATGTACAAAATCGACTTTACAATCTTGTGGGGTGGGGGGTGCTCTCTTATTCCCTACAGCCCCTTTCTCATAGAAGAGATATTGCTAGTCTTTCTCTACTATCGTTATGTTCATGGTAGGTGCTTAACTGAGCTCCAATCACTGACCCTCCCCTGTGAAATTCACAGCAAAAACTTGTCTGTCTGCCACCACTGCAAAGAATTTTCCTTTCTTCCTCTGTCTACCTAAAGCCAAACAGAAGTTCTCTGAACAGTGTTTATTTCGCAAAACTTAACATCTGTGGAACACAATACTACGGGACTGCTTCCCTGCTGACTACAACCCGATCGTCTTTAAATCCAATATAAAAAAATACTTGTCAAGCCGTCCTCTTAAATAATCAAATTCTGTCCTTTCCACCCATCATTTCCAATCCTCTCATAGTATTGTTCGTCATTCAACTGACATTCCCATTAACCCTTATCCCCGGGTGGCTTTTGTCCTTAATAAATAAACTCATTAGTATAAATAAATGAAATAATTAAATCTTTTTTTACAATATCCTTATATGTAGGTAGTAAGAAATAAAATTTTCAACACTAAAGTTTGTCTAGTAAAAATAGGGAGAAAAAAAAATTGTACAAGATGAATTCTTTTGGTGTGAAATAATTTTTACCTCCTGTAGAAAATGAAAAACCCAAACAAAAACATTTAATGCATATATTTTGATAATATTACTGATTATTTTGGTTTTATTCAGACAAGAAATGCAATTAGAGAAAAAAAATTGTCACATGGCATTGGTATTTACAGAGTGGTCATAAAGTAATGCTAGCTTACGAAACTCCTATGATGGAGGTAGAAATTATGTTGTACAATTAACAGCTGGAAATGGCGTTCATGTAAAACAAAAAATTTTTTTTTTTTTTAAATCACCCAAAATAATTTGATCAAGTCTAAATTTATTAGGTACTAGACCACCACGACCCGTTTCTTCAGTATTATTATACTTTTTCTATATAATAAAGTGAATTCAGTCTATTTCTATAAGTTCATCACCGAAAATCAATATTTAATTCTGAATAGCCGTTTTCTTTACTGTCCATCCATATTAATAAAATTTTATTTGCTTTAATTCCTTTCAGAAAATATTTTATCCGATTAGAAATATTTTTCAGATAGTTTCCATCTTTGTTATCAAATTTAAGTAATAATAATAAATACTACTAATAGATTATTGCATTTATTATTAAAAGAAATAGTTTATATAATTATTATTATTATAGAAACAGAGGCGCAAAAATATAGGAATTCTCTGAAAAATTGGAAAATTAAATTTCGCATCAGACGACGTCATGCCTTTTTCGTATGCAGTGTAAAAAGAAAAAAGAAATCTATTACCTTAAAAACGCCACACATGAAATTGTTAATAAAATTCTGCAATCCTTTCTGCAATCCTATGTGCAACTTGTCCACCAAGTTTCAGTCATGAATGTTCAATAGTCTGTTTTATCACCGTTCAATGATATGAAGGGACACTTTGGTGATGGTTTCATCAGCAGGAAGGGTGATCCTGAATGGGCTTCACACTCACTAGACCATAAATCCCTAGATTTTTAACTGGGGATTTATTTCAAAGATAATGTTTATCCAAACAATCCCTAGACTATTCCAGAATTAAAGAGCCATCATAATCAAAATAAAGGGCAGTGCTAAGAGCGGAGTGTGTCAGAGTTGACAATTTTGCACATTTTATTCAGGTGTGCTTATCATAGAATTGTGATAAAAAGACTGTTGAAGATTTATAAATGAAACTTGGTGAACAAGTCAGACATAGACTCAAGTTTATTTGTATCAAATATGGTTGGATTTGGAAAGGATTATGAATTTTATTAACGATTCCATGGATAACATTTTTGAGGAGGTGGGGTGGAGGGGTCACCTTGTACATAGAAAAGAAATCATTCTTACAAAATGTCGGCTGTTTTTTATAGCCATGGACAGTGAAACTGCTGAACAGACTCAGAGACAGACATAATCACCTTTATTAAGTATAGAAAATAGACATTCTGTGTCTATTTGATCATTCTTGAACTTAAGTCAGACTAAGGTAAATAATATGTTTCCAAAAGTCATGTTATTGTCTTTAACTTTCTTGATCATTCAAACTGTTTATTACGAGAGGAGGATTTGCAGACTACAATCATCCACCTAACATAAGTTGAATGCTGCTGGTTTGCAGCGATATACCTCAGTGTGTTTCTCCCATGAAAGTATTAGATCATATGTCTTATTGAACTCTGGTTTTCTGAGAGGAGGGAGTCCAATCGAATTCACACTTTCAGAGATTTGCTTGACAACAGAATTTATCCCTGTTCTTAGCAACAACTCCTTAGTTGGGAATCTGAAATCTGGTAATATAAACGTACCTCAATCAGAACCACAAAGCATGTATATTCCTTACAAAAAAAAGAAAACTATTTCAAATATTTTTATTGAAGAACCTGATTGCAGTTTTCAATAACATACATTTAATGGCATACATGTTATTTAATGGCATACATTTTATTCTTTACATTTGAACACTTTATTTCTTAATTTTCTTATGACCGTATCGTACAGTTCTTTCCAATCTTCACCTTTTTTAATGGGCGTCCATAGTCTGCTCCTGTCCCTCACAGCCTTTTTATGGTGCAGAGTCCAATCCAAGACTCCCCAATCGTTTTACGGACCCCTAACTGTTACTATTTTTAACCGATTTTTTACCTTTCTTCATTGTGCAAACAAGTAAATTAATTGCCATAAAGTAAAGGTGATTTCTGTTAATAAAAGTATGGTTATGTTTCCATGGTATCATCATGGATTATAGAATCCAAATTTATTTTACCGTCCGCAAAAGAATATTTACAAAAATAAAATCTACAGAACAATGCTACTCTTTAATTACTTTTTGTAAATTAACATCACTTAAGAATAGATGTCTTTCTCACACTCGTACAATGAGCTGCCAACGATATTAATAGCAATCAGTGTTACAAATACAAAGATAAGCAAACGGCCAGGTCGACATAAAGGGAGGGAAGTATAATGAAACAAAAGCTTTGTTGTCATTGTTCTGATTAGAAATGAGGAGAACAAATAAAAAGGCTTAGACAAATATCAACTAGTTGACGTATCCATCAGCACAAGGGAAGAAGAAATTTTGGTGCTTGTGCATATCAACCCTGACATGTTAAACCGCTCTTAAAAATAAAATAGCTAAAGAAATGTATAAACTTTGTTATGTACTTACGTGGTAGATGAAAAAAAAACTGTACACCAAAAATTATGCAAATTCATCCAGTATTTATTTAATTATAAATAAAAAACGATTTTATCACTCGGTAGATATTTCCACCATTTTGTATCTTAGATTTTCCAGTGGTCAAGGACGATAACTCATATTTTCACGATTTCGGGGTTTATGGTCTCCATTGTTTACAAAAATGTCAAAATGTACGTAAAATCATTTCTTTTCTTTTTCTTATAATTTAATAACTACTGGATGAATTTGCGTAATTTTTTCTGCACAATCTTATTTTCAGCTAACACGTAAGTACATAATAAAGTTCATACATTCTTTAAATATTTCAATGTCAGGGTTGATATGCACAAGCACCGATATTTTAATTAGAATTTTAAAAATCACATCTTTTTCGTTTCTCTAAATTGAATCTTTGGCTTTTTTTTTTTTTTTTTTTTTTTTAATTCATTAAAAATAAATGTTTTTGCTTATTCTTTAAATATTTCTACCTTTTGCCCTTTTCTTGGTCATATTAATACAATTACTTTTTAAAAAGAGAGAAACCTACTTTAAGTGCTGACAATGCACTCCTTTTTTCTTTCTTTTTTTTTTACAGTATTCAATAACGACCAATCAAACAATGAAACTAAAATATAGGTACAAATTTTTAAAACGACATTGAACAAGAGCAACATTTCTTTTATATTTATCTTGTGAGAAAGATCTTTCAAGAACCTTCAGAGAGGAATAAGTCGAATAATCGATAATAAATTTGAATAGACCAAGTCACAACATGGTCACAAGCATGTAAAACAATAAAACAAAAAACGTTAAACATTTTTTTTACATTCCAAAAAATGTAAAAACAGAATATAATTTACAGCTTGGAATTGAATTCTATTTAAATTTTATGATATTTAAACAATGGGAAAATTTTTATATCTAAATCTTTCACAGATGTTTAATGGTCAATTAAAACATTGATATAAAAAAATGCTTAAAGTTAGATTAAAAGAAAAAAATTTAATTTATATTTTGACAGATTTTGTGCTTGTGCTATAAAAAAAAATGGATAGCATGAACAATAGCTTTTAAATGTGATTTTTAAAAGAATCTGAACTTACTGGAAGTCAATGAATTAAATTTTTTTTTTTCACCGATTTTACAGAGATGATGATGGAGGCACATGAATAAATTCACTGACTTCCATGCTTATCAGTATTTTCAGCATATTCTTTGGATTTAATTGACTAGAGATATTCTTCTCTAATTTTGTAGAAGGGTTTGAGGATTTCTTCTTCGGTCGGCCACACTGCATTGAGACACGATACATCCATGCAGCAAATACCTTTGGCATGACCATGTACACTTCTGTAGGAATCCAGTTTTCATCAGGAATTTTGTTTATACATAACTAATGCAGAACCTGTTGCACTTCCTCTACCGTTGACGGGACTGTGTTACAGTCATACTCCTCTTTGTCCGGTTCAGTGCTGACTTCTGTCATTGGAAATGGGCGATTGAGCAACTCATTTAAGCATACTTTCCATCACATAAGACACGTGGTCAGGTTAGTGATCACCGTACCGTCCTGGGCACAAAGAGTTTCCTTCCTTCCCCATTTGTGCAAGTCCCTATAGATTGCAGCTTTCTCAGTCTCTTCAACAAATACATGCCTATGTGCATTATGGTTAACTCGAATTACCGAGAAGTTTACCGTTGTACAACCCAGTATCTCCTTAATTATTGTCAGTCTCACCTTGTCCATAAATTCCAGCATTTCATTGGTGTTCCAATCCAAATGACAATTGCATGTGACTCCCAGATGCTCCGGCGCTGCTTCCACTGTGGTAAACCTGAGCGTACTTTATTTCACCTTTAGCTGTGGCACAATATCAGGCTAGAGAAGAGGAAACAGGTTTTGAAGCTCTAGTTGAAATTAATCTCCAGTAGCCGTCTTCAGATTGGCTATGTTGAATCGCAGAAGACGTTCACGGGCCGCTTTGCCTGTAGTCGCAAACGCAGGCTTGCATGGACAAGTGCATGAGCATAGCTATTGCTCACTGCCCGTATAGCCCCCCCCCCCCATATGCCAGAGACTTTATAATTGAGCTCGCCCATCTTGCGCACCACCAGAATGTAGTAGTTGGAGCGCCATGTCACAAGATGTCTATGAGAGTGCTGAAAGTGATTATTTGTGATGACCAGACGATTTGCAGTAGCAAAGTTGACAAGTTAATTATTTTTCTCACACCGCATGCACAGGCCAAAACGTTCTAGTACAGAGGGATAGTACCTTGCAGAGCTAACTTTCTGTGGCATTTTTGACTGGTCCCTATGCACCAAGCACTATGTGAGGTGTCTCAAAGCACTTTTGTGCAGTTAGTCTGTAGTTAGCTTCTCTATAGTAAATGACAGTCTGCGTGTGGCAAAGTCACACCCTTCTCGAGGTAACCCTGTTAATGTGCAGGAAATAAAACAGAACACCGTGGATTTAAAAAAGGCAAACCTCAATTAAAAAAACACTTATTTACGGGTAGTTGTACTTCCTGTAACAATCATCGACAAACGGATGCTTCGACATAGAGAACATGGCAACATCGGGAAAGGTCATCTTGCATGAACCAGAAGGTGCATTGCTTCAGTTAGCAGAGAACCTACAGCCCAACACCAGCTCATCACAACAAGGCAGTGAAAACGTGGTAGTGTCAAGGTTTTGTTCTTGGTAGAGCCACCCAAGACAGACAGGCCTGTCAGTGTCACCCAGTGATATTAGGGCTCTTGTGAAAATTCCAAGAGGCGCCTGCACCGGAAACCTGCAGTTACTTTTGGTCCTCCCATTCCAGGCTATCAGGCGATAATGATCATACATTTTCTTACGAGATAAAAAAAAAAAATTGGTTATATGTGCTTTTAAGCACATATAACCAATTTTTTTTTTTTTGGGGGGGGGGGGACAAATCTTGGGCCTTTTTTATGCCGAAAAAAATTAACATGTAATAAAAATAATTAAAAAATACGAATATGATAAAATGTGAGCCTTACACTCTATGCTAATTCATAATTGTAATAGTTAGTGTTCCTGATCAAAATTTAGTATAAAAATGTCAATATTAAAAGTCATAAAAAAGACACGGTTTTCCTTAATCTTACCACTAACCCAAAGTCCGGGTAGCAATACAAAAAAACAAATTTAATAAATAAATAGATAGATAGATAAAAGACGGAAAAGGTAGATGTGACGTAAGTGTAATGGAACTATTAAAAGTGAATTTCGCCCAAAATAAGTCATTATTTTATTAATAGCATGTTTTAATTTATATTTTCAACAGAAAAAAAAAATTCCCCAACATACATGATTACCAATGAAATTAAGAAAGTGGCAAAGATTTTTTTTAAATAAATTAAAATGGTGACATGTTCTTAATAATACTATCTGATTCGGAAATGACTGATCAGTTTACGTTAAATTTATGTAAAACGGACACTAAATTCTAAAATAATTGTTTTATTTTTCTTGTTTGTTTTACTTTTTCAGGCTGTTTATATGTACTCGCCTAAAAAAAGAAAAGTAGAATCGCATTTTTCTTTTGGGGTGAACTAGCGTGTAGAGTATAAGGGTAGAATAATACCAAATAAATAAATCACTTTAATTAAAGATCTTATAAATCTAATTGTTGGATTTACTTGAAATTTCAAGATTGATACGAAAATGTCAATATCGACCAACAAGTCACGCCTTAGCTGAAAATAAATACAAAGGGAGATCACTCATCAATCCAAGAGTTACTTTCCTTGAATAACTGTCCGAAGAAATTTTCTTTTTATGAGTTTTTTTTAAATAGGATTTTAAAAGTTAAATTTAATATATTACGGTGCTATATTTGGTTGTTTAATTATGAATTGAAGTAAATTGTTATAAAACTATAACTAATTTTGTTAAGATAATGTTTTAATCAATTTATAAAATTATTTATAAATCGATTAAATGAGGATTTGCTAAGAATTTTAAAGCAAGCTTTCAAATTCCTTTAAAATTTTGAAGGGTCACAAAGGAATTCATTCTTTTTGTTTACAACTATTAAAATATTAAAATGGTTGACTGGGAGATACATTTTTATGTGTGTGTGTGTTGGGGGGGGTATATCTTCGGTAATTTTATTTGCCTGAAAACTGGTACCGGGTCGCCGGTCGATGATCCAGGAATGGTCAATATTGATTTTCATAACATTGGCTCGTAAGAAAAAGACAATAAAATTGATTTTTAAAAGTCCCTAAAAGAACAGGAACTGTGGGTGCGACGTTAAAAGTCAATGTATAGTCAATGGGACTGTTAAAAGTCAATTTCGCACAAAAAATGACATTAAAAAAAAACAAAAAAACATTTTCAGCAGAAAAAAAATTAAAATAAACCAACTCAAACACTCAAAATTTATCTACAAAAAATTAAGAAAACGGTCAAGATTTAAAATTTTAAAAAATCTTTAAAAATGTTATCTTGTCCGAAACTGAGTTACTATTTTTCATTATATTTATATGCGAAACTGATCCACCAATGTAAATGTTTGTTTTTTTTAACAACATTTTCAAGCTGGTCATATGTAAATCGTCTAAAAAAGTAGATTTTCATTTTTACTTTTGAGGTGAATTAGCATAGGATGCAAGGTTCCTATCAAATATTACCTTCCTTCTAGTGTTTGTATATAGACACAATTCAGAGGTGGAAGCAGGAGTTCCTTGGTTGTTCAATTTTCCCAGGCAACCCCCGTGCATGTGTCCTAATAGTGTGTGCGTGTATGTATATATATATATATAATTTTTTATTTTACTTCAGTGTAAGTTCTCAGAAATTAAGGGACCCCTTCATATGGCTAACACTTGATCTCTATATGAGATACATAGATATTCGAGTGTTCCATTAAAGTTCTCCTTTACCTCTCAAATGTTGAGTTAGTAAAGAACATTACTTTTCCTCTCCCTAATTGAGTAGTAAACTATGTTATAGTATACCTTTCTTGTGGTCACTTGGTCTTACTGGATTTTAGGACAAGAATTCATCTAGTCTGGTGGAGTATCCAGCTTAGCGCTGTTACTAGAGGCAACATCACTTGGAAAAGGTGCATCATTCCTTGTATGAGTCAGTGTGTTCCATACCAAGGGATCTAGTTTGGGCTTTGAATACTATGTTATTTTGAATATTTGGTCACGGTCAGATTCTACTGGCAAACTCCTGAACAGAGAGAACTTAGACATTCGAAGATGGTGTTTAGTAGGCATTCAATGTATGCTTGTGTGTGTGTGTGTGTGTGTGTGTGTGTGTGTGTGTGTGTGTGTGTGTGTGTGTGTGCAATAAGTTTATGCAAAAAGATTTTCTTTTTACGTATTTAATGAACTTAGACTAAGTTAGAGTTTTAATTAAATGGAAGAGGTAGAGTCAGGCTGCAAAAGTCATAACAAGGGTATTCAAAGCAATTACTATCATGAGTCACTACAAAAAAGAAAATGCAAACTTATTTTTTATTCAGTGAAAAAAAAAAGTACTTCGTAGCCATATCAAAGTTCCCACCATCACCGCGACACAATGAAGAAGCAAGGGAGATAACTTTAATTAGCTTAATTATTAATTGATTCTCTTTTTCAAAGATCAGCCAATAGCAGTAGTCTCTATGTACTTGCTTCTCCACGAAGGCAGAATTAGACACCGTCTTTTTTTAATGTGGGGAAAATCCAGCTCCACAAAAAAAGGATTGAGACAAAAATTAAAATTACCTTAATCTGGAAGGATTTCTTCGTTCACTGACCGAAAAAAGTTGGCGTTTAGTATCAGAACAGATACTACACCTTGCTAAGAATCTATAACACTAGTAGTCGTCGAATAAGAAAAACAATGAATCTATGATACAAGACTTGGAAAGGCTTTGTAATGACAGAAGTAGATGGTGTAAGAAAGTGAGAACCATAAAGTTGCAGTGCACAACGTACATGTAAAGAAAGAAAGGTTGTTGAGTGTGTCACCAGGCAAAGACATGTTCACTCTCCTTAATGCTCAAGTAGTAATGAAGTATATGTACAGATGAGTCAATGAGTCCTTTGTCAATGTTAGCTTGTAAATATTATTCAAGAAATAATTATTTTCAGCAGAATGATTTGAAAGCTTCAAGACCATTAGCATAAGATTGACTAACTAAATAACTTTTTAGTAAAAACACAAACATAAAAAAAATATTTTAATTAAAAATAAATTAAAGTTTTATCCACTAATAAAAAAAAAAAAAGAAAGAAATAATCAAATCATACTTTAATGGTAGATGTACCATTTCTGTGTACCGTTTGGAGTTTTAAAACATTGGAAGCTAAAATCAAATATGAGAAATTTCTTTATTAATAAAACTATCAGACAAGATCTTGTGTTTCTCGACTAAACGTAATAAATACACATTGAATTATTTTTATTTACTATCAAATATTTATTGAAATCAAAAATTAAATAAAGGAAAACTACAACGAATTTTTTTAAAATCCTATTTTAAAAAAGAAATTTTTAATTACTTTTTATCTAAGCCCTCCACCCAGACAACGCCGGGTAAATACAACTAATATAAATGTAAGAGAGCACTTCAAGAGGAGAAACTTCTAAGAGTTCGATTCTAAAATCATTATATTAACCAAAATCAAATAATTCAACCAGCTTTTTTAGCTTGATTATAGATACAAAGATTGAACATTAAAATGAAATACAAATGCAGCAACTGTTTCTTTTTTTTACATACAAAAAGAAAAAAAAAGTGGCGTATATGTAACATAGGAAATCTCCAAACTTTAAGATTATTCCAGAATAATTTACAACTGCAAAATGCTGACAATAGCGATAATATTCTGGAATTTTTATATGGTGTAATAAGACACATTTACGTACTTGTAGTCAGAATTTTCTACATGCTGACATATATATATATACATATAACCACCAACGTCATTGGCGTGGATACATCACACCAAGGACATTTATCAAAGAAACAAAAGAAAAAAGTTTGTTTATTTTTGTTCTTGTGTTTTTTGAGAAAAAAAAATGACACAATACTGGTCAACTCTGATGATGAAATTTTATTCCGAAATTAAGATTAAAGTAAAAAAAAAAAATTAATCTTGCATTGATAATGGCTTATATTTTCAATTTATAATACAGACCCAGCAATGCTTTAAAACTGAACGACCCATTTTATTATATATATATATATATATATATATATATATGGCTAAATTTTATGCTTTTAGCTAGATTATACTCCTAAATTATTTGCACTGAGAGACCAGTAAAAACTACTGTTAGATCTAAGCTTTTCATATTCCCTTTTTATGAGTCCTTTCATATATTTTGTAGACACTGGTGTGTGTTTGTGTTACCCTTACTCTGTGAGTCAATACACTTAGTAGCAGGATGTGTGTGTGTGTGTGAAAATAGGAGTTCATCTTTCCTTCCTTCAATTATTTTGTGTCTACCTGTGAAGTACTGACCACTTCAAATTCAGGCAGAAAATGTACCAATGGAAATAAAGGATGGGAAAAAATGAAAAAAAAAAAAAAAAATAGAAACAGATAAGAAAAAAAGAATGGAATTCTGTCTAAAAGTGATCCAAGTTAAAACCAAGACCCCCCCCCCCTCAAGAAACTTGTGATTACTGTTTTACGGCCTTGATGATTTTTTTTATGGAACTCGCTCCAGACAAGGCATGAAGCCATTTGATGTAAGAAGTTAAAACAAAAAAAATACTACTTCAAGGTCAAAAACTTGATAACAATAAGTGTTAGATGCATAGATTCTGACCCAGAAAACAGCAATTCTTCCCCCTTTGTCAGAAACATCGCTCATGAAATGCGAGGACTAAAGCACAAGATAAGGGCGGTGAGATGTACGAGGCTGCCAAAAATAAACCCACGGTCCACTTTCTACTCTCCTTTTTAGAAATTATTTAATTCACCACCGATTCATAATCATTACCTAAAAACTACCTTGTTTTTTTTTGTGTGGTTTTTAAGTAGATATTCTCATATATATATATATATATATATAATTATATACAGATAGACTGTTTCACTGTATCACATCTCTACAGTGTGGCTAATCAGATAAGTACTTCAAGCTGAGATAAAAACATGATCATTTTGTAAAGTTTGACTTCTTACCCATTATATATATACACACACACGCACACACACACTGCTTGGAAAATCAAAGACATAACTTTGGGATTATATTCTATATGTTTATATAGGTCCGGAAACGTTTGTTTTCTTAATTATAATATAGGCCATTGAAACAAATACGGATCAACATTATTGTAAACATCTAACAAGTACAATGTGTGTGATAGTGCACTGTTCAATATATATATATATATATATATATATTTCAGAAAAAATTTTTTTTAACCAAATACAAATTCCAAAACATTACTTTATTATCTTAATTATACTGGCCACAAACGTTTCAGAAATATAATGCTCAGGTTATGTTTGAAGACAGGATGACAATGCAAAAAAAAAAGTTCAATACTCAAGTCAGATTGTTGTTTTTAGCCACAACGAAAAGTTCTATTCTATTCATGTAGTAATGATGTGAATGTTCTTCAATATAAGCTAATACTACAGTTGGCATAATAGCAAACAAAAACAATTGTTGGACATTTTAATATTTAGACTTTTGACGAACTTTGAACATGGCCACAGCTGGATTCAGTTCTCGCAATGAACTATTATTACTCAAAAATAAATAGGAAGGTGTTAAATAGAGTGAAACCTGAAATAAAATTTTCAAAAATTACCGAAACTTTTAGTAGCAAACACTTAAAAAATTATGTGAAACTAGACAAAAAGCTGACTAATACTCTAGCTCCTGCAGAAAGCAGTTCAAACTTTGACCCAAAATAAGTAACCATTATATAAATATATAGAAATATATATTTATATATGGGTTGCCATCTAATTAGAGTAAATGGGGCTCCTCAGCCAAGTCTATGGCAACCCATCTAGAAAAAGGAAACTGATGTAAAACCTACAGCTAAAGTGATCACCAGTTATCTTGCCTTGGCATGTTATCGAGGTTGAGAGAGCAGTACTCGTTTTGTGCAAACGTTTGTCACTATAATCCAACGATTTATAGATGTTTCTCTGCGATCTCATCTATCATTCAAACATAATAAAAGACCTATGGCGAAGTGTGCAGATATAATCTGTTGGGTATAAATAGTCAAAATTCTGCATATATCAAACCCTGTAGATCTGCAGCTGATAAGCCACCTATGAAGTCGTCAACGATAAAGAGATGACAGTGAAGAAACGTGATGAGACAGTAATCATCATATTTTAATGTACATTGTTTTTTGGTGGACACATGTTTGTGTAGCCAAATACTGTTATTAAATAAAATGGTTTATAATCATCTATGGGGCTAGGAACATAGAAAATCCACAAAGAGAAAAATGATATCCAAACAGGATTCGAATCTGTGTCTAAGAATAGGGACCACTTTAAGCCAGTGTTGCCATAACCACTCACATAGTGGATCTATACTTATTTGAAGGAGAAAATAATTTCTAAGTAACTCAAAATAACTCTGGTTCGAATCTCATGCAGATAATTATAAACAGTTTCATTTAAAAACGGTATTTGCATGCACAAACACGCGTTTCCACCATATATCAGTGATGTACATTAAAATACTGCCGGAAACATGACCTGCTACCCAGTTTTTTGTGGCCTGCGCAAGTATACGAGATTGCCAACAGTGGCGATCATTGATGATGCGAAATGTCATTAACGGCAGAAAATAAATGCGTTTCAATAAGACTATGAATCTGCAAAGATGAACATTGCTTTTATACCCCGTCTGGTGACAAAAGTTGCTGGTGGGGCCAATATCGTTTTAGCCATCAAAACAGTTACCACCCCTGATTGGCGGCTGATGAACACAGAATGTCACATGTGCTATCACAAGTGGAATGAAAAAATAAATATAATGCAGGTTGTAAACTTCCGCTCATTTATTTTTTATTGATATAGAATCAAACTAACATAAAGGTCTCAACTGGCATCCATCTCATAGAATACTTATTCGAATGAATGAACATTTATACACTAGAATGGCCACTTATGAATCTCAGCCAATCAGAACACAGAGAATGGACTTTCCCTTCTGAACATAATGGATCATTCTAGCCTTATTATAAACCGGCATTTTGATGTGCTTGGCACTTGGACTTATCTTGCTGCTCAACTGGTTGTACAGTTGAGCCCTAAGCATCGATTTAATAATTGATATCAGTTCTCTATATTTTTATGCATTGTTTTATTTTTTATTTATTTATTTATTTTTGCAGTTCTTTAATCCATCCATTGGGGGTGGGGGTGGGGGGCAGATTGTCTCATAAGTTATATCTGATGATGACTCTGGGTTCAGACATGGTTTCAGGGTCACAGCATCATTATCACTAGCTCAAAGCACACCAGCAGTATCTCACTCACTCACACTACCAGACTTTGTTGGATTGTCGCCACTGTGAGATTGCCATATCTATGGTGATGCAGTTATAGCCTTATCTTGAATTTTTTTTTTTTTTGTATTTCTTCTTGTCTGATGGGGAAAGTTCAAGATTAGTCAAGAGTGCAAAGGTTGAGTTGGCAATGAAACCTCGATCAGGAAATACATTAGTTATCCAACCATTTCTGACACATATCAGTGTCACCTGCAGTGACACTGATAGGTTTTTGATATAGTGAGTCTCCTGTACATTTAATGAGTTTCAACTTCAGTTTAATCATTTTTTAGATACTCCCCAACCCCAAAAATATATATATATCTGAAATACCTATCTACACCAGATGAAACTAAACTTACAAATCACATACCTCACATAACTTTATTAAACCAAGTATCAAGCTTTATCATAGTTGCACCTGCGGAACTTCCAAAGTTAAGAACATAGATAATGACAACATACTCCTTCTTGCTAAATAATGTCTACAACTAAGATTTTATTTATTTAATTTTGCTTTTGGGAGTTCAACTAAGATGTTAAGTGATTTTAGCTGCCATTTCTAGTTTTATGTTAACATTAAAGCAACCCAACCACTTGAGTGAATGACAAGAACACATGTCAATTTCATTTGATATCAGCAACTGACTTTTGCCAGTCCATTATTGGATTATCTAATATATGAAGCTATCTTGTCGGATTTCCAGTGTGTCACCGATAATAAATCATCAGATTAACTGCTATTTGATTCTGACTAACCAATTTCCTCTCCCTTGGATAATTTTTTTTTTATTTATTTTTTTTAAAATACAAAAATGTATTCTGTTTTAGTTTTTTTCAAATAATAGTTATTCTGGTGCAGAACTTTATTAACATGTAGTCATTTCTTACTAATCACTGTAACAGCTTCAGCTGTTTACGTTCTTAATATAAATAAGATAAATAAAAAAAATTATAGTTAAATCTTATTTTGAGTAGTATATTAATCTTTCTAAAGTTTGTAAAATTCTTGCAGAATAGTTTGTAGATATAATTTAGATGTTGTTCGACATGCTACATTATCCCTACTAGTTGTGTGTGTAGATATTTTTGGTTAATTTGGGACAGATACGAAAGTATTAGTAAGAGGTGGTGACAACCGTTTTCCTCAGATCAAATCTATTACGCTAATACACACAAACCTATACCGTTATAAAACAAAGACTACATTCTTCCCACTGTGAACTTGTGTTTGTGTGTGTTCACTGCACAGGTCGTGATCGTCTGTTTGTTGTCTTTGTCCGAATTCGGTGTTTGATTTTGACACTGGCCGTAGTGTCAATCATGTGGTCTCGGTCACTGCTGTAAGAAAATGATTTTCCTTCCAAAAATCATGACTCAAGTTTAAAACAAGTAATAATGTTTTATTTTGAGAAGATACAATGATACCTGGTTTCTCTACTGAACAACAGACTTGCAATATGAACAAATATCTCTTCCAACAGAACACAAACAGTTCATCAGCTAAGAGCCCAAAAGTTCATCTGTCCTTGAGACCAACTAAACCAGAAATCCTCCATATATATATATATCTCAATTGGACTACACTGCAAGATCACTTGAGATTTATCAGCTGTTAATCTATAGACATAAAAACTGACTGACAAAGATGTCTATGAGCTAAAGTTTACATAAGTTGTTGACGTAAAAGAAAAAAAAGTTTACATTAAAAAAAACATGAAACTTTACAGGAATTGAGGGAGAACATGGGGAATTAAATCGTAATCAAGTGATCCTGCAATCTGTCATGGATAATGTTTTGAAAAGGGCACACATTTATGAAGCTAAAAATAAAAACTATTCAAAAGATGCTATTTTTCATACATAAATTTCTTTTCAATTTTGTTCTTTTTTGCAAACAAATCTCCATTGTCTTCGTCATATTATGTTAAAATTCCATTGAGGTACCATCAAAAATAAAGAATCTATTCAAGTTAAAAATCCCTCAGTGACTTATTGGCCACCCTGTGTGTATATATATAATATATATATATATATATATATAAGACAGGCTTCATTAAAATCCACGGAGTTCTGCTTTTTTTGAGATTTTCTTGGTTAGTCGTTCAACTCTTCGAGCGATTTTACGATCGTGTGGTAGTAGCTGGTGCAGTATAGCACCCATCGTTATGGTTTGGGTTAAATCTCAAGCGCTTTCAGACGTCTCGTCCATCTTCAGGAGGTTGATTTTAGCTAATATGGGTCTTTTTCCGCTTCCATTTTTATTGTTTTTTTTTCTTCTTCATTCTTTAATTTATTTATGTTTTATTAATTTACATATGTATAGATTTTTTTTTTTTTCTCCTTAAGTGTTAATTGTTAATACGGAAAGGGCATTAATGCCGGTCGTAAATGCAATTTTGTTTATCGTGGGTTGCATTTTTCTAATATATAGTGCTTTGAATATTTTGAATCGGTTAGTGCAGTTATTTCTGTGTATAATTCGAGTGTTGTTGGTTACTATTTTCCGAAGTTCGGCGGATTTTATATTTTTATTGTGTGTGATGATGTGTCTCTGTATGGCGCTGGTTTGATTCAGGTGGTACGTAAGACGACGGGAGAGGGTTGTCGTGGTGTGGCCGATGTATGTACTGTGTTTGTCTGTTTGGTTTTTGGGAAAGCATTCCTCGAATGGGCATTTAAACAGGTACACTACATTGGTTTGGTTTAAGGGGGAGTTAGTGGTGTTGTTTCTGATTATTAGGTTACAGGTTTTAAATTTTGTGTAATAGATTGTTATTTTTATTTGTTGCTGTTGATCGGTAGGTTTAGTGTATCGGTTTATTATGTTGGTTATGGCTTTTTCATCTGGTTTATAAGACACTCGAGGATGGTGTCTAGTAGGTAATTCAAACTCTCCTATTGTAATATGTCCATGTATGTATAAATGAATAAATAATGTGTCCTATATATATTTATATTGTTTCGTTAGGAAGCTTGCTTCCATCATCTTTAGGGGTGATGAATAAAAGATGAAAAAACTACACTCGCCGTATGTCCTCATTCCGGAGACGTTATCGTAAATAGTCATACATAAAGGAAGTTGGCTATCTAAAAAATATATATCAAACAGGACTAAATATAAAAATCAAAGAAAGCAGCCAAAAGTAACATTTTTTTTCTAAAAACAGACCAAAATGTAGCAGAAATCACTAACTTAGCATCTTCATATATGTGGCTTTTGTTACTAAAACT
Organism: Sepiola atlantica; assembly: GCA_963556195.1. Classification (NCBI taxonomy): domain Eukaryota; kingdom Metazoa; phylum Mollusca; class Cephalopoda; order Sepiida; family Sepiolidae; genus Sepiola; species Sepiola atlantica. The sequence continues at coordinate 47,769,439 of OY744522.1, forward strand.
ATCATTCACCCATGCAGGTGAGAAAAACTGACTTTATACAAGGTGTTGCAGCAAAATCCGACACTTGACAAAAAGTAGACGAAATACCAAGTGGTGATGAGGAGTGTAGAAGTTATGGATGGATGAGATCGCCGCCGGACGTCCCTACGTCTTCCAACAGGACTCCGATCCTATACACAAGGCCAAGAAAACCCGGGCATAGTTGCTGAACAATGTTCCTTACCACTGATTGCCAGACTTGTGGCCACCCTCCTCAACAGACTGCGAACCCCTAGACTATTTCTTCTGGGATGTGATCGAGGCCATGACAAACGTCAACTTTCTGAAGGCTGCTATCATGGAGGTGTTCGCCACTATAGACAAGGATATGGTCGCCAAAGCGTGTGACTCATTTCACGCCCGCCTTGAGATGATTGTCTTTGCCGGTGGCAGTTACATTGAAAAATAATGTAGTATATAACAGTCGGGTCTCTGCATATACAACTTTTGTTTATATTGCCTATTTCGTTTTTTGTCACAAGTTTAAACTCGGTTACAATGTTTCCTAAACAGTGATAAATATCAACATCATATGGCGAGAATGGTGCACAAGCGATTGAAGTGTACGCATGTGGTTTTGTAGCAACACTGGATGTGGGTGTGTACAAATAATGTTAAGAACAGTATTTTTCACATAAGGTTAGATTAAGCAAAAAAATGGAAACTTGCATTAGAACTTAAAAGATTAGAATTAGAGCTATCTGTCAGGATATGACGTCATAGACAGGGAGTCTTAAGGGAATGCAGTGATGAGAAGATAGTAAGATCTCTCTCTTTGAATCTGATCAGCTCACCTGCCAGACTCCTTTTTCGAGGCTCTGTCTGATGCCATTAAGCAAGTATGTTGTCAGTTTATTATTTGTTACAATATTAGAGAACCAAAGACAAGAGGAAGACAGAAACTTCTGCTACATTTTTACTATGACTATGACAATGACATAACAACAATGGAAAAGAGAAAGAGAGATGCCACTATCCATTGACTCGCAACATGTCAACGAGAGACTCAACTGTTTTCTGTCGATGAGAAGACGATTGTTTGGAGTCGAAAAGATTCCCCATCTCACATTAAAAATAGCTTATTAGTTTTAAAAAATTCTGTTATTATTAATGAATCATGCCCCCCCCCTCCTCTCCATGTTATTGTTCTCCTTCCTAACATCACATTCAAGCCTTAAAATTAAGGTTGAGAAATAAGACAATTGCAACCATTATAGAATCAGGCATAAAAGTATACTTTTTTCTATAAACGAATTAAAACAGGTTTATAATCTATGCTTTTTTAAAATAATTAAAAAAAAAATCTTCTTTGTTGAATTCAATATTAATTTAATGTTTAATTTGAAATTTTTTTTTAAACCTGCTTTTCTCTCACGAACAGCTTAAGGTTTACGTGAAACTAAAATAACATGAACTCAAATAGGATTTAATAGTACCATATATAAGGTTTAGGATATATGAAATGATAGCTTTAACTGAAAAATCAATGCGTTCTTTAATATATAGAAAAGCTACTTTTTTTTTTTAATTATAGTCGAGAGGTCCAAGGATTTTTTTTCTTTTTGATTAGGTTTTCAGTTGTTTATATAAAAAAAAAAAAACAATTGTTGTATAGATATTTAATGTCACTGAACAAATGTTACCAAACAATATTGATGCAATTTTCTACACTTTTTGTGTTCTTTATAATAGCAATTAAATGATAATAAATACGGTTCAGCTATTTTTCAACAAAAATTCACTCACACACACGTTTTCCTCCCAAACGTAATCTAAAACCAACATTTCTCATTAGCGTTGGAAATCTACAAAAAAACCTGGAGTTCAGCAAGAATTACTGATACTACATGTAAATTCATTTTTGGGATTATTTTTGTATTTAATTTCATATCTATAACTTACTTATACACAGACAACTTATTCTTGAGAAATGATTGCCCGTTATAAGTTTCACATGTACAATTTTTACATTACTCTAAATCAGGGGCGGGCAACCTTTTCAGAGTGAGGGCCAGATGAGACTTTTGGAAGGAGATTGCGGGCCGAAGTGAAATACGAAATCTCAGAATTACTATATTTTGTTTACATGAATAAATTGTACAAAAATTGCATTGAACACTCTACAAATCTGATATTTTTTCTCAAGAGACTTCTGTATGTGATGTTATAAAAGGCGCCAACAAAGAGCCATTTTGGATTCATAAAAAATAATGATGGGGAAGTAGCAAGTTAATCCAGCATTCGTTTTGACACACCTCACATAGGTTCTATGTTTCATGCTCTTTCCCTTTTTCTATTTTTATCTCTTAATAGTTAAAGAAAAATGAAATATACATGCATCATTGCTCGCTAATATTCATACATTTTATCCCACTGTAAATCTTAATTGAAACCTACTTTTACGTCTATGTCACAAAATGATATGAGTTTTACTGGGAGGTCCGCGGGCCAGATTGCAATAATAAAGCATAGCACAGTGGCGGGCCAGACGCTAAGCCTTCGCGGGCCGGATGTGGCCCCGCGGGCTGGAGGTTGCCCGCCCCTGCTCTAAATTTGAAACAACCCACTGTCTCCTTAAAGTTGTGTTTTTTAAATCATCAAAACAGATAATCTCAGATTTTGCGTGTATTGTCAATAAAATGAGGATGAGGGATTAACTCTTTATAAAACTAGAAGGCATTACTAATGAGAATTGTTTATGTAGGGTTTCCATTAGGGTTGCAGAATCAATCGACCCAACACTAGAGGGCGATTGTTTTATAAATTTCTAAAAAGCATTGATTTAGTGCAGCTGGAAAAGAACAACAGTGCCAACTCTCTGTGAAGAGCATGACTGTGGAGTCGGTATAGCACAAAGGCTTGACTTTGACTCCTGAAATTTTAAAAGGTTCCACTAAAAAAATCTTCCTTTAGTAATAATTTAAATTTATATATACTATATATTATGTATAGCATTTTCATTTTTAAAAGACAGGTGTTTTTTTCCAAGATTCGGAATTTGACTTTTTTCTTTTTTTTTTTTTCTCAATAAAAGCAAAAATGTAAATGACTTTCAAATTTCGAATAGTCAAAAAGTAAATCATTCCTTTTTTTATTTTCAACTATAAATAAAACATTAAAATGACTAATTTATTTAAACCGAAATGCATTATGGTGTTAATTTATTAATTAAATTATTTTTTTAAAATAGGATATCTTAAAATTTCGTTTTATTTTATGTGGGGGATGAATAAAAACAAGCACCTGCTTTAATGACATTCAAAAATTCACCAAAAATAGCCAAATTATTGTATTTCACTAAAATTTCCAGTATTGGAAGAGTTAAGAGATAATCTTTCTCTTAAAAAATTGCTGACTCGAAATTTTGAAGGCAACCGTTTTTTGTGGGCCGTTATATTTTTCATGAAACTAATCGATGCTGCCGAATTTTTTTCAAGCATCGAGTATATGTTTCAATTAATAACTTTGAAAGATACTTCCTTATAGCTTAATATTTTATTTTGTTTCTTGGAAAAAAAAAACAAAAAAACTTCTAGTCGAATGGACCCCTTACTTTTGGAAATTTAAAAACACTAACAAATAAGATGTGTTCATCAAGCAAATTTGGGGGGGGTGAGGGGGGGGGGTAAATATTAGCTTAATTTGTTACAGATGCGGTAGTAAAACAAATTTTATTTTTTTATTTTTTTTATTATTCTAACAAATGTACGAAAAATTGACAACCTAAAATGTATTATTTTCGGGAAGTGGGCAGAATAGTGGGCTTACGTACTTAAAAAAATAGCCTCAGAAAAATAAAAAAAATAGGTGACGCTCTGCTTATGAACCAAAAGCACTTTCTTTTATCTTTGAAATTTAGTGTCTTTGCATACATTCACCTGAATCAGACTATGGAGTCCCATACGCAGAGTAAAAAACAGGTGAGATAATTCTATACTGACTGTTAATCTTTAAGTGAATCAAGTTTTTTTTTTATTTATTCCAGAAATACTTGAAGTGGCCATGGATCTTTAACTGTACAAGTACCTTTAATATTAAAAAAATATTAATATAAAAAAAAAAATTTTGAAATTCAGAAACCGGTTTTTTTTTAAAGTTTGAATTATTACACATTTGTGCTTCCATATTTTGTAAGGGGGCGTGGCTTCGTAACACTTGTAAAATTTAATAGTTTACCGAGCAGAAGAAATTTTTCTTTCATCCCTATTTTATGCTATTGCATTTTTGGTTTCAATAAATATTCAATTAATAGTAAATAAAAAAATCTAATGTGTAATAGAGATGAGAGAAACATGAATAGTGGTCACACAATTTTGTTAATATAGAGATTAATTCTTATAGCATGCAATAGATGTGTTAACTTTGCTTGGGAAGTCTCGTACCAACACATGCGACACTATAGGTGTATCCATTTTTGGATGTGAACAGTGATGGAGTTTACTCCCTTACATAAACAGCTGTTTTCCAAAAATATGTCAATGTTTAATGAAAAATATTGGGTGGGTGGGGCTATTACATAATAAAACTTAAACATCCATGATTTATTTTAACAAAATTCATAACTTTCCATTTTTTTCTTTTTTAAATTTCAAAAAGGAAAGGACATTTTCAGAGATTTTATTTTTTAAGCTTTGTTTTAAGACCTCATCTAGAATATTGTATTCAATCCAGGGAAGCACCAGTAGCTAGGCATGAAAATTGGTATATCATATTAAAATATATAAAAGAAGCTTGACTAAACTAATATAATTTGAAAAATGGTTAGACTCCTTAGGGAGGTTATGCCTCCATAAAGAAATCTTTATTTACGTTTGCTCTGGACTCCTCTGCAACGTATGCGCAGTTTGTGGCATGCTGCATGCACCCGGGTGAAACCGTAGATGTTTATCTGGCGGACCTGCGGAAGCTTTCTGTACCATCTGATGGTATGACAGATGAAGGCCTCAAAGCAGCCTTTGTCCATGGGTTGCCCGACCATGTTTGACAGCTCCAAGATTTTTCTCGAATGGAGGAAATGAGCATTTCTCAACTTCTGGTTCGAGCGAGAGCTATATTGAAAGATGACTCACCTGGACCAATGTTAATTATGGCAGCTGTGGGGTCAATGCAAACGAAACCAGACAAACAACACCAGGATAAGCTGTTTCGAATGCGATGGAATTAACCACTTAGCTAGGGATTGTCTCGCTCGGTGCAGCAGACAAAGAGCTCGGGACCCCCAACAGCGGAGAAGGGGTGCAGGTTGTTACCAATGTGATGAATGACGAGGCCAATAGCTAGGACGATGATCAGTTGAGCAACAATGACAACAACAATAACGAAGATCAACATGTCTCGGTAAAACCATCTCAAGAAGCGACTGAATTAGCTGTCACATCTCAGAAGGAGCCACAGACGAAGGAGGCCACCTTGCAGCTGCTGCGTGTGTGATGAGAACGAGGGAGTGTAATGGACTGAGCCAATCCCCCCAACATGGACAAAAAATAGCCTGTGATGTGCATGAAATTTGCATAGCATCCAGGTGAATTAAAAAAAAGGAAAGGATTTGAAAATTAAATCAGAATGAACCGGAAAGCGGCAGGAACGACAATTGATTGTTAGACGATTGTCCCGGATTTTGTTTTGTGCGTTGCTTTCTTACAATAACTCTTGTGTCTCTTTGCACATAGGTGCCAGAATTTATGAACCGGTCAGGGATATGTGGATTAGTACACACTAGTAACATGGACGCACCTCTTTATCCCATTGGCTTTACTATATGTCCTGACATTACCATCTACTGCTCCCACATATTTCTCATTAAACTGAAGAAAGTCACCGGAGGTAGACAAAATATCTGTTTTGTATTCCTATACGTGAGAAATAAAATACTAAAACATATAAACATTTAAATATATTTTCACATTAATTTTTTTATACAGAGTGCCAAGAGAGGTTGTATGGTGAACTTTGCATAAACTAGGGGCAAATGAGTGGGTGGTGCAGGTTGTTCAAGCAATGTACAAAAATGCTCAAAGTTGTCTTAGAATTAACAGCACATTTAGTGACAGCTTTTACATCAGGTTCTGTACTGAATCCATTGCTTTTCATTTGTGTCTTAGAAACATTGTCCAGAAAGTTCCGTACGGATTGTATAGAAGAGATGATGTATGCTGATGATTTAGGACTTGCCTGTGAAACAATGGATGACCTACTTAATAAGTTAAAAACTTGGAGGAATGCTATGGAAAGTAAAGGTCTGAGAGTGAATGTTACCAAGTCCAAAGTGATGATCAGTGGTTGTAGTGTTGGAAAGCTCCCTGCTAAGTTTGTAGAAATGGAGTTGGCTGCAATTCACTGTTTTTGTGGTACCTGTAAGCATTGGGTACACAAGAAGTTCAATGGAATTACTGGTAGGTTGAGAGAGGATAACAATGTGTGTGCAAAAAGTGTAAGACGATGGAGATGGGTGAGAACTCAGATGTGGAGAAAGTATATCTGGATGGCAAAGCAATTGCTGCTGTCTAGAAGTTTTGTTACCTTGGTGATACCATTGAAGCACATGGTGGAGTAGATTCTAGTGTGATAATATACGGAAGTAAAATCTGGCCACTGACGATTGAGGACATTCATTGCATGGAGGGAAATGATATATGAATGATACAATGAATGTGTAATGTGAGTCTTAAAGACAGGCTTAGTTCTGATGACGTCAGAGAAAGATTACATCTGGACAGTATCGGGAGATGTGTGCAGAACAGGAGACTTTGATGGTATAGCCATGTTGGAAGAATGAATGAGAGTTCTTGGGTTAGTAGATGTAGAACAGTTAAGGTAGCAGGTTTAGTTCACCAAAGAAAACATGGGAGGAAGTGATAAAAATGGACCCGAGAAAAATAAGGATAAATAAACACCTGGGCAAAGATAAGCTAGTTTGGAAGTCAATTTCTTACAGTCGTCTAACGCATACGAGCATGTAAAACAGACGTTAAACCGAATATGATGATACATATAATATATATATTAATGATAGATATAGATGATTATATATAGGGTGTTCAGGATAAATTTGACACTTTTTTGGATATATTTAGGTAAATACTTGATGTTTCCTAAAAACTCAAAGTGCACCTCTTAGGATATTTTGCTGAATACAGCTCACTCAGAAGCCGCTCTGAACCATTCCCCACGACCTTCAAGCAGGACCAGGAACACACAGCCTTCACAGTTTGATCCTAGCAATCAGCTTGTCTTTTGTGTTGCAGGTGGTATGGTTGGTATCTTTCTAAATAACGTCTCACACATAATAGTCCATGGGGGGTTGCAATCAGGCGAGTTGAAGGGTGTGTGCAGATGTTGGGATTGGCAAAGTCGTGAAAGTTCTCAGCCAGCTACTTCTAGGTTTTCACGGAGGTGTGATATGGAGTAGAGTTCTATCACACGTATGGTCTCCCTGCAGCCACCCTCTCCACTCAGCGCTTGATAACAAAGGACAGCAACTCAATATAGCAATCTGAATTGAGTCTGTTCATTTTTAAAGATGTAGAGTGGCATGATATGGCTTTCTGTTTGAGAGAACTTGGTTTCCATGACACACAGGATTTTGTGTAGACTGTCGGCTAGCCACCTGTTGTTCTGTGCATTGCACAACTAGTCCTGACAGAAGTTCTTGTCTGAGAAGAATCAGAGCATCCCCTGCTTGACTGGGTACTTGATATTGTTTAGGAGTTTCTTGACTTTTGTAAGGTGATTTTTTTATAGCTTGGTAGTGAGGTGAGTAGTTGGCCTTTGCAACTCTTGTAAGAATAGCAAAGATCTTCGTTCGGCGTTTTCTTCATAGCCGCCACTTCAACACTCATCTCTTATCAAGATTCGCATTGCCGTGCCACATTTTTTTTGCAGCTTCGATGAATTTTTTTGTATGGACACAGTCAGAATACCTGCTGTGATTCTTCCTGCTAACCACTGCTTCCACATCTCATAGTCTTCAAGGTGTACTGAGCTGCAGCTAAGATTTCAGAATTTCTTAATCCAACACGAATCATCATGATGTAAGTCATCTCTTCCAATATCTTGGTGCTTTCCAGTCGTCCATGGTCTCCATCTCTCAAACCCATCACTAGTACACAGAAACAGCTATCTGTTACACGTTACCACGATTATTAGAAACTCTTCACATCTGTCAGTATCCTATATTTCTACAAAGCCACCATTCGTCCCCACGCATGGAATATTGTTGTCACATCTGGGCTGGTGCACCAGTCACTAGTCTCTCCCTCTTACACAGGGTCCAAAGAAGAGTCTCTACTCTAATAAGTCCCACACTGTCTACCAAGCTCCATCCCCATCGCTGCATCCCTGTGCTTGTCTTAGAAGTACTTAAACAGAATGTGCTGTGATGAACTTGCTGCTCTTGTTAATGCTAAACTTCTTTCTGACCATCAGTATGGATTTAGGCAAGCACTTCTACTGTGAATATCCTAATGGTCATCTCTGAACGCATATACCATACACCGGACAAAGCTAGTGAAGCTAGGATGGTAGCGCTTGATATATCCAAAGCCTATAACAAGGTCTGGCATGAAAATTAATTTGTACGGTATTACTGGATGAATATTTAATATAATCAGATCCTTCTTAGCCCAAAAGATCCAGGTTGTCCTCGATTTCCATACATCTAAGCAACATGACATTAATGCGGGTGTGCATTCCTAAGAATTCAAAGTGCACCTCTTAAGATATTTTGCTGAATACAGCTCACTCAGAAGCTGGGGTTGATCCTTAAATCATTATTCCTGATTTTCATAAACGACCTCCCTGATGAAATTGTGTCCGAGATGGGTAGATTTGCTGATGACATCACGCTCTATTCTTGACATATGGGAAAAACGAATGCACACATATCCAAGGCAATGACTTAATCCTTAGAAATTGATCTTAAGTCTGTAGTGGAATGGGGACAAAAAAAAAATAATATTTTAAAAATGGATGGTAAACATTTAATGCTACTAAGACAAAGTTTCTTTCCTTTAACAATTATAAGAAACATTTTCAGCCACTGATTACCATGGCTAATAACACCCTACCTGACAGTCCATCATTCAAACTCCTCGGCCTAACATTCAAAGATAACATGTTTGAACAAATACATAGAAGAAACTGCCAAGGCTGCTGTAAGGAAGGTGGGCTCCCTCTACCGTGCTAGAAAACTTCTCTCACCTGCCAGCATCCTATATCTCTACAAAGCCACCATCTGCTCATGCATGGAGTATTGTTGTCACATCTGGGCTGATGCACCAGCCACGAGGCTCTCCATCTTAGACAGGGTCCAAAGAAGAGTCTCTAATCTAATAGGTCCCAGACTATCTATCAAGTTCCAGCCCCATTGCTGCAATGTTACATCCCTCTGCTTGTTTTACAAGTACTTCAACAGAATGTGCTGTGATGAACTTGCTGGATGTGTGCCCCCTTGACCAATCCGACAATCAGCTAAATTCCACCCCTTCACTGTTAAGGTCCCCAGTTGCCAGAAGGCTTTTTACTCTAATGGTTTCTTTCCTCAAAATGCTAACCTTTGGAATTTCCTCTCTGCTCCCTAATTCCCTGACTGTACCAACATGCAGAAATTTAAATGTAATCTGAACAAACATCTCATTGCACAATTCCCCGCTTAGGATGCTCTTATGGATATGGCCCCAAGTTCACATTAGCCCCTTATGCCTCAGTGGCAATAAGCTTTGTTTGGGGTGAATTAAAGTAAAAAATAAAATATTTTAAATGGTTCTGAAATGAAAGGATATCAAAGAATCCACAAATTTATCCTGAACACTATAGATACTAATGATCATATAGATAATGATTCGTTGCATTTTCACAGATGATTGCTGTCTCATCACGTTTCTCCACTGTCATTTATTCTTCGTCTGTGACTTCATAGGAGGCTTATTAAAACAGCTGCAGATCTGCATGTCCTGTAGCACAGGTGGCAGACAAATATCTATACATTATTGGATTATATTGACAAATACTTGTACAACACGAGTACCACTATGAGCCTCCAGGATTATAACCTGGTGACATGCCAAGGCAAAATGACCGGTAATCACTTTAGCTGCAAGTATGACATTAGTTTCCTTTTCCTAGATGAATTGCTATAAACCTGGTTCAGGAACCTCATTTACCCTACTTTTGAAATCAGTGATTCTTCAAGACAGTCACCCAAAACTAATGAGCTCTGTCAGCCCAAAACAACCTGGTTTTAAGGTGCCAGTAACCATCTTCACCTCTTCTCCCGTTTCAAACATTTCTGCTACAAGAAGAGTAGAGGCTGAATTTATAATTTTCAAAGGCTCTTTGATACGTTTATCATTTGGGTTATTTAAACAGCTGATGAGAGCTTATCTTCAACAGTCACGTTGATAACAACATTGGAAACATTCAACACACACACAATGTGTGTAGATGAATTGATATACAACAAATATCTTAAGAAAATTTGAACAGATCGCATGATTTAGATATAAATTTTTAAAAAATTTATTTTTTTAACTCAGAGAAGCAAATATATGAAACTTAATACTTCATTTCATTGGAATTTAAAATACAAGTACATTCTATATTTACTAAAATATACACAGGAGAGAAGTAAATTAATCTTTACACGGACCATTATGAACAGTCAATCTGGAAATGTAAATAGAGTTAAAACATTTTACTCTCATTAAAATGCTAAAAAATAATTAAAAGTTATTTTTAACCAAGCAAACATTAATCAAGTCAGTTTTACAGTGCAAAACATGGCAAGTTCAAGAGTGTGATCTTCACAGGATTGATTTCTTTTCACTGATCTCAAACTTTCCTCGAATCACAGACGACTATCAAACGGTTACTTGATAGCTCTTAAGCATCTCTAACCACTTTGAAAGAAAGACTAGGTGGTCAGTTAAAGACGTGGCTCTCCACTATCAAAGCGCACTATGAATTCAAAGTTGAATCGCGAGTAGATAACAATTATGGCATAGGAAGTTCTAAATCTGCAACAATATGGGACCTTCTCGTCAAATTGATTGGAGCCGACTCAATACACCCAAAAACAATAAAACAAATATACTAAATTGTCATATTTCATAATGTACATATATTTATGTAAAAATAAGGATTTTTGACTAGCTTGATGAGTTTGGTTTGTTTTACAGCATATCATCCCTTTTTCAGGGTCATTTAATGCCGAAACAATATCTATTGTCAATGATTAATTGTGTATGATTAGTTTAACACAAGTTACTATTTGATGGAAAGAAATTATGGGTTCATACCTGTTGAGAAAGGTATTAGTACTTAAGTGAACACAATAGATCAGATATGATTTGAACCTTTTCCATAGTCAGCAGTGGTATCCGTTAGGCCAATCACAAACCCAATAAACATCATCATATAATTCTGCTGGTTTCTTTGTTTGCTTTACAATTTAACAACAGCAACATTTTATTTATTAAATTTGCAGATTTCATTGCATTATTGACTGACAAATCTAATAAGTATTTTTTTTTATTATAATTTCGCTAAGAATATATAGTGAAGGGAAGACCTAAAGCAGGGGCGGGCCACCTCCGGCCGGCGAAGGCTTAGCGTTCAGCCCGCCACCTTGTTATGCTTTATTATTGCAATCCGGCCCGCGGACCTCCCAGTAAAACTCATATCATTTTGTGACAGGCGTAAAAGTAGGTTTACAGATTTACAGTGGATTAAAAATGTATAAATATCAGCGAGCGATGATGCATGTATATTTCATTTTTCTTTAACTATTAATTTCAAATCTTTGGCCGGAGATAGAAAGAGAAAGGCAAAGAGGAAACGAGAGACGAGGAAAGGGCATAAAACAGAGAACTTATGTGAGGTGTGTCAAAACGAATGCTGGATCAACTTGTTACTTCCCCTGTCATTATTTTTTATGATTCCAAAATGGCTCTTCGTCGGCGCCTTTTATAACATCACATACAGAAGTCTCTTGAGAAAAAATATCAAGATTTGTAGAGTGTTCAATGCAATTTTTGTACAATTTATTCATGTAAACAAAATATAGTAATTCTGAGATTTCGTTTTTCACTCCGGGCCGCGATCTCCTTCCAAAGCCCTCACTCTGAAAAGGTTGCCCGCCCCTGATCTAAAGCATTCCGATTATGTTAGTAGAGGAGAAATACTGCTACTAGAAAGAAAACACATTCTGCCATAGTAATAATCCTGACCATTTTGACAGGTACTATGCGAGTATTAACAAAACTACCGTTAATACAATTCTATTACAGTTAATGTAAAAGTTGTCTGTGTATTCAGTTAAAAATTATAAACTACAAAAGACACACCTACAAAACTGATATATTTGGACAAAATATAGGCATATCTATTTTTTCTAATATTAATTCTTTTGGGGTTCAACAAAAGACAGAATTAGTCAGGAGGCATGGGGGTCGATATTTAGAGTGATTGTTTTAATGTTATGTAGTTATTTGTCAACACATTTTTCCAGTTGCCAGAGGAGAGGGAGATAGAGAGAAGTTTGAAAAGAAAGATGTTACACACACTTTTTAAGTATTTTGCTGTCTATGCTCTTGGGCAACACTGTAACATATAGTTATCTTGTGAGATGTTAAAAGTTGGATCTAAATAGCATTTAAGCTGACATATCAAACTTTGATTCTAACTAGCAAATTTTCATTTGTTATTGTTTTACCATGTTATTAACACTATAATAACGTACTTTGCTAGTTTATTTTTTTAAATTATGTAGTTTCACGTGAACACCTAATAATCATATTCAATTTAACGGCTTTTAGAAATTGAATTTTAAACTAACCAATTTCTGGCCAGGTCTTTATACCTTTACCTCAAGTCATCACTTCCTCCCATGTTTTCCTTGGCCTTCCACTCTGCCAACTGACCCTGCTACCTCAACTATTCTACATCTACAACCCCAATCTTTCAATGTGACCAAACCAACGAAATCTCCTGTTTTGCACACATCTTCCTATACTGTCCATATTTAATTTTCCTCTTAGGTCATCAGATTTAAGCCTGTCTTTAAGGCACACATTACACATCCATCATATCATTCTAATATCATTTTTCTGCATGCAAGATATCCTGAACCCTCTCTATTCAGGTTTCACCTCCATACATAATCACACTGCACACACATGCCTGATAGATTCTTTCCTTAGTAGACAGCAATAACGGTCTGTTGTTTAGTAATGGCAGAAGTTCTCTGAACTTAATCTATCCATTCTTAATTCTTGCTATCACACCAGCACCTCCCTGTGCTCCAATGGTATCACCAACGTACCAAAACTTTTGGACAACCTCAATAGCCTTCCATTTTTTCACAAGAAAGCACTAATTCATCAGCATAACGCATCTCTTATGAACAAATGAAAAGCAAGACTCAGTACAGAACCCTTGTGTACTCCTACATTAAAGCTGTCACTAAATGTGCTGGTAATTCTAACATGACTTTGAGCATTTCTGTACATTACTTGAAACTTCACCAACCACTCGCTAGCCCCTAATTTATGTAAAGCCCACCAGACAACATCTCTTGGCATTATGTCAAAAGCTTTCTCCAAATCTACAAAAGCAAAATACAGATTCTTACTACCAACATACTTCTATTGAATTTTTCTTATTATATTATAAATATAACAAGTGGTATCTATTTTGTTTATTTGTTACCATGGTCATTTTGAATGCAGTTCTCTCCAACAATATCCAGATTTGTCTTGAGTACTTCATTTTTCTGGACATTCCTTTGTAGTGTATCTGGAAATCTAACCTGCTCAGCCGCAATCTTTGTAAATAGCTCTTTTTGCTGTTCTCTTTGCCATCAGATACATATCCTTAATCATTAAACCTTTTCTCCACTCACCCCTTCGTTTCCGCTTTTATTTGATACACTTCAACTTCCTCATTCTACAACCATGTCAACCTATGTCTTGGAAGCCCTTTCGCCCACTCGCAAGCCTGGTCTCTTAACACCAACAGTGTATCTTCTAACTTTTTCCATTGTTCTTTCACACTACCTGAAGTGGGTCTGGTAACCAAATGCTCAATCACTTGGTCACTAAACTCGCGTTTCACACGTTCTTCATTCACCCGCCACATCTTTGTCCTTAGGATAAACTTTCTCTTTACCTAATGACAGTTCACAAATAACTCATTTATGCTGTGTCACAATTTCTTCACCAAGTCTTACTTTCACATCATTCAAGAGCTTTCAGTTCTTTTTCCTTACTAACAGATAATTTACTTAGGTCTTCGTTGTACCGGATTCATACGTAATGAGATGGCTTTCTTGATGCATCAGATATCACATTCTTGATGCATCAGATATCACAACTTGGTGTCTCTCATTCTTATCTGGTAAATGGTGACCCTTCTCCCTCCTTATTTTCACATCATTCAAGAGCTTCCAGTTCTTTTTCCTTACCAACAGATAACTTACTTAGGTCTTCGTTGTACCGGATTCATACGTAATGAGATGGCTTTCCATTTTCTTCAAAACACCATTTGAAACCAAAATGTTGTCCATGTCAAAACCAAATTCTAAGATTCTTTCTCCTTCTATATTCCTATCACCATATCCATTTTATTCCATGAACAGCCTTAAAACTACTAGAGGTCATCCCAACATGACCATTCAAATCTCCTGCCAAAACAAGTCCTTCCTTCTCACCAACCTTACTAGTTAGTGTAATAAGCCAGTCATAAAACTTATCTTTCACATCTTCATTTAAACCACACTGTGATGCATAGACTGATATTGCTAATTGAAGCAATTTTTTTATATATATTTTATCATGGAAACATTTTACCATTATGACTGAAATCAGCAAGAGGAATAACTCTTATTTAATTGAATATAAAAAGAGTTGTTCCCCTTACAACTAAAATTTTACTTCCTTTTCTGTATAAGTTTTAAAAATGTGTATACAACTAAAAATTAAAATGACTTCACTACATCCTGGTCAATGCTCGGTAGACACCGCTAGTATTTATATATCAATATTAAAAAAACAAAAGTAGTTTTTAAACATTGAAATGAACATTTGGCATCTGTAAAATCGAAACTATACTAATACTGCTATCAATGTACTATCTTCAGGGGAAGGCATAGTGTAGTATATGTTTATTCTCTCAGGCTAGCAAAAATATGCATCCGGAGTAAGCATATTTTTGCTACTTGATTAAAATAGGAGATGCCCAAACCAGCATAATTAATGAATAAAATGAAATTAGTAAAAAATAAAAAAAAAACTTTAATATGAATAAAAATTACTGACATCAAAATCTTTTTGGCATTTCTGAAGAAATATTTTTTGTCATAATCAATAGCATCTCTTATCTATCTAATATATATATATAATCTATATTTAAGTTTTACAGAAATTATTTTGAAATAAATACTAGCGACTTTAAATAAAAGATTACCTTAAATTTAATTTAAGGTTGTCCAGCTGTTCGTTAAAAACTGGGTCACAGCTACGTTATTTACATCATTTTCTCAATGATTTAACCTTAATATCTTAATGACCTTTAACCTTAATTAATACCTTAAATCTATCGGAGTTAAAAATACCTAAAAAATGCCAAGTCAATCATGTGTGCATTATATACAGTAAGAAGGAAATTATGCTTTTCACAATGGTAAAAAAATGCTAATTCCTATAGCTATTTAAAAAAATTAACTATTAATTAAATGTTCGCCATTATTGCTGCATATGATTTTATCGAAATAAGTACACACTTTAATAGCATACATTAGAATCATCATATTCGGTTTAACATCCGTTTTACATGCTGACATACATTGGACATCTTTAAGAAATTGACTTCCAAACTAGCCTATCTCTGACTAGGTTTTTATTTATCCCTCATGTCTATTTTTATCGCTTCATCACATGTTTTCCTTGGCCTTCCACTCTGAACTGAACCTGCTAACTAAATTGCTCTACATTCTTTCAACGTATCCATACCATCGAAGTCTACTTTTCGGTACACATCCCCCTATACTGTCTAGATTTAACTTTCCTCAGAGGCCATCAGAACTAAGCCTGTCTTTAAGACTCACATTACACATTCATTGTATCATTCTGAAATCATTTCTCTCCATATAACGCATGTCCTAGACCCTCAGTGGCCAGGTTTCACTTCCATACGTTATTACACTTCGTACATATGCCTTACTCTTCTATTGCAGTTCTTGTGTACCCAATGCTTACAAGTACTACAAAAAAGTGAATTGCAGCTGACTCCATTTCCACAAACTGAGCAGGCGACTCCTTCCACTAATCATCACTTTAGTCTTGGTAACATTCACTCACAAACCTTTACTTTCCATAGTATTCCCCCAAGTCTTTAACTTAACAAGTAGGCCATCCATTGTTTCATAGGCAAGTACTCAATCATCAGCATCTCTTCCGAACACCATGTACGAAACTCTGGACAATGCTTCTAAGACACAAATGAAAAGCAACAGGCTCAGTACAGAACCCTGATGTACTCCAACTTTAACATTAAAGCTGTTATTAAATGTGCTGTTAATTCTAACACAACTGAACATTTCTGTACACTGCTGTTTAAGCAATGTACAGAAATGCTTCTAGTTTATGCAAAGCCCACCAGACAACCTTTCTTGGCACTCTGTCAAAAGATTTCTCCGGCTTCACAAAGGCAAAATACAGGTTCTTCTTCTTACCAAATAAATTTAGCACCAGTGGTACTTTGCCCAGGCATAAAATCAAACTGCATTTCATCTATGCTTATCCGAGTTCTTATTTGCTGCTCAATTATTCTCTCAATCACTTTCAGGACCTTATCCATCAACATTAAACCTCTGTAATTACCTTTATTAATTCACAATTGTACTAAATTCCCAATCTTTCGGGATAACCTTTTCTTTTATTATCTGATTTGTCAACTCTGGTCATCTCAATGCCCGTTTCACCTGCAGCCTTCAACATTACTGCAACAATGCCTGAGGGTCCTCCTGCCTTACCATTCTTCATCTTACAATTTCCCTTACCATTTCTTTCTCAATTCTTATAGCTTGTCCAGATACAGCTTCTGCAACTTCTAGATTTTTACGGTTCCCTGGAAACTCAGTATTCAACAATTTCTAATAGTGGCATTTCCAAGCATCCTTTTGTCCTGTTCATTTGTTGCTAACACAGCATTGTCATTTTGAATGTACTTCTCTTCAACAATATCCATATTTGTCTTTGCAATTTGTTTACCATGAATACTTTGTTCTTTTAGTCATCCCTCTGTAGTACATCTGAAAACCTGGCTTTCTCAGCCTCCTTGCTTCCAGATACACATCCTTATTCACTAAAACTTTTTATCAACTGACTCCTACGCTCCCGCTTTTCTTTGACACACTTCAACTTCCTCATTCCCCACCATGTCATTCTATGCCTTGAGAGTCATTCCATTGATTTACAAGTCTAGTTTGGTTTAGAAGAAAACGATTGTAAAAAATTGTCTTTTCTTTACATACCAACCTGTTTTCTATGTAAGGTAAACAAAACATTTGAACTGAAAAACAAATATAATGGTCTGTTTTAATTCCACGTGCTTAATCGTGGGATTGTTGCCCGAAATATTGGTCATTTAATGATGCAATATAAAGAAAGAAATGTATATTATAAGTAACATAACATCATTGCTATAAGCTTGTATTATCAGTTTTGCTTTTTGTTTTGTAAATCTATCTACATGTTTCCACATCTATATCTAATGCTGAATTAACACATTCGAACCGCCATATCCTTAAATAAGGTAATTTTCTGACTTTAATTAAAGTTTAAAGACAAAAAAAAAATCAAGTATAATGTCTTTTTATGCCCTCAAACCAACAGAAAATGTTAATTTCCTCACATGCTACTGTTGTATCAAAGAACTGATCAACAAATTTCACTTTCCAGCTTCATTTTCAAGTTTTTAGTAACAAGTCGCTTTCGCTGAAGTGAAATATGTCTATACATATATATATGTAAAACTCAATGTATGTGTGTGCCCTATAGAAAGAAAGATTAGAGAAGCTACATAAAATCTAAAAGTGTATTTTTATGTCAAATTTACCGGGAAAGACAATGGAAGTGTTTCCGAATCTATAAGTGCATGCCTAAAGGGGCGATAAGGGCATAACTTCCTTAAAACTTTAAATATATCCTATTTTTATGAAATTTAAATCATATGTATAAAATTCTCCGGAGAAGACAAAGGAAGTGGTCCCGAATCTTTATGTTACTCTATGTGCCGAATATCTACGTGTCTCCACCTCTAAGTGACCCATTGGGACAGAACTTCCTTCAAATATGTATATACGATTTTAATGAAATTTAAACCACATATATAAGACACTAATTCAGAGAGTTTTCCAACATTTCAACTTCTTCCGACTATATTTGAGGGGGGGGGGGCGAAATGGGAGGAGCGTGCAGTAAAAACAAAGAAAGTAATATGGTGTTATGAGCATAGTGAAAAAGTACATAGTAGTGATCCTCATTCAATCTCAAGCAACGTCGGATGTTTGTACTAATAAAATTAATAAAATATACCATTATCAGCAGAATGTAATAGAATGAGTAAGACGTGTGGCGTGGATCTTGGCTTGGACAAGACATAAACGATGGTTGCATCTTTCTAATGTACCAAGACCCCACACTGATAATTAAAATGTTAGAAGCAGCAAATAAGAAAAAAACTGGACATAAATGCATCTTATGAATGAGACATCATTTAGCAAGTTTGTGAATGAAAGTAATAAAAACGAACAAAATACTTTGGTGCAAAGATATTTGAAGTGAATAAATGGTTTGTTAAAAAAGTTACAAGTTCTTGCGTTTCTACAATGTTTGCAATCGCAGTATGGAAGAAGACACAAATGTTAGAAATGTGTACGTTCATGTTTGTTTTCTGGGTTTTTTTTTCAAATTTTACTTCAATTAGTTTGAAAAGATCAAGAGGCTCCATCCTGGAGCTAACACTTGATTTTGTTTCGAGTCTAATTCATATTTTAGTAGGGGTGGGACGTAATTAGTGAAAATTTCAGATTCATCTGAGTAGTATTTTTTTTGTGTTCATTTATACATAAATAACACTAAACAATCAAACATTTTGAAAATTTTGCAAAATTCAGAAGGTGCAGGCCAATAGTTTTTGGCTATTTTACATTCATGAAAACCCTTTCACAGCCTGAAAATGGTCCTAAATTAAAGTACTATATCAGATTTAACCATATATATCCATTCATAGCTTTTGAGGATGTTTTAGGACCTGCAATGTTGCATGAAACCACTTTTCACCGAAAAATGATGGATTTTGAGTCCCGTGGAGCCCTAACGGCTATTTTTCGCCTACACCTTCTGAATTTTTCAAAATGTTTGATTGTTTAGTGTTATTTATGTATAAATGAACACAATAAAATACTACTTGCATGAATCTAAAATTTTCACCCATTACATCCCACCCCTAATTTTAGGGCTTTTTTAAGGATAGACATTGTCCCTCTTTAGGGCTGCTATCTGTACTTCGCTACAGCTTGGTCTTGCAGTTCCAGGAATTGTTTAAGATTTTTTTTCATTAGAACAGTATAATGCTTATTTATTTCAGAGACCATGTTGTTTTTAAGTCATTCTTGAGGTTATGATATTTGCTATCTTTTTGCATTCAGCTCTATTGAGGCTTAGCTATTTGGGATGGTTACATCAATAATGAGTTCAGTCCTTTCAGGTTTATTCCATATGACAATGTCTGGCTTGATGACCTTGTCTTATGTATCTGCCTGCCTGTATGTCTCTGTCATAGATTGTCACCTTTCCGTTTGATGTTATGGCTGGAGGTTCATATTCCCAGATGTTCGTCGATCAGTGTGAATATGCGTGTGTGCATTCAGGTGACATTGTGCGTATGTGGCCTTTGTGGGTTAGGCTCATCATCATAGTTGGTTTAATGTCCATTTTATATGCTGGCATGTGTTGGATGGCTTTTAGAAATTGACTTCCAAGCTAACCTATCTCTGCCCAGGTCTTTACTTATCCCTCTTAAGTCCATCCTGATCACTTCCTCACATGTTTTCCTTGGCCTTCTGCTAACTGACCCTCTTACCTTAACTGGTCTACATCTACTAACCAAAGAACTCTTATCCATTCTTTTAACGTGGCCATACCATCGAAGCCTTCTGTTCTGCACATATCTCCCAATACTTTCCAAATTTTATAGTTAGTTTATTATCGATAAATTTGTATATGAGGAACGTATGCTAACACCCCCCCCCCCCAATAGGATTCTACTGTATAAAATAAGAGCGGGGTTACATGTAAACACCCTGAAAACTGAAAAACTTGGTAAAAAAAATAAGACGATCACCGATATCTAGGCCAGATATTTCTAAACGGATAGTGTTTTACAGGCATAAAACCAAAGAGATTGATAGAAATATTGAAAACATGAGAATTGAAATCAAAATCTATAATGCATGCACATGACTAATTACTAAATGGCAAAGGTCCACAATTTCTAAGAAATGGCCTGAAAAACTTTGTGGTAAAATTTTTTTTTTTTTAATTCATGGCTCTCCTAACCCTATCACTAACCCCGAGTCCGGGTGGCAACAGCCCCCCCCCCCCCCAAAAAAAAAAACTAACTTTAGATTTAACTAAAATCAGAAATGGTTACATGTTCAAACGCTATCTGGTGGGTGATTATTTTATACTAAATTTACATGCTAAACTAATCCCCAACTCTAAAGTCTAATTTTTTAATTTTATTTTTACCGACAAATGTTTCAGAGTGTTTCGCCCCCAAACAGAATATTATTTTTCTTTTTGGGTTAACTAGTATAAGGTCCTAATGTACAATATTTTATCTTTGGCTGTTAATACACAGAGTGACAGAAGCGAGAATGATAGCTACTGTATACAATAAGAGCGGTGTTTAAACAAGATACAGTTAAAGAGGGTGAGAGTGATAGACAGAAATTTAGTGATGGTCACTTAAGTTTATTGAAAATTATGGCTAATTAAATCGTAAATAGCAAACATTTGGGTCGGTATGGGTTCCCTCCTATAGAAGCGCCATATTTTCTTATAGATGGAAACGAAGATGTTGCGTTGAACTTCCGATCTGGCCATGTCCGAAACGTCGAATGTCTCGTAATATCGGTATGAAAAAATAAATCAGAGTGCTCAATTGTAAAGCAAGAGCATTGGTATATATTTATAGACTATACAATCATACGATGAAATTAGGATTTTATAGAATATAAATAAAATATCTTAAAGTTATTTTATGTACTTCAATAGTTACTAGACTTCGTATAGAGTTGGGCCGTGAAAACGGACAGTTTTCGCAAGACACCAACCCGACGGATCCTATCCTACGAGCCCTGTAGACGAAGGGACGAAATTCTTTTCCGACAACAAACCACGTCAAAAAAGTGTTTGCGTGATTGGACAAAAATTTCTTAAATAACGCTAAAAAAAATATATAAATAAATAATTAAAAAGCAACAACAAAAATATATCAGTAAAATAAAGTGCATGTAAATCAATAAGTGTTTTGTTTGTTTTGTTTCAGGAACCCAGTTTCATTTTATGTGATCATCTTTCGGTTGTTTCTATTCACTTGCCTCCCCCATGAGAGCAGAGTTAGACACAAACTTGGTTTTTAATGTGGGGAAAATTCAGCTCCCAGTCTCTGGATAGGAACAAACATACACATTCCCTCAGTCTAGAAGGATTTCTCCTTCACTGACCGAGGACAGAGCATGTGAAGCGCAGTATCTGTCGTAACTAGTTCTCGGGTTTTACCGAGCCGATATGGGCAGCCATGGGGGCTGATCTATCTAAGCACCGCCAAAATAAATACTTTAATATTATATATTCGTGGCACAGAGGATATAGTACTAAGTAAAGTTCAGTTCTAAGCGATAGTCATCTGAAGGTTGAAAGTTCAATCCTCGGTGCGGGCGATACGAAGAATTGCAAATTACTGAAGACTTCTTCCCAGTCATGGCTGACGGAACAAGGGCATGCTACCCCGCGTAAAGGGTTCCGTTCGAAATTCCGTCAGTTTCCCCAAGTTCGAAGATACATCTGAAGAAGGCCGGTGATTACAGCGGCCGAAACGTTGTGATGATAACACTCAAGATGAGAAATGTAGTCCGAATAACCAAAATTATACAAATACTTTAATGTTCTTCTTTCATTCATAATTCTGGTTTATATCGTTTTTTTTTTTAATTTTATGTTTCTGCAGAATTTGAACCGAACCAAACGATCTTTTGCCGCATTAAATTAAATCTAAAACTTAGGTTAGGGTTAGGGTAATAAAAAAAAAACAGATCGGTTCAAATTCCGTAGATGTATCTATTTTATGTTTCACTAAAACCTTAATGATAACAAATTAAAATAAACCCTCATTGCCTTCATTTACAGGTTTAACATTCATTACTAAAAAGCAAACAAACAAACAAAAAACATTTAACCATTTTATCGTCAGGTGAATAAATTTAAGCCCAGAATTTTAAACTATGAACCTTCATCTGCCCACCTGACTTTACTTTTTTTTTTTGTGTTTCACTTTCAAATGATAGAAAGATAAAAGAAATAATGGTCCATTTAATAATTCGTAGCAGACAACTCTTCGTTGCAGAGATTTAAAATAAGAGGCTTTTTTTTTTCATTTCCTTCTTCTGTTCATCATCGACGCTCACCCACACACATAAGTCCAGATGTTTAAAGAAAAGTTTAACTTACCGACACGCCGTATTTGAGAGCAATGCCGACCAAAGAATCCGTTGAGACGACTTTGTGCTTCACAAAATTAGAATTCCACCGAACAGGTATTGTAGTCGTTCCATATTTCGTTTGGGATTTGGCGAACTGTCCGAGCATTTGACGTTCGGAAGACCTGAGTCCATCCGCCATTTTGATCATGCAGAAACTAGCAGTTAAAACGGAACTTTCGTATTATTTATTAGCGTCTCGTACGCCTTCTTGATAAGTTTTATTAAATAACCGATATTAGTATTTATATCCGAATAATAAAGTCATGTTAAATACCAACTTGAATTAAAATTACATTATATTATTTAAAATATGTATAAAACCATTGCGATTAATATCTTAAACAACGGGTGGTTTCGTAAAAAACTATCTAGTTTCCGAAACCGAACATTCTATTATATATATAGTATAATTTACATACGTTCAATTAAAAAAAATTAATAATGAATAGCAAATATTTTATTAAAAACAAAATAGTAGATTATTATAACTTCATAATACATTTTGTAGCAATATATACATTTTAATATAAGCCACAACTACGTATACAGGTATACAGTCACTGTATACATAAGGATAACGCTGCGTATACAGCAGTTGTTATTTTTATCGTAAAAATTGTTAGGTATTTGTAAGAAGAAGTTATCCATTTTGTAGGCCTCGTTTAGTAAGAGGAATAAAAGGGTTGCCGTTGGTAGGGGTTACAGTTAGCTTGAATATACGAGGTCTGTCTAAAAAGTATCCGACCTTATGCCAGAAAAAATATTGCAAATACCTGACGGGGTTGGGACTCTAATCCCCTTCAAAGTAGGCCCCTTGTGCTTGCACATACTTAGCCCACTAATCCATCCACTGTCGGAAACACCTCTTTTGGTATAGTTGTGGTGAACACCACAATTAGGTACTTTCTTTCTTTCTTTAACCCTTCTTCGTCGCTGAAGTGGAGAAACCCGTGAAATCTCGCAGAATCACGTTGGCCAAAGGATTTCGGCCAATAAAATACTGACTGACCAACTTGACCACGTGTCATTTGGGGTCAATAAAAGAACATGCGTCCCTTCCTCATCCTCTCTTTTTCCCTCAGCGTTCTGGGACGAACGCACACAAAGAACGCTCGTAGACAACCCCCCCCCCCCCCCCCACCGACGGCCTCGGTCGAGAAGGAGGGGGAGGAAGAGAAAGGTAACCCTTTTCAATTCAAGAATCTATCTTCAATCCAAACGAACTCTTATTTCTTCATACGTATTGCATTCTACACACAAAAGACATTTCAACACGCATCGCATTTATACGCCGCAATTACGAACTTACACTCTCTTTTAAATGTTAAGTAAATTAATTGTTTTGTTAAGTATAAATGTTTTCCTTTTTTTATTAACTTTTATAAAATGTCTATTATGTTGTTTAGCTTCATCTTTCCTTCGCTTTCATTTTAATATAAGTTTAAATAATATTTTCTTTCTTTCTTTCTTCTTTGTTTGTCTGAAACCTTCTCTTTATTTAATCTACACGTGGTCCGATGGTGGAATCCTAACAGTGAGATTACGTGCCGTTACAAAGGCATCTATCACACTACCTATGGTTGGGGGATTCATTATCGCAAAACCATTGGTCCGGCATCCTTCGCCACTATGGTTAATATCCATAATCCTTTGTTCTCTTTTGAATCTCCCGCCATAAAAACACACTTCCACCCCGGCCATATAGTCTTTATCTCTGAAGTATTATTTGGTAAAGAATAATAAAGGCTTGGATGAGGAGAGAATTTATGTACGTTTATTCCGTGAGGTTATGGAGACGTTCGACCACTAAGTAGTTCTTATGTGTTAGTACGCATATGGTTAGTATATAAGATATCACAACATCCTCCCTGTTTAGTAGTGTTCAGATGAGTGTATGGGAGTCTGAATTGATATATTGATTAGGATATAGTGATTATTTTTTATGTATTATTGTCTGTTTTGTAATTGTCTTGGAGTGCTGGTATTTGTTGAGTAGTCATAGATTCTGTCTGCAATGTTTATGGTTATATAGAGTCCTTGAATCTGGCTGGCATATTTATGACTCGTCCAGATCTAGTGTGGGTTGAGTTTCTTTGTATATGGTTTTCGTTTGGTGTGATTTCTCTATCATCGTGTGGGATGGTGGTTTGTTTCCTGCCGTCATTTGTATTGGGTTGGTCATTACATTGTACCGTCCTTGATGTTGGATCAGCAAAGTGTACTTTCTTCTTCACTGTCGGTATTGGTAAAGCACGTAGGTGAGTACGGGTACGGCGGAGTCTTGTTCCATTTGGAGTTTCCACAATGTAGCTCCTTGGGTTACCATCCTTTTGGACGATGGTTCCAGGGTGCCACGTTTTGTCATTTTTGTTTGTTATTGACACGTGTTGGCCTGGATACAGTGGTTGTAGTGTATCTATTGAGATCGTGGTTTGTTTTCATTACTGTCGATTTTTCGTCTAGTTGTTGCCGGTGTTCTTCCTTTCCAGGCTTTACTCGGCTGGGTAGTGTTGTTGTTATAGGCCGTCCGAATAGTAGCTCATCTGGTAATGGTAATTTGCTGTCTATAGGTGTTGCTCTGATCTGCAGTAATACTATTTGGATGTCACCTTTATCCTCAAGGCATTTCTTGATTGTGGACTTAATGTGTCGCACATGTCTCTCAATGAATCCATTGCTTCTAGCATAGTGGGGTGAGCTAGTGACATGCTTAATACCCCATGATGTGATAAATCTTTGGAAGGCTTGTCCTGTGTATTGTGGACCGTTGTCCGTCATTATCTCATCGGGACGTCCGAATAGCGATGTGTAGCTTTTTATTTTGTCAGCTACTGCCTTGCTGGTTATTGGTGTGGGCATTTCGTCCACAACAGGGTATTTTGAGTATCTATCAACAGTTTTCTCAATACCCTGATGTGCTTGATGGAGCTAATACAGAATGTCTTCTCTCATAGACTCTGGAATTAGAACTTGCTGTCTATTTAAGGGTAGTTCTGCTTCAACCGCTAGTTCATCTCGAAACGACAAATATGACCGGATGTCAGCTGCCACATCTCAGATAGTTTATGGCCATCCTTGGAAGACAATTTCTTTGACAAGGCTCAAAGTTTTGTCTCTCGTTGTCTCATTGCATAGCAGATCTCTTTTTTCTGTTGAGAAGTTGATGATCGTAATTGTATGGTGCTCGTCATCAGGTTCTGTATCTATCGCGTCGATTCTTTCGTCTAATTCGACTATTTTGTTGTTTTCTGGGTTGGGTAATCGACTTAGTGCATCTGCAAGGATCATGTCTTTGCCAGGGCGGTAGATGACTCTGAAGTTGTAGTCTTATATTTTTAACAGCATGCGCTGTAGACGCGGTGGTGCAGAATACAGTGGTTTTGCACATATAGTGACTAATGGTTTGTGGTCCGTGACCACTGTGAATGTGTTTGCATACAGGTATGTGTGGTAACGTTGTATACCATGCACAATTGCTAGCATTTCACGTTCGATATTGCTATATCTTTACTGGCAGTCGGTCAACGTTTTGGAACCAAATGCCACTGGTTTGCCTTCCTGTAACAGTGCTACTCCAAGACCCCTCTGTGAGGCGTCTACTTCCAGTGATATTGGTTTTGTTTAGTCGTAGTATGATAAGAGGTCATCAGCAGTGATCATATCTTTTAGGTCATCATAGCATTTTTGATGATCTGGGTCCCACACCCATGGTGATTGTGATTTCAAAAGACCACGTAGTGGGTGTGCTTTTACAGCAAAGTTTGGAATATACTGGGAGAGGTAGTTCAGCATTCCCAGGAAGCGCTGTAGCTCATCTTTGCTTTGTGGATTTGGCATCTTTTGTATGTTGCATATATTTGCTGGGTCTGGCTTGATGCTGGTGGATGTGTATATATTTCCAAAGAACGTTATAGTGGGTTGTTTGATGCCGCATTTTTCGCTGTTAAACACGAGGCCGGTTTCGGCTGCTCGTATCATCAGGTTGTGCAGATTCTTGTCGTATTCCACATCATTTCCCCCGTATGTTTTTAAGGGTAATGTGTTGCCTGATGCTCCTGAATCAATTTTCAAGCGGAGTGTGTGCAGCGAATTGGGGATATGTGGTGGTTTGATGTTTAGTGTTGTGTATGCTTCATCTCTGGGGTGTTTATTGATACTGTCCATGCACTTTGCGCTTACTGTAATGGAGTAGAAATGCTTGTGGTAGTTGTCACTGTCACTTCCAGCTTCTATGTTGTCAATATGTTTTTTCTTTCCCTGTAGTTGGATTTCCTCGTTTGACTATGATGCTAGTTGTTGTGTGACTTGCTTTTGTGACCTCTGCTTTTGTTCTGATCTTGTTTTTGTTTTATTCTGCAGCATCTAGACCAGTGACCCTTGTTCCCGCATGCAGAACATTCGTCATGATAGGCTGGACATTGTCGCGGCTTGTGTCACAATTTTTGCATTTTCTGCCCCGGTTGATGTTGTGGATCTTTTCATACTGGGACACACGAAGTAGTTGCAGCTGATCGTTTCCTGCTGAAAGGGCTTCATAT
The DNA here is from genome assembly GCA_963556195.1 of Sepiola atlantica. NCBI lineage: Eukaryota > Metazoa > Mollusca > Cephalopoda > Sepiida > Sepiolidae > Sepiola > Sepiola atlantica. The sequence continues at coordinate 47,796,838 of OY744522.1, forward strand.
TTCCTGCCTTCAGCAAGGACATCACTTATTTTGTGACCTTTGGGTTTGCTGTATAGCTCATTTCTGAATGGATCATACGGTGTAGAGGCGATTATCAATTCGATAATACGCTCATGTAGTTCTTCCTCCAGGAAGTCACACTTCAGGCTCTGGTCACAAAATCGTCTAAGCTCTCACTTGGCTTTTGTCTGTATTGCATTAGATGAAGTCTATGAATTCTGAAGTGCACATTTGTGTTTAGTTGTGCTTCATAAAAATTCCATAGATCTTGTGGTGACTTTTTTTGTTCATCAGTCAGACCACTGGCGTTTAGGCATTTCAGTCCTTCATCACCTATGCCACGGCAGATTTTTCTGGTTTGTTTGTTTTGGTCTCCTCATCTTCCAGATATAACGTCATTTTTTGTTTAAATAGTGATATCGCTTCACCAAGGTCAGGGTCAGACCAGTTCATCGTTGGTAAATGAGAAGCCATTAGGGATGTTGGGTCAACAAGTTGTTAACGGTCAAGGTTGTTTTTCGATACTGCTGGACGGCTGCTCAGGTTAGTGTAGCATTCCGCGTTTTGGGGGTAGAAAAAATAGTTCCTCTTTCTTTAACTTGTTTTCACGTTAAACGAAAATTATTATAGTTCCTATCTTTGACAGGAAATTATCTAACAGACAATTAAATTTTCGGGTCAAACTTTGCTATGACGAAGTATTTATAAAGAAATGTATTTCTTATACTTTCGTACTTACGAACGACTGTTTTAGTTTGACGATTTAACAACGATGGCGTCGGTATTCATTCGAAACTGTTCACACATGTTGTGGACAAAGTCGCTTTTAAGTTCCTTGTGTATTTTTCGTACGGGTTTTTTTTTGTTATAGAACGTGAGCCGTGATTGTTATTGTGTTTACTTTACCGCTGCCACCATGAAGTATTATTTGGTAAATAATAATAAATGCTTGGATGAGGAGAGAATTTACGTACGTTTATTCCATGAGGTTATGGAGACGTTCGACCACTAAGTAGTTCTTATGTGTTAGTACGCAGATGGTTAGTATATAAGATATCACAACAATCTCCGCCATCACGTTCCGCATTATCTCTCCTCTAGTCTCAAAACGGTAACCTTTCAGTGGCGTCTTCAATTTTCGAAACAACCAGAAGTCGCAAAGAGCCATGTCTGGAGAGTAGGGAGGTTGGCGAACGACTGGAATTCCATGTTTGGCCAAGAAATGTTGGATCAATTTTGGATGAATGTGCGGGGGCGATGTCGTGATGCAGTTGCCAGTTTTTCGTCGTTCACATGTCTGGTCTTTTGCGCCGAACTGCATCATGGAGATGCCGGAGAACATCTTGATAGTACTCCTTTGTCACTGTTTGTCCTTTCGGTGCGTATTCGTGATGCACAATTCCACGGATATCAAATAAGACAGTCAACATCACCTTGATTTTGCTGTGCATCTGTAGCGCTTTTTTTGGCCTTAGAAACTCGGGATGCTTCCATTACGACGACTGTCTTTTTGTTTCTGGGTCGTACCCGTACACCCATGACTCATCTCCAGTTATCACGGTGTTCAGCAACCTAGGATCAGTGTTGGCGGTTTCCAGAAGGTCTTGTGCAACTTGAAAACCTGCGACAACAACTTGGGCACAAATTTTGCAGCTACTTTGTGCATGTTCAAATCATCACGCAAAATTGCATGTGCGGAATCTTTACTCACTCTGACCTCTTGGGCGATCTCCCGCACGGTTGAACGACGATCTTCCATCACCAAATTTTGCACCCTCTCAACAACAGCTGCACTCCAAGCAGTTTGAGGCCTGCCAGAACGTTGGTCACTCTCCGCTGATGTGCAGCCATTTTTGAATCGGTTAAACCACTCCTTAATTTGTGTTACACTTCATGCATGAATTTTATCACCGCCTTCCTGCGCGTTAGTGGCTGCCTGTCGGTCGCTGAGTGAGATGCTACACAACGCGTTCGTCGGATTACCGATTCTGTGAAGATGACTGAACGTGTTGAGCAAAGGTACTGCATCAAATTTTGTTAAAAGCTTGGTGATTCTCAAAGCAAAACAATTCATAAGATTCAGCAGAAGATGCTACATTAGTACAATCTTTATATTATTAAACATGCAAGCATTTTAAAAATGTAATTATTAAAGAAAAAATGTTTTTCAAAAATAGTGTAATGAAATATATTTAACAGGAAAACAAGTAAAATTATTTCCCCTTAAATAAATGTTAACCCTGGCAAAAACCTTTAGATGCTCCTGATAATCTCTATTTATATAAAGTTAGCTATGTGTATTGTGTATATAATTATATATTTGTATGTACAGGATTCACTCCTAAACTAATTAACCGATCATTATCAATTTTGGAACACAGCTGCTAGGCATAAAGGGTTGTAATGTAGGCTATACTTATTTTAATTTAGTTTTATGTAAGGAGTTTAAAAGAGGGTGAAAGTGTAGCAGTTTCCTACAAGCCGCCATATTGTTTAAATACTAATGACTTCTTAGCTGCCTGCTGATTGGTCCAAGCAATCTACTTCCATTTTGGCTTGACGAATCAGTGGCCTTCTCTTAGGTAAATCTCGGATGGCTAGCATAACAATATAAACACTTGAGCGTCATCCGCTCTTTCTCTTTTTCTTCTACAGCATGAGAAGCCTCTTCTCTCGCTTTCCTTCTTTGGCACTGCCAAACACACGTACCCCTCTCTGAGGACACAACAGACATTTTTCCGGGCCTTTGGCTCTGGGTTCGACTTCGACAAGAACAAAAGAAGCTAAAATGGCTACTGCCGCATACACATGGAATTAATATCCATTCACTCTCTTTTTCTTGCCTCTCTCAACATGTAGACGACTACTACACCAGGCTACCTAGCTCTGGCCACTTCGATACAAAGTACTGAGAAGCCAAAATGGCTACTGCCTTATACACGTGGACTTAATATAACACACACATAACTGCTTACATGTGAACTGACTTTCACACCGGTGTACAGACATACATACTTGCATACACATATGGACACGTCCTGACACTGTAGCCGGTGTACAAACATTCAATAATATGAACAATTATCTTTTCCCCACTGGGGAATTATAATCACGGTAAATTCCTTTAATTATGTCTTCGTCAATAACTCATTTACACACTAACGTTTCCTTTACACACTAAGGACGAAGATTGAACTCATCATTGCCTGAACATTTTTCTTCTATTACGAGAATTGTGATGAATGATCTAACTTATCAAAAAAGATCGTTATGCGTCTGATTCGGTTCTCAGAGAGAACAAATGGATCCACACAGCTAAGTGCTAATCGATCTCTGTTCAACTTTTGATATACATAAAAAAATATGTGTATTTATGGTTAAACCCAAAGGTTGTGGGAGAGATGCCTTTATAGCGGCATGTCATTCCCACTGTTCGAACTTCGAAGTGGTCCGACCACGTGTGGATAAAATTAACAGAATAAAACAAACAAAGGGAAGAAAGAAAACATTATTATCATATCTGAAATTATATTAGAAAGAAAGCGAAGGAATAATAAAGCTACACACAGGAATGGTATTTTGTAAAATCAACAATTAGAGTAAAACATTTATATTAAACAAAACAATTTATTTGGCTAAAACATTTTGTAAGGCTATCAGTTACAGAGAATAGTTGAGTTCATTTTTAAGTAGTGAAAAGTTTTGTTTGTACGAACGTGTACGAGTGAAATGTTCGGTTTGTTTAAGTTCATGTTTGTATGAATGCATATATGCGAGCGTGTTTGATGTATTTTTGTGGTAATTGTAATGTGTGTGCTTGAAAGAATAGTTCGTTATTCGTGGTAGGAATTAAAAGAGATTACCTAGTTTTTGACTTTTGCCTCCCCCACCTCCTCAGTCGAGCCGGTTGGGGGGGGGGGTATCGACGAGCTCCTCTGCGTTCGGCCGGAAAGCGGAAGAAAAAGGAGAGAAAAGAGAGTGTGTGACTTGTTTTATAGGGAGTCAAATCACGCGTGGTCAAGCTGACCTGTTGGTCCCTGATCTTCGAGCAACGTGCTTTCATGAGATAACCTCTTCTTCTCTATCTCAGAGACGAAGATAGGTTGAGCAAACAAAAAAAAAAAGAAGTCGCAACAAATATCCCTTGGCCGGCAATGAAAAACCTATAAGGAACGACTCTGGTGAACTCTCATTGGATGATGAAGTGAAAAAACAGTCATAGAAACAGCACTACTAACGCTTACTGAACATTGATCACTAAAGCAATACGTAAAATTGGAGCTGGTAAAGCAGCTGAGATGCTGAAAGCAACCGGTGAACTAGGGGCTAGTCTGGTGCATGAACGGATTGAAGCCATCATCAGAGAAGGATGCATACCTGAAGAATGGAGTGATAGCTTCATAGTAAGTCTGTAAAAGTGTGCATTAAACAGAGGGCACTTATTGATCAGGTCATGAAAGTCTTGGAAAGAGGGGGTGAGCAGCTTATCAGACAACAAGTAGAGATTGCTGACATGCAATTTGGCTTCGTGCCCGGTAGGAGCACAACAGATGCAATTTTCATACGCCCAGTCAGAGAAAACATCAAGCAGAAAGCAAACCACTGTACATTGCATTTGTAGATTTTGAAAAAGCTTTTGACCATGTCCCAAGAAAGGTCATCTGGTGGGATTTGCAGAAGTTGGGTGTTACAGAGTGGCTGGTTCAATTGATGACGTCTATGTGTTACATTGACTGGTTTTATAATAAAGTTTATAATAATTCTTAATACGTTGTGTCAGAATCTCTTGGTCGTCGTAGAAGAAGAAGAGCTCTCGTCCGTTGATCCAAAATGGGGCGATGTGTCGCTTCTTGATTCGGCGAATTCCAACAGCCCAGGAACTATTCGTACTGCCTTGTGCGTTCCTTCTCGCCGTCATTTGTCGCCGCCTGCAGCTATTTGTACTAACCGTAATCATTGTCGCAGCTCTGTTGTCGCGACTATTCGTACTACCTTGTTGTCTGTAGCTTGATACTGTGTCGCCTGCTATCCTCTGTCGCTGCCACTGTTAGCCTTCGCCGCCGTCATAATCTTCGTTTCTTCTCACGATCCTGGCGGTTTCTTTGTGGGCTGAAATCAATCTTTTTCTTCAATAAAGTACAACAAAGCTTTTACTGTTTTTTTTAATTCGAGCCATTTTTTTTTTATTTACTAGCTAATAGACGACAATGAGCGATCGCTGTTTAAGAGAGAGAGAGAGAGAGAGAGGGAGAGAGAGAGAGAGAGAGAGAGAGAGAGGGGTTACGCTAGTGATTTCTTAACTATTTAGTCGCTTGCACAGGGAGGGAAATTGAAGATTCATTCTGTAGCTCTTATGTTGGGATTCAAATCCCTTAAGCTTGTAACAGTTACATTTTATCGTTCGATGTTCTTTCGTTGGCTTCCAGGCAAGAACTGTTGAAATCTCAATTTAGTTTTCTCACAGCGAAAAACTCTGACGTCACGAAACCTTGTGATCACGCAGGTGTGATCTAACCTCTGAACTTAATGGTCTCGTCAATGTCCCCGCAAACCGTGGGAAACACATCGCCCAGCTTTGCACGGAATGACTCCACCACAAACCGTGCAAGTCAAACCCGATCTCCAATAGATGCGTCCATCCTCATAGCCATTATCCAACATATGTACATTAATGTACATAGTCAGGTACAAGTCAGTAACAGCTACAGCGACGAGTTTGATGTTAAAGTAGGCGTCCATCAAGGATCTGTCTTAAGTCCCCTTCTATTCATCATTGCACTCGAGGCTCTATCACTAGAATTTTCTACCGGCTGCCCACGGGAGCCCTTACATGCGAACGACCTGGCGATCATTGATACTTCACTTCAATCACTCAAGGAACGTCTGGATAGATGGAAGAGTAGCATGGAGGAAAGAGGTTTCAGAGTCAACATGGATAAAACCAAGGTTATTATCGCTGGTCCCAACCTCAGTTTACTGAGGAAAACAGGAAACCATCCATGTGCCATACATCTAAGAGGAACAGGCAACAACTCAATTATCTGCACCCACTGCTCAGGATAGGTCCACAAAAAGTGTAGCAACATAAAGGGCTCTCTCAAAGCAGATCCTCATTTTAAGTATTTTGTTGGGCCGGCGTGGCAAGACCAATAGATAGCAGACCACTGACGGAGGTGAATACTGGTGACGACAAGCTTGAAGTTTTGACAGACTTTTGTTACCTTGAACACGTGCTGTCATCAGGTGGAGGCTGTGAACTCGCGGCAGCTACACGTTGCAAGTGTGCCTCGAAACAGTTTAGAAAACTGCTACCAATCCTAACAAACAAACACCTGCCAACAGCTACGAGAGGTTGTGTATACTCCTCATGTGTTAGAAGTGTGATAATGTATGGCTCCGAAACTTGGGTTGTCTCTGCTGACACACTTAAGAAACTACACCGTAACGACAAGGCAATGGTCAGATGGATCTGTTTGGTGAAGCCTGAAAAGTCAACTTGAAAAGCTTCGCGGACATCATGCAGAAGAACAGACTGCGTTGGTTGGGACACATTGAGCGCAGCAATAGCTGGACTACTAAATTCCAACAGTTGAATGTGCCAGCAGAGAAGACCACAACTGGCAGACCCAAATTAGACGTGGTCAAATGCTGAAGTGCTGCATCTGTGTACTTGTTTTACAAGTACTTCCATCGAATGTGTTCTAATGAACTTACTGCATTTGTAAACACTCAACAAAAATACATCTGACTCACCTGACTAGCAGCAAAATCCCACCCCTTCACTGTAGAGGTCCCTAAATGCTGGAAGATTTTCTACTCTAATAGCTTATTTCCTCGAACCGCTAGCCTTTGGAATTCCTTCCTTGCTCCTTGTTTCCCCAACCGCACCGACATGCAGAAATTTAAATGTAATGTGAACAAATATCTTGCTGCCCAACTCCTCATTTAGGTTGCTCCCTATAAATCTGGTCCCTAACACAGTAGCCCTTTACGTTTCAGTGGCAATATGCCTTATTTGGAGTGAACAAAAGTAACAAATTAAAATTTAAAGAAATGGCGTTGATAGGATTGACATGTATCCCAATCATATAATATTAATTGACAAACAGCGTGTGTGAAAAAACACAAACCACACCCAAAATTCACATCTAGAAATTACATGTTTTATACAAAACCAGCTCCCAGAGCATAATTTAGCAAAAAAGCAAAAATGGTGGTCACGTGATGTGCTTTCAATTACGTCTACTGCACCATATGTAATTAAAATCCTTTTTTGTGCTCAAACTAAAAAAATTGCTTTCTGGAGCCGATGATTACGTATATAAGATAAGATTTTTTGTTGAGAAAATACGTTGAAAAAAAAGATCAGCACACGGTTAATAAGAGCATTACGTTTCCACTTCCCTCACCCAATTGGGCTTGGGAAGCTAATATTCATTTCTCAACTCTCTCACACACAGTCATATGCTTACGCACCCTGGCAAAAAGCAACTCACATACAAATGTCTACACTGTCATGCATATTCACACTCATAAAAGCAGGCATAAACACATTCATTTTATCGTTTGTAATATTTCTAACTGAACTTTCTATGAGAACCGAACATTTTGAATGAACAATTACATAAAATATCTTGTAATTTTGTACATATATAAATATCTTGTGTTCATTAAACAAGGTTTTGTTTCATTCAATATTCATGTGTTTTTCTCTGTTTTTGACATTTTAATAACAATTTAATTGTCAGCGTGGATCTTAGCATTTTCTCTAAGACACAACTAAAGTCAACATCTTAACAAGCTAGGGTCCATACTGCAACAGGAACTTCAACTAGTATATATGTAAGGAAAGTAAGAAATTACCCACCAAACTGTTAATAATAATAATTTAAAACATTTAAAAAAATGTTTTTTTTTAACATAGTTCACCCCAGACAAGGCAGGCTGCCATTGTAGACGTAAGAGGCTACTGAGAAGAAAGAAAAGGGAGAAGGTGTGTGTGTGTGTGGGTGGGGGTGGGGGGGGTCAACCTAAATTGAGATCTGCGCAGCAAGATGTTTGTTTACATTAGTTTTAAATTTCTGCATGTCAGGGAAAAAACAGGATGCAGGGAGGGAGTTCCAGAGGCCAGCAGCACGAGGAAAGAAGCTATTTGAGTAGAAAGCTCTCCGGCATCTGGGAACCTCCACAGTGAATGGATGGGATTTAGTCGATTGTCTTGTTGGTCTAGTGAAGTTACGTCGAGGGGGCACCAGAGCAGCCAATTCATCGTATACTTTCTTCATCTGAAATAATCTTCCAGGAGATTTTGCTGCCCGAAATTGACACTAGTAGTCAAAGTGGAGTCTTCTTGAACAAATTTATTAAAAACATGATCGCTTACAAACTTTTTGCTGAACTATCTACGAAGGCGAGAAAAAATGTCAATATAATTAAATACTTGAAATGTCTGTCTATTAAATTGTAGTTCGTTTGGCTTCTGATCAAATAATCTACCTTGTAATTCTGGTTGTGCAATATCTATGTTCCTGCTATCTAGCTGAATGTATTTTTGTTTAATCAAACTGCTTGAACTTGTCATTCTTACTTGTGTTTATTTTGGAGATTGATTCGTAGGTAAACATTGCTAGGAAAAAAAAAACTACTTCCATCTATTTAGATAGAAAGTTAAAACCAACCTGTAACCTACTTATACAATGTGCAACAATAAAACCTCCCAAATGTTTTACTATTATTTTAGTATTCTTTATTATTTCGACAGAATGAAGCTATAGCAGTCACATAGTTTGATGTACTATTGTATCTTGATTTAAATAGTCAGATAACACTGGGTAATTGGCCCATCGGTCAATCGGACGCTTGGGCAGCTCTGGATGCGATGCTTGGGTAGCACCACTACTCTGTGGTGATCGGTTTTACAACTAAGAAAGTGGACACAGGCAAATTACGGCAATGGCAAAGAAGATAAGACAAATGCAGATGAACAGTTAAAAAGAATCGTTTATTTACTATAAAGGTAACAACGTGTGAAGGAAAGCTGAGATGACGTCACTGGAGGCAGGAAAGGCTGGATGACAAGCGTGACATTGTGGCCGATGCCACAACCAGTCGGAGGATATATGTGCGACCTTTCTTTCTTTGTTGACTCAGCCCTTCTTCGTCTCTGAGGTAGAGAAGAGGGGCTGATCTTGTGAAATCATGTTGCCCGAAGATTCCGGCCAATCAGGGACCAACAGGTCAGCTTGACCACGCGTGGTTTGAGTGTCTATAAAAGAAGGCACGCACTTCTTTTCTTTCTCTTTTTCCTTCCGTGATCTGGGCGAACGCACACAGAGGAGATCGTCGACCCCCCCCACCGGCTCGACCGAGGAGGTGGGGGAGGCCAAAGGTAATCTCTTTTAATTCAAATGATGAACTATTCTGTCAAACACACACCATTACGATTGCCACACAAGAATACATCAAACACGCTCGCATATACCACTTTTACAAACACAAACTTACGAACAGAACTGTTGCACTCCTAAAAGTACGAACTCTACAAAATGTTTTAGTTAAATAAATTGTTTTGTTGTTTAATATAAATGTTTTTCTCTTAATTATTAATTTTATAAAAGACCATTCTTATGTTGTGTTAGCTTTCTTATTCCTTCGCTTTCTTTCTAATATAATTTTAGATAATAATAATAATGTTTTCTTTCTTTCCCTTTTGTTTGTTTTAATCTATTAATTATATCCACACGTGGTCCGGCCACTTCAACCAATCCACACGTGGTCGGGCCACGTCCAAACAGTGGGATGACATGCTGCTACAAAGGCATCTCATCTCTCCCACAACCTTTGGTCACGGGATTCAGCTTCTCATAACCATTTGTCCGGCAATCCTTCGCCACTGTGGTTAATCCTTTGTTCTTCGAACCCCCGGCCATAACATCACTGGGAGCAGGAGAGGCTGGAGCCGCTGGTGAAGCTTGAGCAGGTGCTTCAGGAAGCTAGAGCAGGAGCCGCTGGAAGGAGCTGGAGCAGGAGCCGCTGGAAGGAGCTGGAGCAGGTGTTGCTGAAGAGAGCTGAAACAGGCACCGCTGGAGAGAGCTGGAGTAAGAGCTGCTGGAGGGAGATGGAACACTTCACCACAACAAAAATCTCACCTTACCCCTTTCACCTCTCCCACTCTTTTGACCATTTCAATCATATTCTTACCCCGCCCCCATTTTCAAAGTTGTCTTCATTTCTTCAAATCTTTTTCTACAATTATGATACCACTTACATGCTAAACACACAGTGTTTCCCCCTCCCTCCTCTTTCCCCAGCCTCTCAAAATCCATGCCACACATCACCACGACAAAAATCTCAGCCCCCTTTTACCTCTCCCACCCTAAGGCAATTTCAATTATATTCTTACCCCTCCTCATTTCATAGCTGCCTCAATCGTATCTACTCAAAGCTTTACATATTCATTTCATTCTTTAGCGACCATTGACTTCTCCAGCCTGGACTCTCCTCCGGCGCTCATAGTAGCCATGGCTACTACATTCCCTCATCTCTTCACCATGTCAACCCCAAATTTCGATGTACTTGCACAACATTTTTCTTCAAATTATCATCCTGAGGAAGTCTTACAATAAAGACGAAACGTTGATGAATATATAAAAACTATCTCTTGGTTTTTCCTTTTTCATTTCCCATTTCATCTATGAGTCGAATGGACATTCTATCTAATGGTTTCGAATATGGAGTCAGCTTTACCCCATCGCATGGTAATTATTATAAAGCCAAGTGGCACACAGTTTAGAGGGAAATGTTTCAAGAAATTGATTTGCTTATACTGTGATGGTGGATGACCTGCTCATTTACCACAGCTCTTCCTATGTGATTATTTTCTTCAGACAGATACGACCGATCAGGAAATAGCATAATCGAATGATGTCATCACAGCATCAAAAGAATTGCTGTCAAGAAGCAGTGTTTTGCAATGGAAGCAATGCATGGATGGTGGCACCGGGGGGTGGGGGGGGCTTCAGCCCCCCCCCACTTTTTAACTCCCCCCCACACACACACACACACACACTTTACGGTCATCAATAATGAAGTTATATATGCATGTGTTTAACCGGCCCCCTCCCCCACTTTTTAGGAGAGCCCCCCCCCCTTTTATAACTGTCCCGCCGGTCCTGCAATGTATTGGCAGAATGTCACCCCTAAAGATGATGTCACCCTCAACTGTGCCAGTCAACATAATTTACCAATATAAATTTTTTTTTAGCTTGGTAAGTGAAAGTGTGTTTTCTCTGTTGTGAGTGGAAAGAAAGTTGGATTTTTGACCCCGTTTTACATATTAATTTGTTGACTGTTGACTACTGCTTGTTATGTTTGGGATTTTTTTAACATGAATTTTAGATTGAACTTATTATTGGCACGCATATTTTTAATTGACTCCCTGGTTAATACCTTAATATGCATCAATAAATTTCTGTTTGCATAAAAATAGAAACAAATATTTTCTCTGTTACCTTAGTAATTAGTCTCACAGTAGTTTCTAAGCAAAAGTAACTATTATATTTTTGGTACTTGGCCAACTCAACGATCTCCAAGTACTTTTGTGTAACTTAGGAAAAATTACAAAAACCGCTGAATGTTTACGGTTCTGGTTCTAGTTATGGAAATTAGCCGTTAATTTTCAATTGGCAAGATAAGTTTCATCATGCTGATTCTAGAAACCCGAGCAACTCTAAACCCGACGGGCCATCATTGAAACCTAGCAGCTGTAAACGTTTGTAGAGAGAAAAGCAATGTAAAGAAAATGACAAAGTCGATCCATACAAAAATTAATGACATTTTATTGATGACAGACAGTGGATTCGGAAAAATAGCCGAATATAGAGTCACTGGTAATAAACAGTCTTGAGTTGACCCTGAAAAGAGACGTTTTTGTATGAAGCGTGGCTCGTTAAGCTGGAGGGGGGGGGGTAGATTAGCAGTCTGAATCGCTAACCCCCCCCCCCACGATGAATTTTGTAAATAAATTTTTTTTTTTTATATTGGGGATCACCTAAGTAGGACTAACCCATTGAGTGAATGAGGTATTTTGGTGAGAGTGTCCAGCATAGGGTAAAGTCAAAATATCACGACAAATTGTAAGACCAACGACCCCCCCACACACACACACCCATAACGATTCGGGCTTTATGCCTAAGGCAAATGTAAAAAAATTTATATGCATTGCTTTTCTTTAAAATATTTGTTTGTAATTTTTTAATTTTTGTCTAAATAAAATCGTCAGCAGTGAGATGAAAGGGATGCAATGAAAGATCTAGTGCTGTCTAGTTACTGCTAATCTCATCTCTAGACTGTCGTCAATAAAATTTAATTAATTTTTGTATAGATTAACTTTGTCATTCTTTTTTATATTGCCTTTCCCTCTACAAAATTTGATGACCTCGACATGATTTAAACATGCAACTCTTGACGTTCAGCTGTTTTTGTAAGTTTTCCAAAATTACACAGAACTACTAGAGTCGACCATAGATAGTCGTCTATACAAGTATCCTTTTTCTACCGATCAAAGGTCGGTACATGATAACCACAATCACTGCTGCTGCTACTGCCAATATCATTTTTCTACAGAAAATGTTTAATGTATAAATGCTGTCATAAATATCGTCCTCTAACTATAGGGCTCGTGGAATGGCTAAATGAGCAAAAACTGTGTAGATAACTTGTGACGTACCAATTACTCGCAAGTAGCCCAGAAGAACCTGGTAGCAAACCACAGCCAACCTATCAAATAGAAATAGTGTGTAGTTAATGTAACACCAAGCTACTTTGGTTAACCATCTGAGCTTTCCCAACTGGACTTTACAAGAAAAGGCCCATAAATCAATCCATCAAAAAAGATGCAATAAGCCAGTTGTTAATCATACGAATCCAAAAGTAATATTTAATGATGGCAGGTTTTAAAATAATAATGCAAAACATGCCTCTCTCCTCATTCAGACCATCTCCACTTTAATTTCTCAGATGGTATAAACCTCAATGATACAGCAATGAAGTCAATGCCATCCCAACCACCGAATTGACCCAATCCCACACACATATGTACATACAACCCTTTTTTTCCCACAATTGGTGGAGAATTGTATCTTCAGAGAAAATTATTTACCATCTAACTAAACGATAATTTTATCTTCAGATTTTCCCAATCATCATGAAATATTTTTAATATTTTTGATATAATTGATCTGGAAGTCCACGAACATACACTATCACACCATCTTCACAGTGGTTTACCTTTTTTCTGCACCCTTCCACCATTCTTACTAGACATACCTTACTCACGCCGGCTGTTCATCTTTTTGTGTGTCCGTACAGTCCTAACACTTTTCATTTAACTAAATATGATATCAGGCAAAGTTTTGTCTTTTACGAAAAGATTGCTTAGTACCTTCACTTTACTCCCATAATTGTACGCATATACCAATAAGGCATGTTGATTTATCAATACTTGATTTTAGAAAATCAACACAATTTTGCTACTGAATCTGGTGCCAAAAATTATATTCCTAAATTTAAAAGATAATTGAGTATGTCATGCCCTGTTTGCTATTTGACACTCTTAGTAAGAAAAACGGAAGTTAGCCCTTTGACAGCTTTGGCACATGTGACAGAAAGAGCCATAATTTCGTTCCTCTTTGCACATCTAACTTTTCATCGACCAATCAGATGACATTAAGACAGCACTATCAGCAGCAGCTATACAACTAGTATGCTGTCTCCGAGATGCATATGTCTTGTAGAAACGTATGCAAACCCTCGGACAGCTAGCATGAACTTTTATCGACAATCAAGACTCTGAGGCATGGTATATTTTAGACACAGGTTTATTGATCATTAATGATATTGAAGAAAAGAAGATATTTTGAGCATAAAAATAATGCTAGAGAGGAAAAAATACAAATTATGTTAGGATATAGCGACAAGTAATATAGGCTAACACATAGGGAAAAGGTAAACGAGGTTTGTTTAGATAAAAGAAATAATATTAAAAAATAATACTAGCACTATTTAATTGTATTTTTAGAAAGAAGAAAGGCAATAATTCTTACCGACGATGCCTAAAATGTCGGGATATTCTTTAAATATTCCGACATTTAAAAAAAAAACTGTGACATGAGGCTTTGTGACGGAAGCAGCTAAATAGATCGGAGACAACGCACCAGAAGAATTTCACCAATGATGAGGTAGAATAAATCCCCTAAGAAAAAATGACCGGCAAAAAGAGATAAATGCCAAAGGATTTATTCTACACTAGACAGAACAACCAGGATAAAAAAAAAGCACGAATCTTTGACACTTGAGCACTTTGAGAGTTTTGCTCTACATGTGCCGTCAGGTGACATGACGATCCACAATGACTAGTAGCAGCAGCAGTAGCTGACAACAGCTATCCTCGATGACTATGAAAACCAGCAGCTTCCAATTTTGCCCACAGCGTCCTACTCATTATCATCATCCACTGTAGAAGCTCTGTTTCTGCCCGTAGCATCAACACTGACTTGGCGATGGCAGTAGATTTACAGCTTTACTCCTTAGTGATTCCAGACAACAGGCGTCATACCAACTCTACCAGGAGAAATCATCATCATCGTCTTCAGTAGCAGCCCTACTCATAACAATTCACTGAGTCATAAAACACAAACAAAAGACAAATTTATTTTCCCCAAAATAAAAACACTCTTTACTATTTTTACACACGAGTTTGTCTCCTTTGGTGTTGCCATGTTCATCATGCCTATTTATTTTCTTTACTTTCTAGCGGGGGGGGGGGGGTCATGGTACATTAGACAACTGGGCTTTGCCTATCTCATCCATGCCACAGTATAGCAGATGCTACTACCGGCCAGATGGATATTTGTTGCAACTTCTTTTCTTTCTCTGGTGATCAAGCCTTCTTTGTCTCTGAGATAGAGAAGAAGCAGTTATCTTGTAAAAATACGTTGGCCGAAGATTCCGGCCAATCAGGAACCGAGACACCAGCTCGATCACGCGTGACTTGATCCCTATAAAAAGAGACACAACAAGTCACACACTCTCTTTTTCCTCTGTCTCTCTTCCTATTTCGGCCGACCGCACACGCAGGAGATCATCATCGCCCCCACTCACCGGCTCGACCGAGGAGGTGGGGGAGGCAAAAGTCAAAAAGTAGGTAATCTCTTTTAATTCCTACAATGAATAACGAACTATTCTTTCAAGCACGCACACATTACAATTGCCACAAAAACTACATCACTTTACATCAACATTGCTCGCATATACGCATTCATACAAAAATGAACCGAACATTTCACTCGTGTAACCAATGGAACTTTTCATTCCTTAAAAATGAACTCACACATGCTCTGTAACTGATAGCTTTACAAAATGTCTTATCAAAATAAATTGTTTTGTTTAATATAAATGTTTTAACTCTAATTGTTGATTTTACTAAATACTATTCTTGTGTGTAGCTTTATTGTTCCTTCGCTTTCTTTCCAATATAATTTCCGATATAATGATAATGTTTTACTTTCTTTCCTTTTGTTTGTTGATTCTGTTAATTTTATCCACATGTGGTCGGGCCACCTTGAACAACGGGAATGACATGCCGTCATAAAGGCATCTCTCATAACCTTCGTCCGGCCAGCCTTCGCCACATTGGTTTCCCCTTTGTTCGAACCCCATCAGCCATAACGGTTCCTATTACAAATGTAGACAAAGTCTATCCATACAAAATTAATTAATTTTATTCAACAACTTCTTAAGACAATGAAAGATAAGAATGAGAGTTCAAAGTGCCAAGCAACATTCCTGAGGGAAAGAGTTGGGTTTTTTTTGTAAGGAGAAATTGAGTACACATATTTGTTTTGGCTGTCACTGTGTGTGTTTACAAGCGTGTAAATGCGATAAGTAGGAAGATTTATGTGTGTGTGTGTGTGTGTGTGTGTATTAGCATGCCTGTGTTGTTGGTGAGAGAATGTATGTGTGTTCATTTTGGCTGGCGCCATGTGCGTTGACATGTGTTTAAATAGCGTGCTTATGTTTTGGTAGTGAAAGAGTGTGTGCATCTATGAACTTGTGTACATATGCGTTTGTTGAGCAGTGTGTGTGCTTTGCCGGGCATTGTATTTAGAAGTCTCTAGTTCGTCTGTCGATGCCCTTCAGCCAATGGGCAAGAATTAGCTTTTAAGGATGTACCGACGTGCGTAGGGTATTGACCAAAAAATACTGAAACAAAAGGAGTTTGGTCAACAGTGTGAATATTGTGAGAGCCTATTTTGATGTACGCACGTGTGTTCTCTCTGAGAGGAGAACAGGAAAGAGGCAGAAAAACGCTGTTGGCTGTATTAGGGTTTTTTAGACTATGCGCTAGCATTTTCTGATTTGGTTGAAAGAAACTGCTGATTGGAGATTTCGTTCAATCAAGAGTCGATATGTAAATACAACATTCCTACTGCTGCTGCTTTTGAACACAAGCATTTAGTTTTAAAGACCACATGCAAAAATGTAGAGAAACGCCTAGGGATTTTGCTGATAAACTGACTTCAAAATCTTATTATTTCAATAAATAAATCCAGAAATCCAGAAAAAATTAATATTTTTGTATTGTGTACAATAAATGTAAAATATATTCAAACCAGAATTCTAAGTATGAATCACCACTTGCAAAATATGCCCCTTTTTACTGTATTCAATAAACGATAACTATCAAAATTGAAATGATTAAAAAAAAAGTATTTTATATTTCTTTGATCATAATTAATTTTAAAACTAGCGATAGATAAAAGTGGATTTAATGTACATTAATCGCATTTTTTGCACAAGGAATATTATTGTAAAGTACACCGGTTAAGAAGCAAGACAGAGTTATTTGTTCTTGTTTTCTGGCGGAAATCAAATCAAAATTTCCATTGGTCACCTTTCCTATTTTTGTCTATTCTCTTTTCATTTTACCAGCAGAACCGTTCCTAGTGTAGAATCATGAGTAGCTACCAATTGTACCGAAATACCACCATAGGAAATACTTTGCAAGAAAGTCTGGACGAATTAATACAGGTGAAGTATTTTGCTACGCTTTATTTTTTGAATAATCCTAAGACCGCGAATGTTGGAAGTTGTCGGATAAAAGAGAGGACATCTCCGAAGAAAATTCGTTGTTGTAAAACAATTGCTTTTATTTTCGGGTTTAATAAATAAAAAATGGCTTATCTACTTTAAAAAATACATTTTAGAGTTTAGCTCTACATACCCGGTGTTGCCTAGGAGTATTTTTACTCTTATTGTTGTTCGTTCTGCTTTTATTTTTTCCCGTTTTTATTATTATTTTTTTTTTTACTAGACCGGTTTTTTTTTTGGGGGGGGGGGGGGGGTTATAGAATTACTCCCGTCTCCAAGTCGTTTTTTGCTTTCTACGTATTTTGGACCGGATTTAAGTTGAAAATGTTGAATGTCAAAATCGTTCTCCGTAACTCTAAAACACCTGATTGGAGATGGGAGTGATTCTATAAGGTTACCAACGAGTTACAATAAACGAAAGGCTGTTCTTAAAACGGAAATTAGAAAACACGGATTTATTTACATTGCATTTTTTTTTTTTACTATATTTACATTATTGCATTGAATTTTTTTTTTTTCAAAATTGTTTTTTTCTTCTTCACACACGTTAAGAATTGATTTGTTTTTGATAAATTGTCGCATTTCACGTGGACAGTTTGTTTAGCTTTTATTTTGGTATCGATGTGGTTTGACGACTTAATGTCTCTATCTACGAAATTCAATGAATTAAAAAAAAATTTTTTTTAAGATATAAGGGAACCTGGGGCATTAGGCAGGCACCACCTTTTTTTTAAATTTTTTTTTTTTAACTTTACTGGTTCTATGTTTCATCTGCATCAAAGTTAGTTTTCAAAGTTTCTTTGGACTATCATGGGCAAAATATATTTGCGATGTCTTGTTTAAACAAATACCAGTTGACTTGTGTTCATCAGAGAAGAAAATATATATTTATTGAATTTTTAAAAAGCTCAGGTTAACTTTCCACAAATTTCAGTCACCTAGAGCAGTAAGCACCGGGGCTACTGTGTACAAAAATCACACAGCCATTCCTTATTTTGGAGGTCTTCGATTTAAATGTTCATTCTAGTGTATTGTATGTGATACCAGGAATCACAGATGTCACACTGAACACAGTCGATGCCATCCTCTCTACCACATCTACAACATTCCTCAGTGTCAGAATTCCCCGATGTTAGCAGTGGGCTTCTTGATTGTGATGGTGTCTCCTGTCCTGGTGTTCTTTTACCCCTGCCATTTCCTCAGCCACGTCCTCTGGATGCTGTAGCAACCTCCTTAGCAGTAAATGCCCCCATGAGTCTGGTGATACTTTCATCTGCTGTGAGGCTCTCCACATATTGAGATCGCTGTATTCTAGCCAATCTCCATGTGGAGAGTCAGTTGTTTGAGGAAGAAGTCTTTCAATGAGGCGGATGAAGTCAGCAAGGAAACAGGCATGTCTGAAGATGAGTCCTTGAGTTAGGGTTTTTGCTT
This sequence comes from Sepiola atlantica, assembly GCA_963556195.1. NCBI lineage: Eukaryota > Metazoa > Mollusca > Cephalopoda > Sepiida > Sepiolidae > Sepiola > Sepiola atlantica. The sequence goes on from OY744522.1 coordinate 47,815,417, forward strand.
TTGTAGAAAACATCGGGTGGAAGAAGCAGATTCTGCATAGTTAACTGTTATCTGCTCTCTTCCAGACACTGATTCGTTTTGATCTCTTTTCTGCTAAAATGGTGTCTGTTTTTGAGTCCGTTACAAAGCCCATTTCATCTGTGTTAAATAACTGGACAGGCATATCTTTTATCCTCTCCTCTAGGAGGACCTTATCCAGATGCTCAAACCAGTGGGCTATGACTTCAGCGTCTTCTACCTTTGCAGGAGCTGTGCTGAGGTGCTCAGTCTGGATGACGGGATAAAACCCCTTCTAGCCAGTCATACCCTGGACAATCATTCACAAAATGGGTCTCTATGCTGTGGGTTTAAACAAACTTCATTACAGTGTCTTTGACCTCCTCAGAAGTGAATCCCCAGCCCCATCCTGACATCAGCTTGATGCACTCGGCAAGCTCATTTTCATTAGCAGGACACAGTACTATTTGCTTCCCAACATGCGCGTTGATAGACGTTCTAATGACTTATTGTTGACTTTATAATACTTGGCTGCTTGATTGACAGACATCTGCTTCTTCATGACGGCCTCATATGCAGCAACCATCTCCTCTGACTGGCTCAGATTCCTCGTCTTCTCCTGATAGTTGCAAACCATCTGTGAACAAACAAATTTTTAACATGGCATTAGGCACCTGTGTATCAAGTATTATTATCAGTAAATGTTGACTTGCACCGGCGATTTTTTTATTTTTTATTTTTTTACTATATCTAACAGGAAAATAACAAATAGACAAGATAAGTTACTCGTCTATTTACCTGCCTCAGTTTTTTTTTTTTTTTTAAGCGCTTTTATTTACATTTTGTTTATCGGTCAAACTTAGTTAGGCGCTGCGATTCCTCACCCTCCAGCAATTGAGTGGATTCACTTTTCTTAAGCCCAGAAAGAAAAGTTATTTCACGTCGACTGTTTACTAAGTTAAAAAGTCGCAAATTGAAATTAACTCCAGCATTCAAACACAGAGACACTACCCCCTTCTACCTATGAAGAAAACCTCAGTTCATGTATATAAGAATATATATAAATATATATATATATATATTTTAAACACAAAACAAGAGCTTTGTTGTGTTTTTTAATTGTTTCACCATTTTGCTGGTTTTAGTCCATGTGCCTTTCTTCTCTCAGTTGATGTGATGGCGACTTATGCCTCTTTACTAAACCATAATCACAACGTGGGGAGAGGTATTGTCTGGCTAACGAAGATGAGGGATCACACAACCAACAATAATAAGTGCGAGGATTTCACATCAGCCTAGGCTGAACCTACTTGTCTGTAACAATAGCAAAGGGCCCACGTGCGGATACAGCGGTGTGTGGTTGCTTGACGAGAGGACAAGGCCACACAGTCGTTCACTTATTAAAGATAAAACTTTAATATAGCAGTACGACGATAGTCTTTAAATTCAGGGTATGTATCACGGTAATTGTAAATTAAAAACTAACCTTACAAATGCCTTAAGGGACGAGATCGCGAATGCGACAAGCTAGATAAACATTAATTTTTAACTTTTCGTAATGCCAGCCTTGATAAATCTGTTCAGACATTCAACATTTTTTTTTTTTATTCACATTTATTGCTTTCAACAATGCAATAGCATAAAATATAATTCTTTTCTTAAATTCTGATTGGAATAGCATATACTTATTGTATTTAATTCTTATTCATATTTACAATAGCATATACTAATTGTATTTAATTCTTATTCATATTTACAATAGCATATACTAATTGTATTTAATTCTTTTTCATATTTACGACAATTACGAAATCCACCAATATGCATTTCAGCTTATTCTTAAACAATTCAGCAATTTTAATCTTAACTAAATGACCAAGATCCTTTTGAAAGCATTTTACTTAACCTTTCAACGTCTGATTAATAAAAACAATATTAAATTAAAGACTCCTGAGTACTGTTATAGAAGGTTGCTAAGATGATTTCTGTATTAAATTTGTTTACTTTTCATTAAAATATAATTTTACAAAATTCAAATAGTCTTGCCAAAAAATATTTGACACAAATGGTCGACAGCATTTGTTTTTAAAAGAAAATGACAAATTATCCTGCATTTTTCTTGTCTTATTTTAAACATTTTTGTTACACTAGTATAATCAACATGTCAAGCATTTTTTTATATTAGTAAAACATGTGGGTATTTTTAAGAATAGCCCAACAACGAAAACGCTGAAAAAACAAATATACAACAAATAAAAGTTATCGTAGCCGATAAAACTGAATTTCCAAGTTAACTGTGACAGTTATTAATGATTATAATCCGTTAAAAGTGCTATTTTCTATAAGTTAATAGTTTTAGCGTAAGTGAAGTGGAAAAAAAAACAGTAATGGCTGCTTCGATAGAAAACACCAAATCCAGAACGAGACTTCCGCCTCGTTCTGAATTTGGTTGTTTTTTTACTGGGACTCATAGTCAAAGCGCAATTTTTGCATTTTTTAGCCAAGCAGAAGAACAAAACAAAACTACATTTTAAGCAAAAGGAATAAAATAATTTTCTTTTTATTTACATGTCAGTGTGCTTTTATTTACATATTATTTTCATTCGTCAAACCGTAATGTTTTTTTTCCTGTTTCTTTAAAAAATTCCTAAACCCAGCCCTAACCCTCAATGACGTAACGACATGCGCGCTCATTCGGTGATCAAAATGATCGTTAAAATGTTCGTTTCATAAAATTAAATTTCAAAAATGCAACCCCCCCCAAAAAAAAACCAACAACAAAAAAACGCTGCTTTGATTATGAGCCCCAGTAAAAAAAAAAACACGCGTGACACCGATAGCAAAAACTAATGACGCCATTTTGTTTTTTAAATAAATGACATGAAAATTTTTTTTTTTTTTTCATGTCTAATAAAAACCCATTTACCATACGTAAACATACAAACAAATGGAATAGAAAACTAGGAAAATCTCCGGTCTCTACGTACGTTGCATTTATTTGTTGCATATTCATTTTTTTGACTACGTTCTACAACTTTTTTTCAACCCGACTCGCGAGTTGTAGGGCTATTATTAAAGATTCCCAAACATGTTTTACAGGAGTTTAAAAAAAAAAAAAAAAGCAAAAAGGTGAATAATCAAAAGTCTATTTTCTTTTTTTTTCATTGAATCCTTATTCTTTTTTTTTTCAAAACTTTCAGTGTGGCCAAATTACACCCCAACTTGCTCTAAAGGTGTTGATCCAATTCGATAAGGCAATCAATGCTGCATTGGCCAGTAGAGTTCGAAATAGAGTATCCTTTAAGGTTTGTACCTTTTTTTGTTTGTTAATTCATTTTTATTACTCTTTATTAACTAGATGGGAGATAAGCATATTTTAGATTTACAAATGTGGAATTTAACATTAGTTAAATAATCAAATGAATTTGTTTAAAATCTGATAACCTCCCAATTTTACCATTTAGAGCGGGGGGGGGGGGGGCTAAATATTATCAGTATCGTGATGAAGAAAGTGCTGATGTATTTTTTTACCTTTTTAAATTAAGGCTTATCTAAACATGCTCTCTCTCATTTTAAAATGCTCATTAGTCTTACTTTTAAGCAACTTAACATTACTAATACTAGATTTCGTTGATGTTTATTTTTCTTACTTATAATTCCAATATAATGGATATTTCCGTGATTATGATTATGTAAGGCATAGTGTAGACAGTTGCTTCCTGTCATAATTGATCCAAATGTTTTAACATAATTTGACTTCACTTCTAAGACAAATGTTAATTGAATGATGCATTCTTATTCTGTTTTTGTTCTCAGGGTCACCTGAACACTTACCGCTTTTGTGATAATGTATGGACTTTTGTGTTAGAAAATGTGGAATTCCGGGAAGTACAGGAAATTGCCAAAGTAGATAAAGTGAAGATCGTGGCTTGTGATGGAAAGGGTGAACCACAAAAGTGAAAGGTTCGTAAATCAAAACTTCCGGTGCTTATGCTGATGAGCGGCCGTATGAAAAAAATATTTTTTTATAAAAACAATGTTATATACTTATTCAGCGTTATCTTCTTACTCACTGTACAAAAAGCCTCCATCTTGTTTCTTAAGAAGATTTCAGTTATCTGCCCTTGAAATCTTCTTAATAAACAAGATGGAGTCTTAGTGAACGAGTCGCTGTTATGATACGCAGAATGGAAAAATACTTGTAATTAAAGTTCTAGTGGATAATTTTTTCTACTTTTTTGTACAGTGAGTAAGAAGATAACGCTGAATAAGTATATAACATTGTTTTTATAAAAAAATATTTTTTCATACGGCCGCTCATCAGCATAAGCACCAAACTTCCTCCCAGTGAAAAGAGGGATTTTTTTTTTTTGTAACTTTACTATTTGAATCGTTTACTTTAGTAACTTATGCACAAGAAAACAACAAAAGACTCATATATATATATATTTAGGCAAACATTATTAAATAACACGGAGTGGTTTTGTTTGATGCGACTTTTTTTTTTTTTTTTTCAAATTTCTGAATTGTCCATCTAATGTTTCGGTCAAATTGATGTAAATATGATCCATGGGTTTCTTGTTCCATTCTTTTTTCTTTTTTGCAAGTACTTTCGATTTGAATCATCAAATCATCTTCAGGCGGTATTAGTTTTAGTGTTTTTACAAATTATGACTTTACTTAGCAATACACATCGACCAGAAAACTGTTCTATTGTTGTTTTGTCTTTCCGTAGTAGTAATTTTAAATTACCTTATCCGAAAAAATATTGTCCTTTTTTTGAGCGAAAGTCAACAATGGCTGCTAGTATTGCTGATATAACAATCAATCATCATCAATATAACCTAGCTTTGTAAAAAATAAGACAAAATTTCTTGTGCTTAAAAAAGTTAATCCTATTTGGTTCTTTTATAAAAAATACTGGTTTTCACTCAACTTTCGAACTTCTAGTAGTAATGACTTTCTAGTCGCCAATTTAAAAAAAAAAAATTAAGATTCTACTTTTTGTAGGCGATTACGTGCGAACACCCTTAAAGTCTTGGCGAAAAAAAGAACAACAAAATAATTTAGAATTTAGAGTGGGGGATCAGTTTCACATATAAATTTAATGTAAAATGATCTCCGATTTCCCAGCCATTCTTTGCCTTTTAGCGAAATTTATAAAATAAATAATTACTCTACCATTAACTCTAGGTATGACTAACAAGCCCACCTCCTAAAAATGCCTTCTTGAACGTATCGTACCATTAACCTTAAATATGAGTGGCAAGCCACCCCCTAAAAAACTCCCTTAACCTAACACTAAGTCCGAATGGCAACCTCCATCCAAAACAAAAACCCCTTCCTTAACCTTATCACTAACCCTAAGTCCGAGTAGGAAGCCCTAATCCTACAAAAAAAGCCCATTAAAACATAATCGTCTAAAAAAAAACAAAAAAACAGACGCCCATAAAAAAAAACACACAGGATTTATTTCCCATAGAAAAGAATTGATTAATGCCCTAAAACGCTAGAATGGCCCGGAAATGGTGAATTATTCTACATTAAATATATGTGAAACTAATCCCCCACTCGAAATTCTAAATTAATTTTTTTTTTCTTTCTGCTAAGTTTTCAGGGTGTTCACACTTAATTGCCCCTAGCCCTACCACTAACATGAAGTTCAAGTGGTAAGCCCCCTCCTCCCACAAAGACCCTCATAATCGTCTAAAAAAAACAAACAAAACAAGAAAAATGCACAGGATTTATCTCCCATAGAAAAAATAGTTAACTGTCCTAAAACGCTCGAATGGCCTTGAAATGGGGGATTATTTTATATTTAATTTATGTGAAACTGATCCCCACTCTAAATTCTAAAATAATTGTTTTTGTTTCTTTCTGCTAAGTTTTTCAGGGTGTTAACATGTAATTGCCTAAATAAAAAAAGTAGAATCTCATATTTTGGGGAGGTAAGGGGGTGAATTAGCGGAAGGTGTTAATCTACAATAATGCCAAAGAAATCTTGCAATATATTCATTTTTAAACAGTCCTAGTATTAGATTTTAGTTTCTTGTACATAAAATGTATTACAATTCAACTTTGAGTTTTCTAACTTCTTTCTTTTAATGGATACATGGTATTTTAAAGGTGTTGCAGCATATTTATGTGCACTTAGTGCAGATTACTTGGAAACCATTAATTTCTGGAGATTTTCAGTGGCACATTCTGATTCCTTGTACAAAAATATGCTTATATGGTAAATTTCATTGCTTAATCTTGTGTTTTAACAAAATTAGTGTAAAAAATGTGACGAAACGCATATGGTCTTAAAGAGGGGAAAATAGTCATAACTTCCTTATTTTTAGTCAGATTTAAAAAATGTTAAAAGATTCTTTCTTAGATCATCAAGCTCTTTCTATATATGCCATTATTGAGATATTTTAAGCAATTTAAATTTTTTCATGTGTATTGCTACTTTACTGTTGTGCTCATTTTTGAATTATAACGGCAAGTAATTTATAACTTGAAAAAGCGTCTATAAAGTTGAAATGTACATGAGAGCGTGATGGCGTTCTACTCATATGAAACATCCTTGTTAACAATATCAAAATAATACACCACGATACCAATATAAAAAAATTAAAAATACTCGAAGCCCTCTACATAAAAACTAAACTTCCCACAATTAATAATGTCAATTATGAAACTAGTCGCAACATTTTAAAGTGTCTAGCATAATAATTAACATTACCAAATTCTTAGCCATTAGGTAGTTATGCGTTTGAATTGTATGCACTTTCTTTAACGTCATTAATTTCTTAACGGTTTAAACAAACTTTTAAATCTCTCATATGTGTAGAACGCCATCACGCTCTCATGTACATTTCAACTTTACAGACGCTTTTTCAAGTTATAAACTACTTGCCGTTATAATTTAAAAAATGAGCACAACAGTAAAGTTATAATTTGTAAAGACACTAAAACTAATACCACCTGAAGATGATTTGACGATTCAAATCAGACGTACTTGCAAAAAAGAAAAAAGAATGGAACAAGAAACCGATGGATCATATTTACATCAATTTGAACGAAACATTAGATGGACGATTCGGAAAATTGAAAAAATAAAAAAAAGTCGCATCAAACAAAACCACTCCATGTTATTTAATAATGTTTGCCTAAATACACACAATATATATATATATATATATATATATATATATATATATATGAAGAAATAAGGCAGTGCTCAATTATGTTAGAGCATCATATATTTTTTTAATTTATTATACTATACAAATATATATTGATTAGCCATCTATACCAGTGGTTTTGGAGGTTATTGGAAGGTATTAAACTTGTGGGGTTAAATACCATGTTTACCTCTGTCTTCAGTAGCTGGACTAATGACATATACTTGGACAAATGGATATTTTTTGTGCCTGGGGTTAATGTTTAAGAAACTGTAAAAAAAAATGTCAAAACTTACGAAAAAAACAATTGATTGAGAATTATTTAAAAATTAAAATAAATATCAAGAAATAAGACCATAACATTTATCACTCACTTTTCTGCTTTAAATGACAGATGTTGGTGAATTAAAAATGTTAAAAATATTAAATTAAAAATGATGTTTTTAAGCCATTAAAATATTAAAACTAAATGATGGACAAAATATATTTAATGAAATAAAAATGTAAATGCGATAATCATTTTAAAAATATTAATATCATATTCCAGTTATAGCCTTCATCTGTTGTATATTGCTGCTGTGTTTAAAAGGAGTTTGTGACATATTTCAGTTTGAAATATACTTATCTAAGTACTCCTGTTAATGTAGTTTCAGAATATATCTGGTTATAGGGGTTGATCTCCAAAACGCTTATGGCAGTTTGTGACATATTTAAATTCTATAAACATCTGGTGCGAATGTAGACCTCACGATGTTAGTGTACCATCTTTGGGCAGAACAGATATTTGCGCTTTGGTTAGTTTTACTTTTGACACACCAGCGACATCAGATGAAATTTAAAAAAACAAAACCTTTTCGCATTGCATCATCGGTGACCAGGTGATCCCATCTTTTAAAAAAAGGGTTGGAACGAACATGAAATCCGGTCTAGAATAATACGGGTAAAATTTTAAGATATAAAAATATGGTGAGAATAGGTTATATTAAGTCTTTTTTTTATTAAAGTTTATATATGGAATAATATATCTGATCTCAAGATTGCTAATTCTAGAATTAGCTCTGTCAATATGTTCTTCTACAAAATAGAAAACAAAAAATTTGTAAATGTTTCATTTTCAAAATGATTACCAAACATTGAGATTGGCTATTTAAGAAACCCTGGAGTGAAATCAATGCATAATCTATATATATATATATATATAAACCTTAATGTCTGTGTTTGTGTGTGCCTCTAGAAAAAAATGTTATAAAATCTAAAAGTGTATCCTTATGGTAAATTAACTGGGGAAGATGATGGAAATATTCCCAAATCTTTAACTGCACCCCTAAAGGGCCTATGGAGCAGATTTCATCAGGGGAGGGGGTCAAATTCTTCAGCCCTAATTTTGAAAGAAACCCTGTAATTTCTATGTATTCCTTCTGCTCAGCATTTTCTTTTAAACTTATTTGACATTTCTTAAACTTCTCTTCGGAAAGGGTTATTTTAGTAGTGCTCTGGAGACATCCTTAATTTTATTTGGGTTGTTTCAGTAGCGCTCTAAACAGGGGCAATAAATGTAAGATTACAGCTTTACATTTGGTAAGTGGTATATAGTAATCCAAAAGTGCTCAACATCCTAGATAGAGCAGGTGTGTTTAAACACAGCATTGCCTGGGAGAAAGAACTTCTGTCGTTTAACTCGGTGTTGTCAGGGAGCCATAATAGTAATAATACAGTATTATAAACTGTGTCCATCGCTTTATTGCAGATTACAAAATAATCAATATTTCAGTAAATATAAGTTATAAAAAGCTGAAAATTACACCATCCAAGGACTGTATTAAGGTGAGATAAATCCTAAAATTTCATCAAAATTCATGTTATATTTAAAAAGTTATGTTATTTTTTTAATATTCAAGGAATTTTCACCGTCCATCGCTTTATTGCAAGTCTTCTAAGATAATGTTTTAGCTCAATAAAACAATACCAAAGCATCATAAATTTATATTGAACACATTTTCTGGGGAAAATTAACAAAAACAAAGGCACATCCCGAGGGCTAAGTGTCAAACAAACGAATTATTTGTCCACATATCCCCCATGTTTTGAAATTACATTAAACAACCTTTTGTCCACCGAGGAGGTCAATTGTTTGATCTGAGATGGAGTAATGGTTCTGGCAACGTCGACTATTTTGTTCCAAAGGGCATCCTTCGAAGAAAACTGCTCTCCTCCCTCATAAACTCCTCGTTTCAATATTGACCATAGGTGTTCGATGGGGTTAAGGTCCGGAGAACACGGTGGCCAGGACATGAGGGTTTCTCCAACAAAGCCCTGAGATCCAAGGAAGGATGTAGTTGCCCTAGCAGCATGAGATGGGGCATTGTCATGCATAAAAATAATCTTAAAACGACGTGACAAGGGAAGATCATCTAGCCATGGTAACAAATTCTCATTTAGAAAGGCAGTGTAGGCATTGCTCGTGAGCTTGACACCTTCTGGCACTCGGAATGGTCCACATAGCTTATCCCCAATAATTCCCGCCCAAAACATTATGCCTCCACCTCCCTGTTGGCGACGAAATCTATAAGGCGTTGGAGTTCCATTTGGATTCCAAACTTTGGCCCATCAGTCCGGTCCATCAAGGGTAGCACGAGCCTCATCTGTAAACAGAACATTTTGGCAATCCATTTTCATATATTTTTGTGCCCAAGCCAATCGTTTTTCTTTGTGGGTTTGGCTCAATGGAGGCCTTGGAATAGGTTTGATGTTCCTTGCCATTTCATTCAGTACATTGCATCGGGCTTGTCTGGACCTTGGTATGACTCCAGCCCTCGCAAAAATTGTTGCACTGGTGCTGTTTGGGTTGCGCACAATCTCTCTACGAATTTTTCGAAGATCCCGATCAGAAAGGTTCCTCCTTGTGCCCTTATCTTTCCTGGACTTGATGTTGGGGTTCTTGACGAATGTAGCTAAAGTTCGGGGATCCCTTTTTAGTTCTGTGGCTAAATTTATGATCGAGAGTCCTTCTGCTAGTCCTGCAATAATCCTCTGCTTCTCGGTAGCTGTTAAACGTCCTTTTTTTGGCATTTTATGAGACCTGCAATAAAGCAATGGACGGTGAAAATTCCTTGAATATTAAAAAAATAACATAACTTTTTAAATATAACATGAATTTTGATGAAATTTTAGGATTTATCTCACCTTAATACAGTCCTTGGATGGTGTAATTTTCAGCTTTTTATAACTTATATTTACTGAAATATTGATTATTTTGTAATCTGCAATAAAGCGATGGACACAGTTTATTTGGTGGTATAAGTTAATCGAAAATGCTCAATATCATAGATAGAGCAGATGCGTTTACTCAGCGTTCCCTGGGGGTCATCAATATCCTAGATAGAGCAATCCTACAGAGCAGGTGTTTTTAAATGCCACGTTGCTCGAGAGAAAGATTTTTACTTTATTTTGTTATACTATTGTATACCAGAAAAGGGTACTCTGCGTTGCTCGGGAGTCAGTGTTCAATACCCTAGATAAAACAAGTGTGTGAAATAATACAATAGTACATTTTCAATGTGGTATATGCTTGATGGAGAAGATAAGAAACTCAGCGTTGCCCGGGAATACACTAAAATAAATGTAGGTTTCATTATATTATTAGAGGGAAGATAAGAAATTCGGGGTTGGGTGGGGATAAATTAAAACAAATATAGATTTCATTATATTTTTGAGGAAGTGTGTGAGGAAGAAACTCAGTGTTGCCCGGGAGCAATAACTTTAAAACTGAAAGCCTAGGTGAATGACTTACATTATATTATTTTCAATACATTAAAACAAGATAGAGGAATGGGCTGAGCGGAGGTGAAAGAGGGGTGTGGAAAAAGGGGGAAAGGGATAAAAACGGATTGAGATAGGTAGTGAGATAGGAGTTATAAAGATGTCACACCCACTTTTTAATCTCTTCTATTTTGTTTTTTTCATAGACTCGGGCAACGATGGGTAGATCTGTTAGTTATATAGTTAAAGTTAAATTCTAAAAATATAAATAAATTTTAAAGCAGCGATCAATCGAGTTTAATTTAGAAAATCTGACTGAAGTTAAAAACGTTTCAAAAAATTATAAAATCTATTAACTCTAAACAAATGAATGTTTAATTATTAGGTTAATTTAAAATCAAATTCAGTTTGTAATAAAATAAGTTTCTCGTTAACACGAACTTAAAATGTGTCTGTTTAATCTGCATGTTTCAAAATTAAGTGTGAATCATGGAAATGCTTTGAAAAATTTCCTATTTTTTATTTCTTAAATAAAATTCCAAATAAAATGTTAAAGAAAAAGGCGATTCAATCAGTTTTCACACTGAACTTTGTTCTTAATTCAAATTCTATGAATCTAAATAAAAGAATTTTTGCTAAAAAATATTAAGTTGAGTTTTCTAAGGATTTTAGAAGTAAATAATTTCTTGATCTTCTTACTTTTTTTTTATTATCATTTGAATGTTTTTTATTCCCAGTTTTACTCAATTATATTACATATTTCTTGCGATGGTAATTTTATTTCAATTAAGTTGGCAAAATGGATAATTTATACTACATTTTTAATATAATTAATTTGATGTCTCAAATATTGAATTTTAGATTAGAATTTTCTAATACAGTTTATTTGGTATATATTACAATTTAAAAAAAAAAAAAAAAATCGGCATCTATTTTTGTAATCTTTTTCCATTGTGACTATTGCTAAGATTTTCTTGAACTTAAAACTTTTATTTTTCAGATACAAACATCTTGTAAGAATACAAGATGTTTTCAAGAGGAGATTGAGGAGTTGCTTTTTTTTTTTTTTTTTTTTTTTTTCAATTATTTATTTTTTTCTTGTCCGACAATTGTTCTCCCTTCATTGTTGGTTTCATTTCTTCAAACTTGTGGACATTATCACGAAAAGATTGAACATGAGGAAAATCTAAAGCGATCATCTTCTTCCAAAATAATAGACTTTGGCTTCATTTTTGATTCTCTATCATATTTCATGTAAAATTCATTTTGTATAAAAAGCAATTTATACCTACATCTTCGTGTTTTAGTTGCTTATTCTCTTAGTATTTTAACATCAGTGATTGCCAAGATTTGTAAAAATTGTTCAAAATCAACAATTCGTCATATGTAAACACTGAGGGGGGGGGGGGGGACATCACCATACATAAATGAATGATGCTGGTTGTTACAGCTGCTGAATTTTAATTCTGTGTTTGACTTAAATGTGTTTAATTCTTGACATATACTGTCTTATTGCCTGTCTATTGATTTCCCACTCAAGTAATTTCCTGAAGTTATGGCAGTCTTTCTTATTTGTACTTACTTGCGAGAGGGAAACCTATCTTCAACTTTCTGTTCCCTCTGCAGTGTTCAGTGAACTTAATCTACATATATACAGGGTGGGCAAAAATAAGGGTCCTATTTTTAAAAATTCATAACTTTTTTATTTATTGATTTTTTTTTAATTTTTTTAAATTTTTTTTTTAGAATAAGTAAAGGACCCCTTCCGAAGCAAGCATGAGCCGTATTAGCCCTAAGGAACGTACCCTCATTTAGAAAACATTATTTTTGCTTAAAAAACTCAAAACAGTGTAAAAAACAATACTTTAGTTTTTGTAAGTTTTAAGAAGTGTTTTTCGGCTAAAATTTGTTTTGTTTATTTCAAAAAATCTCGGAAGGGTCAGTCTACACACACATAAAGTTTGGTGAGTTTAACTTTTATTTTGTGGAAGTTATTCAAATTCAAGTTATTCAGATTTAAAGATAGGACCCTTATTTTGGCCCACCCTGTACATATTTATACATGTGGAAGTTCTTTCTTTCTTTTTTCTTTTTTTTTTTACCGGCAGGGGCTCGTAAATACCCAATTAGTACACGGGCGCAGGCTATTTTCCCCTCTCAGTGTGTTGGACCCATAAAACCTTGTCAGGCCATCCATCTAAGAGAAGGAAATTTCTGATTATAAAACCTTGCTACCAACTACTTACATTGTAGCAGCAAACCGTTGGGGAGGGAGGCCTCCTTAGTCCTGATCGACAACCTTCCTAGAGTTGGAATCTTGAACAAAATATCCGGTTTGCAAACCTACAATTGCTTAAGGAGTGGATAGATTCTGCTTATCACCAACCCTTGCAATCCTTCTTTGTCTATTAGCCAGGCGCAGAGGTACCAGTGCTGGGACGCCTCAAAACACCCAGTGCCTGGCCTTGTTTCATTACTAGGACAATGAATGCTGTTTCTCTTTCTCTCTATTTGCGCAACTTGGGGAAAGTTTTTTCGTCTCTAAGTCTTACATGACAAGTCTGGGTCTTCCTTGTTCCGACAGGTTGAGGGTACAGGTTAGACAGCTTGTCTGGCTGCTGTTTCCGACTGACAGGACAGGAGCCCAAACTCTTGGGTAGCGTTAAGAACGGCTGCTCCATCATCAGTTGCATAATATCGTGGGTAGTTGTATGTGCCATGTCGTGCATAGAAAAGGGATCCTGCAGTTATCTCCGGTGGACTTTCCTGAGGCCACAACTCCATGGACAAGGTCGCGACAAATGGACTGATTGTGTGAGCTTATTGGCACCTAACAAGCACCCACCTTGCCCACCCCACTCTATATCAAAACAAACATGTCATTACAAAAAAATAAAAGCAAACCTAAACCAGACACCCAACAAAAAACACCTTCGCCTCCGCCTTTAAGGCTTGCATTCACAAATATCCGGGGACTTAAAACCAACATTAACGACGTAGAAACCGTTCTCCTGACAAACTCTCTGGATATCCTAGCACTAAGTGAAACAAACCTTCAATCCTCAATCTCCTCTCACCACTTTGACATGACTGACTACCTCCCACTCTACCGTAAAGACTCTGACAAACATATGCACAGGCTAGGAGTTTATGTTCGGAACATCCTGCCCCTGACTAGAGAACATAGGTTAAAATCAGATGACCAAGACTACATGTGCTTTAGATTGACTTTACATCACAGCGTTAGTTACTTATATTTCTTACACCTTCTTCCCCTTCGACCCAGGTTTGTACCCTTCTGAACTCTGTCTCTGAAAGCATAGATAGAGCACTCTCACTTGACTCGAATGCCCAGATACATGTATTTGAGGATTTTAATGCAGTCGGCAACTCTACGTACAATTTCTCCTTAGCTCATTCCCTCTCTCAGACTGTCGATTTCCCGACCCGCATCTCCAATCGAGCAGACCAGCAAGCCTCACTTCTAGACCTATTCTTGACCTCAATGCCCGAAGCTTGTATAACGAAAGCTCATAGCCCACTCGGGAATGCTGATCACATTGTGCTAATGATTCATATCACCCTAAAAAGTCGTCCAAAAGCTGATGAGCCGTTGCTCAAAATAACAAGATACTACGAGCAGGCTGATTTTGAGTCAATCAGAGATCACATCAGCGACGCCCCATGGAGGGAAACCTTCTTACCAATGTGCAAATGAATTAACTGAATGGGTCAAAGCAGGCATTGAAGCCTATGTCTCCATGCGAAAATTCTTTAGCAAGCCCCACTCTCCCCAATGGTTCACCTCGGAATGTGCAGCTACCATTGCTGAGAGGCAGCAAGCATTCCATAAATTCGGCCACCATAAGTCAGCTACTAATAGACAGAAATTTATAGAGTCAAGAGATAATTGTAAGTCAGTGATAGGTGAAGCAAAGAGAAGGTATACTGAGTTTACAAAAAAAATGCATTCAGTCACAGAAACTAGGTACTCGCGACTCCTGGAAAATTTACAATAGTGTGGTGAACAATGGACAATCAACGATTCCCCCACTATGAACCCACAATGATGTTGTTTGCACAGCAACTGATAAGGCTGAACCACTTGCCCAGCGTTTCGCCTCAAACTCCACTTTGGACTCAGAAAACCACCCCTCCCTGGATTCCCGTTGCAGACTGAAGCCACACTTGATAACCTGGTCATCACCCCATCCCAGGTCAGAGACATCATAAAAAACCTTGACACCTCCAAAGCTTGTGGGCCTGATCTTATACCTGTAATAGTAATAAAGAAATGTTCTGCTGAACTGGCCCCTGTCCTCTCCAAACTCTACAACAAATGCCTTGATGAATCTTGCTTCCACGATAGCTGGAAAATTGCCTCTGTAGTACCAGTCTACAAGAATTCTGGGGATAGAACCGATCCTCAGAACTACCACCTAATCAGTCTACTCCCGATCTTTGCTAAAATCTTTGAATACTTAATCAATCTAGCAATAGTCCAGCACTTAGTTAATGCTAAACTCCTTTCTGACCACTAATATGGATTTAAACAAGCACGATCTACTGCAGACATCCTAACGGTCATCTCTGAACGCATGTATCATACACTCGACAAGGCAGGTGAAGCTAAGGCAGTAGCGCTTGATATATCCAAGGCCTTTGACAAGACATGGCATAAAGGGTTTCTCCTGAAAATATGCTCATGGTATTAGATTAATTTTGTATAAGAAAGCATTTTATCAGTTACTGTTTAATTTATTTTATTCATCCATTGGTAAATTCCTATTTCTGTGATGTAAATTGAGTTAAATGGATTTCTGCATTATTATCAAATTTAAAAGCAGTAAGTTATAGCAAGTCATCATGTTTATAATTGGGCTTCTTGGCCTTTTGGCTAAGATCAAAGTGTAGTATCTGTTCCGATGGATACTGCACGCCTGTCCTGTGCAGTTCTAGGAGGTCCACCCTCCCAGGCTTTGCCTCCCCTCTTTGGGGAGGAGTAAGTTTATTGCTTACTGTCTGAGGCGCCCCTACCGGGGAATGCCGACGGGGCTGCCCAGGCAATTTTTAAATGGCCAGAGTGCTCACCTCTCGAGCGCTGGCTTTCAAACCCCACTTTCTCGACCCGAGCTTGGGTCACATCTTACTTGTGGGAGTAAGATAAAACTGGCCTTGTGCCTAACTCCTGGGGAGGAGTAAATAAAACCATGTTTATAAACAAGCCAAAAGAGGCTAGCTGAAGAAGAACGATAACTCGAGTTCATAAACCTGTGCTTTAACTAGAAACTTGTGAACTTATCGTTCTTCGGTAGCTAGCATCTTCTCTCAAATATATGTCGACTATATTTTTCATGTCGAGCTTTCATTCCAGCGTTTCACATGTATGATGAAACTTGCTACAACTTAGTGTTTTAAATGTTATTATTTTATTAAAACATAAGGACATAAGTAAAAATAAGTTGTTTGTGAGAAAAAATCCTCTTTTGGCTAAGATCAGAGTGTAGTATCTGTTCCGACGGATGCTGCACTCTGTAAACCGGTATTGTCTTGGCCTTTGGGCCTTGATTCCGCTGGTCTGAGGTACTGTCCTGTGCAGTTCTAGGAGGTCCACCCTCGCAGGCTTTGCCTTCTCACCCTTTGAGAAGGGGTTAGTTTATTGCTAATCGCCTGAGGCGCCCCTACCGAGGAATGATGACAGGGCTGCCCAGATATTTTTCCTCTAGGGCGCTGGCTTTTCAAATTCTACTTTCCCGACCTTGTGTCACATCTTACCGCTGTGGGAGGTAGATAAATACCAAGTTGTTTGTGAGAAATTCTGAAACCCATTTCACTCTAAATAATTTAGGTGATTGAAATAGGAATTAATCCATTTATTTATGTAATTTATTTTTGCATAAAATTTATAAACTTTAAAGCTCAAACTGATAGAATGTTTTATTTATTTAAAAACAAATTTTATACAATTCAAGTTGAAAGAAAGGCAACACACAATAATATCTAATGGAGTAGAGATACTCGGTAGACAGTGTTTTTTTTCAAATATTTGTTCTATACTTCACACTGCAATTTCTCATTTGTCTTGGATATGCTCCTTTTATTAGAAATCGCTTTTTCCTTCTGCGATTGACACAATTCAAGATGCCACCCAAAGTCAAGGATACGAGCATTTAATACAATAGCCTGTATGCAAATTGCATTACTCCCAACATCTTGACACCTCAAATCTTCATCCATAAAAATCGCTTATTCAGCAAAATATCTGTCAGCCTTTAATTTGAAGCCTGGGATCCAATCAACATGCAAATTCTCTCAGTACCTTCTTTGCTCCATTTCCCCCTGATGTCTTCATCGCAAAATGGAGCTGAGTGAGGGAGCTGTGGTTTATTCCTTGGATAAATTACATCAAAAACTATTGTCAGTCGGTCGGTCATCATTGTTTTTGGTAGTTACCGATCTTAGTCTGTTTTCGTCTGGCGAGTTACTGAATGACATACACACTCCTGGAAAAAGGTGCAAGTCCTTTACATTGTGTAGAATTCAATCAACCAGTACAGAGTGTAGACTGTTGATTCTGGCCATGCAGCCTATCTTGGACTTGCTCGTACACCTGCATAACCATGCCGCTGCTTGACGACCCTCAAAACTTGCACATGCCGTGGTTTTCTCTTCATTTTCATCTTATTCTGGCCGTATTAACTCTAATACTGACGATCGTTGAGGGCGCAAGCACTGGTTTACAATTTTTATTCCAAGTAAGTAACAACGCTGACAGATATTGTGTAAACTTGACTTGTTGAACATGTGTGTCATTGCCCACCCCCGTTATTGGCGTCAACTCTTCTTAGCTAAGCCTTCCATCTCTTAAGTCCAGGATATCAGTTAAGACCTGAGATCATTTGCCTGTCAAGACCAGTTATCTATTTATCTGCTTGTCTCATCGTCTGATTGACTCAATCTGCTTCGTCTCCTAGAATAAGTCTAACTCCCACTCATCTCCACCATCTCCTAAATATATCTACTTTCAACCGGAAATCCTAAATGTCTCGTCTTTTTCTCAGCCCACCACCAGAACTGGCCACATCCACTTTTTTCTTAGCTCACTCTCTCCATCACCACCCAAAGAGCTAAAACCTAATTGTCATTTTGTCTGGATTAGCCGGTCTTTTTATTGTCGTTTGCTTATCTATTTCCTCATCTGCTTATCTGTTTCGTATCGTGAACCATTTCCTAAGATTTTTTTAGGTGTCCCAGCTGGAGAGGTGCAGTCCATAGTATCACACACCTACTGTGTTGGAGTCTGTTCCACACAGCATACTCTCACTTGGCATTGTTTGAAAGCATGCGGTTCAGGACTGACCACAGTATCAATACCCTGTATATGGACGTTGTAGGTGTATATAACGGACGATGTCGTAGATGTTGAGACGCTGTCTCTTCGCATATTATACCAATAAACAGCCTCTTGTAAAGAACAGTTTCCTAGCTGCAATGATTCTCACACTTCTGTAGCTTCTCTCGACTATAGTGTTTGTGGGCACACAGAATCGGAGCCATACACCCCAGTCTTACAAGAACTGCTGAAATTGTTGGCTGGTAAATGCAGAGCCATTGTCATTTAGGATCTTAACTGGTCGGCCTCACTCATAAAATATGGTTTCCAGCTGGCATACAACATTTGGTAAGTCTTGACAACATAGAGGCCGTCAGATTGTAAATCGCAAAGGACCACAATCAATGTATAGGATAGTGGCCACCATCTAATTGATGATGTCCACTCCTAATCTGCTCCAATTGTTCTCCACCTCAAGCCTACCCTTTTGCAGGGTACAGGCGCAGAATCAATTGACTGGCATGCCTCACACATTTTCATTGCTATTCGTACATCTGTAAACCCCTCTCCCTGCCGATGGTGGTCAACCGCAAAGGTGTGATATCCTGGTCGCAGCACCGGATTGTGAACTCTACTCCGTGGCAATAAAAAAAATATAGATCCAAATTCCTCTAGGCCGGGATGGCGACGACGATGATGATGACGTCGCTGATCTACATAAACACTCCCACGTTGAAACTGTTTATATCAGCAAGCGATCACTGGGTGAACAACGACCGGTTGGCTCTGTGGGGGTGAAAGATCATACAAAGCAGAACAAAAGGAAAAGAACAATGTTCAACAACTCGGTCGGGGCTTTTTTGTATAGAAGAGTAATTATTAATAAAATAAAAGAATTGATTTTACATTGGTCAATGTCTATCGTGCTTGTAAAGGTTGTTTTTTTCTCTAAGTTATTTTGCTAGTTCTCTGTATGTGCAAATTCTTTACACAAGTAGTTGTTTAAGTCACAACTCAACGGGCGAAGGCGATAATTTTGTCTGGTTTGTTTTCTACGACGCACGCCACCTCTGCGCGCATCGGGTGTCCATCCAACTCTGTCTCAATCCAACTCTAACTGTCACTGACTCGTGCATGAAAAAACACATTCTTTTATTGAAGATGTCTATCATCATACACACCCCTTCTCCGCCATCTTACTTCCTGCGTGTCTTCCTCTCTCAAGGAGGGTGGGGATGGGCGCCTCACTTTTTATTTTCCCAACATAAATGGGATTTTCTCTTTAGTCTGACTTTATTGCCAAAAACAAACACTTTCTCATTCTGTCACACAGCCGAAGGCGCTCTGTGCCTGGCTTGTAATTAACGATGACAGGCCCAAATAAATCTCTGTTAAGTGGGCTCTCCCATGTCGTAACATCTTCAAAACAACCGTCACAGAATATCGCTTTATTGATATTTCAGAATTAAATTTGCGATATGGAATTCTCTAATCTCTACCTCCTATCTGGCAACTATTCCCTCGCCTCTGGTGGTAATTGATTTTGACTATCTTACACGATTCCGCGAGACTAGCTGGCGTCTCATTCTGCCATTTGAATAAGTTTGTTTCTACGTCAAATATATACTAGTTTTATATCCCCACTTAGTCTTGACGCAGGATTCTCAGTCGGCATAGCATCACCACCAAGATGCATACGTTAGTAGCACGTCACCAGGTTACCCGATACCCATGGGGCCCCGGATACTTTGTCACATCGACTTTGGTTTGGCATTTTATTCCAGGGTATCCACTCTGTTGATGGATATGTAGAATTTGCTGAATGTTCAGCAGCAGCACAAGAATGTTGGGTGGGCTCTACTTAGGTTTGAACATGCAGTCCAAGCATATGTGTTCCTTCTTGAAGCCGTTTGGGAGTCTTGGAGACCAGTTCAAATTTTGCCAGGTATTCCTTCAGCTGATCTGACGATGCGAGACATACATGATGATGTGGCTGGTTGTATTGCCGTAACCTGGAATATCACTAAACTCATAATGGATCACATTATCATTGACGCAATGTTTGAGCTTCTTTCAAAGAACTGCAGGCTTGTGGAACTTTTCCTGCGTACTGTTTACCTCCTACCTATAGCTTGGTCTTTTCAAGACTAAGGCCAATAGGTATCTCCTGTCTTTGCGATAATCATATTTCGTTCTTGTTAGCTCCTTACATCAAGTGGCTTCATGCCTTGTCTGGAGCAATTTCCATAAAAAAAAAAGAAACCTAAATCCAAGTCACGTGAGACAATATTCACGTCTCTTCAAAATCAGTTTTAAAGGAGTAATTTGTGCATGAAGTTGTACAATATGGCAACATCAGATCACTCATGTCGTCATTCCACCAACATCTGTGCACATGCATCTGCTGTAAACGCGTCTACGAAGTCGTAGACCGTTGAGTCGTACTTTGTTCTTGTTCGCCTGAACTACAGCCATTAACAGAATTAAGGCCTTAGTTGAATCTAGTACTTTTTTGGTATATGGCATCAACTAACCAATTCAGCCCAAACTTTGGTTCTTTTTCATATTTGACCTGAATATGTTTGGCCATAAGGTACTCTGAAATATAAGACCTCCAGTTGTAAAGGGTGCAGCCTGCCCACTGCATGTTCAACTTGGCTGCTTCCATGGAACCTTATACTTTTTCCATCTGTGGTTATCACTTCTAGTGTGTCACACTGATGGCATACCGATTTATTAATCTAGGTCTTGGAACAACCGGTGTCAACTAGTACGTGGAGGACAGGATACACCTCATTTTCACGTGTGTGGGTAGCAACTTTTGGTGTGATTTTGAGCGCTTGTCCCATCAGGCCGTCCTGTTGCGCAGCCTCGAGCCATGTGGTCCTAACCACTGCATCGGTTACAGAATCCGTTTAGGGATTTCCATTTGGATGAAACTAATCTCATTTTGAGGTGGCTGTGACAGTGTTTTTAGCCGTATCTCTTGAGTACCCCTTGTGTAAACCTGCAGGCTTTAGTAGTGCATGTGAATGGTGGACGTTGCAGGTGTTAGATGCTCGGTCAAAGAAAAAGGGGACACAGAGGAATTTGAAAATGTCTTTTGGTTTTATATCGGGCGACCCAGAATCTTATTTCTCTTTAAAATGAAATAAGTGCCACTTAAAAACAGAATCATGCTGACTCCAAAATGTTCTTAGATTGTCTCTATGATAAGCCCCCTTGAGTAGACTTTCTGGTAGTTATCTCTAATGGATATCTCCAGCGGTCAGCCTCTGAGTGGTCGAATAGCGACCAGTAAGAAAGACTGGAATCCAAGATTTCCAGTCAGAGACAAAGATCCCAAGAGCTGGGAGGGGAGACCTGGGCATGACAGAAAGTTTGGTTTTTAGAGAGCCGGTGGGTATTTGAAGCTGGGGCTCTCCAGGCAAGATGTGCCCATTTCGGCTATTTGCTAAAAGACTATGTGGGTCGGACCTATACTTTATTTCGCCGGGGTAAAAGATCACATTTTGCAAGTCTGCCATTCAACCAAAAACACGGTTATCTTTTGTAACCTCCAACAAATAAACCTGTTACTTGTTATAAACTGGACTCATGGTTTTACTTGGGATGAGAATTCTTTGTTGCAGCACTGAGTGAGTCGAACAACAACTTTGGACCGGCACAATGTGTGGGACGATTGTGGCCAGTGCAGTGAACACACTCATGCAGGTTCACACGTGTCTACATCAGCAAATATCCCATGGGCTGCGTTTCAATGCCTGTTGTAACTGTTAAGATATCATTGGAGAACCTGTAGCAGAAAAAATTAATCTTCCACCTCTTCTTTCTCTACTTCGTTATCTTCTTCTTTCTCTTCTTCTTCCTCTTTCTCTTCTTCTTTCTCTTCTTCTTTCCACGTCGTCCCTCGTAGACTACGCTCTCAGCCTTCTGCCGTCTTGCCTCCAGCGACCCGTTTTTATATCAAACTGGACTCTCGTCTCCGCGAGAGAACACGAGATTTCACGGGATTACCTGGCGATATTAAGCCTAGGACGCCATCTTGCCGCTCTTTGGGCGGTCCAGCCCTGCAGAGCGCGCATCGAGACCGTTTGCCAGGTAATCCCATGTTTTCACAATTTATAACACACTCCCCCCTGATCTCATTATCACAGAAAGAGCAGGGAGGCCGTGTCCTTTTTCTTCGAGTGCTTCTTCGGGGAGGGGGATTCGGGGCCTCATCGTCATCCGTGCTGTCTTCCGTGGCAGGAAGGTCAGCGAACCTGAGGCTGCGCATCGCAGCATCACTGTCCGGGCTTTCATCAGCAGTAGGAGGGTCAGTACATTCAAGGCTATCACTCTCAGTGTCGCTGCGCGATGAAGCCGTCATGAACCAGAATGATGGTTCGCTGGTCACGGATTCAATGTCATTATCCTCGTTAAATGGCAGCTGCGTTTGGAATACCGATCTTAAGTCTTTAATGTGACGGGGTACTCCATCAACTCGCACCGCCTGCGGGCTGATCACTTAAGTGACACGACCGGTTCCGTAACGAGTCGTGCACTGGCCTCGGGGTTTTTTAACCCAAACGACATCTCCTTTTTTCATTTTCTCCTGTGGAGGTTCTGGTTCGGGCAGTAAGCTGCTCTCCAAACCTCTCGCCCTGACATGGTATGTATGTAGCGCATTAGCTGGCGCGGTGGAGGGTGAAGTATCGTCCTTAGGGGTGACGTTATACCAATAGACTGCTTCAGCCACCGTACACCCCTTCCGCGCTGCGATGGTCTTGATAGTCCTATGGTTGCGCTCAATAATTCCGTTCCCACTGGGCACATGGGCACACCGAAAACGCAGACGGACACCCCAGCCATCTACAAACTGTTTGAACGGTGCACTAACAAAAGCGGGGCCATTGTCGGTCAATATCTCAGAAGGAGGGCCACGCTCAAGGAACACACTTTCCAACTCATGGACAATGGCAGCCGTATCCTGCCAGCGAAGGGACCGCCACAATGCAAATCGGGACGGTCCGCAGTCAATAAGGGTCAAGAAATTCCCCCCGTTGTAGTGAGTTATGTCCATCGCAATCCTATCCCAGTTATACTTCACACCGAGTGTGCCCTTCTTCCACCGGACAGGTGCTGGGTCGATCGATTGGCAGGTGTTGCAACTTCTCACAACAGATTTCACAGCCCTCCGTGACACAGAGGGGTCAACCAACCTGGCGAAGTAAAAGGTTCGGTTTACACCAGGGTGCCCGCTTTGGCAATGGACATCAGCGATACGCTCTGGGCTGAGTCTACGTCCCACCGCAGCACAATTTACAGGTGCTGGTTCGTTCACTTCTTTCTGCAGGTCCAGCCAACGGCGAGGCACTCTGGTCAATCGATCCGCTCGATTCAAACAGGACTGCACCAGTGTCACATCTATGACCAAGTTGTATTCATTGATGGTTTCGGTTAGGGTAGCAAGCCACCTCCGGATTAACATTTCGGCCGATGCCTTCGTTGTCAGCCGTGCTTTTCCGTTCAAGGCATCGGTCATCCACCGATGCACACACGTGGAATCCGTGATAACGTGGAGGACGCTAGCCTGCCACTGAAGCGCTAGATTGACTCCTTTCAGTGTAGCATCGAGTTCAGCTAGGTTTATGTGCTTAGTGTCATTCTCTGGCCGGAGCCAGCAGGCATCTTCTACTATACTTCCGTTGACTGCCAGAGCAACGCCAAGGGCAAGTGAGCTGGCGTCCACCCAAACTGTAAACTCACTCCCATCGACGCACCAGCTCCCTCGTACAGGGTCATCATTGGTCACTCTGGCCACAGCTTCCACCAGCATGCTTCGCAGGGAAGGATCACGCACCTCATCGTCCCATCCTGTTGACAAAGAAGTTGCCCGTCGCTTTATAGCCGCCACAGCCACTCGGAGCCACCCACACACAGGGAAGTGACCCACCAGTTTTCCACACACGGAAAACGTGCTCCGACGTGTGATGGTAGATGGGATTTCCGGGATTTCACCGCCCCTTCCCCATTGGAGGCCATCTGCACTTCCGCTCACCTGCAGCCCGAGCACTTTCGCCCCATCCTGCAGCCGCTCCGGTTCCTTGCACGACAACCCGAAGTGCTCAAAGTGTTCTTTGACCGCCTGGGCAGACAGCAGGCTCTCATTGACAAAAATGTCGTCTATATAAGACGATGTCGCCTGTTGCACAGCTTTATCCTGACGCCGGATCGCCCGCATGATCGCCGTCATGATGCCCGGGGCTACATTCAAGCCGAACCCCAGCCTGGTCAAGCAATAGCGAGTTCCTTTGATTACCACCGTCTGGAATGGCCACAGCGATTTCTCAACACGTATTTGTAGGTAAGCTCTTCGCAAGTCCAGTATGGCCGCTTCCGCACCCTGCCGTCGCCACTCTCGCAGTTTATGAGCACAAACGTCAGCCCCCGAAGTGTACGGGTCAACGTGTTCATTGAGTTCCCGGTAATCAAGAACAGGTCGAACTTTCTGCTTGTTCTCTTGTCTGATAGCCATCAGGGGAATTAGCCCCCGCGGGGGCCCGAGCTCATCCTCTGGGTATGGAATTAACCAGCCGTTATCCAGCCACACTTGAAGTTCTGCCTCGTACTGCCCCCTAAGCCATGCAGGAGGGGGATACTCTGTCAGCCGATTCCGCAAAGACACTGGTGGCTGGTCGCCTGCCCACTTCCAGGACGCTGTCCATGTGTTTGTGCCCTTGTCATATTCTGCGTGGAAATCGGGTTCGTCAAGAGTGATTGCTGCACACATTTGTTTGTCTGGTCGAGGGAATCTCACATCACCGACGCTGTTTACAGTAATTCCGCCTAGCTGTGTAATAGTGTCCATTCCAAGGAGAAGGTCATATCCGAGCAGCTCCCCATCGACCACCAACACCGTCACAGCCACCGGGGGGCCATTGTCAATGCTGATATGAACAACACTGGATCCACAACACACTAATGAGCCTTTGCCGACAGTCAGGACGGGGATCTGTTGTTTCTTCCATGTGGTGCAACATTCCTTTCGAAGGAGGGTTTGGGTACAGCCGGTGTCAACCAGCGCTGAACGTTTACACCCATCAACTTGAACTGTCACTGCAGGAAGCGCTTTGTTCAATGCCGCTTTGGGGAGGGTGCTAGCGCTGTGGCGTCCTCCCCTTGCCCGTTTCCCGGACAATTCCGTGCTATGTGGCCTGGCTTATTGCATTGGTAACACCGTATTACTTTTCGTGCTCCATAATTTGGGGTGCGCCTTGTGCCGCCTCTGCAGTCTCTGGAGAAGTGGTTGGGGCCACCACATGTATAGCATCGTAGGCCCTCTGCTGGCGAGTCCAAGGTGTCAACCGCTGCAGAGACCAGTTCTCGATCGTCCTTCAAGATGTTTCGTGCTCTTGCCAACAACTCCACCAATTCAATCTCTGTGAGTCTCAATGATGCTCGCAGCAGTCGGCTTGCATCGTCCGGAAGTCCAGACAAAAAGGCGCATGCCAATATGCGGTCACTCGCACCGCCGAAGGGAGCAGCAAGCTTTTTCAAGTCGGCCATGTAGACGTCCACTGTCTCCCCCGGCCCAAGCCGGCGTTCGGAAAATTGCCTCCAGGCAACAAAAGGATCTGCACCAAATGCCCCGTGCAGCGCCTGTGCAATCTGCTCCATGGTCGCATCATTACTGAGCTGCTGGTACACGACGTAAGCCCCCTTAGTGAGTCTCAATGGGATGACCATAGCTGGGTCTTTAATTTTGCACAACCGGCAAACACGCTCGACCTTCTCCAGCCATTCGACCACCGATGGACCAGCAGGAGAGCCGTCGAATTCCGGAATCAATCTGATGTCGAATTTTTCCATAACAATGCCGAAAATAGCTTGTAGCAGAAAAAATTAATCTTCCACCTCTTCTTTCTCTACTTCGTTATCTTCTTCTTCCTCTTTCTCTTCTTCTTTCTCTTCTTCTTCTTTCTCTTCTTCTTTCCACGTCGTCCCTAGTAGACTACGCTCTCAGCCTTCTGCCGTCTTGCCTCCAGCGACCCGTTTTTATATCAAACTGGACTCTCGTCTCCGCGAGAGAACACGAGATTTCACGGGATTACCTGGCGATATTAAGCCTAGGACGCCATCTTGCCGCTCTTTGGGCGGTCCAGCCCTGCAGAGCGCGCATCGAGACCGTTTGCAAGGTAATCCCATGTTTTCACAATTTATAACACAGAACCTTATCACAGATGCTAGTTCATCACCATCTTGAGCCCACATCCAGTGAATCCTGCCACTGCTACATTTTGTTGCATATATGTTCACATGCTTTCCTGCCCCCTTCAGCTTTACATAAGCAGAGAACGCCCAGGACAGACGTTTCTTCCTTTTCTTATCCTCCTCCCACTTCATATCAAATCATCCTCCTGCTACTAATTCACCTAATAGTGTGCTCCTCCCACTTCTTCATAGCAAGACATGAAAAATACTCAACTGTTGAATCGTTCTCAAATGCAAAAATACCATTCTTATGAATCATTTCCACGATCATTCCTTTTTTGAACCTTCAACAAATTCAATTTTCTTTATGGTCATCCACCCTAAGTCTGGCATAAGGACAACCATATTGTAACATAAGCAACTACTTTAATGAAGTTTATTTATCAATGCTTCTCTCGGATTATAAATTGTACTTCCACTCATAAGTAAGGCTTAAGTGAAAAGATAAATTCAACATCTGAAGAAAAGTGAGAAGGTAGATTTTGTATTTTTTGAAAAGCCCTTTTGTTCAATAAGATGCTGTTGAAATAACATCAAATAGACAACAATAATCTTATCCTATATATATATATATATATATATATATATATATAGTAAGCTATGAAAATATATTTATGGCAATTAAGCTACACAGAGGCTCCTGCGTTTCATCCCCGGGGGGGAATCTTCAGGCTAAAATGGGGATGAAACGCGGGAGCCTCTGTGTAGCTTAATTGCCATAAATATATTTTCATAGCTTACTACCTAGCTCTACTTACGTATCGAGCACTGTTGAAGTAAATACTGAAAATTGATACATAAAAAAATTATATCTCCTTATAAAATTTTATGTGCATACATGAAATACTAATATATATATATAAAATTATGGAGAAAGATCCATATGAAAAAAAAAGGAACTTTTGATTTTACAAACTCACTTTTAAAATCACATCTCACAAGCATTTATTTTAGAAAATCTTAATTCTGTAGTTACAGATGGCCCAAATAACCTATGTTTTCTCAATCTTTCTTTAATACTAGCCCAGTCTAATAATACTAACACAGCAGTGACAATGAGGCTACAGGCATAGAATATAAACTATTGATTTAAATCAATGGATTAAAAAAAAAGACGGAAGTGTAAAAATGCTAGTATGGGTTGTTGAGAGTAAACACATATGCCATGTCACTG
This sequence comes from Sepiola atlantica, assembly GCA_963556195.1. Classification (NCBI taxonomy): domain Eukaryota; kingdom Metazoa; phylum Mollusca; class Cephalopoda; order Sepiida; family Sepiolidae; genus Sepiola; species Sepiola atlantica. The sequence continues at coordinate 47,843,108 of OY744522.1, forward strand.
TGGGTTTTGTATTGTTAGACCGGGCCAGTATTCAGGAGAGCTGGAGAAATGTACAAGATTGTAAGTTATTACAGCCTCTTGTAACTAAAAAAAAAAAATCAGTTTTTCATAAATTAATGTTTGTAGTTTTGTTTAAAATATATATAAAAATAGTTATCTTGAATTTTTGAGCTTTAAGATGGCTGCCACTGAAACCTAATTAGATCTAGTTTTATAACAATTTAGTTCAATTAATAATTTTTTGACCAAACAAAACCATAATAATTAGGTTGTATTATTACAGTATTGTTTGGTCATTAAATTATTAATAGAATCACATTGTTATAAAACTAGAACTAATTTGGTTAAGATAATGTTAAGCCATCTTAAAACTGAAAAGTTCAAGATAACCCCCCAAAAAACAACAAAACAAAAATAGTAAAAAGTAAAAATTCATTGTAATTTTTCTTGTTTGTAAATTTTTTTCTGGCTGAGATAAGCCAGTAACTGTTTTTTCTTTTAGACTTTTTAGTTTTTTCCAGTTTTTAATTTGTTTGGTTTACACACCAAACAAAAATTCATCTTGGTTGTGTACAAAAACAAAACAAAAACAACCCAACTCGACTGTAAGAGAATAAAACTGAAAAAGCCTCATCAATATTTCAGGTCTCACTCTTGGAAGTCAACTTTGAAGAGCAGCTCAACACATCTTGGCTCCGATAATAGTTTTCATATTGCTATACATTTTTAAAAATATCCAAGAGAATAAGTCAGTGATGGACCAGTTCCATTTCTTTTTTGTACTCCCACTGTTTCCAAATCTGTTCCATTATCCATCTAAGCAATTAAAACTTGTCAATAAAGATAATATTTTGGACAGTGGTCACTTCAAAAGCTGCATAAGAAAATAAGGCTCGATCTTTTTTTTTTGTCTTTCTTTTTATTAAAAAAATGTTTGAAGAAGTCAAAGCCTCCTTTTGTAAGTATTATTCCACATTTACGTTTTTTCATTGTTTAAAAAATGGATTTTTAAAAAATCCCCAATCCCACCCCCCATATTTACAAAATTACCCCCACCCTGTTCGTTTTTGTTTTTTTTAATTTATTTTTTATTTTTAATCACTTTTCCCCGAAAAGACTTATTTTTCAGTTGAATCATTGTTGACTTCTAAAATCTCTTCGGCGACACTGACCGTTTCCGTAACGATAATGTCACCTGCATTTAACGCTTCGCTAATGGCCACCTGTTCTTCTTCTTCTTCGTTGTTTTCCGTCTCAATGTTGCTCATGTTCACATCTCCTTTCGCCGTGACCATTTCGCACAGCTGTTTTTTATACACCTCCGCTTCCTGCTCCTTCTGCAATAACTGTTGTTTGAAGACTTCCGCCTGCCGTTTCATCTCCTCCAGTTGACGCCGGAGATCCTCCTGTTCCTGGTCTGCTTTGCTTGGTTTTTCCTACAGAAGTTGAAACAGAAAAATAAAATTTAGAAAAGAAATACTGATGGTACAAGATTTAAAAAAACACAAACACCCCAAAAAAAACTTTCTTGAATTATATTCTATATACAGTAACTGTGTACATTACACAATCACTATATATTGTCATACAAAGGCTTTTATAGACAATTTGATCCTTTTTTGCGTGGATTCCGCTCCAGCAGGGTCTGATTTCTTTGATTGCAACAATTATACCCTGATTGATGAGTCGCACCATCTGCTGCCAAATTTCATCATCTTTATATTCAATTTTGTTTTGCGTGAGTGTATGCATTGTGTAGTTTAAGGGTCTGAAGTTCAGTACTAGTAGACGAAGGGGATATTTTAAAATCAATGATTAAAAATAAATTCAGATATTGTCTTGGGAAGAAGGGCGAATGAGATGAGAAGTGGTGGAAGGAAGGGAATAGAGGAGAGTAGTAGTAGTAGTAGTAGCAGCAGCAGGAGCGCAAGAGGATGACAAAGAAAAAGAAACTGAAAAAGAGATATAAATTGTTCATTTCTAACTATGTAATGTATAATGTACCAATGGGTGTGACTACCGACCTATGAATAAGCAGAACCCCTTATTGAGATACTTCGGCACATTTAAAAAGGTCCTCATTAAGAAATTATCAATGTACTGAAAACCGGTATTATTTCGATATTAATAAAACTACCAGACAACATCTCATGTATCTCTGTGTGAGTGTTTCTTGCCTATATGTAACTTTGATAAATACACATGGAATTATTTTTTTGTTTACTTTTAATTGAATATTTATTGAAATCAAAAATAAAATAAAGGAAAACTAAAATGAATTTTTAAAGATCCTATTTAAAACAAAATATAAACATAACTATATCTTTAATTATTTTTTCTGAAAGCCCTCCACCCAGGCAATGCCGAGTAAATATAGCTAGTTAACTAATAAATGATGTACCCACCCCCTCTTTTTCAGGAATCAAAGCAGTGATGACCTGGACTGTAGCGTTTGAAGCTAATACAACTGGAGGATCCCAGCAAAACTGGGAGGAAAAAAAAATCAATAAGAAAAAACTGTAGGTTATTTGCTTTTTTTTTTCTTCCTTGGGACTTCCGCCAACGAGGGGAGAATAACCATGTGCCGATACCAACATGATTTATGATTCTAAACTCCAACTGGTACATCATCTTTTGGACAGTGGATGAAGGGTAACCAAAGTTGAATTTAAAAATTGTCTTTTAATATGTACGCATGAAGGCACACAACGTTGTACACAAAACCTTTTACAAAAGCTGAATCAAGTTCTTTCTGCAATTCATTTGTCGGTCATCTCAACGTTGCTGCTAGTTTGAAAAGTCATCTGGGAAGACGCAGTTGAGAAGAGAGAGTCAATCTGGGTGAGACTGGGGGATCAGGAGACGTCAATCATCTGAAGATGGAGCAATCATTATATATATATTTAACATATATTGATGACAGGAAAATAAAATACATTTAGCATAACTGCAGTTTCATGAAAATTGGCAGATGCTATATGACATAGCGTCTGATGATAGCATTACTGCAATTTCATGGTTGTCAGCAAAATGTTTTTTTCCCTGTTATCGATTTGTAATTTCACTTTGTGTTGAGCACTTTTTGTTGTTTCCAACTGAATTGGTTTTAAACCAATTCTTCGTCTTTTCAGCATAACTTGTTATTCTCTCTCACACACACTAATAAATATTGTTATATCACAGAAGAAGAACTATCTACCCCCGTCGATTAAATGAAAGAAAAGGTGCTTATGCTGATTAGCGACCATATGAAAAAATTATTTTTATATAAAAACAATATATACTTATTAAGCATTATATTCTTACTCACTGTACGAAAAAGTAGAAAAAATTATCCACTAGAACTTTAATTACAAGTATTTTTCCATTCTGCGTATCATAACAGCGATTCGTTCAGTAAGCGTCCATCTTGTTTTTTTAAGAAGATTTCAAGAGCAGATAACTGAAATCTTCTTATAGCTTAATAAGTATATATTATTGTTTTTATATAAAAATATTTTTTTTATATGGCCGCTAATCAGCATAAGCACCAAAGAAAAGATTCATTTCAAAATTCCATTCAGATTACTGAGTCCGACAAAGATTTGCAAGTTAAAAAAAAAATACACCTGAAAAAGTTTGGAGGTTACATCGACTGAAACGTTGCGGATATAACAATAAAAATGATCAATTCTTATCTAAAAAATTGCAAAACAGAGTTGTATTAGTTAACATAATTATAGGAAGAGTGCTCAATATTGGTGGTAGATCTTGTGTAAATCAAAGTTTGGAAACATGTAGTCAACAGTGCATGCTAACTGGCAGTTTCTGTAGAGAATCTGATTTACTCTCTCATCGCACTTATCCTATCTATATACTTTAGAAGGAATCAGAACTTATAATATCTAAATACAGACATAAAAATAAATTAAGAAAAATGAAAAAAATAGAAATTAATAAATAAAATACATAGCATAAAAATTTTGTAAAGAAATAAAGTAACAAATTTCCCTAAATTATAACAATGTAGTTGATAATAAAATAGGCTGCCTCCAAAATAAACTATGCAAACATAGATAAACCAATAATCCAATTAAAACCCTAACCCTAATGACTCCTCCTAATGTATGTAAATAGGATAAACACGGAGGGAGTAAATCATATGCTCTGAATAACTTCATGGAGAAAAACTACTAGTCATCTTGTGTTGTTCACTCCATGTTTCCAAACTTAGATCTCAATTTCTCCCTCTCATATTTATATATATATATATATATATATATATATATATATAAGCCTTCAAAAAATCACATAAATGCTCTGTACCCTGTAATCAAGTATCATCGAGCTTATTTTTTATTGGCCTAATCCCGGTCCTCACTGAATAATCTATCTTCTAAGTGAAAAATCCAAATCTCACTCTCTCTCTCTATATATATATTTTTAGATTTATATACTTGTATTCCATCTGATGAGTTACACATTTTTTCATCAATGATCTTTCACATCGTATCTGAATCCCTACTTTTTCCTCACAAAATTTTTGACATTATTCAAATTTCTGGAAAACTTTCTGCTATATTTGTTGAACATTCATAATATCCTGGATGGACCTTTTTTTGGAAATGTTACATTTTTCCATCGAAGTTGGTTCTCTTTGCTTAAATTTTTTGTATATTTTTGTATTTTTTTATATTTTATTTATATGTTAACAGTAATATAATTTTACTCTCTCATCCCTATGATTTCCTCTGATGATAAAAGCTTTCATTTTTGAAAATCCGTGGGTTAAGGAAAGGAAAAAAAGTTTATTATATATTCCTTGTTAAAACTACTTAAGGATTCAATAAATATTGTTCTTTATCCAATTTTTATTCTCATAATTCACTTCATTTTTATATATATATGTTTGAAAAGAAAAGAGACAAACGGAAAATAGGTTAGAATGCAGGAGAAAAACAAAAACAAGAGATTTGACCGGTTTCGTTCGTATTATCGAACGTCTTCAGAAAAAGTGAAGATTTGGAAACAATTTTATTTTGAAGGCACACACATGGGAGAATGGAAAGAATGATCCGATTGGACCATATGAGATCATCCTTGTCATTTATTTTCGTTCATCCTTATTCCACCTTTCGGTCCTCAATATTGCATTGCTTCTGTCTCGGAATTCTCACCTTCATATATTATATGGTTATGGGGGGTCTATCTCCAAAACCCTAGGAGTTTGTGAAAAAACAGACAGGAAGTACAACTTTATATATAGGGATACAACACACACTATATATAACACAGATGAAAGTGATAATTTTAAAAAAACATTAATATATTGATATTAAAATGGTGATTATCTTCACACTATACACGTTTGACTTTAAAAAAACAACTTCTTCAGTTAGTATACTTCTGATAGTTTTAGTTTTTGCTGCTTCATTTTCTTTTTTGTGCTAGCTGATGAATTGTTATTTGAGTTGACTTTGTGGATGTCTCTTTTTGGCTTTCTTCAGCTCCTTTTCTCTTTCAATTTGAAGCCTCCTTCGATTATATCTGCCAAAATCTGAAATCCCGGAATTCTGGGAAAATTCTAAACACTTTCATCACTGATATAAGTAATAATAAATAAAACTGGCACATTTTGATTAATTTCGCGCGAGGTGGCAGGAGAGAATATATAATAGGTCTGACACCACTGCCAGCTTTGGCATAAACATGATTGCTTCTCTTCTGACTGTATCCTTTTTTTTTATGGAGTCATTCACCTGTAAACAAATGGCCAATTTCTATAATTTTACAACTCTACAAGATCAGATGACAGTCCTCTAAAATCAGCTGGGGTAAAAAAAGTTCCCTACAAAGTTAACATATCAATCTCTCATTTTCTCTTCCTCAATAAATTCATAACATGAAATTTACACGGTTGGGATAAGTTTTTAAATTATAGTTTTAACAAAGTACAGCAATCAACTGGATCCTACGAAGACCTTTTAATCACAGTGGAAAAACACAAAGTTAAGTGGTATGAGCATGTCACATGATTGGCAGGGGTCACCCAGATAATCCTGCAAGGCACAGTGCAGAGAGGGACGGGTAAATGGAGACAGCAAATGAGACTAGAAGACAACATCTCAAAATGGACAGGGCTTAAAACTGAACGATTGTCATGAGAAGTCATAGAATGAAGAGGGAAACGGAGGGAGCTGGTTGCCAGTGCCTCCAGAGTCTGCCCGATCACAGTGAATCGGAAATTAACATAAATTGTTTTTTTATCTTTCAAAAAGAAAAAATGAACTTACTTCCAACAATTGAGAAATAGGCACGACAGTGACTTCTTCAGTTTCAGGCTCTTCTATACGACATCTCTTTGCTGGTGGCACTTCTGTGAATTAAAACAAAATAAGCATGTTAATTAAAAACAAAAATGGCAGTAAAGGAAGTTCATTAACTTTAACTCATCTTCATTGCTTTGTCAATCATTTTGTATCCATGCTGTGTTTAAAAGATCCGCAGAGCTTTGATGCTGACACAACTTAGTGGTCGGTTTTGTCAGCAACCTAAAAACCAGACAAACTTTCTGTAAACAAGAATTTATTGGAACACAGGTGTGTAACAAGAATAAAACCAAAAAATGATGTTGTTGAGAAAAGACAAGTTGAGGAATTTGATTGGTTACTTTGTACTTTTGTGCTTTACAGGAGGTCAAATTGGAAAGAATTTGTAATATTTTTTTAAACATAGTTCACTCTAAACAAGGCAAGTTGCCACTGTAGACGTAAGGGGCTACTGAGAATTAGGGTGAAAGTTAAGAGGGTCATCTTAAATTGGGAGCTGTGCAGCGAGATGTTTGTTCACATTAGTTTTAAATTTCTGCATGTCGGTACAGTCGGAGAAACAGGGAGAGAGTTCCAATGGCCGGCAGCACAAGGAAAAAAACTATTGGAGTAGAAAGCTCGGCGGTATCTGGGGACCTCCACAGTGAATGGATGGGATTGAGCCGATTGTCGGGTTGGTCTAGTGTATTTACATCGAGGGGGCATCAGAGCAGCAAGTTCATTGGAGCACATTCCATTGAACTACTTGTAAAACAAGCACAAGGATGCAACATTGCAGCAATGGGACAGAGGCTGGAGCTTGGTGGACAGTGAGCGACCTACTAGATTAGAGACTCTGTTTTGGACCTTGTCTAAGAAGGAGAGACTAGTAGATGGCACACCAGACTAGATGTGACAACAATACTCCATGCATGGGCGGATGATGGCTTTGTAGAGATATAGGATACTGTGAGATGTGAGAAGTTTTCTAGCATGGTAGAGGGAGACCATTTTCTTTGCAGCAGCCTTGGCAATGTCTTCTATGTATTTGTTCCAATGCATGTTTCCTGTGAATGTTAGGCCGAGGCGTTTGAATGTTGAACTCTCAGGTAGGGTGTTATTTGCTGTGGCAATTGGTGGTTGAAGAGGTTTCTTGTAGTTATTGAAAGAAAGGAGCTTTGTCTTAGCAGCATTAAATGTTACCATCCATTTATGACCCCATTCTACTACAGACTGGAGGTCACTTTCTAAGGATTCAGCCATAGCCTCGGATATGTGCGTATCTGTTTTACCCACATGACTAGAGTAGAGCGTGGTGTCGTCAGCAAATATACCTATCTGAGGCACAATGTCATCAGAGAGGTTGTTTATGAAAATCAGGAACAATAATGGTCCAAGCAAGATTCAGCAAGGCATTTGTTGGAGAGGACAGGGGCCAGTTCAGCAGAGCATTTCTTTATTACTATTACTGGTATAAGATCAGGTCCGCAGTGAGAAATTAGGGAGGAGGTGGTTTGCAGAGTCCTAAGTGGAGTTTAAGATGAAACGCTGGGCAAGTAGTTCAGCTTTGTCAATTGCTGTGCAAACGACATCATTGCGGTTGGATAGTGGGAGAATTGTTGATTGTCCATTGTTGACCACACTATTGTAGATTTTCCAGAAATCACGAGTACCTAGTTTCTGGTCATTTATGTATACCTTCTCTTTGCTTCACCTATCAGTCTTACAATTGTTTCTTGACTCTTCAAATTTCTGTCTATTCGTAGTCCACTTATGGTGGCCATATTGTCGGAGTGCTTGCTGCCTCTGAGCAATAGCAGCTGCACGTTTCGAGGTGAACCGTTGTGGAGAGTGGGGCTTGCTGTAGAATTTTTGCATGGGGACATGTGCTTCAATGCCTGCTTTGACCCATTCTGATCAGCAGGGAGAGAAAAAGTTTCACTCCATAGGGCGTTTCTGATGTGATTTCTGATGGAATCAAAATCAGCCTGCTTGTAGTATCTCATCTTTTTGTGCAATGACTCTTCAGCTTTGGGACAAGATTTTTGGGGTATATTAATCATTACCACAAGGTGATCAGTGTTTCCAAGCGGGCTATGGGCCTTCATCACACAAACCTCGGGCAGTGAGGTCAAGAACAGGCTGAGAAGTGAGGCTTGCTGGTCCACACGATTGGGAGGGGGGGGGATGACAGTCTGTGCGCTATGGAGAAACTACACATGGAGTTACCAGCTGCGTCTCTATAGCTGGAGAAATCTTTTTAAATTCCTATTTCCGATCGGTTGCTGACTTCTCTCTAACTCCTTCTCTGTCAGTTTCTCATGGATTGACTGTTTAAGGAAATTTCCAAGAGTCATTTTTTTTTATTGAGAACTTTCACTTAAGACGATTGTTATGATTGATTCACCAATAACAAACCGTTTTGCATTTTCTGCTATTCTATGATTAGTCAGTCAATGAAAGTCTTCATTTCACACATGTAGGAGAATCCTCCAGTCAAGTCACAATATATGGGCTTGATCTTATTCCTAATTGTTGACAGATATGGCAGGTGCCTTTAGTAATCTTTTTAAATAGTAAACACAACATTTGTGACCTTTTCAAATCATAATTGAAATCTGTCATTCCAGAATTATTGTTTTTAAATTGCAAATATAATTTAGTCATTTGTGTTAGTCCCAAATTTATTTTGAATAATCAATCTGACCTGTTAAATTGAAAGTGAAAATGATTCTTGCAGGGATAATTCAGTTAAATCAAAACAGATGTTTTCTCAGATTATCGTTCAAATATCAGCTTTTTAGTCCTAAAAATAAGATTGTTTGTTTTGAGTGAAAATAATAATTGGCGATACTTCTCACCTTAAAATGTGTTTTCTTTTCTTTCTTTTAATTATTGCATAATTAATTTAACTTAATTGATTGTACCAGTAAATTATTACTGATCGCTCACTGGCAATAACAGACAGGCGGTGTTTCATTATTATTACAAGCAAAAATATGCTCCTCTGATCGTATATTTTTGCTAGTATATATATATATATATATATATATATATATATATATATATATATATTTATTCCTTTGAGGCAATTTCGATCTGCTCCTCTCTAATCCTTAGTTCATTTTCGTATTTTATGGTTTACTTTTAATGGTCTAAATTTCATATTTATCTGTTGATGGGGAATGTACTAAATTCAACAAAATAAAAAGGGTGTACAACCACGTTGTTACAACTATGCAATATAAGCAAAATATTTTTACTTTGTTAATAATTGATGCCTAACAAAAATAGCTTTTTATTTTTATTTATTTATTTATTAGCTTTTTATTTATTTTTTTTTAGCTAAATAGATTTTTTTATCAGGTAACAAAAACATAGTGAGCTTAAATTAGTTACACTTCAAAATTATCTTTTGTGTTTTCGTCTTTATTTTGAATTGAAAAGTAATTTTTTTAATGCTGATTTGATGTTGGATTTTATGGCATGTCACTCTTTGTTGAGTCATTTTATGCCGAAACTGTACATATGTTTTGTATATGACAATTGGTTTGTAGATTCATTTATTTTGTAGGCGCATATTTTGTAAACAAATAATCTGTAAACGCTAGTTTCTATTTAACCCACAAACAGATATAACCACTCCGAGTTAGAATGTTACATATACCTCCTCTTGAGGGGAGATCCAATCTCACAAATCACAGCACAATTAAATCCTACTTTGTGTCGTCTGCTCCGCATAAGAATTAAAGTTTCACAACAGAACGATAAAAACAAGAATATTCTGAATTTTGGAGAAAGACTATTTATTAAGATGTCGACTTCTTTTCTGCTTACAGCGGAGGACATTCCAGGCTACGGACATCTATGGCGGGTGTGACCCCTAAGTTTACAATCGATCTTAAGTGATTCTTCACACATGCTGTTTGCTCCAAAGCCTACCACGAACTGGTCTACTTCTCTTGCTTTCTCTCCCTTTAAACCATGTAACGTCATGTCCACTTCTGGCTATGCAGGTTGAGATCACATTTGAGTGCATACTCGCTGACCTCATGACTCGGTTTTTTCGAAGGTTCCGGCAAAAATCCTTTGTAGATTTTTTTTTTCTGTTCTAACTCGTTGATAGTTTCGTTGTGGTTTCCCGTATAAGTGTGGGTACTTTGTCGACCATGTCAGTTTGAATTGCCTTGTCGCCAGTTTGTTGTGACCCTGTTAGGGGCCAAAATAAAGACATGGAAACACGGGGTTACAGGAACAAAGATATATTATTGAAGAAAAAGAATATATATACAATATACTGAACTGCCAGCATAGAACTGGGGTGGAAGAAAGACTGTGAGTTGGAATGCTTCTCATATTTTATTATGGATGGACGAGTTCATTTGTACTTCGTACAGGTACGGCACCATAACAACTATTTAACAAGAGTGAACCTGGGAGTAGTGATAACTAAGGAGTTGATTCCAGTCTCCCCAAATCTCCCAAATTGGGGCCACGCCACTGGATGCAGTTTTGTGTCACATCCAAGACGTTCTATTTAATATAGAAACATAGTTTTCTTAGTTAAAACAGCTGACAAAGGTTAGAGTTTGGTTTGTCTGTTTTACACCAAATCAACCGTTTTCAGGTGATTTAATGCTGAAACACAATACGATTTATTGTATACAATTAATTGAACACAGATTGTTACTTTACACATAGGTCGACAGAAATAGCATGTTGATACCTTTAGTGTGTAAATGATCAGAATAGATCGGATCGCAACCCAGCATAGCAGATTCTGACCAAACAAAAAAAGTAAGAAATAAACATTACCTGTAGCTTCTACAGTCAATGTACCATCTGTTGAACCATCTGCATTCACGGTCACTAAAACTGGTTCTTCTGTATTTCCTACATCTGCTTCATCAGTCGTTACAATTGTTATCACCTTCTGACAAATATAACGACAAAAAGAAAAACAAAAAAAAATTTATTAACTTTGCAGTTCTGTCTGAGCCTCCTCCCCCTCCCTAGAGATGACAAGTATTAGAATAGAACAGAAGAGTGCAGTGACACAAAATATTTGCTGATTTGATTAATATTTGACGATGTGCAGTTTGTTAAATTTTACTACAAAACAGAAGGATCTCGACCCTCTTGGCTACACTGTTAGAATTCCTATTTACTTGCCTCCCCACGAGGGCAGAGTTAAACATAAGGTCGGTTTTAAATGTGGAGAAAATTCAGTTCCACAAAAAGGGTCACTCTGGATTGGGACAAAAATAAAAATTGTCTCAGTCTAGATGGATTTCTCCTTCACTGACCTAAAATAGAACAGATTTAGTGTAGTATCACAACAGGTACTACACTTTGATCTTAAGAGTCAAAGGGGAATGAGAAATGCAAGCTCTGATTGACTGAGCAGATCACGTGATAGGTTTGAGAAAGGTAATTTTTAATAAAGTCAGTTGGTGAGAGATAGAAATCTAGCCAACAAGTGGCCAGGCCAGGCTTAATTCTCCATAGCCACCTGGAAAAGAGAACAATGGTGGGAATAGTCCGAGGAACATATAAAAGCAACTAACCAACCTAAATTAAACTAATATCCTAAAAGTGCATCTTCTTGTTCATAGTCATAATAATTTTATCGCATGCAAATACCATAAATGGAGACAATATCCAAGATGGCAACAATCAAGTAAAATTTTTAACACAAAAATAATTTGAAAACTTAATCGATTCAGTTACCATGCATTTGTTTTCTATTGCGAAAAGATACATTAACATCTATATCTATCGATAAAAATCATTATTATTATTATCTGTTATGTTTCTCTGACAATCTCATTTACTTTGACTAATAACTAGATAACTTAAATTTCATTTAATCAATAAATAAAGGAAAATACATTGAAAATTATGTTTATTACTTTCAAAACGAAAACATTTACCCCCCCCCCAAACAAAAATACTTTCTTTTTCTTTTTCTCCACACAAGAAAAATAGAATTTTACTATCAGTTTATTGTCCACATTTAAAAGCTGATAGCATGAATCAAAAAGAATAATTTATATATAAAATAATTGTTACTAATTTATATTTGTCTGCCCCTGAAACTAATTAACTGATCATTGATGGGTGGATAATGTGGGTTACATTTAGTTTAATTTAGTTTTGCGTAAAAGGGGGAAAGGTGGAGTTGGAAGCGTTTCATGAAAATTTAGATATCTTTGATGTTGATGAAATATTAACTGTAATTTGATACCAATTAATAAATATTTTCAAAATTTCAGTTTCTTTGGAGTATTTAAAAGGTTATTAGGCGGCATAATATGTGCACAACCTCCCATTTGAAAATTAAAATATTTTTGATTTGCATAAAATATGAACACTATTAGATTAAGCAAGATTCTCTGAATTTCAATTTCTTTCTTAAGACTCCTTAAGCTTAAGCCACAAATTTTAGACATTTTTCTGGAATCAAAATCATTTTTTCTATGGAAATCGCTCCAGACAAGGCATGAAGCCACTTTATGTAAGGAGCTAACAAAAACAAAAGATGATTATCGCAAAGACAAGAGATGCCTATTTGCCTTAGTCTTTAAAAGACCAAGGCTATGTGTAGGAGGAAAACAGTCAGCAAGACGAGTGTTCCACAAATCTGCAGTTCTTGGAAAGGTATCAAAACAATGAATTTATATAGACCACTAGATCAACAAGTCAAACAAGCTAGAACAAAGGAAGCAAGGAATAGATCACACAATTCTGAAGAACATATGCCATTATATATGTATTTATAGAAAAGACTGAGACTAGCAACATCACGTCTGTGAGAGAGAGGGTGCAGAGAAGAAGAAAGGGTAGGGCCAATCAAATTACATATACGTTTCTGCACCTTACCAAGAACCCTCAAATGGGACAGAGATTCACCAACCCAAATATGATAACAGTAATGGATTTTGATCAAACTTGGAATAAGAATTCTAAACTGTAGCATATGTATGTTAATATTTGTAAGGGGACATAAAAGTGGTTCAAAACTGTTCTGATTGGTGAATTCGTTTTATGTTTAACTTACAAAAGAGGACAGTTCTCCTGCTCAGTTTGTGGAAAGGGAGTCAGGTGCAATTTAATCTTTTGTGATACTTGTAAGCATTGGGAAGACAAGAAGTGGAATTACTGGTAAGTTGAGAGAGGATAACCAATTTGTGTGCAAAAAGTGTAAGACAATAGAGATGGATGAGAACTCAGATGTGGCGAAAGTATGTATGGAAGTGAAACCTGGCCAGTGAGGATTGAGGACATGCGTTGTGTGGATGGAAATGATATGAGAATGATATGATGGATGTGTAATGTCAGTCTTAAAGACAGGCTTAGATCTGATAAGCTCAGAGGAGGATTAAATCTGGACAGTATAGGGAGATGTATGCAGAAGAGTAGACTTTGATGGTATGGCCACGTTGAAAGAATAGATGAGAGTTCTTGGGTTAGTAGATGTAGAACAGTTGAGGTAGCAGGTTCAGTTCACAGGGGAAGGCCAAGGAAAACATGGAAGGAAGTGATAAAAATGGACCTGAGGGAAAGAGGGATAAATAAAGACCTAGTCATCTGACTAGGTTTTTATTTGGGTTGGAAGTCAATTTCTTAAAGCCGTCCAACTCATGCCAGCATATAAAATGGACGTTAAACCAGATATAATGATGAGCATAATTCTCATTCTGGGATGAGTATTCTGCTAATCCATCAGGAACGTGAGTAGCCAATGACAAAAAAGATGAAATCGAGACGAATTTCAATACTGGGAAGCAACCCCCCTCCCCCACTACCACCAAAAAGCTGAGAACTCACAGATATGAGAGGTTCTAGTAATTTAAGTGGAAATCTACTTTTTCTGGATTAAAACAAAAGCGGAATTCTGCTAAAAAGCGGAGAACTGACATCCCTAATCTATATACAAATGTAATTTAAAGTGATAAAGATAGAAAATGAGACAGATAAAATCCACAAGAATTTCTCATCATAACCACGATTTATTTCTAGGCAGGATTTATTTTTCATGAAATAGCCTTTCTTTCTCACCAGAAGATTTGGTAAGATTTTTGTATATAAAAAAATTGAATATAATAAAAAATGTCCCACTTACCTGTTCAGCGTCTCCAACTACCGTTTCAATTTCATCTCCTATTACAGATTCAACTGCTTCATCATCCGCACGCTGAGTCAAACCTTGCTGTTTGATTATATTTAATGCCATTTTCCCAGCTTCTGCAAAGATCAAAATTTAATACAATTGTTGAAACGAATCCCAAAAAGAAATATGGTTCATCTTAAGGTTGCCGGACACAAGTCAAATAAATAAAAAAAATTATACGACTATATATATTTATATTATTATCATCTGTATTTACTAGACCACCTATGACCCATTTGGAAATTCCAAAATGCTTTCATAAATATGTGGAAATATATAAAACCTACTGTGTTGAAACATAGGTTTACAGTGTGATGTCATATTGGACCGTTTCTCTATTCCTTGTTTTTTCTCTCTCTCTCTCTCAATTATTTACACCATTCCATTCCTCTCACTGCTTCTTTTATTCACCCTTCCTCCCACCATCTAAAACATTCATATACAGATGAACAGTGTGCACGGTGACAAGCAAGCAGACACGATAACAGCATCAGAGTTTAGTAGTTTATGGATTTGTTGATGTTTACAAAATATGTGGAAATTGAACAAAATTAATTAACTAGCTTCAAGAAAAAAAGGATTTCTAGAAAAATTTATGGTGGAAAAACTGCAAAATATTAGCGATAATTTATATGGTTATGTAATGTATGCGTTGAGGAGAACACTTAGAGTAAGCAGTCTTGTGCCAGACTGAAGTAAGTGCAAATGAAAAATAAAACAAGATGAGATTGACTTTTAAAACCAGATATAAACATAAAAGTCACAAAGTACAAAAGCGGAGTCACAAATAGATTTAAAAGGTAAAGTCATCGCACTCGAACGCAACCATGGAAGAAAATAAGAAATGAACAAAGGTGGAATTGATCTATTCTCTCTTAGATCGCTCAGCGAAATTCATGTTTTGACGGTTCCCCCTTAGCTAAACTGAAGGATGAAATAAAAAGATTTATTATCAGTTTATTTTTCTAATATTGCATTCAAATGATTATCTCACCTGACCTTACAGAGAGCTGGTATTCAACAGTACAAGTATGACAACTTTGTTTACAGATAATAATACATTTTTGATTAAAGAACCCCCCCCCCCCTCAACACACAAAAAAAGCAACATCTGGGATGATTATTGTATTATTCATTAGATTCAAACCAGATCATTACAAGGACATTTCCCTTACCTAATTTACAGCTATATAGCTATATATCAAACTTTAAAACCACAACTTGAACCTTTTTCAGCTACGGGACTAGTGGGGCCACACACATTTTTTCAACACCGGAAGGTAAAAAAAAGCAACATTTTGAAGATGAATTTAGTGTGTCATTGAATAATTGCTGGTCCATCAGCATCAAACCTTTGGTATGACGAAATCCAATATGTAAATATCTTATTTAATAAATATAAACTCTTACTCCAGTAATTGAGTACTCTGGTCAATTTTTATTCAAAAAATTGTTTATATCATATATATATATATATATATATATATGGAGGCTGTGAACATCAACACAGAGTTCTGGGATAGCCTGGCAGCCAACTGATCCAAATGGAGAGGAAACCTGAGCAAACAACTCAAGTCAGCAGAGGAGAAGCTGACACAAGTCACAACAGAGAGGTGGGCCAGCAGAAAGCAAAATGACGGTTCCAGCTTACCAGGGATAGAACACACATGCGATCTCTGCAACAGAGACTGCCACTCCAGCATCAGCCTCTACAGCCACAGACATTGATGCCCCAACCAAACAGACAACTGGGATACTACTCATGATCAACCATGATTGATAGAAACATATATATATATATATATATATATATATATATATATATATTGCAATAGGATTTTGTTTGGGGTGAGTGGGTCAGAAAGTTAGCATCGAGAAGGAATTTCCTTAAAAGAATGTAGATTAATTTGTTGTTACCTGTAAGAGCAATGCTTTGTCCACTTTCGACTGCTGAAGTTATGATACCAGCATCATTAGTAGAAATCATTGTAATACCATGACTCTCCAGCCAACTCACTGCTTCTGCCGTACTGGGATCTGAAATAAATATGAAGTTGAATCAAAAACAAAAAAGGAAAAAAGAAAACCTATATAAAATGTCATAGACTCCCAACTTTTGATACTGCAAAGATGGCAGTGTGTATAGGATTCTGAGAGATACTAAGAGAAAAATTCCCTCTCATAAGTTAACAAATATATTTTGGAACAGAGAGTACAGAATACGAGAAGAGCTGACTAAATACTCACTTTGAGCATTAAATGGTGCAGTGGCCTCAGCAAGAACAGCAAGAGTTGCCAAAACAGATGTGCTATTTTGGTCAGAGTTATCTGAATAGCAAGAGAAAAAACACAAAGTGGAAATCAGTGAAAGTTTGAAACGTAGAAAATGGTCTGAATTTTTTTTTTCTTCAATATTTTAAATTTTAATCAGTTTTATGTGCCCACATGATAAACAGGACAAAGGTAGGCAAAATGATACACTATATTTTAGTGTGTCGTGTTTGGGCAGCAGATATGTCAAACATATAGCTCTCATGATCATGTTTAATCTGGCTTGCAATTCAATCCTCTGCCATAGACTGGGAATGTTAGACATCATCAGAACAAATTTCTGAATGCTTAGACCATTAATTTGCTGTTAAGTTAAATGTGGTCTTTGGAATTAAAAGAGTTTTTCTTGTGTATCAGTATAGATACCAGTGCAATATTGATGATGAATGTCAAATCATTCAACATTTAGAAACAAAGGAATTAAAATACTATATTTTCAGCCAATTGTAAATTGTATAAATCCATATGTAAACATTAAAACACACCTAAAATATAAAATATTAATGAACCAATAACAAACATTTGCACATTTAATAACACACCAATTAAATCCTACAAGACAAAAACAAAAATAAACTAATCAAATGGGTTGGTTATTATTATAGAAATTTTGTGAATAGTTATAAGCACTCCACATGATATTTTTGGACTAATCAGAAATCCCCAAAAGTACATAATGCTGGGAGCCGATTCCTGTATATAAGTCAGAATTGTCTACCCTCAACCAGCATGAGCAGAAAAGAACATATAAGGTTCACAGTTTTCTTTCCTACCAACGTCACTCGTGCATACAACGGGACCATAGCAGCAGCTGTCAACTAACCGTCATACATACACTCATATACAAATACTGAACATATAAATATTATCGTTCACTTAATCTCTGTCTTTCCCTTTTTTCTTTGGACAATCACCTTCTTGAGTTTATTATTTTGTAGACTCCGATACCTGGATAAACGGCTACCTCACAGATATAACAACCATGTTGGACTACCAGTGTTATATACCGAGACGATGATTGCGATGATGATGATGATGATGATGATACAGCTTGATCGTTCAGTGGCTCTTTCTCGGATTGGAGATATCTTGTCCTGGGGTCTGAAAGAAATGATGACTTCCCCAGTTGTTAATGACAACTTCTGCTTTGATTTGGTCTTTAGTTGTTGTCTGAGTGAAGAGGTAGGGGGTAAGAGAAATAACCTTTTCTTCAGGCTAATGATTTTTTAGACCTCATTTTATTTGTTGTGCTTTACACGCTTCAAGTCGACTTCTCACTAACAATATTTTCTAACTTTGTTGATGACGTCACGACTTAAATGGTTCTTACTTCTGCTTTCTCAGTTCAAAAATTCAAATTTTGTCAAACTTGATCTATTGATCTTCGACAGTCTGTCACTTCTTACAGTTTGAATTGTTTCAAGGCTGAACCGATATACAACACCAGGACAAACATTTGATTCATTTGAACATTTGGTTCAGCTTCAGAATGAAGACCACATCGGCTTTTTAGTTTGCTTGGTTTTGAATAAAAAAACAAAAAAAGAACATTATCATTATCTGGTTTTGGTATTTAAGGTACTACAAGTGTCCCGGACTTCGGGATGGGCAACATCAGACAACGTCTCGAGCCATCCGATCCAATTCAAAAGGGTTGATATTAATCATGTTGCATGCAGTCAAATCATTTCATTGCACTCAAGTCAGGTCTTCCTTGGTCTAACACACTCCCAAGTTCTTAGGATATCCAGACGACATCACATTATCATTGATTAGATATAAATTCTATCAGCTAGTGTACACCTTCCGTCAAAATAAAATGTTTCGCCAGTGTTTGTACTCACTATTTATCTAGATATATTACTAAAATATTCATATAAAACCATAGAATTATGTCAGTAATTTAATTTTTCATATATATATATATATATATATACACACACACTCCAACTCTGTCGTAGAGTTCTATCGTATGTCTAGATATATACTCACCGCTTTCAATGTAAATATCACTTAATTTCTCTGTAATCACGTGACAATCTCTCGTGGCCCCAAAGACTAAGTGACCGCTTACAGATTCAAGGTGTCTTTGTGAACTGGGTTCACACCCTGTGATCGTCTGAAATTGTTATTTCCCTGAGTTGATGAGAGCCGTAAGTTCGAAACAGCGTCGTACGTAGGTAAGATATTAAAAAAATATAATTTTATATATATATATATATATATTGTCATTTCTGATGCCTTAAAGAAAAAAACATTTTCATTATAGTGGAGGATTTGTTTCCGAATTCACTTCAGGCGGCGGGGTAAGTCTAACTTGCTATTTGCTTTCTCCTCACCACTTGAAATGGTTTCGTCTCGGAGCTAGAAAAAGGCATGTGTTTTACTTGCTAACTTTTGTGCGACAAGATGGAAGTACATATATTTATTTATATACAAATAAATATGTATCGATCTTTATGGCTGCCCGTTCTCACTAATTTTTTCTTATTCATTTATAATGTTCTCTATGAATTAACAGGTTTTTGTCTCTGGGCTTTTGTGTATCTAAAGACGGTACTAAAACATTAAATAAAGCCCATTTCAAATAAGAAGAGTTTTACAGTTCTTGTTTATATCATATTGTCGGATATTTCCCTTAATTTCCTACATATTCTAATAAATACATATTTTTAAAGGTTATAAAAAGTTTATCTTTAACCAGTGAGAAATAAACTGCTACAAAATGCAGGTTAAGCTTTGGCTGAGTGAAACTTGTAGCTCGTAATTCCCGCATCTTTACTATCTATGAACACTTCATCTCTCCTTTTTATTCAACCCCACATCTTGTCATACACACCTAACTGATGTATTTCCTTTCTTTATGATTAACAAAAAAACAACCCATAATAATAGTGTATAACCAGTCTTTTCTACCTGGACTTTAGCCGACTAAATAGGAATCTTATGTTTCAATCCAGCCGTCAAAGCCAAATAAGTTTGACATTTCTGTCTTAGAGTATAGATAATTCAATAACATATGCTCATTTCAAGAATTGCTAATGGTGCAGATTTTCAAAGTATTCATCTTCTTTCTGAAAAATATTTTTCTAAGTAAAAACCTGGACGGAGATATACGACATTCTTTCTTGGCTCTAAAAATTTGTTATTTAATAATAATAAAAAAAATTGATTATTATCGATTAAGCACTAACTTTGAAGATTATAATTTTTTTTTTTTCTCAAATAACTTGTACACTTTTTTGCAAGGATTTCAGTTTTGTAAGTTGAACATGAAATGATTCTTTACAAGACATTAGCCAAAATAATCATGTTTACAAATGCTTTTTCGAAATTTATAAACACGAGATCATCTTGTATAAAATTTGCATAGCAAAGTGGGCCAAACTAAAAACTCTTCTAAAAATTGAACAAATCTAAAAAAAAAAAATATATATAAAATAAGAAAATTTTATAATCTTATTCGGTTTAATGTCTATTTTACATGCTGGAATGGAATATGTTGGACGTCTTTTAAAATAAATTGACTTTGAAACTAACCTATCTCTGGCCTTTATAACTCTTTCTTTCAAGTCCACCCTTATCACTTTCTGCCAACTGACTCTGCTACCTCAACAGTTCTACATCTACTAAACCAAGAACTCTCATCCATTCTTTCAACGTAACCATACCATCAAAGTCTCCAGTTCTGCACACATCTCCCTATACTGTCCAAATTTTATTTTTCTCTGAGGTCATCAGATCTAAGATTATCTGAGAATTTGATGCTTAATCCATAGTAATTCAAAGATTAGAAAAAATAATTAAGTAATAAAAGCTTTTAGATGAGGTTTTGACCAAAGACTGCAATACAACGAGGCTGGTACTTACCTGATTTATTCGGTGACGTAGAATTCTCTACTAATGTAACAGGTAAGACATGTGATGCATTCTCTTTCTTAACGGAATTCGGATGAACAGTCGAGTTGGATACACTGGTAATTACATTTGATGCAGGGATTTCTTCGATGACGCTGGCGTTGATTGCTGAGCTCAACTCATCGGTCGTTTCTATCGTCACCGTTTCACCTTCAGTCAAACCAGTCAAGTCAGGGTTATTCTATACAAAGAAATTGAGAAACAGTTTTAATTCATAAAGTAAATTTTGCATAATGTTGTAATCTATACATACACATATACATGCAATAACAGAATTTATTTTTTTACTTTCTCCATACTGCCCCTACGAAAAAAAAATTTTCTCGTCTTTTCCAATATCTCCTCTTTATTGGACACCTTTTCAACGGACAATCACCACCTGGACAAACCACATATCTTTTTTACTGAACTTTTCTTTCACTACATTTTTAATAATATTTTTCAAATATTTGAACTTTGGCTTTTCTACAGCCAACTTATCTATCTGTATTTCTCCTCTGATGATAAGATCTCGATCTTTGAAAAGCCTTGGCTTAAGGAAAGAATAATAAACACTAGTTTATTACAGAATACACCTCGCATTGAACAATCGAAATTTGAAATAAATTTGGACATTCGTTACATGTTTATCACTCTTATTTCTTCTATCTTTTCTATATATATATATATATATATATATATATATATATATATATTATATATATATATATAAAGTTAGATATGTGTATGTTTATATTGGGTAAACTCCACTAATTAACCGATCATTATGAATTTTGGAACATAGCTGCTAGGTGTAAGGGTGGGTAATGTGGGCTATATTTAGTTTAATTTAGTTTTATGAAAAGTCAAGGATAAAGAAAGCAACTGTTGGATCACATTGTTTAATACAGTGTTTCCCAACCTCTTTTTAGACCCCCACCCCCCATCTTTATTTCTTCTTGAGCAAAAAAGTGATAATCACCATGTTTAACTACTTACCATGCCGAGTTGTAAGAGTTGAAGAATATCTGTTCGTTCATTTTCTTGAGCAATTTCAATTGTCGATCGTTCAAACTGCAAAAGAAGATAATAGCGCTATTAGAAATTAGAGTTCAAAACTCCCAGAAAGTTTTCACACAAGCCACCTGAAGAAGGTCGAATGACATTTTGTTAATATTATGAGGATAACAATTGGAAGCATTCAAATAATTTTGACTGAGTATGGTTGAGAGGGAATGAGAAAGGTACACGTATTTCTCAGAAGTGAGGATGAGGGAGGGAAGTAATAGAGGATACGAGAAGAGAGGCTCCGTTCAGTCCTAAGAGACATTGGATACCTCCTCTAAGAGCACCTGTGTTGGGACTCTGTTGTGAAGGGAAGGTTGACCAATCCTCCTGAACCGGCATTGCTTGAGTCTAGTGGCAAGGAGAAGTCTGAGATGACTAGAAACAATGTCGGGATAAGCAGAGAGCCCTCCAACATACAGCACTTGATATTTTCAAATTTTCACCCATTTAGTTCTGACCGGTCTGTAAACATTATTATGCTGTATATATGCATATGGCGTAATCACGTTGACACACCGGTTCCTGTTAGATCATCAAAGATGTTGAGCCTGGTCAGAAGGAGAAGAAAAATGTAAGGAAGCTTTCTTTCCTTTGAGAAACTAGCTGTACTTACACAGCGTTTACTAAGAATCTTCTTACTTTGATTCAAATTTTTTTAACTATGTCATTAATTGTTTTTTTTTACCAAATTGTATTATGATGCTATCAGTTAATTAATAAATTATAAATGGAACCAAAATGTTATAAAACTATAAGCAAAGTTATAAAATTATTGGATGTAAATAGCTTGCAAAACTTTCCATTTTTTAATACATGAGGATTTGCTAAAAATTGTAAAGCCAGTTTAAATGACTTTCTAATCGCCAGTTCACAGACTGCAAAATTCCTTCTAAATTTTGAATGCTCGCAAAATACTTCAATTGTTTTTTGTTTTTTAAACTTTTAACAAAATATTAAAATGGCTCATTTGTTTACGAATAAGCTGAAATGCATTCAAGTGGATTTAATTTTGTAATTAAAGTATTTATTTTTTAAATTTCATTTTATTTTATGCTATTGCATTTTTAATTTGAATAAATCATCAATTATTAATATAAGAAAATAATGTCTCATCATCATCATATTCGTTTAACATCTGTTTTACATGCTGGTATGCATTGGATTGCTTTTAGAAATTTACTGTCTCTAGCCAGGTCTTTATATATCCCTCTTTCCTTCAAGTCCATCCTTATCACTTCCTCCCAGGTTTTCCTTGGCCTTCTTCTGCCAACTGTCTCGCCTCATATAGAGTGAGAAACACACACACATTTCATCTATTTCGCCTAACTTGCTTTAAGAAATCATGGCTGTCAGCAATTAAAACAGTGAATTTCAGTTACTGTAATTGAGTGGGGTGGGGGTGGGGGATGAGAGTTAAATTCTCCCAAAATAAAAGAATTTGTTTGCATAGCTAAAATACTATATTTAAAAAGAAAATTAAAAAAAAATTAGTACAATGTGTTTTTCAAATGAAAATAAAGAAAAGAGATGCTAGGACGTATCTCAAAAGGATATTTTAAACCGTTGCATATCAAACTGTCCAATGATAAACAAATTTGAGAGAAAAGTAAGACATTTCCTAAGAAATTATAACTAATTCAATCTCTATGCATACTCCTTCCTCTTGCTTCTCCCTCACACTTTTAGAATGTTGCAGTAAAAAAAGAAATGGCAGCTTTGTTGTGTTTTGTATGACTGGTATCAACCCTTTGGATCGGGCCATATAGAGAGCAGACATGAGACATTGCTTAGTGTTGCCCACTCGGAGTCTGGGACACTCGCAGCACCGTAAATACCAAAACCGGATGATGATGTGTACAGGTTTAGCATCCCAAATAAAGCATTATTTAGAAAGGGATTATCTTTCAGAGGTATAATATCGAAAAATTGGAAAAAACATTAATTCCTTGATGTAGAACAGACATAAAATTTGTCATGGGGGTGGGTGGTCAAATTTCTTCGTTTTTAGCACACCACGCATGCGTAGACATCAGACCGGAAGTTAACAAGCAAAATTTATATTGACATTTCTTCATTGTCGACACTTCACTCGCTAAAAAAACTTGCAATTAAAAATAATTTCTAGACTGACGCAACTTTTGCGTCTTCTTTTATTTAATTTCATTTTTTTTTACATTAACCATTGTTTACAACGGTTCCTTTTTTAATTTTTAATTTTTACTTTTTTTAACAGAGGAAACCCATTATCTTTCCAACAAATATTGCTTTTCTTTATTCAGAAAACGTTTTTACATTTATATTTAAAACATATTCATTTAAAAACAGAAGTTTGTTCTTCGTGAAAAACGTGCTTTTACAGACTTTGAACTGAATCAAATTACTTGCCTCCTTCGTTTTGTTTTAATTAATAAAAATATAAACTTTAATCAACATAGTTTTCTTTTTCTTCTACAATCAAAAGTTTGTTCTTAGTAAAAACAATTTAACTTCAAGGAACGAAATGTTTTTTAACATCATGTCATATGTGGTTTAGTTATGCAAGAAAGTGGAAAAAAAAATTAAAAAAGTACAAAATTAAACTTTGTGTTTTTTTTACTTGCAGCAAAAGGTGCATTCTTCCCCTCACTTTGCTGCTGATAAAATAAAAGTAAAAACAAGACTTATTTTTAGATAACAATTCTAATTAAATAAAAATCCTTCTTAAACTCTGCTTCAAAAAGAAGGCTATTTTGGATTTTACAACAGTCATAAAGCGGCATGTTCCTTCCAGTAGAAGGATTGGTTTACGACATACACATGTGCAATGTTTATACTTGGCCTTTTTTTTTAATACAGACTTTTTTTTATTTATTTAAAAAAATTTTTTTTTACTATTGGTTACGGTAAAGATTTATTACCACGGACCAGAAATTCTGTACTAGTCAATAGGAGTTTATTTGTGAATATTTATTCAGAAAAGGGTAAAATTCTACTTTTATACTATTTGCTAATCCCTGAATCCTAACAAAAGAGACAATTTTTTTTAGGCGATTACATGTAAACAGTTTGAAAAACTTGGCACTAGAAATTTAAAAAAACAAACAACCAAAACAATTATTTTAGAATACAGAGTGGGGGATCAGTTTCACATATACATTTTATTCAAACTGATCACCTATTACCAGACCAGATAGCGTTTTTAAGTACATATAATAGATAACAAATCTTGGGCAATTTTTTATGCTGAAAAATTAACATGTAATAAAAAAATTACTTTTCATCACTTAAAAAAAAATAGTTATTACACTAATTCATAATAGTTAATGTGGTAAAAAATAAAATTGTACCCTTGCACCAAATACTAATTCACACCAAAATAAAAATAAGATTCTACCTTTTTTAGGCGATTACATGTACAGACTGAGAAACTTGATGGTAAAAACAAAACATATTTTAGATTGGGAATCAATTTAGTATATTAATTTAACGTAAAATGATCACCCATTTCCGAGCTACCAAAGGTAATGATAACTTACATCCTAACAGGTTAGCGGAGGAGGAGACAGGAAAATGGAAAAACGGGGAAGAGAGAAAGATTGAGAGGAGTATCAATAAGTTTTAATATAAAGATGTTACACACACTTTTTAACCTCTTATTTCTATTTTTTTATAGCCTCGGTTAACGCTGGATAATCCTTTCAATGTTCTTATGTACTAATTAGGAAATAAAATGCTGACTTATTCCTCAAGGAGAGTTGTCCAGAGAAATGAAATAGGCTAGGCGGCAGAGAGGGAGGGAGGGAGAAAAAATTAACGCCGGGTAGCCCTGCTAGTTATTAATAAAAAATAAAAATATATATTCAGGTTGTGATTCTAGAATTTATTTTGAAAGAAAAGAAAAACAGCGAAAAGCAACAGAGTTCAAATAGTAAAATAAAAATAAAAGCAGATGACTGCGGCCCGAAGAAAAGGTATATATACAACTTGGCACCAAAGGCCGCTTATGGCATTTCCCTACGACAAAATTCAAATCAAGTCATTTAATCAAAATCTATGATATAGAAATAGTAGTAAGAAATAAATTGTTTAAGCTTTCTTCTAAACAGATATAAATGTATATCATTATTTATTTATCAAGAACGTAAGCAGTTGAAGATGTTGATGAGTAGCGATATATGGCTCCATGATAAAAGCGTACCAAACCAGACTAAATGTTATTTGAAATAAACTGAAGCAAAATACATTTGTGTTTAAAAACAAACAGTCTAAGTGAGAAAAGGAAAAATTGGCTAGTCAGAATCAAATAGTGATTTATCAAATTGCTATCGATAGCAAACTCTGAAAAAACAAGATAATTTTATATATTAGATAATCACATATTTTTTAATAAATTATTAAAAAAAAGAATCAACGCATTGTTATTCATCTAGCATAACTGGGTTCTTCAGCTGAAACTGCCAGTTTTAGCAGAAAGAGTAGATCCAACTTACCTTATCATCCACATTTATATCGGCTCCATTTTTTATTAACAATTCTACTACGTGTACATGTCCTTTCTCTGTAGCCCAGTGAAGGGGCGTCATTTTAAGCTGAAAGGCAAAAAAGTTTAAAACGTGATTTGAGGGGACTTACTGAAAGAAATGTTATAACTTAAAATAATCAAATAAATTCCTAAATTAAAAACAGACTTTTTTATGGCATCCTTTTTGTGCCATTTAATGCTGAAGCACAATAATTATTGTCAACTATTGTATACGATTAGTTGAATACAAGTAAATATTTTACTTATACATGGAAAGAAATTGTTTATACCTTTCTCAAAATTGAACACAAATTAAATATTCTATAATAATGACCTAAATTCAGCATATTTAAATGTATTTATTTATCTTATATATATATATGGTTTGTATATAAGTATGTTTACATTTATTTGTGGCTGTTTTCGTGCTAATAAATTGTATGATTTTAAAAAAAATATATAAATTAACTAGAACAATTAAAACACCGAGCCATAGCTAAAGTGTATATAAAAATATTACTAGCAAAGTAATCAAGTTAATGGCGTAATGAGATCTATGATTGAAATATGATTGCATTTGTGTAGTCATTCACCATATTTTATTATTTTATTGACTAGTCCTCACACGAGTTATTACTAATGATCATTTACTAGCAACAACAGGTGCTGCTCCCCGTAATCCGAGTGACAATTTACATTAAGTATAGTTAGTAATGTTAGTAATAGTAATAACTGAATTAAATGTTGGATAATTTGAACGGTGTCACTACAAACCCAAGATGAGTAATATCTGATGATTGCGTTAAAGAAAACAAAATGTAAAGGTTTTCATATTAAAAGCGTAAAAACTCACCATATCTTTTGCTTCGATGTCTGCTGAATTTGCCAGCAATAAGTCAACGATGGTGACATGTCCTTCTTGCGATGCCACGTGCAGGGGCGTCCGATCAACTTTCGTACGAGCATCACGGCTAATTCCAGCCCTGAGCAAAACTTCAGCAGTTTGAAAATGTCCATTTCTGGCGGCAAAGTGTAATGGTGACATCCCTAACTGTTGAGAAAAATAAAACAGAAAATAAAAAATACATTACATTATAATGGATTGTTTTTAGTCCGTAACCAAACTCCGAAAGTATTTAAAAGCCTGGCAATTTGTTGCCAAGAAAAATCACAAAAATAAGTTTGTCAATATATATATATATATATATATATATATATATATAAAATAGAGTTGGTTTTTCCCCTTCCAAATCAGTTAGAGTAGGCAAGAAAACTAATGCATCAAACACATTGAAAATCAACACTACCTATACACCCTTACATCGACCGTGTTTCCAGCAACTTACACATATTTTTAACATTAATTTCTATTATTTACTTCATACGACTAACTCTCCTAACTGCATGCTCCAAAGAAAGGATAGCATGCTAATTTCTCTCTATGAAGTATTAACTCCTCAAACACTGTTTTGTGATTACTTCATGAGGAAATGCAATCCACTTTCACCACTTTAAAATTTGTAAAACAGCCAATCAGTGATCAGCTTACATAGGCATGAGACACATTTCATCGCGTGTTGTGCATTGTCCGAAGTCAGTCATTTACAGACACAGCTTATCAATGAAGACATATATTGCTACATTTGAAAACAATAATAATGGCTTGGTGTAGTGTCGATAAAACAGATTATAAATAAATCGTTTCATTAATAACATTCAATACACACTTCTCAACATAATATATATTATGCGCTTTCGAATCAAATCCATCGCCAAAAACCACAATTTAATTTCACATTTAGGATGCTGAAACCGTACATAAATGATTTACACTAAAATAATACTTCGATAAACGAACGATTTATTACACTCTCAACAGGTAAGTATTTTTTTCTTCTTACAACTCTGATCGATCGTAGCATATCATAAATTATTAACATTTTAATGCTTTTCACATATCGTAAATACATTATATTTAGATTTTTTAAGAGAAAAGCCCCGTAAAGACATATTCCTATTTTTTATGTTATTTTTGTTTATATGATTAGGTTGTCGCGAAAGAACCTGATAAAACAACATTATTTTCTGCTGATGTTCCTGAGTCAGGTATAATAATCCTTCCTTAACACTGTATGAACGAGGAGGGCAACAAAGTGTAAAAAAAATAAAAATGAGATTTGTGTTGTGCATATTTTTGAGGGGACATTTACTTTCTTCCCTAGGCAGAGTTAGACACACGGTCGGCTACTAATGTGGAGAAAATCCAACTCAATAAATATGGCCACTCGATTTAGACAGAAATGAAAATTGCATCAGTCTAGATGGGCAGAATAGATGAAGCATAGAGCACATTAACTTAAAAAACATTTCCTTCAGATTAGGCAAAAATACATTTTGATTTACATTTTCTTCAAAATAAAGTGGCCGAAAATGTGTGCTTATCGAACAAAACTCAAGAAAAACAGTGCCTCTACATTTTTTGAACCCGAAAAAAACCAAAACAGATCCAAACAAAACAACCAGTGATTTTACAGAATTTGAATCGGCACCGTGAGATAACCGACTTTTGTTGAACTAATTCATAGGTTATGCTTAGTTTATGGTTAGGGTAATATAAAATGCTGAAATTAAAACTCAAACATACAAATATAGTCGACATCTTTAGGAAACTGGGATAATTTCTATTTTTGTTCCAGATGTGACCTATTTGCATTCTGTCGGCTGTTTAATTCATTCTTTTATATTACTTCCGGGCAGCGCTGGACAACGGGTCCCGCTATAACGAAGGACCCCACACGATCCTGGTGACGGTACCAATATGTACCAGGTACCCCACTCTCTTCGTCCCGTGGGTATCGTTGTCGGCCACTCATGCACAGGTGTTTGATATCCTGGTCGCGGTGCCAAGTATAACAGATACCTCACTCTGATCCGGTGTCACTGAACCACTTGTAACATAGGTGGTCCACTCGTGTCTCTATCTGTGTGCTCACGTCTCTGGTTCTCTGCGCAGAAATCTTGCCAGACCGTGAACACCCTCTTTGGCCGATGATCGTTGTAGTGGCAACAAAAAAAAAGGATATGTCGAATCTCCTCTAGGTCAGGATGAATGATGATAGCTTCGTTGGCCCTGTGAAGGCAAGGTTACTCAAACAGAACAAATCAACGAGAATAATTCAAGCAACTCAGCGATTTCTTTTTGTATCAAATAATTATTAACAAGATAAACAATTGTTTTTAAAACGTCTAAATTAAAGTCTATTTGTTGATAAAATGTCTTTTATGTTAAACTCTTTCTCTGTGCGTGTTTGTGGATCCCTTTACGATGGCTAGGTCTTAATTAAGTCATTAACCTATGTTTGGAAAACGGTGGATCTTACTTTGTCAGTCACGCATGCTTGGCACGCGAGCCCCAGACACGTCAAGAGCGGCCGAGCGCCCAGCTCTCACTGATCGTCTGTCTTCTCGTTCCAAAAACCAAAGATCCTTTCTCTTCCCAAAACGGCATATTGTCACACCTTCTCCTTTTCCAACCCACTTCTCTAATCCCTCTTCCTCTCTTGGGAGTGGGTTGGGGTTGGGCGGTACGCGCAATGCTGACTTACTTTCTTTCTCTCCCGGAGTTGGGTAATACGGCAATTGAAATTCCTCGCTTAGGCTTTTAGATATTATCTAGATAGAAAACCATTATCTGTTACTTTGCTGGGGAAAGGAGACCTCTGCCCTAATTAATAGTGACCGCTTCCAGATGGCAATCTTCGGCCATCCAACTTAACACGGTACTGACACGCTTGACCGTATATTTTTCTTGTTGATATTTTTAGAATTTGACGATTAAGCTGTTAGCAACATTCCACCTCCCACATGGTAAATGTCTTCCCATTGTGTGGCGATAATTTCAAACGAAAACTAACACGCTTTTTGTCAGACAACTGACGCCATTTTCTTTTACTTGCTTAGATGGACTAGGGCTGATAATATGTACTAGTCTCAGATCTTCATCTTATTTCTACGTAGGGTCCAGCATCATCACCAAGATGCATACTAGTGCGCCCTAAGGTACCCGATATCCGCCGGTCCTAATTGTTATGTCATACCGCTAGTTTTTAATAATTTAATATTTTTTAAATAAATTGTCTTATCAGGTTAAAAATAGCACGCATCTAGAAAAGTTTAAAAATAAATGGGATGAATTCAGAAATAATGGTAAAAGAATGAATTTACAAGTGAATTTTTGGAGTCTATTTGATGAAATATGACACATTCCAACAAAATGCCTATTTAATATAATATTCAAGAAAATGTGTCAAACTGCAACTGGTTTCACATCTGTAAACGAGCCTGTTGGCAAGTGTGAGTAGGTATTAGTATGATGTTGCATCAGCACACTCACTAAATCGGGAATCAGTATCTTCGATGATAAAAGTTTTTTCAAGCCAATATAAAAAATAAAGCATTTAAGGGTTAATTGCCCCTGGTTCCAAAAGAATTGGCAGCGTTGTATTTTTGCCGAGTATTTTTGTCAGTATTAGCCCCCCCCCCCTAATTTAGGATGTGATACAAGGTTGATTTAATTTTTTAAACCCCAGTCTCTTCAGCAGTGTCTCCATTTTGAGAGGCTTGAGAAGAGAAAGGACCAACTACAGACACAGATACTACACTTTGATCTGAGCTGATATTGTTGTCTGCATCTTGTAGGCCAGAGTTGAAGATATTCTTGTGTAGGTTGGTATTATGGCTGCTGGATTGATTTCAGATGAAATGAAGAAGCCGTCATAGTTAAAAGAATTTATATTGAAGTATAAAGATGTGTGTAAACAACACATTTAGCCTGATAGTTTCCCTTGGGAATCAAGCACAAACGTTTCTATGTAGCTTACTTGCCATAAGTATATTTTATACAATTACATATGTGTATATATTGTATGAGACTAATGTAAGGATAAAATTGGCTCATTTAAAATGATTAGATGATTTTGTAGAATGAAATATGATATCAAACGACTAGTGAAAACAATGCTAAGAACACGGGGTAAAAGTTAAATGTATTTTAATACAAATACGTAACTGAAAATGAAAGATAGAAAAAGAGATAGACGTGCGAATGAATGGGCGATACTGTGTGTGTGACAAATAAAATGAAGGGTTCAGATTGAAATTCCTACGTTACCAAAGGCAGCTGATGAAGGCCCAATGAATGAAATTAATTTTCTCAATGAAGATAAATATTACTATTATTGCCAAATATCAGGCGTAATTTAATATTTCCATCTAACTTTCTAATTGGATTTATTATTACACGGCTTTGTTTTTAATATGAGTATATATGTCATCGATATCATGTTGTACTCACCCAGTCTGTCGTAAAAGGTGCACCATTGGACATCAATGACCGAACGTCATCGGTGTCCCCCCTCTTGGCAGCATCCAGCAGACGTTTACCAAGTTCCATCAAAGACATGCTTGTTTGTTATTGGTACTCTCTCTCTCTCTCTTTGGATGATGAGGAGCACGAATTGATGAAGAAGAAAGAATGAGTTAGCTCATTTAAGCCAGCTGAAAAGAGAAATAAAACAAGTAATATAATAACACTTATAGGCCCCAAAACTACTGACAAGAATTGAACCAAATTTAGCATGAAGCATCCTTGTTATGCCGGATGTATCATAGGGGTCAAAGTTCTAATACTACAAATAATATTGTTACTACCACTAATAATATTAGTACTACTACTGATAAACATTATGAGTTACAAATAATTGGTCAAAATTCTAAATTTGGCAAGAAGCAACCTTGATATTAAAAATGTGTCATAAGAGGGTCAAAACCCTATATTAATCCCACCATATTAGTGAGCCGCTCTTTTTCTTTAAGATAGAACTATTTTTATATGAATAGAGACACACAATATCATGCGCATTAAATTGAAAAACACCAGCATTCAAAAATAAATCTCCCAGCACTGAAAATAGTAACCTAACTAAAAATAAAAGGGTTAAGTAACCCAAAAAATAAATGTTATCACAAGTTTAAATTAAAGGGAATTATATTATATTTACCTTTTTACGCACACTAACCT
This sequence comes from Sepiola atlantica, assembly GCA_963556195.1. NCBI lineage: Eukaryota > Metazoa > Mollusca > Cephalopoda > Sepiida > Sepiolidae > Sepiola > Sepiola atlantica. The sequence continues at coordinate 47,875,444 of OY744522.1, forward strand.
CTAGGCTGGTTTGTGATACCTAATCATAGTAACATTAAATAATACACACACACACACATAATTAAAGATAGCAGCCCATCATAAGGATAAACTAAATAATATCCAGAATGGAAAGGACTTCCTGAATATCCCTTTGCATTACTGAAGCATCGACAATTAGATATTTCCTCTAAGGAGAGCAAGTGAGCGTCCAATTATTTTTTGGAGTGGTATTAATGCTTGCCAACAAGAATCTGGTATGCCAGCACACTCTCTATGGAACAGCAGTAGAAGGACACCATTTGTTTCTTACACTTTTCCTAAAAAGTAGAGTTTCTGTTTTTCCGTCTTGACCATCGCAGCGGTGTGATTAGTCCAGGAAAAAATCGGCTGCGATTAAGATAACCAATAATTTAAAGTGAGTGATTCTTTTTATATTGTACAATGGAACATGTTCTACACAGCTCCTTCTACGTCTATTATGAGTCCCTTCGTTTTCCAGGTGTTTAGGGTCCGTTTAGTTTTTCTAACACGGCCTCTGCCAGTCTCCTTATTTGTTACCATCTGAGATTTTGTTTTCTTTTTCTTTAAATTATAAAAAATATAAATATCAATAAGATAAATAACTTTAATTTTAAAATACTAACAAATAAAAAAATTTAATTTATCGAATTGACAATGGGAATATCTAATCGGTTGTTTAGAACCTATTTTCAAAGATTTTAAAAGTTGCCAATAGCTGATATTTAAAAATAAGGTGGACCAAAAGACAACACAGATTTATTTTGGTTGGTTTAAAAGAAATTGTTTTGGAATCAATTTCTTATTTAACTTTCTTTTAAAGTTCTTGACATTCTGCCTATTGTTTTTTGTTTGCATGTAAAATTACTGTAGCTAATATTTATGACTTCCACCATTCTGGACTGACTTTTGAATTTCTAACCATTTATTAACACATTTATTTGGTTGTTGTCAGTTGAACAAAATATAAACAAATAAAAAAGTAAACATTTATAGTACGAATCCATACAGCAGTGTTGTTCATATAGTGTATAACCCTTTTTTTTAAAAATTACTACACATTTATATTCTTTCATAATTCAAGGTTTCAGTTTCTTAAAATAATTTTTGACTTCTCATCCATATACAGTGGTATCTCAGTCTACATTTCGACCCACGAACAATTTATTGGTGCACGAACACGCAAACACATACTCACTGGCTTTTGCGGTGCATGTACAAACACAAAATTGCAGGCTATTACTCCATTCTAATGTCTTACTGAACATCAGTTGTACTCAGATTTGCATACTGTGTTCACCATTGAGTTGCTCACGATACACTGATAAACATACGAATGGTGTTCGTGTTACTGATCTCACCAAGCGTACGAGTTGGCGAAATCAACAATCTGTACTATCTTAAAGAACAAAGATGTGCTAAAGGAGGGGCTATGTTAACGAATGAAAGGTCCCAAGTGTTAAAAGAAGTAGAGAAATTATTGATTGATGAAAGCTGCAGTAAACTGATGGTTCATTTACTTGTGAGGTATTAGTCAGAGTATGCTTCTCAAGGACTGGAATATTTAGTTAAAGCAGGCATTATGAAAATGCTATCTTCACTCATAAATACAACATTCAATTTAAGATCTATAAGAAAGCCGTATAGTATTCAAAGAATGTTCGGTATATCCTCAGCAACAGGCTCTGAATAGTCATTTTAAATGTTCAGCTTTCTGGATGGAATGTAAATCACGTGCCAGCCTAAAGAGTCACCTAACATGTCATTAGTGATAGGTTCAGCGATAACGTCCAATATTCTTTTATATCATACTTGAATACGAATGGATTGCAATTGTCTGCAAGAAAGTCCAGAATTACAAAGTTTGGTATACAGCAACGCTAAACTTTATGAGATTGAGATGTGAGTCAGCTTAACCCACTCTGGGGGTTGATAGCTGCGTCAAGGATTTCTGGTGAGCTCAAATGGCCTGAGAAGTTAATTTAAGATAGCTGCAATTATTATGTTATAAGCTATTATTATGTCATATGCTACCACCACACCACACACAAGAAAATCTTACAACTATCGCAGAACATGCAAACCACAATAAACGGTCGACTGTGGGATGAACCTACCTTCTCAACCAGAAGTGCAGTCATCAGACTAGCAAGAACCCAGACCAATGTCTCACAGGAGGACATTTTTAACACTCAATAGGTTGATGCCATCCAACAACAGAACCTTGCATACAATATGAGGACTATATATAGTTATTCCCATAATAAGACATAACATTACAACTTTCACACACCATGCCAGTCAAAATCCTAGTGACTCAGACAGGAAGTGTAAGTGCCTCTAGTTTTGTATCCTGGGTCCAGATGTATCCCATTGACGAACCCTAAGGAGAGTGAAACTTGAATCTAGGAGTTTCTTCTGTCTTTAACCTGCAGAGTTTGTGTGTGAGTTGCAATTCTATATACTTCTCAGATTGTATTCAATATATTAAAAAAAAAAATGTGACCCAATGGGTCAAACATTGAGATTGAGTTAGCTTGGTTGAATCAGGAAAAAGTGAATTTGCAAAGACAGTTAAATTTAAAAAATAAAGAGACAAAATCTAAAATGAGTCTTTTTCTGTTCGCTATATCTCTCTTCTTCTCCAGCTATGTGTTTGGCAAGGAGCAAGGTGAAGTGTCTGTTCTGATGCTGTCCCCGGTCATAGAAGGAGAGGTCCTTCTAGACTGAGACAATTTTTTTTGTCACAATCCAGAGGGCCCCCACATTAAAAAACGATCTTATGCCTAACACTGCCCTCATGAGGAGGCAAGTCAATAGGAATTATTCCAATCTACAGTTTTATAGTTAGTTTTATTAGAGAGAGAAAGAGAGAGGTGAGAATGATAGCTACTGTATAAATGGAAGGGGAGGAGAGTCACACAACATACAGTAAGAGAGGGTGAGTGTAATAGACAGAAACTTAGTAAGAGATGGGTTACTTGGTGAGTAAATTGCAAATAATGGCTAATTAGAACAATTAAAAAGGATTTTTTCCCCAATCATAACTCAATTTTCAATAACAAGGAATATTTTAGCATGTATTTTTGTGTGATTTGGAAAAAAACTTTAAAGGAAACAAACGTTGATTAACTCAACTTTAGTCTAATAATAGATAGACATGACAGAAGTAAATAGACACCCTTATTATAAGGAATATTGCTGTCAGAGGGTCCTGATCGACCTAGGCGAGATGATGTTCATTATTTTTCCTCTCTTATGAATTGGACAATCACTTGGTTAACAATGGAAAGTGATCATCTCGAAGTTTGCGGTGATTTGACGCTGATTAAGTCTATCTTTAGATTAACCTATAACATGGCTCCTCTGAAACGTACTTAGAAGGTAATATTTGAAACACAAAAAATGTCAATTAGTATAAACTATCGATGTTTCAAACTTTTATTGTTGCTTTGTACGACTCCGAGTGCTGGCCATAGGAAAAGGAAGCAGATAAAGAGATTTAGCAAGAGAACGATTCCGTCATCGCTTGCCAGAGTGGGAAAATGCTGAAAGAAAGAGTGAAGACACAGAAGACAGAGATAAAGGAAAGTTTGTATTGATACTGTTAAATTGAGGAATTTGAACAAATTTGTCAGATATTCTACCACTGGGCAACGAAGATAAGTTGAAAAAACCTGTCTGATTTAACTACTTAAAGAAATGTTTTTTTCTCTCACTTTTTTCAGTTAGCAATGAATGATCGTATAATAACGTGTTCTTCTTTATAGTTTGGGTTCTGCGTTCGCGCTCGATTTTTTTAAGGGTGGAGAGCCTACCCTTGACTATCCTACATAAAACTGCCCATGGCTAAAACAAGGAGAAGTCAAAATGAGACCAACCACTGCCAATGATTCCCCTGCGAATTTGTTAATTGTCATGGCAAAACACAATGTAAGTGGGAACTGAAGCTTTTTATATTCAATTGCAGAATCTGACGGAATAATGGGTATTCTGGCTCCGTGCTTTGCCATAACAGTTAGTATGAAGTGACATAATTGGGTATCCAGCTTTGTGTGTTGGCATACCAGACAATTCTAATGAATTTAGAAATTCTGTAGTGTATAGCCTGGTCATCATCGAGAATAGAATCTAGAGAAGTGAAAGTTTGTTCCTCACCTTGAATTTCATCAAACAGTTGTTGACCGATAACATACCAGTTCATTTTTAGGAGCTAGAATTGCTCTCTCCGTTAGCCATTTAGGATTCACATAATTTTTGGCTCTATTTGGGTAAACTTTGTTACTAAGTTCTCTGAGTGATGAAACAATTGATGCAATACCCGGAGTAATAACAATTTTGTCATGGTTGGTTGTTGCAAGCTTGCCATCACCTATTTTTAGAAGTTGGGAGGTAAACTCCTCTGCAAAAAACGAATTAAAAAAAAAATTTAATATATTTTTTTTTTACTCTTGTTCACCTCAAACAAGGCACATTGCCACTTGGGTGTAAGGGGCTACTATTAGGGACCATGCATTCAAGGACACTCTAAGTAGGGAGTTGAGCAGCGAGATGTCTGTTCACATTACATTTAAATATCTGCAAGTTAATAGAGTCAGGGAAGCAGGGAACAGGGAGGGAATTCAAAAGTCTAGCAGTTTAAGGGAAGAAACTATTACAGTAGAAAGCTTTCTGGCATCTGGGGATCTCTACAGTGAGGGGGTGGAATTTTGCTGATTGCCGGGTTAGTTGGTGGTATCAAGTCAAGGGGGCACAAGTGCCATGAGTTCGTCAGAGCACATTCCATTAAAGTACTTGTAAAACAAGCACAGGGATACAACATTGTGGCGATGGGACAGGGGTTGGAGCTTGATTTACAGTGCAGGACCTATTAGATTGGAGACTCCTTTTAGGACTGTCTCAGAGGGAGACTAGTGGTAGATGCACCAGTCCAGATGTGGTAACTACACTCCATGCATGGGTGAATCGTGGCTTTGTAGAGATATAGGATACTGTCAGGTGTGAGTAGTTTTCTAGCACAGTGGAGGGAGCCCACCTTCTTTGCAGCAGTCTTGGCAATGTCTTCTATGTATTTGTGCCAATTCATGTTACCTGTGGAATGTCAGGCTGAGGAGTTTGAATGATGAAATCTCAGGCAGAGTGTTATTAACCATGGCAATCAGTGGTTGAGAAGGTTTCTTGTAATTGTTAATGGAAAGAAGCTTTGTCTTAGTAGCATTAAATGTCACCATCTATTTACGTCCCCATTCCATTACAAACTGGAGGTCATTTTCTAAAACTTCAGCCATTGCCTTGGATATGTGTACATTCGTTTTTCCCACATATCTGGTATAAAGTGTGGTGTCATCAGCAAATATATCCATCCTGGACACAATTTCATCAGGGAGGTCATTCATGAATATCAGAAATAATAATGGTCCAAGGATTAACCTCTGGGGCAAACTCGCATTAATATCATGTTGTTTGGATGTACGGCCATCGAGGACAACTTGGATTTTTCTCTTGTGTAAGAAGGATCTGATTATATTAAGTATTCGTCCAGTAATACTGTATGATTTAATTTTCATAAGAACATCTTCATGCCAGACTTTGTCATAGGCTTTGAATATATCAAGGGCTACCGCCCGAGCTCCTCCTGCCTTGTCCAGTGCGTGGTATATGTGTTCAAAGATTATTGTTGGGATATCTGCAGTAGAATAGGCTTGCCTAAATCCATACTGTCAGTTAGAAAGAAGTTAAGCATTTACGAGGTGGTGGACTAGCACTTGTTTTAGCGAGGAGACTGATGGGGCGATAATTGATTGGATCAGTTCTTTCATCAGAATTCTTGAATACTGGTACCACAGAGGCAATTTTCCAGCTATCAGGGAAGCAAGATTCGGCAAGACATTTGTTGTAGGGCTTGGAGAGAACAGGGGCTAGCTCAGTAGAGCATTTCTTTATTAGTATAGCAGGGATGAGATCAGGACCGCACACGGAGGTGTCTAGGTTTTTTAATGATATTATGGACATGGGAAGGTGTGATTATCAGGTTATCGAGTGTGACTTTTGTCCGCAAAGGGAAATTTGGGAGGGAGTGGTTTGTGGGGTCTAAGGTGGAGTTGGAGGCAGACTGCCGACAAAGCAGTTCAGCCTTCTCGATTGCTGTGCAAACAACATCATGGTTATTGGATAATGGAGAAATTATTGATTGCTCATTATTCACCACACTATTATAAATTTTCCAGAAATCGCAAGTTTCTAGTTTCTGGTCATTTCGGCATACCTTCTCTTGGCTGCAGCTATTTCACTCTTACAATGATTTCTAGCTTCTATAAATTTTTGCCTATTTGTACTAGACTTATGGCGTCTGAATCTTCGGAACGCTTACTACTTTTGATAAATGGCAACTGCACAGGTTGAAGTGAACCATTGGGGAGAGTGGGGCTTACCATAGAACTTCTGCATGGGAACATGTGCTTCAATGCCTGCTTTGACCCATTCAGTTGTCTCATTTGCCCACTGTTTAGTAGGAAGAGAAAAGATTTTACTCCATGAGGCATCTCTAATGGGATCCCTGATGGATTCCCAATCAGCCTTTTTGAAGTATCTTGTCATTTTGAGTAACAGTTCTTCAACTTGGGGTCGAGAGTTAAGAGTGATATCTATCAATATCACAAGGTGATCAGCATTCCTGAGTGGGCTATGGGTTTTCATCACAGGAATAGATCAAGAAGTGAGGGTTGCTGATCATCACAATCTAGGAGTCAGGAAAGTAACAGTCTGTGAAAGGGAATGACGATATAGAGAAACTATATGTGCTACTACCAGCTGCGTCTCTGTAGCTCGAGAAACCAAGCCAATTACTGTGGTAAACATTAAAATCATCAAATACATGTATTTGGGCACTGGTATCTAAGGAGAGTGCTACATCTATACTGTCAGAGATATGGTCAAGCAGGGTACGGTACCGAGTCAAAGGAGAATGGTAGAGGAAAATAAGTAACTAACGCAGTGTCAGAAGGTCTGATCGTAAGATTCTAGATTATGCTCTCTAATCAAAGAGAGGGTGTTACGAATATAGACTCCAAGTCCGTGCATATGTCTGTTTGAGGTCTTACGTCAGAGTGGGAGGTATACAGTTATGTCAAAGCGATTGGAGGGAATAGAGGGGTGTAGGTTAGTTTCACTTCGTGCTAGGATATCCGAAAAGTTAAAATATTAGAGTAGAGAATCACTTTTAACCGCTTAAAAAAAGAAAAAGTTCCCCTTCCATTTTTATTTCTTTACATGTTTTAAATTAATCGTTAAGCAGAAAAATAAACTAAAATCACCACCAACTGGCTAGGAAGTGGTTGATCATTTTATGATAAATTTATATAGAAAAGTGATCCTCCACTCTAAAATCTAATATTAATGTTTTCTTTTAAATTCTTTCTTTGTGGATATTTTTTCAGGCTGTTCTGTCCTCGGTCAGTGAAGGAGAAATCCTTCTAGACTGAGTCAATTTTTATTTTGTTTCAATCAAGTGAACCTCTTTTGTGAGCGCAGAAATTCCAATTTCCTTATTTCTTTTCGTTTTATTTGATTTATATTTTATACGATAGTTGTGATAGAAAAAATGTACCATAAATTGTTTGTGACTAATTTCCCATTATTTTTATGAAAATAATTTATGTCGGTAATAGTAATCATTACCGAAATAATAATTTAAATAATAAATAAAAAAACACAGAATATTTTGGAGTTGTTATGGTTTCGATCTAACACAGTTTTAAAATATTAGCAAAGTATAGCATCTGTTCTGAAAACTCATAAAAAAGTTAAAAAAAAAACAAAAACTTGAAAGAAAGTATTATATAGTTGTAAGCAACAAAATTCACCCAAATAGATTTGATTTTAATGCATCCTGGGGAAATTTTATGGGCCCCTGTTACGATTCCAAAAGAGCTTTCATACTAGTGGGATCTGTAAAAATTTCCACCATCCCTCACTCTCTCTTGACCTGTGACAAATAAATTCATCTTCACAAACCCATGAAATCTGCAGTCTGACCTTTTACCAACTGAGCTATTTGGACTTTCTTAGAAATAGAGTTTAAAACATTACTCTAGCAAACTAATTATAGCCTGGTGTGACGTCATAGATTTATGATTTACATCATGTTTCAAAACATGAATTAAAACATAAGCGATAATAAATAAATAAATGAGTAAACATTATCAATAGTGTTGGAAATCATTTTAATAGTTCAAAACTATTGTGCTTTAAGTATGTATTGGTGTTAAAAACAATTTAATATATACTAGAATTCTACATGTATATATATATATATATATATATATATATATATATACATAATTCTAGTTTATAAAATTTTGAAACAATTAGAAAAGATAAATGTTTTCAGTAGTTGTTGTAATAGCATTCTAAACAGTAAAATTATATTTTCAGTTTTTTTTGAAAAGGGTAAATGTCATTCAGCCACCTTTGGCTTGCAATAATGCAATCGTTAATTTTGGGTAATTTCTGCTATTCGAACGCAGATTACTGATTCTTCCATTGTAATATTTACTGAACTTAACTTTGTTATAATTCATTATTATCCACTTTTTGCACTATTGTATTTTTTTTATCAACAAAATTATATGAACTGAACAGCATATTTAAATTAAGTCGATTGAGACAGCCGTATAAAAATATAAGACAATTTCTTGCTGATGATTAAAACTATGTAAAAATAAAATCATCTAAAATATAGATTTACACAGAAATCTTTGAGGAATATATAGCATAACAGTAACTGTAATATCGACTGTAGCTGTTGTAACTTATTTTAATACAGACTATGTATTACTGATCGTCTGACACTAAGTGAAAGCACAAGCGTATTAATATATAAATGCTTATAGATTTGTTTATATTAATTCACACCAAGAAATTAGAATTCTATCGTAAATAAATATTAATCCATTGCACTCCAAGAAATTATAAATAAGGGTTGAAGCTGATACAATGCAAAATTACATAGAAGTTACAAATTAACTCGGGGAAGCTAAAGAGACGAGAAAGCGTTCTTTGATTGAAACAAGTTAAAATAATCTCACACCCACATTATACCCCATCTGTGTAATTCGTTTTTAAAAAAATGTTGAAATGTATTTCACTGGTTCATATCACAAAATTAAATTGTTCAGTTAAAAAGAAAACGGTGGGTTTGTCTGAGTCAATCGACTGTCTTTAAAATTAGCTTGAAATAGTGAGGAAGAAAAAAAAAAAAAATAAACACTTTCGCCGATTAACAGAGACCCTACATCCCTGAAGGATTAGCTGTGTGCATCGCAATGTACCCTTTTTTAATGAAAATAATTTACTTGCATCCCTAGAACGCATGGATAAGATTTTACTGCGTCCTTTAAAATTTTTATGCATCTCTGACGCAGCTGCATAGCTATCAGCATCTCTGCAACATGATTAAATATTAGCGCGTATCTTAATACAACCATCTACTTTATTAGAACATGCAGAGCGAACCCAAGCATGTCTGCTCTGCTAATTCAATGACGACTCTGGTGGCTTTGCCATGTCAGGCGAATGGACGATGGGAGAATCCCAAAGCATATTCTATACGGCAAGGTAGCAACCGGCTCCAGATCAGCAGGAAGATCTGTCATACGCTACAAGGATGTTTGCAAGCAAGACATGAGAGCAGGTGGCATCGACCCAGCATGCTGGGAATCTGTGGCTGAATAACACAGACGCTGGATAAGTGCTGTGAAGGTATGCTCCAAAAGGAGTAAGGAGACGAGAGACCAGCAGTGGAGGGGGAGAAGAGAGCACAGACGGCAGAGGGTCGAAACAGAGCTTTCAGAACCAGACACCACCTACATCTGTGGCAACTGCAACAGAGCCTGCAGATCCAGGATACGCTTGCACAGTCACACCAGACACTGCAAATCGGCAACGGACTAATCTGAGGCGCAGAACTCTGTTGTCTCCTGAGACAGACAGATGCCAACAACTTTATGAGAAACATTGTCTTAAAAGAAATCGACTGAAGAAAATTTTTTTTTTTTTACAACAAAGGCTATTGTGAATTCGATTACTGAATTTAAATATTACCCAGAAGATGGTATTACGTTTCTATCATACTTTAGAAGATTTTGACTTATACAAACGTGAACGTGAAAGTGGACAAGCAAACAAAAAAGATGACTTTTGCAAAAATTAGGCCCAGACAAAAATAATTAACATGGGAAATTCGCATTTCCTAGAAAAAAACGGGTGAAATTTCTTTCAAAGAAGCCGTAAATATTTTGTCGAAAAGTTTCTTATTTCATACTTGCTACAAATGTTTGAATATTGTAAAAGATGACAGCAAAGATTTTGTCTCTTATGCTGGAAATGTAAATAAAAATTGTGAACGTTTTTTGTTACATGAACTAAACACTGACATGTTGAAATGTGTCATTTTTGTTCAAGGACTTACAAAAATAAAAACATTCTTTCACAAATATTAACTAAGTTAGAACAGAACCCTGATTTAACACTTCAGAAAGTCAATGTACTTTTATAGAATTGAAGAATATTATTTTGACAAGTCATATACTTAACTTTTGAAACCTAGGCATTTGGGGTGAGGCTTGTTGTGTTACTCGGGCTATAGAATTGATAGGCCAAATGCTTAACTTCGACTCCACAAATTTTCAAAAATACAACTCTAGTTTAAGAAATCTTCTACTAATCTATGTAATAAAGTAGCAATACCCACCGACCATAAAAATGCTTTGGATCATCACAGATTACAAGGGGGGTTCTACTAAAATAGTCATATTTTAAAAACCAAAGCACTTTTAAAGTCCTCAAAATACCACCAATTTGTTAGAAATTAATATATTTCGACATGGATCAACAAATAATAATCTATAAGATATTTGAAGAGTTTTAAGCAAGTAAAGTGATATTAACACTGCTAACAGGTCATTTCTGCGACTTCTGTGAAGAACAGGGGTGCTTTTTAAAAGTTTGTTGCCACTCCTCTGAGGAATTTCGTCATGAAATTTGGAAAACAATTAAGAGAGATAGAAACCCTGAATCCTAGTGGAGGTACAAAGCAATGTGAACCATTCCTTCAACATGACGAGTACCGAACATTTTAAAAAGAATATATTTTGTACACCAAATGCATTAAAATTATATGTTGTTTTATTTTTTTGTAGTAGCAATTTTTAATCACCTGATCAGAAAAAATATTGTTTCTATTTCACCGATATATAGTCAACCGTAGTAGTAATAGTATAGTGATTTTTACAAACTATGTTTACAGGCTATTTCTTTTTTTTGGGGGGGGGGGGGGGGGGGGGGGGGGAGCCTTTTTTGTTTTCCATTTGAGTATTCTTCTTCAAATAAATTGACTATAAAAGAGTTAATGCATTTTGTGGTACTTTTATAAAATAGTGGCTCCTTCAAGGAATACTGTTTTTCTTAGATTTAAGAGTTCAAATACTGGATTTGCAAACTTTAATTTTAATTAGAAATTACTTTCTAGCCACCAATTAAAAAAAAAAAAAATAAGATTGTACTATTTTAGGCGATTACGTGTGACTTCTCTAAAAATCTCGGCAGACAAAGAAAAAAAAAAAAAGAAAAAAAAAGGGATCAAGACTACAATAAGGACCCCAGTTCATTAACAGAAGACGCGGAACATGTTCCGGAAATCACCGGCGTCTTCCGGTTGACCTCACAATACACGTGGTCGTTATTTACAAAACACTTGTAAATAAACCTTTTATTTATTTTAATAAATGCAGTATATTTCGAAATTTTTTTTTTCTTTAAACATGTTAATATTTATTTTAAGGCTACTCTGGTGCCCTCTCGGCGTAAATACACTAAACCAACTCGACAATCAGCTAAATCTCATCCATTCACTGTGGAGGTCCCCAGATGCCGGAGAGCTTTCTACTCCAATAGCTTCTTTCCTCGAGCTACAGGTCTCTGGAACTCCCTCCCTGCTCCCTGTTTCTCCGATATGCAATGGTTTAAAACTAATGTAAACAGACATCTCGCTACACAGCTCCCAACTTAGGATGACATCCAAAACCTACACCCTAATTCTCAGTAACTCCTTACGTCTACAGTGGCGGTCTGCCTTGGTTGGGGTGAAATATGTTAAAAAAATAAATAAAAAATATTACCCTATGGTCGAGTGACAAATCCACCTCTTAAAAATGCCTTCCCTTAACTGTACCACTAACCCTAAATCCGAGTGACAAGCCCTCCCATAAAAAAACTCTTAACCCTAGGTACAAGTGGCAAGCCCCCCTCCCCAACCTCCTTACCACTAACCCTAAGTGTCACCCCCCCCCCCAAAAAAAAACCCACAATCTTCTAAAAGAAAAAAAACGAACAGGATTTATCTCCCACAGAAAAAAAAATCATCTATTTAAAACGCTAGAATAGCATAGAGAATTATTTTACATTAAATTTATACGCGAAACTTATCCCCCACTCTAAATTCTAAAATAATTTTTTCGTTATTTTTTTTCTTCTTCATGTCAAGTTTTTCAGAGTGTTCACATGTAATTGTCTAAAAACGGTAGAATCTCATATTTTGGAGAGGCGGGAGGGATTTAGCAAAAAGTGTTAATCTACAATAATGTCAAGAAATCTTACAATATATTCATTTTAAGACAGTCCTTGTATTAGATTTCAGTCTATTGTACATAAAATGTATTACAATTCAACTTTGAGTTCTCTAAATTCTTTTTTAAATGGATACATGGTATTTTTAAGGTATTGCAGCATATTTAAGTGCATTTACTGCAGATTACTTGGAAACTATTAATTTCTGGAGATTTTCAGTGGCATAATCCGATTCCTTGAACAAAAACACATTTATATGGCAAATTTTAATCTTGTGTTTTAACAAAGATATGAAAAAGTAGTAATGTGACGAAATGCATATGGTCTTAAAGAGGGAAAATATCCAACTGTATGGGGCACAAAAGTAGCCATAACTTCCTTATTTTTAGTTTTATGTCTGCCATTATTGAGATATTTTAAGCAATTTTATTTTTTTCATGTGTATTGCTAAATAAAGTTATCAGACTTGGGAGGTGACAGTGATGAAGTGGATAATGATGCAAACTGACGACCTGAGTGTGGCAAGTTCAAATCCAATTGGTACCACAGCATCACTTTCACTCATGAATGTTGGCAACCTTCACATGGTCTCTCCTGATTCTAGACAGAATTAAGAAAATCAATGTCAACAACAAAATCAAGCTGGTCGAAGAAGTCCTACGATGTTGATCTATGCGAATTTAGTTTTACTTAATCAGACAGGGTAATGTCTGTTTGTCTTAACGTTTCTACTATTAATCGAATATTTATTAAAGTCGAAATCTCAATAGCGTAAAGTATTAAAACAAACTTTTAAAAAATCCTATTTAAAAAAATAATTTAATTACTTCATGACCCTTCAAATTTGAAAGGAATTTGGAAGCATTTAAACTGTTGAATAGAAAGTCAGTTCAGACTTCAAAATTCTTAGCAAATCTTTATGCATTTAAAGATGGAAAGTTTTGGAAGCAATTTGCATCCAATCATTTTATAAATTACCCGAACAAAATTAGTTGTAGCTTTAGAAAAATTTGGTTCAATTTAATGACCAAATGATATTGTAATAATTAAATTTAACTTTGAAAATCTTATTAAAATATAAATAATAATTTGATAAAAAAAAAGTTAAAAAGAAAGAAAAAAGAAAAGCAAAAAAATGAAAGTAAAAAACTCCTGGGCAACGTTGGGTAGATAATGCTAGTTATTTATAAATTTAAGAGTAAAAAACGAAACAAAAAAAAACAAACTATTAATAGGATTTTAATTTTAACATTTTGTGAGACGTCCTATCGATTTTATTGCAAAACAGATTAAAAAAAACAAAACTTTCCATATTGAATTATCTTTCCCAAAATTTAAATATTAATTAAGAGAAAATCAAAAACGAGGGAAAGACTTTAATGAGAAAAACAAAAATTAAAATAAAGACTTCCAGGTAACATTGTGTCGATATAGCAAGTAAGTTATCTATTCTATTACTATAGTTTATTTATAGCGTTTTTATTTTAAAAGCTCTGTGAATTCAGTTTAAAAAAAAGTTATATATAATTTTTTTTTTTGGGAGGGGGGGGGGTGTAGCATTTTTCAACATGTACCAATAATAAAAAAGAAGTTGATTCGAAATCGGCCAATTGTCATCTCCAACTTTTTTTTTATTGTTCTTAGCAGGTATAAATCTCACCGATTTTTATCATTGAAACTTGACAGGTATGAACAGCACGGAAACAGGTGACAATGATCTTAAATTTGATCATAAATTGAACAAAAGACGAATAAATTCCGTTGACATGTTTTATACGAATATTTTAGAACAATGAATACATTAATAGGACAATTCAGTCTCAGATGATCTACAATTAAGTTTATCAACAAGTTAACTGAATGATGGCACAACGAGTGAACGAATCCGCTTTTTCTCAACTTTGTTGGTGGTGTGTTTGTCTGTCAAGCTACAAAATAAAGAAAACAACAATTGTAGTTTCTAACCATTTTCTTGCGTAAAGTGTGCAGCAAAAACTGAAGGAAACATACACGAATCAGGATTAGATAAGAAATGTTGAGAAAAGGAGAACAGTGAAGGTGGAACCTATTCTCATAAATAACCGTTTTTTTGTTTTGTTATTTTTAAGATGAGGATTGATCATTTGTATTATTAGTATTATTCTGACTACTGTTCTCATCTTTGATGTTATTCTCATAACATTTCGACCGATGTAACCTCTGACCTTCTTCAGGTGTGTCTTGTCGAATTTCGAACGGAACCCATTATTTAATCCACAGGTGTAAATTGTTTGCGTTCTCTCAACCATGACTTAAGTAATTTTTATCTTATTCTTAGTATCGCCTGTGAGGATTGAACCTTCAACCTGTCACTTAGAACTGATTATTATTTAACGTTATTTGTTGTGCCACATGGACATGAGAATAACATTTAAGATAAGAACAGTAGTCAGAATAATCCAAATAATAAAAATCGTTTTTTATTTTATTTTAACTGTTCAGATCAGTCATTCTGGAATGAGAGGATGTATACGAGAACCCCCCCCACCCATTTTATTTAAAAATTGATTATTTTCGATGATGCACCAAATGTTCATCCCCTCCCAACTATAAATGAACGTTAGAGTACCAGATTCTTGAGCCGTATTCAAGGTTCTGGCACGAACAAGATTCCATAATTCTCTGATCAGTTGACAAAGAATAAAATTTATTGACATGTTATTAGTAAGAGGGGGAGAAAAGACTGGCGAGAATTGGTTGACAGATGTCACCATTTTTCCAGCAGATATCATAAGGACTGTACCCTCTCTGTCTCTGAAAGCATATATACAGCACTCTCACTGGACTCAAATGCCTAAATGTATGTATTTGGGGATTTTAATGCACACCAGGACTGGCTGAGGTTCTCCAGTTTTACTGACACAGCTAGTAACTCTACGGTTAATTTCTCCTTAGCTCACTCCCTCTCATAGACTGTTACTTTCCCAACCTGCCTCCCTGATCATGTGGACCAGCAAGCCTCACTCCTCGACCTGTTCTTGACCTCACTGCCCGAGGCTTGTGTGACGCGTGTCCATAGCCTGCTCGGGAATGCTGATCACATTGTGCTAATGATTCATATCACCCTAAAAACTCACCCTAAAGCTGATGAGCCGTTGCTCAAAACAACGAGATACTATGAGACGGCTTATTTTGATTCTATCAGAGACCACATCAGACGCCCCATGGAGTGAAACCTCACTCCCTGCTGATCAGTGCACAAATGATTTAACCGAATGGGTCAAAGCTGGCATTGAAGCATATGTTCCCATGCGAAAATTCTTCAGCAAACGCCACTCTCCTCAATGGTTCATCTCGGAATGTGCAGCTGCTATTGCTAAGAAGCAGCAAGCATTCCGACAATTCGGCCGCCATTAGTCAACTGCGAATAGACAGAAATTTATAAAGTCAAGAAATAATTGTAAGGCAGTGATAGGTGAAGCAAAGAGAGGATATAGAGAGATAACTAAAAAACGCATTCAGTCACAGAAACTAGGTACTCGCAATTTCTGGAAAATCTATAATAGTGTGGTGAACAATCAACGATTACCCCGCTGTCAGACAACAATCATGTTGTTTGCACGGCAACTGATAAGGCTGAACTACTTGCCCAGCGTTTCGTCTTTAAATCCACTTAGGACTCAGCAAACCACCCTCTCCCTAAATTCCCATTGCAGACCGAAGCCACACTTGAAAACCTAGTCATCACTCCATCTCAGGGACATCATAAAAAACCTTGACATTTCGAAAGTGTGTGGGCCTGATCTTAATTCAGTAATAGTAATAAAAAAAATACTCTGCTAAACTGGCCCCGGTCCTCTCCAAACTCTACAACAAATGCCTTGCTGAATCTTGCTTCCCTGATAGCTCGAAAATTGCCTGATATACCAGTCTTCAAGAATTCTGGAGATAGAACTGATCCTCAGAATTATTGCCCAATCAGTCTACTCCCGATCTTTGCTAAAATCTTTGAATCCTTAATCAATATAATGATAGTCTGGCACCTCGTTAATGCTAAATTCTTTCTGACTGCCAGTATCGATTCAAGCAAGCACCATCTACTGTAGATATCCTAACGGTTATCTCTGAACGCATATATCATAAAAGGCAGGTGAAGCTAGGGCGGTAGCACTTGATATATCTAAAGCCTTTGACAAGGTCTGGCATAAAGGTCTTCTCATAAAAATTCACTCATATGGTATTACTAGACGAATATTCTATACAATTAGATCCTTCCTAACCAAAAGAAAGATCCAGGTTGTCCCCGATGGCTGTTCATCTAAGAAACATGACATAAATGCTGGTGTACCTCAGCAATCGATCCTTGGACCTCTACTATTCCTGATTTTCATGTGGGCAAAACAGACGCATACATATCCGAGGCAATGGATGAATCCTTAAAAAGTGATTTCCAGTCTGTAGTGGAATGGGGTCATAAATGGATGGTAACATTTAATGCTGAAAAAACAAAGCTGCTTTCCGTCAATAACTACAAGAAACCTCTTCAACCACCGATTGCCATGGCAAATAACACCCTACCTGCGAGTCCAACATTCAAACTCTTCGGCCTAATATTCACATGTAACATGAGTTAGAAAAAATACATAGAAGATATCGCCAAGGCTGGTGTAAAAAAGGTGGGCTCCCTCTACTGTGCTAGTAAACTTTTCTACACCCGATATTATCATATATCTTTACAAAGCCACCATCCCCTCATGCATGGAGTATTGTTGCCACATTTGGGCTGATGCATCATCCACTAGTATCTCTTTCTTAAACAAGGTCTAAAAAAAGAGTCGCTAATCTAATAGGTCCCTCACTATCAACCAAGCTCCAGCCCCTGTCCCATCACCACAATGTTGCATCCCTGTGCTTGTTTTACAAGTACTTCAACGGATTGTGCTCCAATGAAGTTGCTGCTCTGGTATCCCCTCAACTAAATACACTAGATGAACCTGACAATCAGCTAAATCCCATCCATTCACTGTGGAGGCCCCCCAGATGCCAGAGCCTTCTACTCCAATAGCTTCTTTCCTCGTGCTGCCGGCCTCTGGAACTCTCTCCCCGACATGCAGAAATTTAAAACTAATGTAAACAGGCATCTAGCTGCACAGTTCACAACTTAGGATGACCCCCCAAAACTTACTCCCTAATTCTCAGTAGCCCCTTACGTCTATAGTAGCGTCCTGCCTTGTTTGGGGTGAACTGATAAAAATATATATATATATATAAAATCAAATCAATATAAATGCCATAAATTATTATAAATTGTCTTCATGTAAGTAGTCAATGCTTGACCTGATAATGCCAGTTTAACAATGAGTTATTTTTCTTACAAGTTAAGGCAGGTCTGTCACCATAACTCACCTGATTCAATTACTATTCTTCCTTTGTTCGAGTGTTATTCTACCCGTACCCCCCACCCCTTTCTCTTTTTGCCTCAATCAAGTACCACATTTGTTAATACCTCCCCACTAATTCATGCCTTAAATACATTCACACGATTATTTTATGCCAGTTCCACCAGTGCAATCACTTACAAAAGTGAAACAGGACTATTTTCCTGTAGAGAACTCCGAGGAGAGCAGTTGATCAGTTAGTTGATGGTAGTTTAGATCAGTCAATTGTGAGAAATCCAAGCTTGGTGGTTGAGGAAAGGATTTTTTTAAATATCAGATCGGACAATAAAAACTAAAATAATTATGTAAATTTAAAGCAATCAATTTTCTAAAAGTTAAAAACAAATCAATTGAAAGACATTTTTATTTTTAGACTCTAGTTCTCATCAATATTGATATTAATGCTCTACATTCATCTTCATTTATGTACTATGACGTTTTTCCAACATTTAAATATCATGTATTTTGATGCTTCTTATGCACTTTATACATATATACATCTTCGTCGGTAAAGGAGATTGTCGGTTACCATTCAAGAAAATGTAGAGCTCTTCGTGAAATAATAAAGCACGCTTGGCAGCTTATAATGCATATTTAAGCATTAAGATTTCCCTTACTTCATAATTTGTGTGGTGCAGTGGATAAGAAGTGGCCAGGTTTTAATCTAAGTTTCAATATTTGTTTGTCTAGCCACACCGAAGAGCTGTGATACAGCAAAACAGTCTGTCCAAGGAGAACATAGGTCCATCTATGCGAATTCAACAAGAGCGTTTCAGGTCACCATCTAAGATTTTACTGAAAACTTGATATTATCAACCTTAGAAGGAGATATTATGGCCCTTTGAAATCTGGGTGTCACAAAAGAACGATAAATACATGCATAGA
This sequence comes from Sepiola atlantica, assembly GCA_963556195.1. Taxonomy (NCBI): domain Eukaryota; kingdom Metazoa; phylum Mollusca; class Cephalopoda; order Sepiida; family Sepiolidae; genus Sepiola; species Sepiola atlantica. Next base: position 47,894,370 of record OY744522.1, read on the forward strand.
TTTGACTCCTTCTGACTCGAGAGACAATCAATACTGTCTAAAAGGATGGCTGAGCAATGAGGAGTTTATAATGAAACAAGAGTTGCGCAAGCTGTAAATGCACTTCTAATCCACAAAGAGAAATCCAAGATGACCAGAAGCAATGCTGGAATAACGGAAAAATGTTACGACTATATCATGTTAAAACATTGGTTCGTATCGGATCATCGAAGTAATATTGAATCTGGTAAATACTAGGAATACAAGATGCCATTAGTATAGAAGTGAGCGTAAATAAAAGGGGGGAGGCTACTTTCTCTATTACTCTTGAGAAAGGTATGAATCCATCTCTCCTCCTTCCTGTAGTTTTGGGTAAAATAGTAGGGTAGATTAGTCTCAATCTTTGCTGATGACACCACGCTTTACCCTCGATATGTGGAAAAAACAGAAGCGTATATATCCAAGGCAATGGCTGAATCTTTAGAAAGCGATCTCCAGTCTGTAGTTGAATGGGGACACAGATGGATGATAACATTTAATACCACTAAAATAAAACTCCTTTCCTTTAACAACTGCAAGAAACCTTTTCAATCACAGATTACCATGGATAATAACACCCAACCCGAGAGTCCAACGTTCAAACTCCTCGGCCTAATATTCACAGGTAACATGAGTTGGAAAAAATACATAGAAGATATTGCCAAGGCTGCTGCAAGGAAAGTGGGCTCTCTCTACCGTGCGAGAAAATTTCTCACACCGCGACCAGTATCCTATATCTCTACAAAGCCACCATCCGCTCATGCATGGAATATTGTTGCCATATCTGGGCTACTGCACCATCAACTAGTCTTTCCCTCTTAGACAGGGTCCAAAAAAGAGTCGCTAATCTAATAGGTCCCTCACTATCAACCAAGCTCCAGCCCCTGACCCATCGCAACAATGATGCATCCCTGTGCTTGTTTTACAAGTACTTCAACGGAATGTGCTCCAATGAACTTGTTGATCTGGTCACACCTTGATGTAAATACACGCGACCAACTCGAAAATCGGCTAAATCCCATCCATTCACTGTGGAGGTCCTGAGATGTCGGAGAGCTTTCTACTCTAATAGCTTCTTTCCTCGAGCTGCCAGCCTTTGGACCTGGCCCCCCTGCTCCCTGTTTCCTTGACTGTACCGATATGCAGAAATTTAAATAACTCCTCTCTTAGAATGCGCCCTTAATTTATTCACAGTATCCCTTTTGTCTCAGTGGCAATGTGTCTTGTCTGGGGTGAATTCAAGTTAAAAAAAACAAAAAAAAACAATCTTTTGTAGGTAAACTGGTCTGAAAGAGAAATGCTGAAACATCGGTCATTCTTCACTTATAAATTTACCATATATACTCACATAATTTGAGGGTGTTGCAGTTACATTTCCAAAAGATGATTTCATTATATATTCTGTGGATTATGCGAGTTTCATCTTCGGTAGACAAGACTAAGACTCATATATTTGTGGAAATAGGTTTAAACATTTTAAAATATAGGTCTCAAAAAGTTGCATGATACATGCATATACAGCATTTATTTTTACTCATATAAAGAGCTGTATTCAGTTTAACATCTCTCTATACAGAATATTGCTTTTTTATAGCCCTTCCACATAATATTCCCTCTTTGTCTATACTCCAAGGATTACTACTTACAAATGTGATATTTTGGGGGTAAACTCCCAAGAGCCTTTAATTTATAAGTCAGAAAGCCATGCAAATATGCTCAGAAATAGAAATTATATATATATATATACTAGCAAATATATGCTCCCTCTGGTCGCATATTTTTGCTAGGTTGAGAGGATGTCATGATCAACGAACTACATACACCGGCCCTCAAAAGATGAGGTAATGGATCTTATCATTTCAATAGAACATATACTACAATACCTCCTCCAAAATAGAGGAGGCAAAACCTGGAAGGATCTTCCCCATAAAAGGAGAAGGAACAACAGAAAAGATACTATATTACCCCCCCCCCCCTAAAAAAAGGAGAAGGTAATACCTGGGAAGATGATCTCACGACAACAGAATAGATACTACATAACGGAAGATGTAATACATGCAAGGATTAACTCCACCCCCTTAAAAAAGAGGAGATAATTCCTAGGAGGACGGTCTTATGACAACAGAACCGATACTACACTGCCCATCCCCATTAAAAGATAATACACTAATTAAATCCATTCATTTAAAAGCATTTTATTATTGTTCCTTGTTTTTTTAAGCTAAGATCAAAGTGTAGTATCTGGTCTCAGCATCGCAGTGACATCAGACATTAATTAAATAAAAAATAATATGGCATTGTAGAGGAAGGGGGCAGATAAAAAAAAAATAATACAGCATCGTCAAGGAAGGGGAAATCGCTCCAGACAAGGCAAGAAGCCACTTGATGTAATGAGCTAAAAAAATACCACTAGCCAACAATAAGTGTTATCTATGGATAGATTATGACCCAGAAAACAGCAATTCCTCCCCCTTTGTCAGAAACATTGCTCATGGAATGTAATGGACAAAATAAGAGAAGCAAAGTAAACCCAAAGTCCATTTTCTACTCTCCTATAGGAGTGATAAATGAAAAAAATGTTTGCATTTAGTCATTTAGATAAGATATATATATATATTAGAACAATATATGGGTAAAATTAATTCCCCGAACAGAACGGTTTAGCATCAATTTTATACACCTTTACAAAGATTAAAATCAATATATAATGATACTAAACCATATGTTTAGAATTCTTATACCAATTTTGATTAAAATACATTACATTATTTTGATTCTAGAAAATGTTGAAACACTCCAAAGAAACTGAAATTTTGGGAATATTTATTAAGTGATGTCTAATACCCATTATTCAAATTCACAAAAATTGGAGGTATCTAATTCTCACAAAGAGCTTTCACCCCCTTTGCTAAATTAGGCTAAATATAATTCACATTAAGACCCCTTACATCTAGCAGAAGTGTTCTAAAATTCATAATGATCGGTTACTTAGTTTAGGAGTGAATCCCATACATATAAACATACCTAACTTTATATAAACATATATATAACACATTAAAACTAATTTCTTAAAATCAGCAGACTTTGCACATACAAAGGGCAAAATATCCTTTCATATTATAACAATAATAAAAACGCTACTCTGAAATCACACACAAGAAGGCCACGCTAGGCCATACACTCCCTGCCAGGGATGACCCGATGCTCTCCATGCATTCAAGATCCCTCCCTTTCAGCAAAATGCAATCAACCTGCATCCCACTACCCAAGAGACGCATGAGATCAGGTGATTCTCACTCTTCATGAACCAAGTGTTACCAATCACCAAAGCGTTGACCATCGCACACTCCAGCACTTTCTCCCACTCAGTGGTTCTGGTTCCAAACCCACCATTGACCTTTGCCTATGTGACCATTCCAGTCACCACAAAGGGAGAGATCACTGCCTGGTAATTTTGAAGAGACCTCAGAGTTTTTTATAAAATGAGCCCTGCGGCATCGCTAAAGTTAACTTGAGGAGCAGACACAGACATGAATGTGACTGTAGAGTTGCACTGTACATCGATAACCCTTATCCAACCATTTCTCTGCCAGTAAGACACCAACTCCTGCTATACATTGGTTGTTGCCAAACAACAAAAACTTGTACATTGAGTTCTTTCCCTGTATGTGAGTTGAACAACCCCTCCATCTCGTCTCCGGAAGGCAGCAAAGATCGATCTTTCTGCGTGATACAGTCTTCACTACTTCTTCAGCTCATTCTCTCATTGTACCAACATTAAGAGATGCAAGTCTAAACATATTCTGCGGGATTTTGCTGAATAACAGTCTGGTCAACCTACTTCTGTCAACCGTCCCGCGGCTTTTTGATTGCTTGATATCATTTTTATATGGAGCATGCTTTTACGGTTGGATGCCCTTTCGATCACCAACCACAGTTGTAAGTGGTAGGACTAGTCTTTGCCATTCCACAGACAAACCTACAAGGCAGCAGGTACTTTCATAAGATTTAGCCTACCAGTTGACAGTTTACCAGGGTATGGCATTTGGAGTCACACATGAAAGAGTTAGGGTATGCGTGAGGACCAGGCATGACCACCTATCCAGATGCTCTATGGATACAGCTGGTGAGTCTTGAAAGGTACTACCACTACACACACCCCATATATATAGTAATCCAGGTAAATTATATCCACAGCATAAAAATCCAGAGAATCATTGCTGTTTATATAAAAGTAAGTGCTCAATATAAATATATATACACACATACAAATAATACCTGGGTCCGAAACCAGCAAGGGAGAAAGGCATAGATGAAAAGCACATTAGGCTGGTGGTGCATGATTATATCCGTTACATTTCATACACGATGAAGAAAGGTTAATTCCTGTTGAAGGCAATGCAAGAAAAGTGATCAAAGCAGGCAAAGAAGCTGATCAATAGGTCGAAACACCCATTGGAACCAGACAGGCTGTAGGGTTTTTTGTTTTTTTTCAGACAAGAATTTTTTTTGGCAAAACCAAAAACCTAGAACAGATGGCTCACATCCAAAGTTTCCAGCGACAACAATGACTTTGGTGTCATCATCCCACCTCAACACCCCCCCCCCCCCCCCCGTGGGCCTCAGGCTTAACATCTATGGCTACATCCGCATTCTGAACGAGGTAGTGAAACCCTGGATCGACCAGGTAGCTGCAGGTAGGCCATACGTGTGGTAGTAAAACCCAGCCATACCATCCAGAAGACCCACGCCTGGCTGCCAGAGAACTTTGTCGACCACACTTCACCGGAGATCTTGCCTCCCAACTCACCTGACAGCGTAGAACAAAACAGTAACACATCCAGCTGCAACATGAAAGATGAGCTAAAGGCCAGGATCATGAGAGCCTTTGATGGCCTAAGTCAGAAGAAGGCCTCTGGGCGGTTCCTAGACTGCCATCAAAGGTGGGTTTATCGAGTGAATTTGACAGAACAAGTCAAGAAAAATTGATGTTTGGTGAATAAATCTATAAAAAAAAAAAAAAAAAAAAAAAAAAAACTACTGTTATTTTTTCCTAGACGGTAATACTGCGAACAAATATATAAAGTTATCATGACGTATGCTGACATATCAAACTTTGATTCTGATGAAACAATTTACATTTGTTATTGTTGTACCATGTTATTGGCACTATAATGACATACTTTGCTAGTTTATTTTTAAATCATGTAGTTCCACATAGACAACTGGTAATATCGAAGCATTGTTTGATTATGACTGAAAGGGCAAAATCAGCAAGAGGAATAACTCATTTTTAATTGAAGAATATAAAAACAGTTGTCTCCCTTTACAAATAAAATTTTATTTCTTTTTGTGTATAAGTTTAAAAAATGTGAAAACATAAAAATTAAAAACTAAAATGACTTCATTACAATTTATGCCATTAATTTTTTTGTTTCAATAAATAATCAATTTATAGTAAAAAAAAAAATGTGTAAGTCATGTCGTGGCATGAAACACATACACGAGAAGGAACCACACAATTTTTTTATAGAAATTATGTTTCAAGTCAAACAATCCTCAATGCATTTATTTTCTATTGAGAAACCATTGTTATTCTGTTCGTCAAATTTATTGATTTTATTTTCAAATCATTTCTTTAACTATAAGAAAACAATTAAATCAGAAGCTCCCTCCCCCAAATCAAATTAATAAAATAAAATCTTTAACGTTTAAAAAATTAACATAAGTTAAAATGATTTTAACTTAATGTTTATTTAGTCACATAAATTACTTAGAGTGAAATAGATTTCAGCATTACTCCTAAACTTATTTTTATTAAAACATGTTTTAGTAAAAATCACACACACAAAAAAAAACAGTAAGTTTCATTATACACGTAAAACACTGAAATGAAAACTCACATGCAAAAATATAGTCGCCATCTTTACAAACAAGTCATGAAAGAGGCTAGCTAAAAAAAGAACGATATCTCAAACTTATACTTTTCTAGTTAAAAGTGGTTCAACTAGAACATGATGAACTTGAGTTATCATTTTTTCTTAGTTGGAAGACTTAAAAAATAAAAGAATTAGGTATGCAATCCTTTTTAATTTTTTTTTCTTGAGGCGGGGTATTTATGTTCAAAACTAATGAATACGAAGTGCATTCTTTATTCATATATAATTAATGGGACCATACAAAGAATAAGGACTCCGGAAATTGGAAAGATGAAAAAAGACGAAATTCAGTCTACACCGGTTGACCGTACCGGTTTTTGTAAACAAACGAATAACGCTGTGTTTTTGGGGTTTTCGTCAAAAGCTTGCTTTTTAATACAGGGAAAGATTTATTTTTGATGTAGGATGCGTTATTTTTTTTTTATTAACAAAACATCTTTAATAATCAAACGAAACAGTGCAGAATGTTTTCGTGTCACTATATACTTGCCTCCCCACGAGGGCAGAATAATCTTATAGGGTTAATCTTTTTTGTTACAATACGTTTTAATAAACACAAAGGTCAGTTTTTAATGTAGGGAAAATCTAGTTCCCCTAAAAATGAAGCACTTTGGATTGGGACAAAAATTTTAATTGCCTCAGTTTAGAAACTCGGGTGATTTCCCTGATCAAATATTTTTTAGGTACCTTCAAAGCTAACCATAGAATTTACCCCCCCCCCTATATGTAACTTTAATATATGTTTATATTATCATAACTTTTTACCATTCAAACAAAATAAACAGCTGATTTAAAAAGAAATTTCAGCGTACAAAAATAATGAAAATGAGAAACTAAAAACGTGTGTACTTTATTTACGCCTTAAAACAACGTTTCTATGTAGTGACCATTTTTTATGTGCTAACACCCGTGTGTTTAATAAATCTAGCAAAAATCAAGTAATGGTCAGATTTTCACAAAACTTTCGATGCTTATTCATTATTGGACTAATTTATCTTTAATATGCTTTTTTCGTAAAATATATTGGGGAAAATATTTTTTTCTACGTGATCCCCCTCCCTTATTTTATTTAATGAAATCTGAACAAAATATATTCTGATCGATCAAAATTTTAATGTTATATAAAGCGAAAGAGTCTTAAAAAGCACATCAGATTTCTCTCTTTTTCTTAATTTATTGGTAAACACTTTTGGGTAAAGTATCCGTGAATTCATAAATAAAAAGTGTAAAGTTTACTGTAAACAATAGCCCCCCCCCTCCCTGTAGAAAAAATCGAATTTCGTCTTTCACAGTTAGATAATTTAATGTTTAAATAAACTATTTAACTTTAAAACAATTTCCTATATATATATAACTTTATTTTATGGAGATTTAAAACAAAGAATTAAAAACGCATTTAAGCATCTTATGTAACGTACGCACATAAAGATGACGTCATCGGTTTTGTGGTACGCTTTAGAGGTCCCTAATATATTTCAATTTAATTTACGAATAACATTGAAATATGAAGTAAAAGCAATATATATATATATTTAAATAAATTTTTTGTGGTACAAAATTTTATTACAGCAAGGAATACAGACGTTTGTGATATTTTTGGGGTGGAATGAAATGGAAAAAGTATAAAAACGAGAGGAAATAATTTTAAAAATTCATGAATATACTAAGCCAGCTTTCGTCCACACTCATCAGAGTATCTACGTGGAAATAATTCAAGCAATTACAACTAAAAACTTAAATAGAATGAAGACCAGTGACAAGTTTAGGAAAAAAAAAAAAAAAAATGGGGGCGGGGAGAGGGAGGGTCACAAGTTGATCACATTGAGTCCTAGAAGCCACTCCTTTTGTTTACAAAGGGAGGGGTTGACTGACTTAATATATATAGCTTCCAGGACTTTGAGGTGGAATAAAGAATGTGATCTACTTATGACAGAAAACCAGTCACTAGTGTAAGTCGACGCACATTCGGCGCTATTCATAAGATGGTCAGCAATAGCTGACCCGGATGTGTTGACTAAATTATTTAGTCGGCTCCGGCGTATTGCAGGGGAGATGTGTTGTTTTATTCTGGATTCAAACGTTTGCACTGTCTTTCCCACGTATACGTCATTGCACCGACATTTAAATTGATCAGCAAATCGACGGCATTTCTATGGGGGTCACCTCTTGGTCCAGCGTTGGCCAATATCTTCGTAGGTTTTCACGAGCATAATCTTTTGGCCCGTATCAATAAACCACTTACCTTTTTCCGATACGTAGATTATACATTTTGCGTGTCTTACAGTTCACTTGTGAGAGGGACCACAACTCCACCCTTCCTTTTCTGGATGTACTAGTACATAAACCTGATTCATTATTTCTTACATCTGTTTACCGCAAACCTACATTTACTGGTTTATAGTATCACTGGGACTCTTTTTGTCCCATACAAAGAAAAATAAATCTGATTAAATGTTTGGTTCATCGTGCCTTAAAGATTTGCTCTGAATCCCTGATTGATTCGGAGATTAAATTTATCAAAGAGGTGCTCGTTGAAAATGGTTACCCTCTTGATATTGTTAATTCTAATATCGTTACTAAGATCACTCACTTTTATAAGCCTAAACTTTTTGGTCCTTCAAAATGTCCGGCGTACCTCAGATTACCTTGGTTAGGTAATATTAGCATAAAATTTGCTAACCAAATTACTGTAGCTGTGCGTCGGTGTTACCAGGCATCTAATCCTAGAATTGTTTTTTCTGCTTGACCTTTGCTCAAATCTATTCATAAGGATGTTCTGTATTCCTTGCTGTAATATATATATATATGTGTATGTAAGGTTATTGAGAGAGAATCCCAGCAAAGCGTTCGATTATTAAGGAAATTAAAAAATAAGTGCGTAATATTTATTGTATTACAAAAGATCAGAACAACAACGCTACTGTCGGTTTCACATCCAAACAAAGGGCATCTATAATTGGTCTCTTTTACCAGACTCTTAAGCCTCTGTTTATGCCTGCCTCTCCAGATACCGATGTTGTTGAGATCTTCTGTAATACAATATATATATGATACTATATAGCCATAGAGGACCATATAAATAATAAGGACCTCGGAAATTGAAAAGATGAAGAGACGAAATTTGGTCTACACCGGTTAACCATACCGCTTTTATGTAAACAAATGAATAATAACGCTGTGTTTTTTAATACAGGGAAAGATTTATTTTAAGAAATATTTATTTTTAATGTAGGATGCGTTTTTTTTTATTTACAAAACTTTTTTTAATAATCAAACAAAACATTGCAGAATTCTCGTTCTAAAATGTTTTTGTGTCACTAATTACTTGTCTCCCCACGAGGGCAAAATGCATAATACAATCTTATAGTGTGCGTCTTTTCTTTTTTATACAATACGTTTTAATAAACACAAAGGTCAGTTTTCAATGTAGGGAAAATCCAGTTCCCCTAAAAATGGAACACTTTGGATTGGGACAAAACTTTAAATTGTCTCAGTTTAAAAACTTGTGTAACTCCGTTTAACTCCGCCCTCATGAGGAGGAAAACAGAAGATTACTCAAATTCACCGATTTTTATGTGTGAACATCCTGAAAAACCTGGGTGAAAGAAAAAAAAAATACAACCAAACAAAACAATGAACTTGGAATTTAGAGTGAGGAATCAGTTTCATATAAATTTAACGTAAAACGATCACCCACTTTCCGACAAGATAGCATTTGACAGTAAACGTGAAATCGGAAAGACAATATGCAGTAGCTCAAACATTGGCTCCCACATCCACTGTCGGCCAAGCTCGGCTGTAACTTATTTTGACCCAGACAAACCGCCTAGCTAAAAATAGATATGGGAAGCTAATCAGTCGAAGACATCAGCCCATTCATTTCTCGCGTCCCTTGAAAGATACAGACTCCTGATGATAACGGACCTACCAAAACCGTGATTTTTATTTTTCGCTTGTTTCACATCCACAGCAATGGCGAAAGTTTCACAATTTTCTGGCAATTCAAAATTAATACCTGTATGATTTTTCTACATTTTTCTTTATCCTGAGGAAGTCTTTCAATAAAGACAAAACGTTGATGAATACACAAATAATATAGTTTATTGCTTTCCTTTTTCATTTTCCATTACGTCAGATCATTTTATACTCATTTTTATTCATATAGTAGACTGCAAATACCTACAAACAGTTTGGTCTTTTTAATTTGCATATTTATTTTTTAAACAGCTTCTAATAAATTAATATTTTGTAATATACAGTTGTAATTTTGCGTTGTCATGTTTTCTTAGATATACGCAATATTTTCGTTGATAGAAAAATGTCTGATGTTATCGGAAAGTTGAGAACAGATACTACACTTCTCTCAGACGCGCTGTCAACACTACGATACACGCTACAGTAAGGACCATGAGAAACACTGTTCGTTTTTTTTTAAAAACTTAGTTCACCCCAAAGGCAAGTTATCACTGTAGACGTAAGGGGCTACTGAGAATTACGGTGAAAGTTTTGGGGGTCATCCTAAATTGAGAGCTGTGCAGCGAGATGCTTGTTTACATTAGTTTTAAATTTCTGCATGTCAGTAAATTCGAGGGAGCAAGAAGGGAGTTCCAAAGGCCAACAGCATGAGGAAAGAAGCTATTGGAGTAGAAGGCTCGGCAGCATCTGGGGACCTCCACAGTGAATGGATGGGATTTAGCTGATTGTCGGGTTGGTCGAGGGGACACCAGAATAACAAGTCCATCCAAGAACATTCCATTGAAGTATTTGTAAAACAAGCACAAGGCGATGGGACAGGGGCTGGAGCTTGGTGAATAGTGAGGGACCTATTAGATTAGAAACTCTTTTTTGGACCTTGTTTAAGAGGGAAGGACTGGTGGATGGTGCACCAGCCCAAATGTGACAACAATACTCCATGGATGGGCGGATGGTGGCTTTGTAATATAGGATTATGTCAGGTGTGAGAAGTTTTCTCGCACGTTAGAGGGAGACCACTTTCTTTGCAGCAGCCTTGGCAATGTCTTCTATGTATTTGTTCCAATTCATGTTAGTTGTGAATGTTAGGCTGAGGAGTTTGAACGTTGAATTCTCAGGTAGGGTGTTATTTGCTATAAGGAAAGGAGCTTTGTCTTAGCAGCATTAAATGTTACCATCCATTTATGACCCCATTCCACTACAGAGTGGAGGTCACTTTCTAAGGATTCAGCCATTGCCTCGGATATGTGCGCGTCCGTTTTACCCACATGACAAGTAGAGTGTGGCATCATTAGTAAATGTACTCATATCAGACACAATGTCATCAGGGAGGTCGTTTATGAAAATCAGAAACCACAAAGGTCTAAGGATCGATCTATGGGGTACACCTGCATCTATGTCATGTTCTTTGGATGAACGGCCATCAAGGACAACCTGGATCTTTCTTTTGGATAGGAAGGATCTAATTATATTAAATATTCGTTGTTGATTATGTAGGATACGTTTAGCGACAGAGGCTGCTCGGGATCAACAAGAGTCGTAACCTCGTTGACATACACCCAGAACCACTGGACTTCGCAGCATTCGAAGAAAGCGAGCTCAGGCGTTTCTTCGAGCGTGTCACAGCGGGGACACTCGTGAATCTCACTTTCCTTATTTTGTCCTTTACTCCTCACATTTCATGAGCGATGTTTCTGACAAAGGGGGAAGAATTGTTGTTTTATGGTCGGAATCGTTCCATCTAACACTTATCGTTGGCTAGTTTTTGACCTTGAAGTGATATTTTTAAAAAAACTTTTTACATCGAGTGGCTTCATGCCTTGTCTGGAGAGATTTCCATTAAAAATAAAAAAAAGAAAGAAGAGTAACTTATGCCTTTGGTAACATATATTTCTTCTTTTCACTTCTCAAAATGGGCAAGACTTTAAAATGTGTCATTGTTTTTTTAAAAAGCATTGTGTTGTGAAACCACAAGAATTATGTTGTGAAACAAATATTTTGGTGCTTCTGCTGTTTCACTATGACATTAAAATATTTTAAGAAATGTTATGTACTTACGTGTTAGCTGAAAATATTGTACCGAAAATTTACGCAAATTAATGCAGTATTTATTAAATTATAAGGGAAAAAAACGATCTTACATATTGGTAGACATTTCAGCTTATGAAGCAGGAAAGGGAGATAACTTTTGGAAAAAGTCAAAATATAATAAAAATAGCGATATAAATCGGTTTTTCTTTTTAATTTAATAAATACTGGTGGATTTGCATAATTTTTGGCGTAGCTTTCTTTTCAGCTACCACGTATCCCCATACGTGGTAGCTGAAAAGAAGACTACACCAAAAATTATACAAATCCATCCAGTACATTTCTTTAGCTTTTTTTTTTTTTTTAAAGAGAGGCCTAACAGTCATTGTGAAGCAGCAGAATCACCAATATTTGAAATAAATTATTTTTATATAACTCACTAAAATACATTATTCTTTCCGTTTTACCTATTTTCTATTTCCATTTTGATATCGACTACCGTCCAGTTCATCAATGCCAATAAAACCGGCCGTCATATTTTCCCCCCTATTTCATACGTAATACAAAACTGATCTTAACGCCAATACGTTCAGCATGTCAATCTTTAAAAAAATCCAATTCTTGAGCTACTGCATGTCGTCTTTCCGATAAAATAACCAGGTCAAGAAACTTCACGCTCATCCATAGGGAGGGGCTGTTGCCAACAGGACTTAGGGTTAGTAGAAAGGTTAAGAGAGTTTCGCTAATGGTAGCCGGCGATCTTTTTTTTATCAGAAGTCTCACCCCAAGTAGGGGGTACATAAAGTAATATTTAAAATGGAATATACCAGGCCCTAATCAAAAGCGAAACGGTTTATAAAGAATTATATACATACACATATATACAGAAAAAGTATTTCTTAAAACAAAAAAGGTAAAATTGTCGTTTACCCAACGAAAATGGCGGAAAATCGTCTGCAGTTTTCCGACCTCACAAATGAGTAAGTAAACCCAAATAAATTATTTTGGACTAATTTCAAATTTACCATAAATTATTTTAAAGGAAATACAGTTTGAAAATTAGTCAATAATTTATTTAGATTTATTTACTTATTTGTGAGGTCGAAAAAAATCAGAAAACTGCAGACGATTTATTGTCTGTCATTTTGGTTGAGAAACGGCAATTTTACCCCCAAAATAAAAATAGTATATATATATGAAATGGAACGAAATAAAATAGGTTATGGTTAGTGTTATAATTAAAATAAAACAAAATTGGATAAGAAAAATACCCCCATTGCCATTTAGCGCTAACTGGCCACGAAGTGGGTGGTCAATTTACGTTAAAATTATATAGAAAAGTGATCCCCCATCTAAAATAATTTTCTTTTTTCGGATATTTTTTAAGGCTGTTTGCATGTAATTTGCCCAAAATAGTAGAATCTTCATTTTTTAAGGGGAAATTAAGCTGGATATGGTTCTATAAATTTACCATAAAATGTTCATGGTAGATTAGTTTTAAAAAGCGATTTATGAAAAACCGTAAGGAAAAAAGAAAACAGTTCATGTTTGGTGGGAAAAGAAAAATCGGTTGGTAAAGAGGACTCTGAATATTCGTACATTTAACAAAAATATTCAAGTTAATATTATTATGAAATAAATGGTTTATTTACAGTTTTTGATGTCTAAGAAACACGATTTCGAAGTATTTTTATAAGAAAATCGAAAATATTTTACGGCATAGTGTGTCACGTGTGGAAAATTCTCAGTATAATATGGCTCCCTCCAAAAATTAAGAGAACACGTTTTAAAATGATCGGCTCATATAATATATACATATATACTTAGACATATCAAGAGCATTTGAATAGTACACATAGAATAGTGAGTAAAGAGAAATAACTAAATCAGTCAGGAGACAAAAATAAAAACAATTCTGTAAAAATATTGTTTATCAGGTAAGAAAATGTTGAGATATTTAAAAGAAAAAAAATAACCGTGAAATGGATTAGGTTTTTAAACATATTAGAACAAAGGCAAAGTACGATGATTCCATCTTTGATATCGTATATCGAGACAAAGGATAGAGTGGATTATAAATGGTAGAATAAGAAGTTGGATTTGGGAAATAAATGTAATAAACGGCGTGAACTTGTGCCAGGTGATGTCCAAGAGAGACGGCCATTTTATAAAAGATGAGGAAAAAAGGCAGCGGAAGTTGCATGTGTTTAAAACGGAAAAGGACATTAATCTACTTCACTTCCGTTTCCCCAGCACAACATTTTGGTAAACACATTAAAAAAATTCGTCACAGACACTTACCGGAATTTTATCATTCGAAACTTCAAATATGGCCAGCAATTTTGGTGATTTTTCCCAAGTGATCTCTAATCCACTTTAACAATTCATCTGCGTCTTTTTCGAATGTTTCCGGAAACCAACCTAATCACAGCAAAATCATTCGCTAAAGTATTCACACGCCTTCACGTTTACGGACGACACTCGGATTTCAAAGGCTCCGATTGTTGGTTTACTGACTGATTTTCATATCTTAAGTTCACCTCTGATAAAGAACATTTTCTTAATATTTTACTTGCATACAATTTTAGATGAACTCATTTTCTATAATAGCATTTCTTTTCATCTAAAATGGTCCTTCAGTAGAACTACTTCTTAACTCGGAAGGCTTAAGTTTTGGGTGATGGACTTACATTTTTTCGCTAATAGTTTTTCTTCGTCAGAAAAAAATAAAACTAATAAAAAAGACCACTTACCTTTAAAAAAAAAAATATATATATATATATAATTTTAATTAAATCAATTTATCTGAATAAATAAATAATACATATAAAAAGGTGTAACTTTAGTCTAGAAAAAAATAAATCTAGTATTTATTTTTGATGATTATTATGAGAGGTGATTTTTATTTATTTAATAAAAAAAAAAAAGTAATGCACATTTTAAGTTATAGTTAAAAGTGTAAGTGTTAAAAAGTTTATTTTTAAAAACTTTATTATTATGGTGGTGGAGGGAGAGTGAAGAAATGTCTCGTGTAATCTCGCAGTTAATGACGAGATGTGACGTCACTTCAATGTTAAAGGTGGTGGCAAGTCGACATGTGACGACAGCTGTCGTTGATATTTTTTTTATATGCTGGCATAGGACGGCCGACTGAGTAAGAGGGGGATATATAATATATATTGGCAATATACCGAAACCGACACACATACAAAAAACAAAACAGTGCACGCATCTCCACAACCTTCATTATCAACAAATAACAAGGAGAGAAATATCGTCATGGGCTAGGGAGGAATCGGATAAAAAAACAAAAACTTTTCAACTAAACTACTGACATGATCATAAAACAAAATCTTTCCCGATCATTGGATCAGCATGGGTCGTTCCTAACATTAATTTCGGAAAACAAAATCGATAATAGTGACCACCGAGACACAAAAACATGGATAAAAGTAATCATTTAAAAGTGAAATTGTGAATTCTCTACCCAACTCGGCCTGTTGCCGTTAAACCCACTTCTAAACCGGTTTGTTGCCGCTTGTTCTTGTTGAATTAAAAAAAAAAAATAACGCTAAAATTAAAATATTGTTTTTCATGTTTTAAATTTTTAAAACAAATCACAAAATGAAAAAATTAAATAAGAAAAAAATAATCTAACATGAAAAGTAACAGTTAAAAAAAAATTAATTTCGTAATCTTACTCAGCTTCCTCCAAAAAAGAAAGTTCACTTTTTAAAACAAAATGAATAAAACTATTTCTGTGTTTCGGGAGTAATAAATAAGGTTATCATTTATTAATGTAAGCAACTAGAACTAATATATATATATATATATATATATATATATATATATATATATATATAATGTAAATGGTAATTTGAAAAGTATAAGAATCTCAAAAACAGCAACTCTGGTGGGGAAAAAAAGAACACTTCTCCCCTTCGTTCTTGTTGCGCTTCACAAAAAGAAAAAAAGCCGGCTTTTTTTCTGTTGGAGTTACGATTTAATAATTGGCATTCAACGACAACAAACACGTAAAAAAAATCAACATTAATCGACCTAAAATCTTAAACACTTTGTTAATTTGCATATTGATGTAACCTTGACTGCAAAATTAAGGAAACCAGTGAAAACGTGTTTCATGTAAATTGATTCTCTCTTTCATTCACTATTTTTGTCATTCAATCTCGTCTTGAAGTTTGTCTCTTTTACTATGAAGTGTCGCATTCCTTATATTTCTACGCAGCTCTAAAATCTATCATTCACTTTAACAGTTAAAACAGTCAACACTTTATTCTTATTTGTCACGACCTGTGTTTACCCGGCGTTGCCCGGCTGGAGGGCTCGGAGAAAAATAATTCAAGATATACTAATGTTTACAATCTTTGTTAAAAATTCGCTTTAGTCTTCCCTTATTTTTGGTTTCAATAAATATTCGATTAATAATTATAAAATAATTATGTGCATTTATAATAATTACGTATAGGCGAGAAACACAGACACACGAGATCTTGTCTGATAGTTTTATTAATACAATTACATCAATTCACTCCTCTTTTGGGAGCGGATTGTAACTACAAAAGGTACATTTTTTAACCAAAGAATTTTTTTTAATCTCCTGTCTCTTATGTGACTGTGATACGACGTTGTAAAAAAGACCATCTATGAATCGGAATTGTAGAATAAATTCTTCAACATATGAATGAAATAGAGAGAAAGAAAGGAAAAGAATTCTCTCTATCTCATGAGATTCTTTGGAATTAAATTATGCGCACATGAAATATTTCTCCGATCGTTTCAGACAAACAAGCTTATCAGTAATGATTTCTAAATTTAAATTTATTTTCTTTTGTTCACTATAAAATACTTTTTTTTAAAACCCTGACATAAATTCCTAACTTTGTCTTACACTCTAGTTTTTATCTAGTAACAAGCAATAACCAACAACGAAGATCGTATTGATTGACCATAACCCACACATAGAAAACAAAGAGAGTTAGATGCTAATTGATCGTATCATTGGCATTGGCCAAGGTGATGTAAACAAGGGGATGAATGTGGACAATGATCGCGCCGTGGTGGTTGCTTGTGAACTTAGCCAAATGAAAATGCAAGGGGTCGCCGACCTTTTGCTTCTCTCCTGTGATGCGCGACCGGTTTTCAAAAATAACCCAAACTCTCTCGGGGGTGTCCACAACAGCAACCAGCCTCTGGCTTCAAACTCTGTCACCTTCACCAAGTGTCGAGACGGAGCTCTTCTCAAAACCCAGTCCTTGTTGCTTCTCCTCAAAAACCTTTCCGCATCCTTGGTCAGCTGTCCGAAACTCGGCGATGGCGGAAGTATGGCCAGTAGTAGCAGCGGTATGCTCTCCGCCGCATCGGACCTCAACACCAAATGGGCAGATGTGCCGAATCACATACACACGCTGGCTGACATTGTCACGGACCTTACCGAAAACTCTGGACATTCGGCCTATTTAGTGGCCATCAGTCATGAAAGGACAACACAAGCCATTCCGGGCCTCGTTGACCGCTACCAGGCCAGCAGAGCGTGCCTCGAGGCCCGGCTAGCTTGTACTAGAATTAAAAAATCCAAAACAGACGAACTGAACCCGCAGGTGTTGGTCCAGATATGCAGCACGTTGTCCAAAAATCTGGCCGTGATGACCGAGATCTGTCGGCACGCCAGTGAACAATCCAAGGACCGAGCTGACCAGGATCAATTTAAGCATTGTGTGAAGAGTTTGACGGCCACTGCTAGTTGTCTCATCTCAAGTATTAAGACTTTTAAAAACAGACCAACCCCGATAAACCAAGGTCGGTGTGTGGCCTTCTGCGAGCCTCTTGTGGCTTCGGCAAATGCCTTTGTAATGTTTGCCATTGAAAAAGAATTTATTGGAGTTGCGGCTGTACTTTCGTCCGAGTCCAAAGAACAACAAACGGCCATACTTGGTAAGTAATGGAAATCTGCACACGTTATTTCTTATGTCAGGTTTTTATTTATTTTTTTACTCTCATTCATATCAAGGATCATTCAAATAGAATACATCCACTTTATTTCAATCCCTTTTTGGTTTTTAAGACCGTCGTTGCATTAATAATAAAAAAAATTATTTTTGATTTTATAGAATTACTCCCGTCTCCAATCGGGTGTTTTAATCCTAACCTTAACCCCATCCAATTTATACGGGAGTGATTTTTATAAAATTATCCAAAAATGTTTTAATCCATGGCTAATTTTGATTATTTTGATTATTATTCTTATCTTGGTTGTTATATTTACAACGTTTCTGATAATAATTCTAAAGTAATAACTAGTAATATTATACATCTAGACCAAATCGTCCAAATGGATCTATGGCGTAACGGTTACAAGCGTTGGTTAACAATCGGTCCTGGAGGTTGAAGGGTTCAATCTTTACTACATGCGATAATAACTAAAAATAACATAAAATTAACATTTCTACCCGGAATAAGAACAGAACACTTGACCCTCGTGAGGTAATGGTCTAGTTTGGAGTTTTATTAAAAAAAAATTATGCATAGGTGATGAAAATGGTTTTTTTTTGTTTTTTTTTAAATATTAAATAAGGAACCATTTCGAGTAAAAATCTATTTATTTTTACCCAATATAATCGGAAGAAAAACATGTTTGAAATGTGTAAATATGCTACAAAATAGCATAGAAAACGCTACAAAATGAACACGAACAGATCTGAAGTAGGGTTTAACGAAAAATGGAATGGAAGTACGAAACGAAACCAGCACTTATTTTTATAATATACTTTACGATGAAAAACAAAGGTGAAAGACATTATTTTTAAAATTTTTATTGAGATAACACAAGTTGTGAAATCAAGAAACTTCTTTAATAAATTATTTTTTATAATTCACTGCAAGTCGTTTCAGTATGAGTACTCCATGCTTCACAATCCACGTTTTCGTATGCTTGATGTCGATATTACGTGTTTTAGACAAAAAATGTATTAAAACGGGTAATGGGTTTCATCGCCTATACATAATTTTTTTCATTACAAAACTCTAAACCAGACCATTGGATTAAATAATGTGTTCACGGTTCAGTTAGATTTTATACAGGAGGGACCTCCAAAACAAGACATAGAATCGCTGACGTCACCGGTTTTTACGTTCTTTAAGAAATCCATACATCCACGTTATTTTTATTGTTTTTAAATCTCCCTAAAATAAAGTTATACTTATAGGAAGTTGTTTTAAAGTAAAATAGTTTATTTAAAGATTAAATTATCGAACTGGGAAAGAAATATTCTTTATCTTGAGATATAAGTACGAAATCTGATTTTTTTTCTATGGCGGGGCTATTGTTTACACACAAAATGAGATTATTATATTTGCTTCCATGTCACAGGGTGAGACTGAGACAATACAGAACTATCTCGTCCGCCTCCGGGCGACAGCCCTGGACTGCAACTTTTTTATGTCCCATTAGTGAGTATAGACCGGACCCCACACACTCTCTCGCCCCGTGGGTATCTTGTCGGCCACTCACGCACAGGTGTTTGATATCCTGGTCGCAGTGCCACTTGTAAACAGATACCCCACTCTGTTCCTGCATCATGGAACCACTTATAAACATGTACTCCACTCGTGTCTTTGTCTCGCTGCTCACACCTCTGGTTCTCTACAAGAGATCTTGCCAGACCGTGAACACTCTTCGGCCGATCGTCGTAGTGGCAATAAAAAAATATCTCGGTCGAAATTCCTCTCGGCCGGGATGATGTCGATGATGATGATGGCTTCGTTGATTCTGTGAAGGCAAAGGTTATTCAAGCAGAACAAATCAACAATAGAATGATGTAACAACTTGGCGAGGTCTTTTGTATGAAAGTAATTATTAACGAAGATAAAAGAATTGTTTTTATTTTGAAGTAATGTCTATCGTATGGTAACTGTCTTTTGCATTCAATTATTACGTTGTCTCTGTGCGCGCATACAATCGCAATTAGCTTATTAAAGTCCTAAACTATGGTAAGGAAAACGATGAGTTTCTCCGCTCTTTGTTCATAGTCGAAGCCAGCACAGAGCCCGGTTTCGCGACCGGCATCCTTGCCGTGTAAATCTGATCTGGTTCTCTTGTTCTAACTCAAAGTCCTTTCTCTTACTGAAAAGGTGTATGGTCACACTCTCCCTTTTCCAAACATATTTCTGTATATCTTTCTTCCTCTCTCAGGGGTTCGGAGGTGGGGGGGGGGCGCCTCTTTCAATGCTACAGATAAATGGGATTTCTTTCTTTCTGATTTTATTGTCATCGCCGTTATAAAAACAATTAATCTTCCTCTTTTGTTGTGGAGCAAAGGTCGTTCGCCTTAATTCATGACGACAGCTTAGATGGTTATCTTTGACCATCAGCTTAGCCCGCCCGGCTAGTTGTAGCACTGATACACCTGACCATATGTTTTTCGTTGATGTTTATTTAGTATTTTGGTGATTAAAAGATTTTGCCCAAATTCCAATCTTCCATCTGGTTTATAACTATCTGTTTCAATGGGTATCCAGTTTGACACCCAACACGACTTTTGTCAGACAATGCGACGCTATTTTCTGTCGTCTGAATAAGCCTTTTTCCACGGCAATATATACTAGTCTTATATCTCCACTTCGTTTCTAAGTAGGGCCTAGCATCATCACCAAGATGCATACTAGTGCTCCACTAGGATACCCGATCCCCATCGGCCCTGACTGCCCTGTCACAGTGAGCATGATCTGTTGGATATGTACATCAAGGACCAACTCATCAGGGGAATAGCAAATGACACACTCCAAGCAGACCTGCTGGCCAAAGCCGGAACACGTAAATTTCTAGAACAAAATGTCCTCCATTCTAAGGCATTCGATTCGGCATTGCAAGACCAAACTTCAAAGATTGACACCTCCAACATGGCTATTGCGTAGATATCTACATACCACAAGCAAAAAACTAGTACTCAATCTAATAAAGGTCATGTTCGTATCAGCACCTCCCCCAACTGCGATAATACATCTACTAAACCTAACTCCTTTTGAGTTTGCATGGGCTGTGGTAGCCACCATCATGGTACCCCGGGAACAAGTTCCTGCCAGTTAAAATGTCCAGCATGGGGTCAAACATGCAGTATTTGTGGGAAACCTAACCACCTTTCAGGGGTGTGACGAGCAAATAAACTTTGTATTGAGATTGGCGCCATGGATTCTCTTATCGCTCACATCACGTTTAATCAAACAAGGGATACATATACGACCACAAGCGAAAATTGAGTAATAGAAATAGATGCATATGGTATCCCATTCTCACCAAATCCAGATCACAGACAGGCAAAGAACATCCCTGGTGACTATCGAACAAAGCTAAAGATCTTCCCTGCTAGTGGGGCCACTATATGTCTAGAGGGATCAAAGCATCTGTTTAACACGGGGCTCACAATGAATAATCTAGTCCCATCAAGAAAAATCGTTCGGGCTGTGGGAGATTCCACACTTGCGTGTCAGGCATGGTTACCTGTGAAATTCGAGGTTTGTGGAAGAACAACCAAGCAATCCTTTTACATATGTGATGGCATCCAGCGACTTTATTTCAGCAAAGCAGCATGCATTGATGTGAGAATGCTGCCTGAAAATTTTCCAAACCCTGCGGCAACATTTTCAACCCAGGCAAATATCGCAATACAACACATCGAGTGCGTGAATTGCCAAGTCGCCCAGAAAGTCTTCCTTTTCCCCCAACGGGAGAAAACATTGGTAGGCTTAAGGATTGGCTCCTAGAGCATTTTGCCAAAACGTAATTCAAAAACGATGGGGTGTCCCCATCTATGTCCAGCCCCGCTTCCCATATTCACCTTAAAGAAGGAGCAACTCCTAAAGTCAAACATAACCCAATTCCTGTGCCTTATCATTTCAAAGAGCAAGTACGACATGCACTTTGGGATGATGTTAAAAGAGGCATTCTTAGCCCAGTGCCCGTTGGTACCTCTACCGATTGGTGCAGCACTATGGCAATCACTGCAAAAAAAAAAGATTAAAAACCAAGAAGAACGATGGACTATCAGCATTTAAACACTCAGTGCACACAAGAGAACACCACACTAGCTCGCAATTCCAATTGGCATTACGGGTACCACCCAACAAAAAAAAACGTTTTGGATGCAATGGATGGTTATTATTCAATCCCCCTAGATGAGGAATCTCAGCCACTTACAACTTTCACATCTCTGGTGATGCCTATGATGAGATTGTTAAGAACATTTCTCGCAAAGTAAAAGTCGTTAATGATATGCTACTTTTTGACAACATTATAGGAGATGCCTTCTACCATACATTTGATTACCTATCACAAAAAAACAGAATTGTCCTCAACAAAAAAAAATTCCAATTTTTCCAAGATGTGGTTCAGTTTGGAGGCCTTCAAATAACATCATCGGGGGTAGCTCCATTCCGAAAATTTACTCAATGCAATTACCAATTTTCCTATCCCAAAGAATATAACTAATGCAAGGTTTTTGTTTGGTTTAGTTAACCAAGTAGCATGGGCACATTCCCTAAGCCCCATAATGTCCTATTTTTGAGACCTTGTCAAACAAAATTCATGCTTCATTTGGAATCAAGATCTCGAAAATGCATATTTCACATCCAGGCAAATTATTGTGAATTAGGAAAAGAAGAGTGTTACAGTCTTTGATATTAACAGAGCAACCTGCCTTGCTCCAGACTGAAGTAAAAAAGGCATGGGTTTCCTGCTATTACAGAAGCACCGATATGTTGTCCTGAGGGCTGGCATATTGTATTTGCACAGATGCAGAGTGCTGATACATGCCCATTGATGGTGAAGCAGCAGCATATTCATTATGGGATGCCCTAACATAATAGTAACAGACCACCAGCCATTAATAGGAGTATTTGGCGACTCACCCCTCTTTAAGCTTAAAGAGAAATCACGCAGGTATTTTTTTACGGTCCGGCACTACTCAGGAAAGTTGCATCAGGGTTCCGATGCCGTCTCCCACAATCCAGTCTTCACAATGAATGCCCTTAGATCACTATCCTCCATACACCCTAACTCTGAAGACATTCATCTCTTGGACAAAATAGATGCCACGGTGGAGTTAGCAACCCATCAAGCCATGAATGATTATAGGGACAACAATACAATCCTGTCAGCTGATCACGTACGTGCATCAGACCAAAATGATCCTTGTTACACAACTCTGATCAACACAATACAACTAGGTTTTTCATCAAAACATTAACTGAACTGAAAATCCATAACTTCTGGGAGGTACGCCATCAACTCAGTACCAACAGGGGCTTAGCACTGATGGATGGGAGAATCATGGTACCCAAATCTCTTAGAGAAAAAGTACGCTATTTACAATCAGCTCACCAGGGTGTGGTTGGTATGAAAGCCTGTGCCAATGAATCAGTGTATTGGCCCGGTATGAATGCATCCATATGCAACTTTAGAACCAATTGCCTCATATGCACAAGCATTGTCCTAAGTCAGCCACATGAACCACTCGTATTAACCGCAGCTCTAGGTTGGCCCTTCCAGCAGATAGTGATGGACCTTTTTTACGTCGGACACATTGCATATCTTGTCTGTGCAGACAGACTGACTGGATGAATTATTTTGTATTATCTTAAACCAGGTCATGCCATCACCTCAAAACTAATATCTATTTGTCGGAAACTATTCCACACATATGGCACCCCAGAAGAACTAATCAGCGATGGTGGCTCACGTTTTAATTCCAACATGTTTCAGCAGTTCCTCAAAATATGGTGTGTGAAGCACAGACAGTCCTCAGTGGCATACCCTCAATCTAATTGTCGAGCAGAGCTTGCTGTAAAAAAAGCAAAGAGGATAATTCATGGAAATGCAGGTCCCCAGGGCTCATTGAATAATGACTGTCGTCTGAGCCATCCTGCAATATCGCAACATCCCTATCTAAGGCATTTGTCTATCCTGAGCACAACTTTTGCTACACCGCCGACTTCGTGACTTCATACCATCCCAACCTGCACTTTATAAGCCACCCGCAAAATGGATAGCTGCAGCTGGGAACCGTGAGATAAGCTTATCTCAACGCAATGCTCACTGAGTGGTACAATCGCACAGCGCATACTCTATGCCCACTCTGAGCAGGAGAAAGAGTATCAATACAATACGCAAACAATTGTCAGTGGGACACAACAAACTGTTGTTGAAACTCTCCCTAACTGTCAAATCAGGATTTATGGGTCAGGCAGAATAATTTTGCGAAACCGCAGATTCCTCACAAAACTTGCAACACCTGTAATTGTAGTCTCCATTTCCAGTGCTTTGCCTGAATCTCCCAATCCAACGCCTTGGAATTTCCATACACCTGGTACACTAGTGTCGCAAACCAGAGGACATCGTCCAGGCATCCAGCACTGCTAAACCAATGCCAGCATAATCTGCCCGGGCAATGTCTAGGTTACTCCCTCACAATCAACCAGGCCAAAAGGAACTCATTCTTCTATAAAGATCATTACGTTCGTGTACTGGGGGGTGGATATAGAATCAAATTGATACTTACCAGCATAACAGGCTTCAATATTCAATATGCAAATGTTGCTTGAATTGAGCAATATTTATATGGTGACTTGTCCACCCGTGAACTGACAGCCAATCAGAGCTCAGATAATGGATTTGCCCATCTTGGCATAGTGAAACAGTCCAGCTTTCATATAAACTGGCTTTTTGGTGTTTCTTCAGTTTTACTTATTTTGTTAGTCAACTGGTCACCCAGTTCAGCTCTAAGTACTGAATTCTATAGGAACGTTGTTTTAAGGTGTCAATAATGTAAACACGTTTTTAGTTAATCATTTTCATTATTTTTGTATGCTGAAAAAATTGTAAAAAATCATCAGTTTATTTTATGTTTCTTCTTTTGAATGGTAAAAAAGTTGTGATGACAATATTAACCTATATTAAAGTTACATCGTGTTTCATATAGGGGGGGGGGTAAATTCTATGGTTCGCTTTGGAGGTCCCTATGGTACAGGTTCTCAAGTTCGAAAAGATGCACCTGAAGAAGGTTGAAGGTTACATCGGTCGAAACGTTGTGAATATAATAATCAAGGTGTACATAACTCGAATAATCCAAATAATGCAATTTACTAATCCTCATCCACAAAATTTCAAAAAACAATACACGACTAAAAATTGTTTAGTAAAAATGATAATGTGAAATTAAAGTTTGCATTAACAGTAAACAATGCTCCCCCCCCCCCTCAAACAGTATCCTCCTTCTCTTGAAGCAAGTTAAACAGTAACATTAATTTACTAGTGTCATTCCAGGATGAACAAATATATTTGATGCTGAATAGATTGTTTAAGTTAACCGATTATTTTTTTTTTTCTTACATGATGCTATTGTGTCTAATTCTGCCCTCGTGGGGATGCAAGTAAATAGGGATTTAATTTAACAAAAATAAATAAACACAAAAGTAATTAGTATTAGTAATACAATTTCGCTCAGTGTTGGGGTTAATGAAGGTTTTTTTTTTTTTTTCGTCCGCGATTTGGATTTCGGTTTTGTGTCTGTTACCCTGAACTTAGGGTTAGAGTCAGCTACCACGGACTTAGGGTTAGTGTCTGCTACCCCATATTTTGGTTAATGACTGCCATTGCTTAACCTTTACTTAGTGATTGTCAACCTGGACTGCAACTGAATGACTATCACTGAACTTTAAATTAATGTTGAGTTAATAAAAGGCTTTTTTTAATTATTTTATCTAAAATAAATGTTGTCATATTTGATGCTTACGTTAACCTTGATTTTTTTTTTTTTTTTTTTACAACTACTAGTATTAAAAATGAGTACAGGCATGACTATCGTAATATAACCAGGCTTATTCACTGGAAAATGACGTCATGCTCTAAAGTAACAAGCGAGATCTATCAAACAGTCAAACTATGGACATTTTACCCCTCCCTTCACTTAAAAATTCATTAAAATTCAGGAAATCAACCAATTTTAATGAAATTTTCAATATTTATTAACGATCACAATATAATTAACTCATTATTTTATTAGAAATCTTAGTGCAAATGTATTATTTGGTGTAATTTGCGTAGGCTAGACAGCAAACATTAAATTAATACTTAGTAATAAAATGGTGTTGTCATAATTTTTTTAATTAAAACATGAACATTTTTCTTTGAAAAATAATTTGTCTGATTTAATATTCATTCTTTAAATAAGTTCATTCTTTCCGGATTATTTTTAATGTTTGAGATGATTGTTATGACAACGTGGTCTACATTGAATGAAAAGACTATCAGTTATGCTGCACGGAAATATCTCTTGGTTTAAAAACACAAGAAGATAAATACATATTCTTAGGCAGTTTTATTCTTTATATGAACATTTCATTAGCATTAGTTTTAGCTGAATAATTTGATAAGTATTGCTCTCATTTCCGAAATTCTGTAATTTTAAAATTTTCTTTCGCACTTGACATCTATAAAAAAGGAAATACATTTGAAAAAAGGAACAAGTTAACAATGATTTCCAAGTAAATGAATAATCCTTAGGAGGGTAGCCGTGTTCTTGGCAGGGGAATAAAGTCACAATAGCAGGAACAAGTTAACGATTTCCAAATGAATGAATAATCCTATGGAGTCTGTCTGCTCTGATTACTTGCTAAAAACAGACGGATGCATGCACGTTAGCACCTTTGGCACATCCAGTCTTTATTGATAGTGGTTCTTACTAACCATTATCAATGACGTCACCAGAAAAAACTCAACTCGGTTAACTGGCCTGGGTTATTACGATGGTCGTGTAACAGGGCGAAAAAAATTACAGGACGACGTTGAATGGCTAACTGGACATATCACGGTGTGATTTCATTTGGGTATTATAATGTGAAATCGCATCCTAAACTTTAATTATAGCCAGAAATTTATTACTTTCGAATTGACATGTTAAAGGCTTCAAAATCACATTGCAATTTCCCACGACCGCAGTAAACATCGCTGGTGGACATGTTTGTTTTCGTTATTATATTTAAAACATGTTTGCATGTAATCGCTAAAATAAAGTGGATCTCATTTTTTTTTTAGGGGAGGGGACTAGCATATGGTGTAAGGGTGATACAATAATACCTAGGATGTTGTTTTATTTTATGCTATTGCATATTTATTTAATTATCGATTAAAAGTAAATAATAATTTTTTTAAAATGTGTAAGTCATATAGAAGCGAGAAACACACGAAGTGGTCACACAATTTTTATTGATATAGAGATGTCCGTCTTCTTTTACTGAGATCTTTGGAAATTTCAGGGACTTCTCTGAACTTGCTAATGTTATCGCCATCACCACTTTTATATACCCTCCTCTTTGTTGAGTCATTACATAATTTTATTTTGTAAATAAAAACCCACCTTCCTCAAGTAAACTATCTTAGATTAACTAGGGGTGGTCGTATCCGGTTAAGGGGGTACCTGTAACCGTTCTTCCAAGAGGGTTCAATATTGAGACACCTTTTTCATATTTTTTATGTGTCAACTGATTGGACTCAAAAATTCTCTAAAAAAAAAAAGTCGATCATGGTAAAATAATTATTTGAAGATGCAGCTTACATGACTAGTTATGATTTAAAAAAATTTTTTTGGTTGATTGAAGGAAGAAAATACTGTTTTTCTCTTTGGTTTAAGAGCACAAATGAACCATGACTTGACTTTGGGGTAAACTCCTATTTCAGTCACTTAAATTATTTAGAGTTAAATTGGTGTGACCATTACTTCAAAACAAGGCGATCCATAATACTATTTGTAAATTAGGCCTGGCAAACATGCGACTGAGGTCCACGACTGGGGGGCGAACATGTGAAAACCAAAATTACTACTAAATAATAATTATAGAGAAAAGTTTCAGTAAGAAATTTCTTAGTAATGTCCAGTAATTACCAACTATACGTATTAGGAAGTAGCTTACAATAATTGATTTATTTCCATAAACTCAAATCAAATACAAAAATATTAAAGAACTAAATTCACAAAATAAATCACTTTATTCACCATGAATTAGACACATTTTTGATATTTCTAAAATCATGAGTCAATTTGTTTATATTGACTACTTGATTACAGAAAATACAATGACAATACATTCAGAAAGCAAATTCAACATTTTACAAAATCAAATACTTTATGAACAAAATAATGTTTGGAAAAACAATTGATAATTTTTACAAAATTTGTTATATTTTTTACATATATAATTTGTTTTTTTACATAAGATGAAAAAAAATGCTTATTTCTTCATGATAAACAGTCTTAATAATAAAATCAACTTACATTAACAAAAACCAATAAAATATATGTAAAAAGGGGAGAAATATAAAAGGGCATTTATAACGACATGTGAATCCCCTGAAAAACATAGCAGAAAAACCCCCAATTGTTCTAGAATTTAGAATGAGGGATTAGTTTCACATATAAATTTAACGTAAAATGATCCCCCATTTCTGAACCATTCTCGCATTTTAAGGCAGTTAACCAATTTTTTTTTTCTATGAGAGATAAACCATGTGCGTTTTTTAAGGGGGTGGGGGCTAATAGTGGTTCTACTTTTTTTAGGCAATTGTGTGGTTTTACAACCTTACCACTCGGACTTAGGGTTATTGGTATAAATATTTTTGTTGTGTATTTGAATGACAAACGTACGACTTACCTCGTGGGGATCCGGGCACAAAGAGGGAAAAGAAAGAGAGGGAGTAATGCATTTTATGGGAAGGAAGTACTTCCGGCGAAAACGGAAGTACTTCCGGCAGAAACGGAAGTGCTTCCGGGGGAGAGGCATTGTGGGAAGGAGGCTGCATGATAAGAGGAGTCAATGTTTGGGAAGTCGGCAGTGTGCCAGAGCGACAGGTTGTCCAAAGTGATAGAAGGAAGCAGAGAGGAGTTTATTTTTTTTATTTTTGCCTGAAACTTAACAACAAGCTACATCCCCGAGAAGAGAAGCGGAAAAATGACAGACGCGGGTGTAACCACGATGGTGAAGTCGTTCGACGGAAGTACCGACGTTTGTCAGTGGATAAGGAAGGTTGAGCTGGTCGCGAAACTGAAAAACGTTACAGACCTAGCATCTTTTTTGCCGTTATTTTTGGAAGGAGACGCCCTTGCCCTATATCTCGAGCTTAGCGAAGACGAACAACAGAATGTGGAAATTATAAAAATCCGTTTGAAAAGAGCGTTCGCAGAAAGCCCATGTGAAGCGACAGAGATGCTGAAGAATCTACGGTGGGCAGGTGGGTCCGTCGATGTTTACGCCAATAAGGTGAAGCGATTGGCCGGACTGGCAGGATATGTGGGGCGAGGATTTGAGACAACGGTCAAGCTATTCTTCACCACTGGATTCCCAGAAGATGTTGCAAAGGAATTGCAACAGGTGCCCGGATTTGATAATGCCGATGTTCACGCATTAATCCCCAGGGCAAAGGTGCTGACGTGCAGGCGATCCTCGCGGGTGAAGGACGAATCAGCAGTTGCACAGAGCGGTGCACGAGGCCAAGTGAAGGTGGCAATCAAATGTTTTGAATGTGGTGGGCCGCACCTCCGGAAAGACTGTCAGAAGTATCTGACGCGGATCATATGCTACCGGTGCCAGCAGAGTGGCCACCTAGCCAAGGACTGTCCGGGAAACGCTTAATGGGGTATCATCACGCCGGCCGATACCCCGGAGCAAAGACGGCAGGGATAGCCCCACGGATCGTGGTCGCAGTGGAGGGGAGAGAGATCGAGGCACTGGTTGACACTGGCTGCTCAACTACCATGGTTCGAAAGGGCCTGGTGAACAGATGGAGTGGGGGTAGCAGCATCAAGGCATTCGACGGCACGGAGGTGAAATGTCGCGGGACCAGCACTGTTCGCATCGACATAAGAGGACGACGACTGACTATAGAAGTATTGGTAGTCGATCGTCTGGTGCCTGGGGTAGAGGCAATCCTCGGCATGGACGTACTCTGCCGGATGGGGGGCGTCACTGTTGACACAAATGGACGCGTTGAGTTCGGTGATGACCACTGTGCGGCGGGTGCGAACCCGGAAGCCTTGCCATGTGATGGAGGTGGAGTGGCTGAGTGCGAGATCAGCGATCAAGACTTCATCGCAACATTTCGCGATGGTAGGTGGACTGCCAGATGGAAGTGGACGACGGGGCCTCCGTGCCTGCAGAATCGAGTCGGGAGGTATGACACCAAATTAACGGAGTTACAGAAGGCGTCCTTTGAGGACGAACTGGAGAGGTGGATCAAGGAGGGGATTCTCGTGCCATGGAAAGAGGAACTTAAAGGAGGTCTGTTACCTCTCATGGCGGTGATCCAGCCGACCAAGGATAAGGTCCGCCCCGTGTTGGATTACCGGGAACTGAACAAACATGTGTCTTGCCACACAGGGGGTGACGTCATAGACGTTTGTGCAGAAACCATGCGGAGATGGAGACAGAAGGTTGGGGCGTCCACGATTGTTGATCTGAAGTCGGCGTATCTGCAAATCCATGTCGAGCAAGATCTCTGGAAATATCAGCTTGTACAATTCAAGGAGAAGACGTACTGCTTGACGCGTTTGGGTTTTGGGTTGAATGTCGCGCCCAAAATCATGACTGCAATATTAAAGCGGGTGTTGAAAGAGGAGGAGGACGTAAATGAAGCAACCGACTCTTATGTAGATGACATACTGCTGGATGAGACAGTGGTGCCAGCACCAAGAGTAGTGGAACAGCTCAGGAGGTTTGGTCTAACAGCAAAGGCCCCTGAGCTGTTAAATGGTGGTGCGGCTTTGGGACTCCACTTAGAGGAAGATGCATTGGGAGAGCTGCGGTTCACGAGAGGGAACGCTATTCCAGAGGTCACGGACAGAATGAGCAGGCGACAATTGTTCTCGGTTTGCGGGAAGTTGGTGGGCCATTACCCTGTAGCTGGGTGGCTCAGAGCAACCTGCAGTTATGTGAAGAGAAAAGCAGGAGGAGTGAAATGGGAGGACAGTGTTGGCGAAAATGTGGTGGCTGTGATGCGAGATGTCCTAAAAGAGGTGGATAAGGAGGACCCAGTGAGAGGAAGGTGGAGAGTCCCTAAGACAGAAAAAGGGGTCGTATGGTGTGATGCAAGTAGCATTGCCACTGGCGTCGCAGTTGAGATTGGAGGTGAGGTGGTGGAGGACGCGGCCTGGCTTAGGAAAGCAACAGATTTCTCCCACATCAACGTAGCCGAGTTGGACGCAACTATCAAGGGCATAAACCTGGCATTAAGGTGGGGATTGAAAGAGGTGGAGCTGCGTACAGATTCGGCTACCGTGCTGAACTGGGTGCAGGCGGCTGTGACAGAACAGCGGAGAGTAAAGACAAAAGGTGCTTCAGAAATGATCATCATGTGTAGAGTCGGGATCCTACGAGAGTTAATCGCCGAATTTGGATTGAAAGTCAGTGTTTCTTTCATACCTTCCGCCAAGAATAGGGCAGACAGCTTAACGAGGGTGAGAAGAGGGTGGATGGAAGCCTTGGACGAAACGACAGAGAGTGCTGATGAAAAATGCTGCATGACCCATGAGGAAGTCAAGGACCAGCACTCTATGCACCACATGGGAGTTGACAGGACTTTGCATCTAGCCCGCAAGGTAGATCCCAGTGTTGCGAGGAAGGTCGTGCAGAAAGTAGTCCAGCAATGCGTGCGGTGTCAATCGATAGATCTGGCACCGGCGTCACATCATCACGGAGAGCTCCAGGTGGGCGAAAATTGGAAGAGACTTGCCGTTGATGTCACCCACTATCGAGGGGCTCAATATCTAACCATGATTGACTGCGGACCAAGTAGGTTCGCGATTTGGAGGGAGTTGATGAGAGAGACGGCTAGTGAGGTGGCAAGCACAATGAATACAGTGTTTCTGGAACGTGGACCCGTAGACGAAGTCTTGATGGACAATGGGGCGGCTTTCCGATCAGGAACAGTCAGAGAGATGCTGGAGAGATGGAACATCAGACCATACTTCAGAGCCGCGTATAGGCCGGAAGGAAACGGCATAGTGGAAAGGAACCACAGGACCATCAAAGCGTTGGCTGAGAGAGGGGGAACCGCACCAGAAGAGGCCCTGTTCTGGTACAACATGACTCCCAGATCAGGGCAGGTGAGGGAGACGGTGCCACAAGAACAGATATATCGATATGTCTGGCGGCATCCAAGCGTTCCGCCACCGGAACAGAATCAAGCAACCAGGAGCACAGTGCGACTAGAAGATGAAGTGTGGGTAAAGCCGCCTGGTGCGCGATGTACGACACAATGGGCGCGAGGAACAGTTACAGCCAAGAATTCGGACAGTAATGTGTCTGTCGATGGCATGCCGAGACACGTTCTGGACCTAAGACCTGTGGAGAGGCATGAGACGGAGTTGCGAGAGAGGCCAACAGCGACCGATCTGAATGGAGGTGTGCGTGAAGGGTCACCACGGAGATCACAGCGAAGCCGGCGACCTCCAGTGTGGTCTTCTGATTATGAAATGTGATTAGAGATCAGGGGGTGATGTTGTGTATTTGAATGACAAACGTACGACTTACCTCGTGGGGATCCGGGCACAAAGAGGGAAAAGAAAGAGAGGGAGTAATGCATTTTATGGGAAGGAAGTACTTCCGGCAAAAACGGAAGTACTTCCGGCAGAAACGGAAGTGCTTCCGGGGGAGAGGCATTGTGGGAAGGAGGCTGCATGATAAGAGGAGTCAATGTTTGGGAAGTCGGCAGTGTGCCAGAGCGACAGGTTGTCCAAAGTGATAGAAGGAAGCAGAGAGGAGTTTATTTTTTTTATTTTTGCCTGAAACTTAACAACAATTTTAGTTAACTGCTCTAAAAACACTAGAATGGTTCGGAAATAGGGTATCATTTTACGTTAATTTTATATACTCTAAATTCTTAAATAATTGTGTTTTTTGTTTGTTTCCACCAGATTTTTCAGGGTGTTCACATGTAATCACTTAAACAAAGTAGAATCTTGTTTTGTTTTTTTCAAATTTAAGTAACAGAACAGAGCACAAGTATCTCTCATTATTTAATAGTCAAACAAGGGCTAAAAAAGAAAATAACTAAAAAAGAGCTTGTTAAAAAAAAAAAAAATTGTCAACAAAAGTACCATTTCAAACCGGACCAAAAATGAATTTTATTGAACATTTGGACGAATACAGAGCGAAATCAGCAATAAAATTCAACAGTCTCTATAGTACAATCGAGGCTTTAAAAGTATTTAAACTTGTTAATTTCATTTTATTTGAGTGATTGATCCCCCCCCCCCCCTCAGATAAAATAATTATCATAAGTAAAATCTTATGTCAGTTTCTGATATGCATCATTTCAATATGAAAAGAGAGCATGGGTTTATATTATCCAATATATTTTTCAAAAATTATTGTTTTTTGATTTACCTAAGGCAATTCAAGAACCAATACTAAGTTTTGAAATTATCTTAAAATATTATTTATAAACCAAAATTTCCAAGCAGTTATCAGATATGTTTTATATTTCCCCCCTTTTTACATATATTTTATTGGTTTTATGTTCTTAAGTTGATTTTATTATTGGTCCCCCCGATTTATAAAATCGGGGGACTTATGTTTTGAGGTATGTCCGTCCGGATTTTTCTCCGCAACCATCCATTGAATTTCTCTGAAATTTTGCATGAAGTTGTAACTTTGGTCAGGTTAGAAAGTGACATTCTCCGATTTTTGAAAAAAAATTTGGTTAGCTCCCCAGGGGGTCAAAAGCCCCCAAAATGGCAAAAAATGACCCTTTTCTCCCATAACGTTTGATCCATCCATTCAATTTTTCTGAAACTTGGCCAAAATGTAGAGACAATTGTTCTTGATATAAAATGAGCATCCTTGACCTCAGAAAAATTCTGGTTTGCGCCCCCAGGGGGTCAAAAGGGGATCAAAAATGCCCCAAATTGCCCAAATTTATTGCATTTTACACTCGCCACATCGAGTCACATACAGAGGGGGACCACGCGGCTTGTTACATTTGATTTGATGGAAATAAATCAATTATTGTAAGCTACTTCCTAATATGTATAGTTGGTAATTACTGGACATTACTAAGAAATTTCTTACTGAAACTTTTCTCTATAATTATTATTTAGGAGTAATTTTGGTCTTCACATGTCCGCCCCCAGTCGTGGATCCCAGTTGCATGTTTACCAAGCCTGTATTATCGATTGCCTTGTTTCAAAACTTTAACAGTAAGTTTCATTGTACATGTGTAATGCCAAAATGAAAACTACACTGGAAAAATATATTTGCTCGTTATCTTTATAGGTTAAGGGTGCATAACTCTAATTTATAATTTTTTAGTTAAGGACAGAGAACCCTTTTTTTGTTTTTAAGTGTAAATACAAAAGGATTCAAAATATTATTTTCCATTATTTTTGCTTTTGTTGAAAAATTTTAAACCAAAAAAATGTTAAATCTTTTACTCTATTTTTTTTTCCCAAAACAAGAAAGTTTTTTTTTTTTAACTTGAAAATTATGAATTTGAGTTATGTGCCCTAGTTGTGATCTCTGCATCACTTTTACTAATATCCTTGGGAAAAGTATGAATCAATCTGTTCTCTAAAAGGAAAAAGAGGATTAAACGAAACATCCATCTACATGGAACAAAATAAAATCAATCGGAAGACATGCGTGGAGAGATCAATGTTTCACCTAAAAGATTTTATTCGAGCTTCCTCGGGATAAAGGCATGTTACAGGAAAAACAGTATTTATGCATACAGACATGGGTGGTAGGAGTGAAGTGTCGAAATGGAGCAGGCACGTGTGTGTGTGGTAAGTATATACATGGAGGGGGCTGTAGTAGGAGATAGATGGCAGGTAGTAGGGAATGAAGAGTAAGTATGGTGGAGAGGCAAAAAAAAAGACAACATGTGTGCCAGACTTAGGAGGTAAGCATATTAGCAGAGAAAACTAACATGGTAGGTAGGTGGATAGAAGGATTGGAATGGAAGTAGAGGTGGAATAATGCAATTAGTATGAAAGATAGGAAGGTAGATGGGAGACTAGGCAGGGTAGGTACAATTGAATCATAACTAAAAGATCAATTTAGCTATTGTCCATTAGTATAGCTTTTTTCACAATTATGTTTTTGGCGAATGTAAGATGAATTAAAAACAAAAACAGATTGTTACTTGATGTTATTGCTAGTGTGCGATCAAAGCTGTTTCGATGAGGCGTCTGCGATGTATGTTTTGTGTAATTAGAATTTTATTTTAGGGCAAGAAATACAATTGAAGACGAGAAATCAATTTTATCAAAAATGTGGAAGAATTATCTGTAGTGTAGCTCTGGCTCCCCCTTTTAAATATTGTTTATTTTAATTAGCCTGTACCCGTGGGATGCCACATAAGTAAAGAGAGATGATCCGTAAACTTTGAAAAACATACTTTTTTGTGTGTAAATGGTATTTATTGTGTTGCATAGGCAACCTTGTGTCATAGGCGCAGCAAAACCAAGTTGTCGTAATCATTACAGTTCACAATAGTTATCCATACTATAGTTACAGGTTATTCTTTTTGCACGCGCTTGTGTATGATCCTCCTAGACTGAGGAAATGCCTGTTCTGTAATTAAAGTCTCTTATTTATATCTTTAAAAAGACTAATTCAACACAAATCTGATGGAAGAAAGGGAGTCATTAATTCGATATGATCTTTGTTTCAAATGACTAATTAGTGGGTGGGGCAGAGAGAGAGAGAGAGATCGGAACCACTAATTAGTAATATCTTGTCAGCCCATGTCATATGTGCAATGCCTTGCATGCTTCCAAGCAGACTGATTTTGTTATCACCCTCTCTGTTTGAGCCATGTGACGTCATATGTTTTTAATACATTCCCACAGCCTAAGTAATTTTCAATCTGGATCAGCGAGTTGACCTCTACTGACCCCTTGGCTGCTTCGTTTCCTGTTATTCTTAACTGACTAAATTATATACTAGATGATCTACCCGTTAAATATCTAACAAATGCCTATGATGACTAAACTGGGTTTTTATTTTTCAAAGCTTGTGTGAAAATTTGTCTACCTTGTTGCTCCATGTGTCTACTGGAACCGAAAATGGTTGAAGCATTTTATTTATATACTGGTTAAAGCATTTTGATTGGTCAGTGCCAGTTCAGCTTTTACTACTCCGTGATTTTAGGCTGTAAAGAATTAATGTGTAAAAATGAACACTGTACTACAGAAATCTAAAGATTATCGATAAAAAATTTGAATATCCTTTGATTTCTTTTCAATGTTTCTAAATGGAAAGTGAGTGGAGTTTCTTTTTAACTGGAACAGTTAAGTAGTAGTTCTTGTGCTGGTCAAAAAGGTGTGTATATGTTTGTCTCATTTTGTTTATTTTCTCCCATGAGTTTGTGATGCCAATGCTTATGACACTAGTTGATTATGTGATTCTCTAGTCAGTTTTTGTAAGTTACTTAGCGGATGACCGGCAGTGATGTGTAAAGTTGGTATGAGGTATCAGCTTATTAAGGGGGCCAAAGACTGCCAGCTAACAACGGTGCTGGTGTCTGAGTTTTCACTTTTATGGTGACAAGGAAGCTCCAGAAAAAATTCTGCTATATTTCTAACATATTTTTTCCTGCGTAGTAAACCGCGTTTTCTTGTTATTTTAGTTGGTTCAAAAATAAATAAATGAAATGTTTGAATTTGGAGCCTGCTTTTGCATAAGAAAGAGACTCTTTTTGTGCTGAGGAAATTGTAACAAAATATTATTACTGTTCGTCATAACTTAACTTTATTAGTATCTTGCTCTCTACCTGTGATAAAATTATTGATGTCTCAATTAATACGCCTATGCCTACTCTCGGCCTGCCAAGCCAGGAGGACATTCGATAAAACTTCCTGATGTTTCGAATATAGACTTTTTAAATTTGGCAGTTGAAAAAGATTTTGAATAGTACGGCAACAAAGTAAATGTTTACATGCACATTTAAATTTAAATCTAATCATATTTTGTCAAATGTTGAATTGTGTATTTAGTGAAATATTTTTATTTAAAAACAAAATAATTCAGAATAAAAATTAATGAACCATCCATGTTTTTTTTTATGGAAGTTTTTTTTTTTAATAAGTTTTACTTTTTAACTTTTATTCACTTTGTTACTGAGACATAAGGGGCTAATGTGAATTAGGGACCATACCTACAGGGACATCCTAAGTAGAGAGCTGTGCAGCAAGATGTTTGTTTACATTTAAATGTCTGCATGTTAGTACAGTCAGGGAACAGGGAGGGAATTCCAAAGGTTAGCAGTTCAAGGGAAGAAACTATTAGAGTAGAAAGCTTTCTGGTATCTGGGGACCTCTACAGTGAAGGAGTGGGATTTTGCTGCCTCTCATGTTGTGTCGGGGGTATTTATGTTGATGGGACACTAGTGTTGCGAGTTCATCGGAGCACATT
Organism: Sepiola atlantica; assembly: GCA_963556195.1. NCBI lineage: Eukaryota > Metazoa > Mollusca > Cephalopoda > Sepiida > Sepiolidae > Sepiola > Sepiola atlantica. Next base: position 47,931,800 of record OY744522.1, read on the forward strand.
CCATTAACGTACTTATAAAACAAGCAGAGATGCAATATTGTGGTGATGGGACAGGGGTTGGAACTTGGTTGACAGTGCGGGACTTATTAGATTGGAGTCGATTATTTTTGGACCTTGTCTAATAGGTAAAGACTAGTGGCTGATGCTTCCATGCAGATGTGGCAACAATACTTCATGCATGGCTTTGTAGAGATATATGATACTGGAAGGTGTGAGTAGTTTTCTAGCACGATAGAGGGAGCCCACCTTTTTTGCAACAACCTTGGCAATGTCTTCTATCTATTTATTCCAATTCATGTTGCCTGTGAATGTTAGGCTGAGGTGTTTGAATGATGAACTCTCAGGTAGGGTGCTATTTAGCCATGGTAATCGGTGGTTGAATACTTTTAGTTTTACAAGTTTAACAACTGGAAAAATGAACTCGGCTGAATGTTTGCAAACAATAAACTAAAGAACATTTACTGATATTTAAAAAAAAATTAATTATAACCAAAGTATCTGTCTTTGAACAATAATAATAATAAAAATAAGAATAGAAATCGAGTGACCTTGGCATGTCAAAGCACCATCCTCCTCCCCCATTATGCATCACATTTTTACTTGGGAAAAACTTGAGTATCCACAAGACAAAAAAACATTGCAGTTGTCACCACTTCAAACATTATCAACGTCATGCTCTAATCTAATGCAAATACTTACTTGAAAATATTGCAATTTTTTCACTACTTTTGAACCAGCATTGTAGACATTAGAAGTGAAAGTTCATCATTTGTGTGGGAGTGCCAACAGGATTATACAGGCTATTTTTGTTTCTAGTCCAGGATGACCCTTTTTGGAGAGCCGGATTCTCCACATAAAAATCTGACTTTGTGTCTAATTTTGCTGATCTTTACCTTAACCCTTAAATGCTTTTTGTTTCAAATATGACATATTCCAACAAAATGTCTATTTAATGTAATATTCAACAAAAATGTGTCAAACTGCAACTTGTTTCACATCTGCAACGAGCCTGTTGGCAAGTGTGAGTAGGTATTTGTATGATGTTGCATCAGCACACCCGCTAAATAGGTAATCAGTATCTTTGATCTCCAACCAATATAAAAAGTTAAACATTTAAGGGTTAAAGTACATCCGTATTTGAGGGGGGGGGGTGTTACCATTACTCCCAGGTCCACTCATGGTGAAATAGAATTTGTCCCATACTAAACTGCCTCAGGCACCCTGTTTGCCTCTACCCCACCCCACCACTCTGAACTTCATCTTTTCCAGCCCTTTCTACCTGTTTTTTTTGTCTACCCTATTTCCCAATTCTATCACGACTCCAAGGTACACTTTGACCTAGAGGAGTGGTAGTACTTGTCAGGGCCCCATCTATGTGTTAAATAGAAACTGTCATCTACACACTATTTATTTACAAAATATACGCCTATCAACCAATCGTATATAAAAAAACATTATTTAACAATAGTTGACATGCCATAAAGTCTAACAGTCAACCAACCTAACTTTGCTCTTGTAGGGAGGCAAGTAAATAGGGATGATATTTCAATCAAACTTTTTGGGAAACAAACCGTCTAGTATTGTAGAGACATACATGGAACCAGATGTGAATTCACACTTGTGATTTGATTAAAATATAAACAATTTTGTACTTGGTGGTTTGACCAGGGAATGCTGCATGAAACCACATGCGTACAGACCATGGCCATCCCTACTACAGGCCAGGCAATCGTGCAACTGGGGTCTTTTACTGGGGCCATGTGAATTTTCTTAAATATTCGATATAGAAGTTGCAAACTATATCAACTGGTGCGGATCCTTTTTTCTTTTTAACCACAATATACAAGTAATGATCTTTTGACATAAATACAAAATCTCTAAAAAAAAATCCAACATTGAAATAAAAATTCTTCATTGAAATATGCATTTGCCTTTGTTTATTCAAAATTACCTGTCTCTTCATTTATAGGAATTTGTCAATTGTCAAATTTATCAATTAGCTCATTGTGGTTCTTATTATTTGGTATGTAAAACACATAAAAACATCAAACTAATCTCACAGAGGAATTTTACCTTTGTTTGCAACTTCTATATCGAATATTTAAGAAAATTCACATGGCCCCCAGTAAAAGACCCCAGTTGCACGATTGCCTGGCCTGTAGTAGGGATGGCCATGGTACAGACCCTTTTTAAAACACTTTATTTGCACGTCACAGGAGGAACATCCGGTTCTCTATACGTCACTACAGTAATATTTACCTGCCTCCTTCCACTGAAGCAAAGTTAGATATGCCCTCAGTTTATAGGGGGGAATCTAGCTCCAACAAATAGGCGACACTCTGGATGGGAGCAAAATTTGCCATGATTAGACCTGTCAACATTTCTCTGTAGGAGCACTCAGTCAATAGGCGATAAACCAATCTCTATTTCTGAAGGAATAGGCAATGCCTGGGAGGATGGCCGCCTAAAACTGAACAGAACCATACGTCACTCTGGCATGGGTATCTCATTCCTTGGAGAGATATCGTATGTATTCATTTGCAGGGAATGATATTGTGCCGCCGTGGGAACGATGTTATTCCCGTACTTTTTTGGGGGGGAATTAAGAGAGTAAAAAACAATGTTCTGTCACTAATTGCTTAAAATCCATCTGTTTGCTCCCTCAAAATAGGGGAGATTTCCTTCTCCCACCCCAATGGATTGCTACACACACTAGAGTAGCCCCACCCTCCTCCTTTTCTTAGATTTCTTTTTTCTTTTTTTTTTGTACTAACGTTATGGATACTTAGGCGTATTTTTTCCCCTTTAAGTGGAATGTTTCCCTCCTGTAAGATGTTTTTGATTCTTAAGTTTGTTATTTATGACGTGTTTTGAACTGTTGTCCTCATCTAGGTTGTCGTCGTTATATTATTGTCAACGATTACGACAAAAAAGCACCTGAAGAAGGTCGGAGAGTTATAACAGCTAGCGCGTTGTGAAAATAACAGCAATCAATTTGAGTAGAAGTGTCTGAGACATGTAAATAAAGGAAAGAAGTGTCTGAGACATGCAAATAAAGGAAAGAAGTGTCTGAGACATGCAAATAAAGGAAAGAAGTGTCTGAGACATGCAAATAAAGGAAAGAAGTGTCTGAGACATGCAAATAAAGGAAAGAAGTGTCTGAGACATGCAAATAAAGGAAAGAAGTGTCTGAGACATGCAAATAAAGGAAAGAAGTGTCTGAGACATGCAAATAAAGGAAAGAAGTGTCTGAGACATGCAAATAAAGGAAAGAAGTGTCTGAGACATGCAAATAAAGGAAAGAAGTGTCTGAGACATGCAAATAAAGGAAAGAAGTGTCTGAGACATGCAAATAAAGGAAAGAAGTGTCTGAGACATGCAAATAAAGGAAAGAAGTGTCTGAGACATGCAAATAAAGGAAAGAAGTGTCTGAGACATGCAAATAAAGGAAAGAAGTGTCTGAGACATGCAAATAAAGGAAAGAAGTGTCTGAGACATGCAAATAAAGGAAAGAAGTGTCTGAGACATGCAAATAAAGGAAAGAAGTGTCTGAGACATGCAAATAAAGGAAAGAAGTGTCTGAGACATGCAAATAAAGGAAAGAAGTGTCTGAGACATGCAAATAAAGGAAAGAAGTGTCTGAGACATGCAAATAAAGGAAAGAAGTGTCTGAGACATGCAAATAAAGGAAAGAAGTGTCTGAGACATGCAAATAAAGGAAAGAAGTGTCTGAGACATGCAAATAAAGGAAAGAAGTGTCTGAGACATGCAAATAAAGGAAAGAAGTGTCTGAGACATGCAAATAAAGGAAAGAAGTGTCTGAGACATGCAAATAAAGGAAAGAAGTGTCTGAGACATGCAAATAAAGGAAAGAAGTGTCTGAGACATGCAAATAAAGGAAAGAAGTGTCTGAGACATGCAAATAAAGGAAAGAAGTGTCTGAGACATGCAAATAAAGGAAAGAAGTGTCTGAGACATGCAAATAAAGGAAAGAAGTGTCTGAGACATGCAAATAAAGGAAAGAAGTGTCTGAGACATGCAAATAAAGGAAAGAAGTGTCTGAGACATGCAAATAAAGGAAAGAAGTGTCTGAGACATGCAAATAAAGGAAAGAAGTGTCTGAGACATGCAAATAAAGGAAAGAAGTGTCTGAGACATGCAAATAAAGGAAAGAAGTGTCTGAGACATGCAAATAAAGGAAAGAAGTGTCTGAGACATGCAAATAAAGGAAAGAAGTGTCTGAGACATGCAAATAAAGGAAAGAAGTGTCTGAGACATGCAAATAAAGGAAAGAAGTGTCTGAGACATGCAAATAAAGGAAAGAAGTGTCTGAGACATGCAAATAAAGGAAAGAAGTGTCTGAGACATGCAAATAAAGGAAAGAAGTGTCTGAGACATGCAAATAAAGGAAAGAAGTGTCTGAGACATGCAAATAAAGGAAAGAAGTGTCTGAGACATGCAAATAAAGGAAAGAAGTGTCTGAGACATGCAAATAAAGGAAAGAAGTGTCTGAGACATGCAAATAAAGGAAAGAAGTGTCTGAGACATGCAAATAAAGGAAAGAAGTGTCTGAGACATGCAAATAAAGGAAAGAAGTGTCTGAGACATGCAGATAAAGGAAAGAAGTGTCTGAGACATGCAGATAAAGGAAAGAAGTGTCTGAGACATGCAGATAAAGGAAAGAAGTGTCTGAGACATGCAGATAAAGGAAAGAAGTGTCTGAGACATGCAGATAAAGGAAAGAAGTGTCTGAGACATGCAGATAAAGGAAAGAAGTGTCTGAGACATGCAGATAAAGGAAAGAAGTGTCTGAGACATGCAGATAAAGGAAAGAAGTGTCTGAGACATGCAGATAAAGGAAAGAAGTGTCTGAGACATGCAGATAAAGGAAAGAAGTGTCTGAGACATGCAGATAAAGGAAAGAAGTGTCTGAGACATGCAGATAAAGGAAAGAAGTGTCTGAGACATGCAGATAAAGGAAAGAAGTGTCTGAGACATGCAGATAAAGGAAAGAAGTGTCTGAGACATGCAGATAAAGGAAAGAAGTGTCTGAGACATGCAGATAAAGGAAAGAAGTGTCTGAGACATGCAGATAAAGGAAAGAAGTGTCTGAGACATGCAGATAAAGGAAAGAAGTGTCTGAGACATGCAGATAAAGGAAAGAAGTGTCTGAGACATGCAGATAAAGGAAAGAAGTGTCTGAGACATGCAGATAAAGGAAAGAAGTGTCTGAGACATGCAGATAAAGGAAAGAAGTGTCTGAGACATGCAGATAAAGGAAAGAAGTGTCTGAGACATGCAGATAAAGGAAAGAAGTGTCTGAGACATGCAGATAAAGGAAAGAAGTGTCTGAGACATGCAGATAAAGGAAAGAAGTGTCTGAGACATGCAAATAAAGGAAAGAAGTGTCTGAGACATGCAAATAAAGGAAAGAAGTGTCTGAGACATGCAAATAAAGGAAAGAAGTGTCTGAGACATGCAAATAAAGGAAAGAAGTGTCTGAGACATGCAAATAAAGGAAAGAAGTGTCTGAGACATTGTGATGTATATTTTCATCGACTGCGTTCGGGTTACAATTATTATGTTTATTATTGCTGTTGTGATTACAACCGATGCCACTTTTTGTTATTGATGACACCAATAACAAAAATAATAGCAGTAATAATAACAGCAATAGTAGTAGCACTAATACTAGTTTTAACAAAGGGGTTCGAGTTCTGTTGAGGCGACTGCATCATTTTCACTAATACCCTTGGGAAAGGTATAAATCCATATATCCTCCCTCCAGCTACGGATTAAATAGTAGTAGAGTTTTTGTGTTAGTAGATGTAGAACAGTTGAGGCAGAAGGGGTCAGTTCATAGGGGAAGGACAAAGAAAAAAATGAGAGGAAGTGATTAAAATAGACTTGAGAGAAAGAGGAATAAATAAAGACTTGGTCAGAGATAGGTTAATTTAGAAGTCAATTTCTTCAATGTGTTCAATACATGCTAGTATGTAAAACAGATGTTAAACTGAATATGATGATGATGTAAACTAAACTCTCAAGCTTTGGTTGTGCAAACTCTAAAATAATATCAGTCTTATAAAAAGATTTGAGGTGAGAATTAATGATTTGGATTTGGATTAGTTCGACTATTATTCTCGTTTTTATTTTCACAGCATTTCGGTCGATGTGACCGCCGATCTTTTTTAGGTGTTTTTTTTTTTTTTTTCAAACTTGGAAATCTTTATGTCGAATTTGGATTACTCCTTTTACAATAAGGCATATCTTGAAAGAACAAAAACTTAAATGGAAATAGTTAAAGTCACAGTTAAGAACAACCACAAGATTTATTTGTCTTTTAACTAAATTTAAAATTATGGTTAGCTGATTTCCTATAGACTTCGTCTTCTTATACAGGGTGGGCCAAAATAAGGGTCCTATCTTTAAATTTGAATAACTTGAATTTGAATAACTTCCACAAAATAAAAGTTAAACTCACCAAACTTTATGTGTGTGTAGACTGACCCTTCCGAGATTTTTTGAAATAAACAAAACAAATTTTAGCCGAAAAACACTTCTTAAAACTTACAAAAACTAAAGTATTGTTTTTTACACTGTTTTGAGTTTTTTAAGCAAAAATAATGTTTTCTAAATGAGGGTACGTTCCTTAGGGCTAATACGGCTCATGCTTGCTTCGGAAGGGGTCCTTTACTTATTCTAAAAAAAAAATCAAAAAAAAATCAATAAATAAAAAAGTTATGAATTATTAAAAATAGGACCCTTATTTTTGCCCACCCTGTACAATCAACCACCCAGGATGGGTTGAACTGGCTCTTTCCAATGACTCAGCTGCATCACGAGTTGCTTGATTGCAGCCTAGGTGATTCAGCGCATCCTGTGGCGATGTCTAGCCATTTCCTCTCCCAGCATCAGATTCCATAAATTTTTGGTTTCTAGATCCTTTCCAGGTCAGACCTAACAGTGTTTTCACTTGGCCACTGTGTCATTTTCACCAGAAAGACTGGTGTATGGTCAATGCCGTCCTTTATCCAGATTCCTGGCAGGTGACGTGTCTAAACTCTCTAAAGCATCTTTTCAGTAGGTTTTCTTCAATCAATGATAACCGAACAAGTCGAAGAACCTCTCCGTTGGTGATGTGCTCAGTTTATTTTATGTGCATGATCTGCTGAGGACATTGTCGGTCAAATACACCTATCTACATTGTTTGACCGCAGATTGCCAGGTTTTACAAGCATAGAGGAGGTTTGATCGCATGAAAGTTTGGTAGATGCAGCATTTGGTTGAGCATTGGATATCCGACCTGGATCAAAGGCGGATGTTGATCTCATGTGCATTTTGACTGTTATCCGTTGACTTAGAATTCCATTATGCCAATCTGATATCATATTTATTAGGGTTGCAATGCTCAATTTGCTGATGCATTTCCTTTAATGATAGTAACAATTCTATTACATTTTGTGTAAAAAAAAGAAGTTTTTAATTATAATTTATTTATAAATTACAACCTAGCATCAATTATTTAAATGTTTTAACTATTATTTCACTTTAAATAAACATAAACTCTCCAAGAAAACAGTCACATCCCATTATTTAAAAAATTGTAATGCTCAATCCATCGAAGCAACGATGACTGTTTCATGAATGCTATCTTGCCATAATCATACTTCTCAATATGGTTCTGTCTTTTGTGTGATTGTGTCAGTTGCTGGTGCTGATATTCCTAGATTTCCAAGTTTCTTTTCATTGTATTTTTGAATTTTAATGTGGGCTTTCCCTTATTTCCCCCATCTTTACACAGTTGAGAATATAGCAGTTATCTTGGTAGTCATTCAGGTTCCTTTCTCTCCAGTTGCCCTACCCATCCGAGATTCTTCTGTATTAATAGATCTGCCATACTTCAGTACTCTTTCTATACTTCATATTTTCCATTCCATAAAGTAAAGTTGACAGGACACCTGCTCTGTAAGACTTTGCACTTCATTTGGTACTCAGTCCCATAAAGTGTGCATTCTTTGTTTGTCTATCCTAAACAGGATTTATTTGTCTGACCTAGCGCTTTTCAAGACAGTGCATCCTAGGTAGGTGAAGTTCTTGCATTGTGCCAGTGGCTCATCGTTGATTCTCAAATCAGGTGCTTCTGCATGAGTACTTAGAAATCCTGATGGCTGATAGAGACATTCCATCTTCTTAATATTGAACTGTGCTTTATAAATATTTTGAATAATAATTTTTAACCTACAGCAGCACAAAGCATTCACTATTCTGACGTTTGTGAGTTTTATTTTCGAGTATGTGTTTGTGCTGCGATAGTTTTAATACATAAGAAGGCCAGATGGAAACATCTGTAATTTTATCATGCAATAAGTACAATTTTAACTGTAAAAAGATCCAGTTATTTGTTTATCACTAAAATGCATCAAGAAGCTCAGAGTTTATGATTATTGGACACCACTCTCCAAATTGGCACATTTAAAAAATAATAGGAAACTTTTTCATGTCAGTTTAAGTGAAAAGAAGCACCATTATATTTTACTAATGGGGCCCATGTCCCGGTTTTGCCCCCCAAAATTGAGAAAACCAAACAACCTCCAGAAGTAAATTGACTGAAAAGGACACAAAATGTTATGCCTTATATATTCTTAAATAGAACCGTGTTATGTAAAACGAAAACAATCATTGAATTAGAAAGCAATAAAGACAAATAGTTAATTAATGAGATGTTCTTTTTGCAAAGCAATATGCAAATTAATCTTACGATGTCGATTGCATCTGGCACATCTGAATAGGTGTTTGTACCAGTCAGGATATGTCCTTGACAATTAGTCCGACAGTAACTTTGTTGCTGCCAGGCTGAGGTATACTTCTGTTCAGTTCTAGAAGTTCAGCCTTCTAAGGATTTACTTTCTCTCTAAGAAGGGGTTAGTTTATTGCTAATCACTTGAGGCGCCTCTACCAGGAAATGTTGACGGGGCTGCTCAGGTCTTTTTTGTGGGCCAGAGTGTGCTTATCCTAGTGTGCTGGCATTTCAAAACCACCCCTGACCTTGTGGCTAACCTCCTAAAGAGGAGGTAAATAAAATACATGCGATCAGTATATTAGAAACCTATTGGTCTTCCATTGTGAACATGAATTTGACGTTTTAATCTCACTAAATTATGTCTAAAATCTAATATGGAAAAGTTAAATATATAAATTTTATTTCATATTTATTTTATCAAAGTTAATATTTTGTTTTCACTTCGTAGTTTCTTATTTATTCTTTTGAAAGACAAACTTACAAAAACGTCTTTGTCGTAATTTACAAATGCTTTTTAAGAATTTTTTTAATTTTTTTTTTAACGTAGTTCACCCCAAACAAGGCCGGCCGCCACTGTAGACGTAAGGGGCTACTGAGAAAAAAGAAAAGGGGAGAAGGTTGGGGGGGGGGGGGGGGGTCCAACCTAAACTGGGATCTGCGCAGCGAGATGTCTGCTTACATTAATTTTAAATTTCTGCATGTCAGTACTGTCGGGGAAACAGGGGGCAGGGAGGGAGTTCCAGAGGCCAGCAGCACGAGGAAAGAAGCTATTTGTCGTAACTGTGGCAACGCGTGATGATTTTGCAACAAATATTAATTACTGATAGATTTTTGTGTTGTTAGATAAGGAAGAGGGAATCTTTAGTTCAATTCTACAAAAAGAAATATGTTGCATTTTCAATTCTTATTATATACACGGTTTCATTTTCATTAGCTCTCTCACCAAACCAAACTGGAAGTGAATCTGTCATTGAATATAATAAAATAAAAATCCGATATCTGTATCATCCTCATCATCATATTTGGTTTAACATCCGTTTTACATGCTGGACAGTTTTATAAAATTGACTTCCAAACTAACCTATCTCTGACCAGGTCTTTATCTATTTCTCTTTCTATCAAGTCCTTTTTTTCTAACTTCCTCCCGTGTTTTCCTTCACCTTCTCCTGTTAACTGGACCTGCAACCTTAACTGTTGTACATCTACTAATCCGAGAACTCTCATACAGTCTTTCAACATAGCCATACCATCAAAATCTTCTGTTCTGCACACATCTCTCTATACTGTCAAAATGTAATCTCCCTCTGAGGTCATCATAACTAAGCCTGTCTAAGACTAATATTACACATCCATCATATCATTCTCATATCATTTCTCTCCATGCAACACATATCCTCAACTCTCATTGGTCTGGTTTCACTTCCATACATGATCACACTGCATACATATGCCTGATAGACGCTTCCCTTGATCGATAGTGATAACTCTTTGCTGGTTAGTAAAGGCAGAAGTTCCCTGAACTTACTCCATCCACTCCTAACTGGATGGACAACTTATTGATTGCAATATGTTTCAGTTATGTTAGCAAAATGAGTGTCAGTTTGATTTTGAAAATGGGAACGTCGTCATTTACAGTTTGTTTTTTTTACCTTTAGTTTTGTTGTTTTGTATTGATAAACTTTTCATATATAGATCTGTCGTAATCACATGCAGACTTCCAAATTAACCTATCTCTGGCCAGGTCTTTATTTATACCTCTTTCTCTCAAGTTCTTTTTTCTCACTTCCTCCCTTGTTTTCTTTGGCCTTCTCCTGTAAACTGGACCTGCTACTTTAACTGTTCTACATCTAATAACCCGAGAACTTTATAATCCCGCTTTCATTATGGCTTTCTAAAATATTTTCTTAAACTAATTTAATAATTTCTCCATAAAAAATTATTTTTTTTAAATTTTTCTTATAACATTGGAAAATTGCAATTTAATTTTTATGATACAAACTGATTAGTTGTATGTTTTTTGTTGGTTTTAAAATAGAAGAGCTGTGACACTTGAAACGTGAACAACCCATAAAATTATTTAAGAAATGACCACCATCGATTATAGCATTTAATTAAATTTACGTTTTCTATAATGAAATAGATGTTTCACTCAGTACTCAAATATGTTAGAGAACACTAAACCAAAATGGGGTAGGAGGGTGAAATCCTACGTTAAATATGACTATAGTAATAATTATAGTAATGATCATAGGAAAAAGCGTCCAATATATAGTTTCACCTAATGCCATTATTTAAGAATAATAATTTTGTAAAATAAACATACAATGCCAGACTTTCAAAACGAAACTGAAAGTATAAAAACTCCCGAGAAATGCCGGGTCAGGACAGTTAATTATTTATAAAATAAAGCCAGCGTTAGCTTTACACTGTCTGCAATGATGTTTACAAAAAAATTTTTTTAATAAAAAATTTTTAATGAAATGCCAGCTCTTAAACTTTTATCTAATATATAAAGAAAAGCCAGTCAGATTCTCAAAGTTAGATCACTATAGCATTGCATTTGACAAATCGACATTTGATTCTGCCTAGCCAATGACTTACAGACATTTACAGTCTGTGTTTTTTTTACATAAAAAAAGAATTCCAATGGAGTTTCATTGATTACATATTCTAAGTGGCTGGATAATTGTTTTAGTAACATACATATCCAGAGATTCACTGTTTATTTTCATTGGATATTCAACAAAGTCACTTGGTTTGTTAAAATGGCATCCTAATTTGCTTGGTGGGTTTTTATTCGAACTTTCCATTTCAGTTACATTAAAAGCATGATGTAACTGAAATGGAAAGTTGTCATAAATTCAAAAAATTATTACGTACAAAATTATTTATTTGAAATTTCACATCTTTTAAACAATAAAACAAAAAAAAAACACAATCCAGATTTGATACATTGTTTATCAAAACCTGAGAAAAATCAACATTAATGCAAACCAGATGACATTGTATTATTGGCGGCTAGGATTAGACGATGGTGTAGGTGTTTGTAGATATGAATACACATGATTTTTGCACTTAAAAAAATTAAAAATAGCTTTCTCTTAGTTGCAAAGACTTTTTAACATTCTGTACGGCGTCCATACAAAACAAATGTTTAAAAAAATTATCTTTCCAAAAATACATTTTAGTACTACGTGTGTGTGTGTGTGTGGGGGGGGGGCATACGAATATGTTGTTTGTTATATTAAAATACTATAAAATGCTACAATTTCTTTGTAAATGAAAGTAATTTGTATGTTCTTTGTACAATTAAAATAGTAATTTCTACATTTCGTTAGACATAAAGTATTTTTTATTTGGGTGAGGGTAAGTTGACACATAAAGGAAACTAATTTATATGTTTACACATGCAATCACGATCGTCTAATAATTATAAACAACACGTTTGCATGTTCTTAGTTTATTTTTTAAAAATTGACGAAACTTGAACCGGTGAATGCAAAGATTATGCCCCCCCCCCCGAATATATTGTAATTAAATGTTAAATGATATTATGATCGCTTTTCTTACTTCTGCCTTCATAAAACTACTTCAAACAATAAAACAAAGAAAAAATCCAACTTTGACGAATCGTTTATTAAAAACTGAGAATTAATACAAATGCAAACCAGATAACATTGCGTTATTGGTGGCCAGGGTTAAACATGATTTTTGCACTTAAAAATTTTAAAAATGCTTACTTTTATATTTTAATAATAGATGAGGCTTGATCAATGAGTGAAACAAAAATGAAAGTAAAATCCTGGGCAACACTGGACATGTATAGCTTGTTATTTATAAATTTAAGAGTTAAAAAGAACAGCTGTGAAAATGTTCAACAATAGATTTCAAAATAATAATATTTTGCTGCGAAACAAAATGAAAGCACAAGTTCTCCCAGGCAATGCTGGGTCGGGATAGCTAGTACTATTTATTATTTATAATGTTTTGATTCTAAAGGAGAGGACATGTTTTTTAAGGTACTGTGAATTCAAAGATTTTGTTTGTTTGTATTTTAATGAATGAAGTTCAATAAAAAAAGAAAATTAAAAAATTAAAAAAATTGATACATGATTAAAACCGGACTAATTCCAACTGTTAAAGCAATTAATTTGCTCTGATTCCAGTATCAGTCCTGCATGGAGGAGGAGGAGGAGGAGGAGGAGGAGGAGAAGCTCTTTTCTGGAGCTGGATTTGATTTTCTTGTTGGGGGTAAGGTTACTTAAAGAGAAATGATTCTAATTTTTCATTTTTTTAAAACAAAAAAGAAAATGTCCTCCTCCTCCTACTTTACCCGCTTCTCTTCATCTCCACCTCCGCTTCTCCTACTACAGTAAACAAGAAGCCACATATCGGATGATTTTTATCGTAATAAGTCAACAGAAGTTCCTTTCTCTTGGGATCACCAGCTGATAATATTGCTGTTGTAAAATATCTAAAGTTGGAAAGTGTCAGGGGTTCTCGACAAGTGACAATGCCCATAGGTCTATTTACTTATAAGAAACCTAGTTTTATTTTATTTTTTATGGGATATTTGGTTATTTAGTGGTTCAACTGCCTTCCAAATTCTTTATTTTATTAATATATTAATTCTTCTATTAATAAATTTAATTTGTTTTAAAGATTCGATACAAACGTAATCCTTTATGCGTATCCATTGCTAATTTGCAACAACATGCACATCTCCCATTGCAGCAATCGTAATTCGAAATTAGCGAGTATAAGTGTGCAACAAAATGCGCTTACGCATACTATGAGTGTCTGGCTCTCGATTTGTATCTAATAGTTCATATGTTGCAATGCAAGAAATATTCAATGAAAACTACTGAAATTTTACAAATTATTGTTTACCAGTTAAAATAATAATTAAAAAAACTGATGAATTGATTGGCTATTTTATGTAGTCAAAATGGCTGCCATTCCCTCATCTTGCCCTTAATCGGTGCGATGATATTGCAAACTAGACTGAACTCTATTCATAAGCGAAATGTCAATGGACATAAAGTTGGAAGTCATTCACGAAACGTCTAGCGTCAAGTATGAGACGAGAAGAAAAATGCAAATAATAAAATAATGATTATTAAAAATATCCATCATCAACAATTCAAGTGATATTATCATCTTTTATATAGCATATCTGTCAAATTATGATATGAAAACCCCCCCAAAAAAACAGCACATGAGGGTTTAAAAGCTGTACAGACTTTAAAACTAGTTCCTTGGACCTAGGCATATAAATATCTATATACTACTAAAACTTGCTTGCTGGATCTTGCTTGTTATCTTGTTTGTCTCCATGCACACTTGATGATGTTATCCATTAAAACAGAGTCAACTATGTCATCATATTCAGTTTAATGTTCGTTTTACATACTGGCATGTGTTGGACGGCTTTAAGAAATTGACTTCCAAACTAAAATATCTCTGTCCAGGTCTTTATCCCTCTTTCTCTCAAGTCCATTTTTATCACTTCCTCTCATGTTTTCCTTGACTTTGCACTGGACCTGGTATCTTAACTAGTCTACATCTACTAACCCAAGAACTCTCATCCATTCTTTCAACGTGGCCATACCATCATAGTCTCCTGTTCTGCACACATCTCTCTATACTGACCAGATTTAATCTTCCTCTGAGGTCATCAGATCTAAGCCTGTCTTTAAGACACATCCATCATAGCATTCTTATATGATTTCTCTTCATGCAACGCATGTCCTCAACCTTCACTGGGCAGGTTTCACTTTCATACATCATCACACTGCATACACATGCCTGATACACTCTTCCCTGACATAGCTTCTTTTTCTGATGCGTTGGTCCTGAACTACAGCAGGGTCCACAATAATGGGCCTTGGGCACGATTACAGGCTTGGTCCGGGTGAAGGTTGTTTTTACAGAGATCTTTATGCAGGGTGTCTGCCCATCTCATGATCAGCCTTCCTCTCGGTCGCTTCCTGGCGACTTCTAATGCAAAAGCAAATTTCACAACGGTGTTGTTGTTGTTGCCCTCAGCACATGCCAAAACCATTTGAGCTGCCATTCCCTTATTTTGCCCTCAATCGGTGTGATGATTTTAAAACTAAACGCATACAGATTTGGTCTGAACTCCGATATCGGTACTTGTAATATGTACAAGTTTTGTAATGTGTACAAGTTTTTATGGACTGAGAAGGATTTCATTTAGAAATTAAACTTTTTTGTCTGAAGGAATTATTTGTTCTTAATCACAATGTGCATGTGCATATGTTCAGTGGAACAATTTCGCGTGTTGAGACCAAGAATGAGCGTTTCACAAAGTTAAAAATGTCCAGTAATTAAATAATGTAAAAAAATGACCGATAAATTTGGCATTGAAAATTAATGTTAAAAATTAATAAGAATACATTTCTGACGATCGGAACTACCGTGAAATTGCTGCAAAGTGTTAAGATAAGCACCTTTTAATTATCTATTATCATATTTATTTAAGTGTAGAAAATAGCCCCTTGTTAGAGAAAGTGAAGAAGTGATTATGTAAGAATAATTTGCATGGGAATTAAAAGATAAGTGGTAAATGGGGGGTCATTTTTGGAAGAGGAGATAAGACAAGACGAAGAAGTGATATTTAGTTCTTTAAGTCTGGGTGTTGAGTAAGTTACCTCCCCCCCCTCGGTTCGGTACCAACACGAGACGGCTTTTCTGGTGCAAGAGTTTCTAATCTTGTTTTACTTGTGTTGTGGCAAATTCAAAATAAGTCTCTTACTTATTTTGGCTTGACTTCGAAAACTGTCGGACATCTTCGACCAGCTCTTTAATCATGACCATGGCTTTGTCTCTTAGGTATTGTCCCAATGGAGTCAATCGACTCTCAGCCTTTGGTCAAAGAACCAAACAACTTTGTTGTACGATGTACATATTTCTCCGAGTCATGTGTCATCGTTGGAAAGACTTCATGTAAGTCAATTTACATATACTGTGCATTTACACATTCCAATTCTTACTTCTGCAACACGTGTGTTTTCTTATTGTAATGGGAATAATTCTACTTTTTATTTATGATTTATTTCTTAGTCATTTCCTTGTGTACTGTTTATGTATTACATGTCTGTTCATCTCCTTTTATTAGGTATGTGCAAAAATCGCCGCCTCTTGTACGGACTATGCTTATTAAAAAGGGCTTATCATTAATTATTTAATTAGTTTCCGTGTAAACTTTGATTATGTTTGAAAGATAAAAGCCTAAACTTAATCTCTAAACGAAAAAAAACTGCATATTTACGTGTTAAAAATAAATTATAATGAAATATGTAATCACGGAGGCTGAAATACCTAAAAATTCAGTGAATTTTGAACTTTGAAAAAATTACTTGTAAAAATCCATTGAAAGATAAATATAAGTTTTTGGGAAAGATAATTATTAAATTAAAGTCATAAGATACTAAATTAAAAAAAAAAAATTCCCACATTTTACTAAAAATTAGCAAAATTATCCCTCAAAAGTCATAAATGAGTAAAATCTGGTGTCACATAATCGGCAAACGACTTTGTTTACCAATTGACTATCGCTATGCAAAATATTATGTAAGACAAAAATGTCATAATTTATCATTTTTAACTTTATATATAAAAATCGTTTTGTAATAGTTTATAGAAGTTGAAAAATTATTATCCATTAATTTCTTTATTCTTTTTAAGGTTATAAACGAATTTAAGTACCCTTATTTTATTATAATAAAAAAGGAAATGTTTATTTAATTAAAATATTTGTGAGTGTACACAATTAAGATCTTATTTTATTTTTAACTAAAAAGGTTCATATTTAACTTGGTATTAGTTTTTAATTTAGTAATACTCTGAAATTATTGATGACGTCTGTTTACCAATGTTTTTCCTTAGAATTTGAAATAAAACTTTTTCTTAATGTTAAAAATTATTTTTACGTTACGAACTGCGTCAATTTTATCATTTATTTTTACATGATTAAAAACTTTAGTTACTCGATTTTATTCTTAATGTGTCGTAAAGATAAATTACATTGATTCTTTTTCAAATAAAGTGTATTTTTTTTTAATTTTAAGTGTGAAAAAGTAAATTAAAGTCGATGACTACACTGACAATTTATTAATTGAAAAAAAAGTTAAAACAGTTATTTATTGATAAACAGAATTCAATTTAGAAAGAAAATGTCATGTTTGAATTCTCTTTATTTATTAATAAATTATTGTTTTTAACTTAAATATTTATTAATGAAAAAAAGACAAAACAAATACAAATCTTTCCAAATAATTGATGATGAATTGTAAAGTTAACGAAATTGTTAAATCTCTAAAAATAAAAATTTGAGGGCAGTGTAAAAGTGAGTGGTTATTGGAAGGCTAATTCCCAGCTGGTTATTACAGAATGGGGCTACCATACCAATCAAAGTGAATCGTTAGTAGAAATTATCCAATTTTTAAATTCTTTTTTTAGTTAAGTTCCTGGGTCTAAAATTTGTAAATTTTTGGTTTATTTCAAGATTATAAAAAAATTTCTTGCGTTGATGATGCCACGTTCATGTATGAAAGGGAAATATAATTATGTTGCATTTTTTATTTTTCCAGAAACTCTAATCATTAAAATCGCATGAAATATTTTTTGCATTTATATTATTTTTTTGGTGAAAATATTGATTAAACAATGCTTTATTCAATAATAATATCGCTAATTCAAAAAATTAATTTTTCTTCGAGTTATAGTGATTTTGTTAACACAGTATTTAGGGGCCTTTTTCGTAATATATTAAAAATATTTTTTAAAAATTAATTGTTAACATCTACAATGCTTTATTTTCATAAAAAACAAAATAAAATTAATGCATTTTTTTATTTATTAATATATAAAAATATATAAAATATAACTTTAGTAAAGGTGTATTTTGTTTTAAAAAAAATAATACATTTTCACTAAGATTTAAAAAAAAAAAAATTCCGTGATTGTTGATTAATAAATATTGAAAGTTTCATTAAAATTGGTTGATTTCCTGAATTTTAGTGAATTTTTAAGTGAGGGAGGGGGGGGGGGAAATGTTTTTACATTTTAGGAATCGACCATTGATTTTGCATGTACCTACCTTTTATGCTGCTAATAAATGTACATGTTAAACTGTTTCCCCTTCTATTACATGTGTTTTATCAACGATAGCACAACAAAAAGGTTGACGTATGCTAAGAGAATGATATATTAACCAACGTATGGAACATAAAATGATAAAGCTGAAATATCAGATATTATTCTTTGATATGATATAGAAGAACCTACACTTTCTTTTTATCAATATGTGCTTACTTCATGCCAAGCAAATTTGAGTTTTGTCTGGAGTCCATCATTTGAGGATTCCATACAATTCCAAACAATGATGCTTGCAGGCAAAATCTGGAAAGAACACATTTTGGAACTCTGCCTGGTTCACGCAAACGCAGAATTTCCCAGCCTTTTCTGAAATCTTGGACGAATGCTCCAATATATCATCTACTGAAAATATTTATCAAACTTTTTTTTCCCTCTTTTTTTCCTAGTTTTATCAAGTGAGTTAACAAATCTTTAAGAAAGAAAACTCTATCCACATTTAACATTATAATAATATCAATTTAAAAAAAAATCTTTTAATTTTAAGCAATTTTGTTTCTCCCTTAAAGTTTTTGAAAATTATCTTTTTGAAGTTTTAAAAAACAAAATGTCAAACAAAAAAATTGAAAGTAATCAGTTAAGTTTTTTTCTGAAAGTTGCATTTAATACTCTTTTATATATTAGTGAGAGTATATTGTCCAACACACGCGAGCATGTAAAACAAACATTAAACTGAATATGATGATGATTATGCAGCATTGCCCAAGAGTTTTTTTAATTTAATTTTTGTTTTGCTCAATGAACCCTGCCCCCATTTTGTTTTTGCTCTTAATCTGTCAGAAAATATTTACATTTTGTAAAGATATTTTGATGAAGGAAACTAAAAAAAAAATCTGTTTTTCATTAAATTTGATAGGTCATCTTAAAAAATGTTTACATTTAAATCCCAAAACTATTTTAGAGTTTTTTTTTCTTTTTCTTTAACGATAAAATAGACATAGTACAAAATCATTGTTTTAACAGCTGTTGCATTCTGGTTCTTTTCCCTTTTTCTTTTTAAATCGGATTTTTGTGAAGTTGAATTAAATTACAGAATCGTTAGGTTATTACATTAATTAAATAAAATTGTTTAAAATTATACTTGAAAAAGGTTATTAATTTAAAAAGTTAGATTTGAACGTGAATTGCGACAGACAGATAAGTTATGTGGTGTCAAAAATGATGGAAACAAAATTATACTTCACCAGTGTTCACACTCACTATTATCTAGATATTTTTCTAAAATATTCATATAAAATCATAAAAATTATGTCAATAATTTAATTTTTCAGATATAAATTATTATTTCTACTGACCTAAAGGAAAAAAAAACACCCACTGTTAACTTTTTATTATAGAGTGGAGAATTTCTTTTCAAATTCATTTCAGGGAGCGGGGTAAGTTTGAGGTGGTTGTCTGACTTGCTATTTGCTTTCTCGCTTCCCTGCACCACTTGAAATGTTTTCATCTAGGGAGGAGTGGGGGGGGGGGGGGCTAGAAAAAAAAAGCATGTGTTTAACTTTTTTCATTTTTTTTTTTTAAACTTAGTTTACCCTAAACAAGGCAAGTTGTCACTGTAGACATAAGGGGCTACTGAGAATTAGGGTGAAAGTTTTTTGGGGCATCCAAATTAGGAGCTGTGCAGCGAGATGCCTGTTTACATTAGTTTTAAATTCCTGCATGTCTGTACAGTTGGGGGAAAAAGGGAGCAGGGAGGAAATTCCAAAGGCCGGCAGCTCAAGCAAAAAAGCTATTGGAGTAGAGGTTTTCTGGCATCTGGGGACGTCCACAGTCAATGCATGGGATTTAGTTAATTGTTGGGTTGGTCGAGTGTATATTTTGTCGAGGGGCCACCAGAGCAGCAATTTCATAGAGGCACATTCCATTAAAGTACTTGTAAAACAAGGATGCAACATTGCGGCGATGGGACATGGACTGGAGCTTGGTGGATAGTGAGGGACCTATTAGATTACAGACTCTTGTTTGGACCTTGTCTAAGAGAGAGAGAGAGAGAGACTAGTGGATGGTGCACCAGCCCAGATGTGACAACAATACTCTATGCCTGGGCAGATGGTGGCTTTGTAGAGATATAGGATAGTAGCAGATGTGAGGAGTTTTCTAGCTCGGTAGAGGGAGCCCACTTTTTTTTGCAGCAGCCTTGGCAATGTCTTCTATGTTCTTTGCATGACGGGATGGAAGTGCATGTATTTATTTATATACAAATAAATACACATTAGTCTATTATAAAGTGGGGGATAAATCTAGGATAGAATTTATTGGCGGTTCTTCACCTCTTTTTTATTTTTTAACTCGAATAGATATTAGCTCTTAGAATTTTGATAACAAGTAGTTTTCATTTCATCTTAATTTAAAATTTTATTTATGATAGCATTAATGGTTTCCCACCATGTTTGTGTCTGTATTGGACTGCAGCGTTACAAAAATTGCCACTATTTTGATGTTTGCCTGCTCTGTCAACATACTTTTCAGATCTAATAAAATGATTTAAAAGTAAAAAAAAAAAAAATTATATAAAAAAAAAAAAAAAATTATTAAAAAAAAAAAAAAAATTAATAATTTATTCAAAAATTATTTGTAAATTACGTAATTTTTGGGATGGGATGGAATGTCTTTTTTGGAAGTCAATTTCTTAAAGCCGTCCAACGCATGCCAGCATGTAAAACAGACATTAAATCGAACATTATGATGATGATGGAAATAAAATAGTATAATTTAACAAAATCTGAAAAGTTGGTTCATGAAGCTGCCAAACATAAAAAAATTGTAAACCTTTTCTGTGCCACTGTAGTCGAATAAAGATAAACATGGCAGAAACCTATAATGTTATCATGTATTAAGTAAAATCTCTATATTAAATACGCACTGCGTTTTGATATTCAGAAATCTCTTTAAATACAGCTGAATAATATTATGCAAACACTTAAGAAAGTTCACAAAAATAAAATTAGGGAACTTCCTAGCGGATAATTCAAAAAGAAAAGCCACCCATGGAATCGTTAATAAAATTGATGAGCCTTTCTGCAATCCAACCATATTTGGTACAAATAAATTCCATTTTATGCCTGACTTATCCAACAAGTTGCTGTCATGAATGTCCAACAGTTTGTTTTATCGCCAGTCAATGATATGCCCCGAATGTAAACCTCTGCATTGCAAAGCATACTTTGATACAACTGATTTGGGCTGTGATAGCCCTCTTCACATTCAGTGTAGCCCATTCACACTTATTAATAAGATGATTAAAAAAAATTGTCTCCACATATCATTGAATAGTGATAAAAGAAAGACTAGAACATCAATTTAAAAAACTTGGTGAACAAGTCAAGCATAGACTGAAGTTTATTCGTACTAAATATTGTTGGATTGCAGAAAGGATTATGAATTTCATGAGTGGCATTTTTTTTCTACTTTTTTCACCGACCTGAAAATTACGCCCATTCCCATGGTTAAGAACTATGGCTTTAAATAGTATTTAAGAAAGAAAAAAAAACAACAAAAAAAACTCTAATCCAGTATTGGTTGCCATTGGTGACACACACCCTGACTATCATTTGTTTGAGGTGACAATTTATCAACCTTGCTTTTTCCTAGCAATACCTATTTCATTGCACTTAAAAGGAAAGGTTAAAGTTAATCCTTATACATGTGTTATCCTCACAGGTAGGAGATTATTTAGAGAGCTGAAGTCATTTTAAAATATCTGGGTGTCTCATGGCACCGGCAACTTTGTACAGGGTGGGCCAAAATAAGGGTCCTATCTTTAAATTTGAATAACTTGAATTTGAATAACTTCCACAAAATAAAAGTTAAACTCACCAAACTTTATGTGTGTGTAGACTGACCCTTCCGAGATTTTTTGAAATAAACAAAACAAATTTTAGCCGAAAAACACTTCTTAAAACTTACAAAAACTAAAGTATTGTTTTTTACACTGTTTTGAGTTTTTTAAGCAAAAATAATGTTTTCTAAATGAGGGTACGTTCCTTAGGGCTAATACGGCTCATGCTTGCTTCGGAAGGGGTCCTTTACTTATTCTAAAAAAAAATTTTTTTAAAAATCAATAAATAAAAAAGTTATGAATTTTTAAAAATAGGACCCTTATTTTTGCCCACCCTGTATTTATCTGAGCTTGTTTGGAACTTGGTCTCGTGAGTATGCAGAACTGATGCTACCTACTTTCAAATCCCCTGACTAGTGTGGGCTTAAGCCTACTTTGGAGGTACCAGGAAGATATGATTTCGACAGCGCTCTGGATGCCTCCTCAATTTTTATTTTTGTCCTCTTAAATATGAGAGCCCCCCCCCCCAAAAAAAATATAGAGAGTCACTTTTAACAGTAACAGCATATTTAATAATAAAAATAAAAATGAATAATATTTAATGAAAAAAAAAGCAAAAACGTTACTGCACAATGCGCATGTACATTGATATGGCTCAAACTTAAATTGTCAAACTTTTAAAAATCAATAGAATGTTACATTTGAAAACTTGTATTGCTTATAAAATATTTTATTGAATAAGGTGCTGAAAAATTCATTAAAATTTGAAAATACAGGTGCAACATGCAATTTTAAAAATTATATGAAAAAAATAATGTAATTACAAAATTTATTCAACTAGAATGCATTTCAATTTCTTCATAAACAAGTCAGACATTTTAATCTTCTAATAGTTCGACAAACAAAGAATGATTTACTTTGTGACCTTTCAAAATTTGAAAGGAATTTGGACGCATCTAAACTATCAAATAATCTTAAACTGTTTAAAAAAATATTTTAGCAAATCCTGAAAAATTAAAGATTGAAAGTTTACGAAGCTATTTACATCCAATAATTTTATAGAGATTAAAATATTACCATAGCAAAATTAGTATAATTTTATAGTGATTTGTTCAATTAATAATTTAATGACAAAACGATTTTTTGGTTTAAAAAAAAAAATGGATTACAGTTTTCAAAAATAAAAGTAAAAAGCTCTAAGCTTGAAGTCAAAGTTAACAAATCATTGTGACTGTCATTTTCTCGCTTTATATTTTTCAAAGTCTGTGTTTGAAGAATGCAAGGCGAGAAACTGTCAGTCACCATATGCTGTTAATTGCCTCTAAATTTAGATCTAGATAGAGCAACTAATACAATTTAGGCCCTTTTAACTAACATCTCACCAGAAGAAAAGTGTTAGTCGAAATAAAAGAAAATAATAGGATGACGAAAGGAAAGAGCACAATAAGGGAATTTTAATGCATTCAAAAAGTAACAGTATAATCAATTATTGAACGATTAAAGTAAATTTATTAATATTTGTTTAAAAGCAATCTAGAAGGAATGATATGGAGTATGAAAAAGTGGGATGGGGGAGGTGGGGGTCAAAGTTCTCCAAAGAGATTAAACAAACACCTTTTGCCGGCATAAGGAAGGTTTCCAAATGGCAGCAGAGACAGATTCCCAAATTTTTTAATGGTTTTTGGAATCTGCTTTATGTAAGACCTCAAAACACTGTTTTATAGTATTTTTGTATAGCAAGAATTTTAAGCCAAATACTGGCTAATTGCAGAGTCCAAGATTGAGGAGGAGGAGGGCTAACACGATATATATATATATATATATATATATATATATATATATCTTCCTTAGAGAAGAGGGGGAGAAAGAAAAAAATACTCTTCATTGTTATTTTTGGCGTTAGCAGCAGTTTAATGTAATTATTATTGATAGATTGAAGAAGCAATGTCCGCTATAAAAACAGTGTTTTACTTAATGTTTCTGGTTTATCACAGTTGTCTGGTTGTTATCTTATTTTTGGGGGGGTCTTTCTAATCAAGATTTTCACTTGTCATTACCCCCCCCCCCCCCGACCCAGTCCCCACCTCCACTCCTCAGCCCAACAATTTCCTACCTGAAAGGCTGCTTTGTGGAGCCTGTATTTCTTGTGATTATTAGACTTTTACACCTACTTCTATGTGTCATAAAACAACATCTGCTGGTGAGGTTCCACTTTCGAACCCCTGCGAAGCATGGAGTCACCCTTTAGTTACCATTTATCTCAGGTTCACTCTGACCTGTCAGGGTCTCCTCTATGGGTTAAGTGCAAGTCACCTTGGTTAAGTAGAATATATCAATTACAGACTATTTACAAAATCTACATCCCCCCCAAAAAAAATAAATCAATCTACAAACATTCGTATATAAAATAGAATCTATTAAATATTTGAAAATATTAAGAATTCGAAGCATAAAAATGTTTAACAAAATGATCGCATCCGGTATTATATAACCTAAAAAGGGTTGATATGCCGTAAGACAACAAAACCAAACCAAACCAAACCCATCGCTGGGTTTAATAGAAACTATTCTGAGTATCACATGAAACTGCATGGGAGTTTTGGGGAGTGTGGGGTCAACCTAGTTGCCATTACTCCCAGGTCCATTCTTATTTGGAATGGTAGCGCCTGTCAGGGTCCCATCAGAGAGTTAAATCAAATCTGTTCTAGGTATGACATGGAATTGCAGCTGGTGATATATACACATGTTTACATTATTAATATCTTCTTAAAGTAAACCTATATATTTTAAGATATTACGAACTTGAATTGTAAAAACATTTGCCCAAATTATTGGATTCTGTGTTAAATAACTTGAAAAGGATTTATATGCCGTAAAAAGCAAGGAAACATAACTTAAGTATCTAGTTAATAAGGTCCCATGAAAATGAAGCTATTCGTGATTGAGAAGTTGGCAACCTGGATGAAGATGGATGGCACATCAGTTCTGGCTGTGATGGTTGTAAATGCATACTGAAGCAATGCCCCACCTTGTGTCCTTCCTTGGTGACCAGACAGGTGTATTCACAAGAGCCTTGTTCGCCTCAATCTCGGGACAGAAGAATAGTTGAAAATCCTGATGTATATTCACTGATGCACTAATACTGTTTGAAAAGGTATGAATCTACATCCTCCCACTTCTGTTTAATTAATTGTATACAATGAATCATTTGTGATAAGTATTGTTTCATAAATTTTAAAAAAGAGATGATATGCCATAATGCAGGACAACCAAAACCTGGTATATTTGGTATTTTTAACATTTAAATAAAACCAATATAATTGGTGTTATCTTTCTCAATGGTAACCCCTAAGAATGAGCCATATTTGTATTATCAATATCACTGAATTATATGAGGCAAAGTATGCTCAATAGCTTTCTTAACAAAAGTTTGAAAAAATCTGTTTTCTTAGTTGGATAGGGTATATATTGGTCCGTGTTATTGGGAAAAAAAAATTTACTTTCGATCAATTTGATCGATTTCTAGATTTAGTCCTGATCAATATTTGATTTATTTTAGTCAGAGTCAGAGGAAGTTAGAGATCTTACTCTGGCATGTCTTTGTTTTACTATTACTATAATATTTTACGAAAAACGTTTTATGCTACTTACGGAATATCATAACTGACAAAATAGCTATAGAAAACACCATGAATACAATAATTGTAAAATTATTTATATATAATAGATATAATTTAATAATAAACTTCACAAAATACAAGTTATTTATTTGAATAATTATTTCATGAAGTATTTCAAGTCTTCATTTGTTTTTGTTTTTTCCAAATATCATATTTTGTTTAATCTCCGTTTTACATGCACATTAGTAAAAAAATAAATAAAAGGGCAGGGAGAAAACGCCACTTATTCGTTAGATCATAAGTCATAGAATATTTCGATTTTAATCAAGGGAGGCGCGAGAGCGCTCTATTCCTTAATATACTTCAAAAACGGCCTATGCTGGAAATCTCATTTCTTTGATCAATCATAACTCAAAAACCAATAAACCAAATTATTTAAAACTTTGCACAAAATTTTTATTTGATAGGTTCTATAAGTGTGTAGAATTTTAGCATCATTAGTCAAGGCAACCCAGAGATCCAGAAAGGTCAAGCATGATTTTGTGTTATCCGTGTGTACGTACGTACGTACGTATGTGCCACCCTGTATCTCATTAACTATTTGATGGATTCAGCTGATTTTTGGCAGAGATAGAGGTTCTAGGGTCTAATTGATGGCATTTTAAGTTCAGTTTACCATATACCTTAGTTTTCCAGAAAATTCCAAAAAACCTTAAAAATGACCATTGTATTGAGGCATAGCCTTTACAAAAGTAGTGACATTCCATGATAAATGCCAGTATACTGAAATCATATGCCCTTAATCCAAAATTTTTACACTTTTATTGTCATTAAGGGTATGCGAGCACAACAGGGCTATGTATTTTACTGGTAGGAATTTTTCTTTAGCGCACCTCACACACTTCATCCACTCATGCATAGAGATTTATACTGTAGTGAAGTGATAATGAAATGGTTTGGTTGATATGTAGTCATACCCTTAATTAATGACAATAAAAGTGTAAAAATTTGTGAATTTCCTTGCTTTTGTACATTTAGTGTATATGAATTTTCATCTTAACCCTATTAAGGGCATATGATTTCAGTATACTGGCATTTATCATGGAATATACATACACAGTTAATTAGAACCTAAGACACTAAAAGATATCATATGATGACACATGCTGCTGCTACTACTTGCATATATTGGTATTGATTCTTTGTCTTCTAATAACCGACATTGTATCCATTGTCACACACAAAGGAATATGTAAATAAATAAATGTGCACAGGTGAGTTATGCTACAAGTGACATTTTCTTTATTATTATTACTACACAATCATCATTCAACTTCAGTAAATACATTCTATTTTACTCATAATAAAAACACATTCTGTTTCCTAACATAAACAGTATTGAAATTTAAAAAATGCAATATCCCAATATAAATTTTAAATTTTAAAATCGGATTTAAAAATTAGCTTATTACAAAATTAGATCCACAAAAAATATGGATTTACTTTGTGACCCTTCATAATTTGAAAGTAATTTTTAAACCATCGGATAATAATGTATCAAAAGATTGAACAAAGCTATGTAAAGCTATTTACATAAAATTATTTCATACATATAGATTAAAACATTACCATAACAAAATAAAAAAAAAAAAATGCTAAAAAAACCCCCAAAAAACCCAAATGGCATAGTTTGAAATTGCTTGACAAAAACTCATGTAACAAGAATTCCGGGCAACGCCGGGTAGTTACAGCTAGTTATTTATAAATTTAAAAGTTAAAAATGTACAAATTAAAACGTATGTATACGGTTTAGATTTCAACATTTCGTAAAACGTCCGATAGATTTAAAAATAATAATAATAATATTTTGATGAAAACATGAATAAATATTTGAAGATAATAAAAACTAAAAGCTTAAAAACTTTTACTAAAATTATTGGATTCGATATTAAAATGGTTGATGTGCCACAAAACAACCAAAGCATCAACGCACCCAGGATTACAGTCATCATCATTAGTGGGTCTTGTAATGATCTAAATTCACTCAATTTTGTTAAATTATTCATCTTTTGGTTATGGCTTTAATTAAAATCAGAGGTGGTTGTATAAAAACGTTCTAATTCTCTAGCCCTTTCTCATCTTCCTGAAATATGGAAGTGGCTAAGACACTATTTGCATATGTCATATGAGTCCATAGATATGTATAAGGTGTTGAGAAACAAATATCTTCTCGACATATATATTTTTTTGCATGTGCCCCTGTGGTTTCAAAGAACTTGACCATAAATTATTCTGATTTAAAAAATGTGAAAGAATTATTTTATTGTTTTTAATCATCAGGTACAAAAAAATTTCGTAAAGTTTTCGTTTCCTGTTTACTTTCTCCTCCTCATGAGGGCAAAGGTTGACACAGTCCAGTTCCTCCAAAAAAGGGGGGGGGGGCACCCTAGACTGGGAACAGTGGCTTAGTTGGTATCGACGCGGACTGATAACCTGGGTGTGCCAGGTTCAAATCCAAGTCATTCCATTGAAAACGCTTCCATCAAACCCACATGACACTTGTGTCTAATCTCCTGGAGGGGGGATAAAATAGAAATCACATTAACACTTGTCCACGAGTGGCCTCGGCCTTGATAAAGCAGTGGTTTCTTTTTTATAGTTTAAAAAAAAAAAAAATACGGGTGCCTGAGATAGCAATAATAAACACATCCCACCCACCCCTGTAAGGAGGAGGTAATTCCTGGATTTTTTGTTTCCATAAGCAGAAATATCAATCTTTTTAGCATAAAAAATATGCGGACTCTCAAGTACTGTTTATTTGCTTATTTGTTGTGAACATTTTTAGCATTTTGGTCCCTTGTGAGAACATTTGCTTTATAAGATTTTAGAAATATATTTCTAGCTTCTCTTGTCTATGATTGGCTGTGGGTCACACAAAAACTCTCTGGTTGGCTGCAAATTTGACATTCCTTTTGTATCTGTGATTTACAGGCAGTGGTTCTAAACTGGGAGGCAGTTGGCTCTCACAGATGGAATGCCAAATCTTAGGGGAGGAATTTTTGTCACTAAAAGAATCTCAACCTGCTATATGCATATGTGAAGTGCATGCATGCAAATGTGTTTCTCTCTTTCTCTGTGTTTATATATATATATATATATATATATATATATATATATCTAAATGAATAAATGCGAAAGTTTTTATTTATCACTCCTTTGTTACCATCAAAACAGGTTGTTATTTAAATCAATAATACAACATATTATTAAATACGATATATATAGTACTGACGAAAGACCTTTACACAGAAATTAGGAATCCTAATTTGCATATCTATTTTGTAATCAGTCTATAATAAATGAATGCTTGGTGTTATTGATTTCAAATTATATTACCTTTATTCTCTCATATAAATGCAATAGTTTCCTCAATATTAACAGTAATTAATTAAAGTTATTTTATTAAAAAAAAAAAAATTCATTCGTTTTCAAAGAAAGTCAAGGTCATTTAAGTTAAACTTATTTACTTTATATAAAAAATATATATCGACGTATCAAAGTGAGTGCTCCCCTCATTCCCTCTTCTTCCCCGCTCTCTCCCCGTACCAAAGCCAAATCTTCTTTTTTATTCTTTTTTAAGAGCTTCACATCATCACCCAAGCGAATTGAATTCTTTTTTTTATCCATTTATTTTTTATTTAAAAGATGAATAAATTTGTATCGAAATTACTAAAATCTTAGTATTTATCTATTTCATGAATAAATGCGAAAGTTTCTGTCCTGTATTTAGAAGATATTTATGAATGAAATTCTTTAAACTTAGGCATGAACCCTTAATCGTTATGGGGGGAAAAGGGAGGGTGGTCATACAATTTTGACAAATCTTTTTTTGTGGGGTCGATAGTTATATCTTTTGTCCAAAATACCTTGGACTTACGTTACGCTATACACTCTCACCAAAATACTGTATTCATATGAGAAGACTTAATCCTTACTTACTTTGCTAAGCAACAGCGAGATGGAACCATTTTTTTGCTATTGGAAATAAATTCTGTGCGTTATTTTTTTGGGGGGAGGATCCACTTTTTTAGGCAATTACGTGTAGTTGTACGACCTTGCCAGTTGGACTAAGGGTTAGTGTTAAAAATATATATTAGTTGACTGCCCTAATAAGTTAGAATTACCCTAAAAAGTATATCATTTTAAGGGGGTGGATAATTCAGCTGATTGTGTTAATCTACAAATTTAACAAAGTTTGTTGTTAATTTTTAAATTACAAGTTATCTAACCAACGCATTGTTATCGCCTTCCAACAATACTCCTACATATTACACACAATGCTTCAAGCAAACTACAACATTCTTATATATATATATATATATATATATATATATATATAAGGAAATGGTAGTTTGCTTGAAGCATTGCTGGTAAACAAATAAGTATAAAGGTGAGAATTCTGAGGCAGGAGCAATGCAATGTTAAAAACCGGAAGGTGGAATATGGGATGAACAAAAATAAATGACAGGAGACGGTATAAGTGTATAAGTTTTGGATCAATTTATTTATATTTAAAAAAATTTAAATATAAAGACAGTAAATTGTAAAATGGGAGACTTACTGCTAAATATTTAAAGGTCTGGAATGGTAGAAACTTTAATCATTTTGAGAGTAACAACCTTTTTTTCAAAAAGAAAACAAAAATTAGATCGGACGGCTCAGGTGAGGAAAAGCAAAATGGACGCCGCTATTCAAAACATGTTTCTTTTCATGTCAACTGTGAATTGTTTGATCGAACATTCCAAATTCAGAACTATTTATGGAAGTAATCAAGTAAAAAATCTGCTGCAGTTCTTTAGGACTTCTTCTCTTTAATTTCCATTTTTATTCTCTTTGGCTAATTTTTTTTTTTTTAATGTTGAGGATGCATATTTTCCATCATAATTGGACGACAGAAGTTTATTCATACTTTTATTCACTCTAAATAATTTATGTGACTAAAATAGGAATTTGCCACAAAAATATGATTTTTTTTTTTTAAATTGAACATGTTGGTTTCTTCGTTTTTAGTTTTTATAACAATTTGATTCTATTAATTTAATGATTAGATGATAATGTAATAATTAAATTTAACTTTAAAAAATAAATAATAATCCTACTAAAATTTTTTATATAATTTGCTAAAGAAAAGTTTTTCTTTTAATATAAAATGTATCCAGTCTAATTAAAAAATAACTAAATAAAGTGTAATATGAACTGATCGAATAATTAATAAAAATGCAAACAGAAAATAAACAAATGATATAGTTAACACAAATGAAAACACTGAAAGTAAGTTGAATCTACTTATTCATCATCATCTGGTTTTATTATTTAAAATGCTGTGAGTGTCCCGGACTCCAGAGTGGGTAACACCAGACAACGTCTCACGCCTGCGGCCCGATTTAAAAGGTTTGTACGAGTCATGTTGCAAGCAGTCAAGTCACTTTGTATGCACTCAAGCCAGGTTTTCCTTGGTCTAACACACATCCTCGTGTTTGGAGTATACATACGTATTATGGAGTTGATGCAGTAGGTGGCACACTGTACATGGTCAAACCGTCTGAGATGCTGAGCACATAAAGCATTCAAAATCCCACGAATACCAAGTTGCTTCTGATAATGCACAGTTGAAGGGATTCTATGTTTGCTGCTGCACATCCACCTGATCATGGCATACTCATTACGCCAAAGCCATTGCAGATCAGAAATGTTTGGGCCCATGTCTCACTGCCATGCAAGATGGCAGAGGGAACACAAGCCGAAAAGATCTTGCCCTAAGTCATGAAAGAAATGTGCCTAGATGTAAGGATTAGCAGCAGCTTCCTGAACCTTCCCCAAGCAACACAATGGCAAGCAGTGATAGCAGGTTCGCAACCACCATCAGCATACAACATGTCGTCCAGGTAGCAAAAGGTAGGGGTGCTATTTACATCCACAAGTGCCACCGTTCAACCATCAATTGTCCGGGCAGCACTCAGACATCTGCGACAAACCTAATTCAGATCAACTACCAGCCTCCCAACAAGACCACTATACTTGTTGTGGGCCCATAGTTTGCACTGGGAGCATTCAATGGAGTTTACATCTACACTTTTGCGACAGACAGCATCCTGCAGGAGGTCGAGACCAACACCAGAAATAAGAAATTTTGTCTTCATATTGACTCTCAATCCTCTCCATGCCTGTCTTCCATGTCAGAAACCTGAAGTTGCACTCCCCCAGTGAATTTGCGATAACAACAAGATTTTTTGCATGCAGAAGCTCCCATAGGATACCCATACAAAACTCACTTAACAATGCCTCCAGAAACATGATTAAGAGAAGTTGGCTGAGTACTGAGCCCTGATAGACCCCAATGACCATTCCAAACTCATTGCTGTAGTGGGTGTTAACACAAACACGACTACGTACATTCCTCCACACCAAGACTTTCACTGCCCCCCAGAGCACTTTCCTAGACACGCGGTCAAATGCTTTCTCGAAATAAACAAATGCAAAGTAGAGAGGTTTCCTTGATCCAATGTACTAACATCTGAGGTGCTTCTGCCTGGCACAAAACCGAACTGCATTTCATTGATGCTCACCATCCCATGGACGTGAGTGTCCAAGATATGCTCAAGCAGTTTCATTACTTGGTCGGTAAGCTTATGGCCACTATAGTTGCTGCAGTTGAGGGCCTCACTCTTACCCTTATAGAGGTTCAGGATGTAGTTCAGTTCACAGTCTGGTGATACCAGATCAGGCTGCCCTGTGGCTCCCTGAGACGAAATTCACCTACATTGACGTTTTTTGTTTTTTTGTTTTTGTTTTTTTTTGTAAAACTTAATTATGTTCTACAAAACCAAAAACAAAAACAACAGCCCCTCTCCCTTTCTCCCTCCCCTTTTTTATTTTATTTTTAGAACTTGAAGCATAAAAACTTTTACTATAATGACCAGATTCGACATTGAATGACCCAAGAAGGGTTGATATGCCGTAAAACAAAACTACCAAACCAAAAACGATGATTAAACATTTGAAGATATAAAGAACTTGAAGCATAAAAACATTTACTATAATGACCAGATTCGACATTAAATAACCCAAAAAGGGTTGATATGCCGTAAAACAAAACTACCAAACCAAAAACGATGATTAAACATTTGAAGATATAAAGAACTTGAAGCATAAAAACTTTTACTATAATGACCAGATTCGACATTAAATAACCCAAAAAGGGTTGATATGCCGTAAAACAGAACTACCAAACCATCAGTTCACAGTCCTTTGGGAATCTCACCATCAAGAAAATACTACTACTAATAATACTTTTAATAACGCTGAGGGCATTATTATTCTTTTATGTTAATAAGCTATTTTTTTTATTTTTAGGGGAGTAGGGTGAAGATTGAAGTTCAAATTAATATGATGCTGATTATGAGCAAGAATAAATCTTGGAAATGCTGGGTAGGTACAACCAGTTAAATAAATAAGTAACCATGACAATTGTTTTAGAGTAAAATTAAGTTTTTATTTGCGTGTCGCACACGACTGGTCGAGACTACAAAAATGTGTACTTTAGTTTATTTTCTTTTATATATAAAATATACCCAGTCTAGTTAAAAAAATAATTTAACTAAATGTTCAAGTTAATAATACCCGATAGAACATGTTTGGTTGATTGACATTCGTTTCACTTTGTGACTTGTACTCCGAGTTGACTTTTGTGGTGTTTTGTGTTTAGCTGTAAATCTCGAACATGGGGTTACATTCACTTTTATTCAGTGTACGACTTGATTTATTGACGTAGTAATACAACACCAACAAATTATCAAAGACAGGATATTTCTCTTCTAAAAGATGCCATTTGCGTGATTTTTTAAATTCACTTGAATTTTTTATGGAAAGACAACTTAGACCCTTATGTTAAGCCCACCATATTGACATGTGACCTTTTTTCTTTAAAATGGGATTTTCTTTATATGTGTAGAGACACAATAGCTCGTGCACCAAATTTGAAAAACATCAACATTTTTTTCACATAAAACATAAATCGCTCATCACCGAATATAGTGACCTAACTTGAAGTAGCCTGTGAAAAAAGAGACTATTAATGACACTCGAGAAAGAATTGTAGATTTATAAAGAGAAAAGGTTATTTTGTTGACATCTATATTTTAATAAAATAACCAAAAAAAAATAAACAAGATATTCAAAGTTGAATTTGAAGGGAATTTATCTATATTTACCCATTTTTACACTCTAAACTGGACTGATTAGTGATACTAATATTAACGGCCATATATACAGGGTGGGCAAAAATAAGGGTCCTATTTTTAAAAATTCATAACTTTTTTATTTATTGATTTTTTTTTTTTTTTTTTTTTTAGAATAAGTAAAGGACCCCTTCCGAAGCAAGCATGAGCCGTATTAGCCCTAAGGAACGTACCCTCATTTAGAAAACATTATTTTTGCTTAAAAAACTGAAAACAGTGTAAAAAACAATACTTTAGTTTTTGTAAGTTTTAAGAAGTGTTTTTCGGCTAAAATTTGTTTTGTTTATTTCAAAAAATCACGGAAGGGTCAGTCTACACACACATAAAGTTTGGTGAGTTTAACTTTTATTTTGTGGAAGTTATTCAAATTCAAGTTATTCAAATTTAAAGATAGGACCCTTATTTTGGCCCACCCTGTATAATAATTTCCGTAAATATAAATATATTCTAAGTTTGTTAGTTTTTTATCATGGGAATGTTACCTTCGCAGTTACTTGCTCTTGCCTATATTTGTTTCTCTTTTTATCAAGAATAAAAAATATTCTTGCCAAATGCTGCAATTCTATTTGTTCCATTCTTAACTGAACTTTGAAAACTTAATATCTATATGTATAAGGCAAAGTAGCCTGTATGTGTATCGCAGCATCACAGTTAAATGGTTGATCTAGGAACTGCAGATTAGGAATCAGCAGCTT
Organism: Sepiola atlantica; assembly: GCA_963556195.1. Taxonomy (NCBI): domain Eukaryota; kingdom Metazoa; phylum Mollusca; class Cephalopoda; order Sepiida; family Sepiolidae; genus Sepiola; species Sepiola atlantica. Next base: position 47,966,173 of record OY744522.1, read on the forward strand.
CGATCAAATATTAGAAGTTCTTGAACCTTTTTTAAAACTTATTATTCAAAATTAAAAGTAAGTAAAAATAACATTAGAAACAAATGTTCTGACATTTTTAATGTTCCCTTTTAGCTGACCGAACAACTACTTTTCACGTCAAATCATTGTACGTATTTGACAGAAAACATCGAAGAGAAAACATTTAGCGTTTATTTTTCTTATAAATGGATAAAAAAAATATTTGAAAAATATTCACTGACATTTTTATTTGAATTTATTTTATATTTTCTTTATTTTAGACAATCAAACTATTTTAGATCTATGCAGAGAGGTAAAAAAATCTTGACGCCAAATTCATTTAAGTAGGTTAAAAAGACAATATTTTCGTTAGATTAGTGGCCTTGTACATAGTGTTCATCTTCAGTTCTAATATTTTATGCCATTGTGGGTTCGAATCTCACACTAGACGATCATTGTTTTTTTTTTGTGGCTATAGCATTCCAGTTATTTTCTTGCAGATATCAATCATCATCAAGAACCTGAATTTTTTTTTTTTAATGAAAAATATTTAATAGATTTTCTTCTAATCTTGGCTATAAAATTCAAGAGAAGTTGAGAAACCCAGAAAAGAGACGAGTACTTCAGCTAGTATCTATATAATACTAACACGCAAGATAATCTTGGTTAGTTGTTTTTATGTTACATTTTTTAAATGATGAGTCAATGAGACGAGAAGTTGTGGGAGGTGGGGAATAGAGTAGATAGTAGTGTTAGCAGCATAAGAGAAGGGAAAAGAGAGTTGATTATTGGCATCTGCCCGTCTCAGGAGACAATGGAGTTCTGCGCCTCAGATTTGTCCGTTGCCAAATTGCAGCGTCTACTGTGACTGTGCAAGCCTATCCTGGATCAACAGGCTCTGTTGCAGTTGCCACAGATGTAGGTGGTGTCTGGTTGTGAGAACTTTGTTGCAGCCCTCTGCTGTCTGTGCTCTCTTCTCTCCCTCCACTGTTGGTCTCTCCTCTCCTCACTCCTCTTGCAGCATGCCTTTAAAGCTCTTATCCAGCGGCTGCGATCTTCAGTGACGGACTCTCAACCTGTTGGGTCGATGCCACCTGCCCTCATGTCTCGCTTGCAGACATCCTTGTAACGTAGGACACGTCTTCCTGCTGGTTTTGAGCCGGTTGTGAGCTCGCCATAAAAAATAGCCTTTGGGATCCTCCCATCGTCTATTCGCCTGGCATGGTCAAGCCACCGGAGTCGTCGTTCGGTGAGCAGAGCGAATACGCTCGGGATGTCCGCCTGATCAAGTACAGTCTTGTTTGAGATATGGTCCTGCCAGGTGATTCCTAGGATTCTCCAAGGTTGTGCAGTTGGAAGGTGTTGAGTCTGTTCTCTTGGCGGGAGTAGAGGGCCCAAGATTCACTGCCGTAGAGCAGCGTGCTGAGTACACAGGCCCAGTATACCTTCATCTTGGAGAGTAGCGTAGCATAATATATGTTTGCCGATGAATGGTGAATGAGATAAAATATTTATTTACCTTTTCAATCAGTTAACGGCACTAAGTATATGCGTTAACGTACAAAAATCTACCAATGTTGACCGAACGACTTACATGTCATCTAGTATAAATAAAATATCAAAGTTGTTTGAGTCAAATCTATTAATAGTTGTACCTACATAGCGTAGATGTAAACAAATAATCTTAGAATAATGAAGATCAGGAAGAGGGTTGAGGCGAGAATAGATCCTTGAGGCACACCGGCATTGATACCATGTGTTTCAGACTTCCGCCGATTAACAACTACTAAATGTAGTACTGGCATGATAAAAAAAAACAAAATATTTATTTACAAAATATTTACGTTACTTGCTGAAAAGGGACAGACTGGAGCCACATGTGTCAGCTATTATATATATATATATATATGCTCTGGACAAGATCAAATGAAAAGTTCATATAGGTAAGAACAGGTTAGCCAGGGCTCACAGTGCAACACGACTATGTAGTAGGTAGTCAAAATGCCAACTCCTCAAATATTGAAAAGTCTCACTCTAGCCTAAGAAATCTTCCGCTCATGATAATTTATATATATACAAGGTCCGCCATAAGTAACTATATAATTTTATTTCAATATAATAAATGTAACATGGAAGAAATATGCAACTGCACTATAGAAACTAACAAAGGTTATACTTCAGTTTTTTTTTTTTTTGACAACATAAAACATGTTTATTAAAGCTCCATGTGCTCTCAATGAAGCTCAATGTACTTTGCTAAATTTCAAGCACTGAACAGCATACTTTGACTCACAGCTTCAATGACACAAGCAATGACCCGTGGTTGCTGTAGAGTCTCACACGAGTCGTTACCAATTATGCTCACTGGAATAAACAAGTGGTATTTCCTGGAATATGGATGACAAGTATCCCCAGATTTCCAGTACTTTTAGCTTCTTTGATCATTATTGCAACTCAGTTTACATTCTTACACCAGCCGTTTACCCTCAAGTTTTCTCTGATGATTGATGACTTTCTCTGGAATCTGAGTGACAATAAGCCTTCTCATGATTCCAATACTCTTTTTGTCCTTGCAGTCGAGGTATGGGTGGTGCTATCCCTCCTCAGTCTTTCCATCCTCTCGGACCCTCCATAACCATTTTCTGTGATACCAACTGATGTTGGTACCTCTGTGAATTTTTATTATTATTTACTCACTTGGAGTTTTCACACAGGTCATTATCAGTGATTGCTCACTGACAATAACAAGTGGTGTTCCCTGGAGTCCGAGTGACAAGTCTTTCCAGATTTCCAGTACTCTTCACCTCTTTCGATAACCATTGTAAATCATTTTGTGTTATCGTAACAGCTGTTCACCTCTGATTTCTCATTGCCCTTTTCTGGGGTTTGAATGGCAATAAGCCTCCCCAAAGTTTCAGTGTTCTCAGCACCCTTCCAGTCAATGTCTGGTTAGTGCCCACCCCCTCCTCGGTCTTTCCATCCTCCTTGACTCTTCATAATCATAATCATTATTATTATTATTACTATTATTATTATTACTATTATTATTATTAATAATATTATTATTAATAATATTATTATTACTATTATCATTATTAATAATATTATTATTACTATTATTATTAATAATATTATTATTACTATTATTATTATTACTATTAATATTATTATTATTATTAATAATAATATTATTATTATTTATTATTATTAATAATAATATTATTATTATTTATTATTATTAATAATAATTGGTATATCTTAACTCTGTAGAATTTCCAATTCTTGTGAACTCTAAAATAATCCTTGGTGTATTCTCCATTGACACCTACTATGGATGTTTATTTCACTATGAGTAGTTTTTTTTTTTCATTTGGTTTCAAGTATCTGCCATAAAACCTCCTCTTGAATTCGTATCAGTCCAGCCTTAACTATATATGAAAAAAAAAACTTATTGTGTTACATTCTTATTTACAGTGGGGGGGGGGGGGGTTAGGTGGATGGGAAAGGGGGTCATAAATTCTAAATTGCTTTTTTTCTTTTTTCCAAGTGTGTAGTAAAAGACATAAAACCCATGTAAAAGACTCCACCCACTCCAGAAAAATTCCAAGTGAATTTCCCAGCCTCTCTCTTATAACTCATTGAAATCCAGCTTACAAGTCATGCCCTTCTTCATGTTTATATAATATATATATTATATATATTAGCTTGTCTACCCGACGTTGTCCGGGGTCATAAAAAAAGGTTAAAAAGTGTGCGTAACATCTTTATATTAAAACTGCTATCTCTCTAAGTATCTCAATCCTTCTCTCTTTCCCCCTTCCCCGTTTTTCCACATCCCTCTCTCCCACCCCTCTTTCACCTCCGTCCAGCCCATTCCTCTCACTTGTTTTAATGTATTGTAAAATAATAATAATAATAATGTAAGTCATTCACCTAAACTTTCAGTTTTAAAGTTATTGCTCCCCTGCATTCCTAAAAATATAATGAAATCTATATTTGTTTTAATTTATTTGCGGCCACCCCTCCCCCTTAATAATATAATGAAACCTATATTTTAGTGTATTCCAGGGCAATACTGAGTTTCTTGTCTTCTCTTTCTACATCAAGCATATACCACATTAAAAATGTACTACTATATTATTGGAACCACCTGCTCTATCTAGGATATTGAACACTGACTCCCGAGCAATGCAGAGTATCTTTTCTGGTATACAATAGTATAGTAAAATACAGTGAAATTCTTTCTCTTGGGCAATGCAGCATTTAAAAACACCTGCACTATATCAGATATTCATGACTCTCTGAGTAAAAACATCTGCTCTGTCTATGATATTGAGCACTTTGGATTAACTTATACCACTTACCAAATATAATACTGTATGATTACTATTATGGCTCCCGGGTAACACTGAATTAACAAAAGACAGAGACGTTCTTTCTATTGGGCAACACTGCGTTTAAACACACCTGCTCTAAGATGTTGAGTATTACTAGATTACTATATACCACTTACCAAATATAAAACTGTAATCTTACATTTATTGTTCCTATTTAGAGTGCTACTGAAATCACCCAACTAAAATTAAGGATGCCTCCAGAGCACTACTAGAACCACCCTTTACGAGTTTCTTGCTCCACCCCTCCCTAGTCCAAAGAGAAGCTTAAAAAATGTTAAATAATTTTGAAAGAAAATGCTGAGTGAAAAGAAATAAATTGAAATTACAATGTTCTTTTTCTCCAAATTTTGGCTGAAAAATTGTCCCCCCCCCCCCCCCCCTGATGAAATTTGGTCCATAGCCTCCTTAGATATTCGGGAATACTTCCATTATCTTCCACAGTTAATTTTACATAAGAATACACTTTTAGATTTTAATGTAGATTCTCTAGCCTTTTTTTCTATCGGGCACACATATATACAGACATTGAGTTTTATATATATATAGATATATAAAATAATAGTATATGAAAAAACTAAAAAAGAACATGGTAGTTTTTAGGTAGTAATTATTTTAATTGCATTCAGCAGCTTCTGCAGACCAACAAATAGTGGTTATTGGTCTGAAGAAGCGGTTGAAACAAATTGTAGTTTGCTTGAAGCATTGTGCATAGTGTGTAAAAGTTTGGTATTTGAAAGCAGTGACAATGCAATATTAGGTTGAAGACACTGTTTGATCGAAAATCCTACGAGGCAAAAGTAGATAAAAGGACAATATTGAAGAATTCAATAAGTATCGATTAAATATTTACCAACGTTTTATATTGAATCAAAGATGTTGTAGTGTCTAAATTTTTTTTAAATTTTTGAGGTTAATCTCCCAAAAGAAAAAAAAATTCTTCATTATACTTGAAAAGCGTTTTCGCCTTATATATATATATATATATATATATATATATATATATATATATATACATACATACACACATTCTTGGCATTTTTAAAGAGTATTATGCTCTTAAATTGTATAGAATATAAGTAACACTTTTTGAGTTATTTAATGTCGAAAACACTATTGAAGAATTCAATAATTATTAAAAAAAGATGATAATAGTGTCTGAATTTTTTGTTTTTAATTTATGTATTTTTTTAGGTAAATCTCTTTAAAAAAAAGTGTCTTCAACCTAATATTGCATTTTCACTGCTATTAAAAAATAAAGTTTCAGATAGATATATTTTTTTCTGATAAAATCATCATCATATTCAGTTTAACGTTCATTTTACACGCTGGCATGTATTGAACGGCTGTAAGAAATTGACTTAAACACTAACCTATCTCTGGCCAGGTTTTTATTTATCCTTCTTTCCCTCAGGTTCATTTTTATCACTTCCTCCCATGTTTTCCTTGGCCTTCCTTTGTGAACTGGACCTGCTACCTAAACTGTTGTACATCTACTAACTGAAGAACTCTCATCTATTCTTTCAACATGGCCATACCATGGAAGTGTCCTGTTCTGCATACATCTCCTTATACTCTCCAGATTTAATATTCCTCTGAAGTTATCAGATCTAAGCCTGTCTTTAAGACTCACATTACAAATCCATCGTATCAGTCTCATTTCATTTTTCTCTATGCAACGTATGTCCTCAACCCTCACTGGCCAAGTTTCACTTCCATACATCATCACACTGCATACACATGCCTGATAAACTCTTCCCTTGGTAGACAGTGGTAACACTCTGCTAGAAATATCTTGTCTGGTTAAAAATATGCGATGCAATTATTTTATTAGACCTCGCAACAATTTCTGTTTTTGTTTTCTTGTGTGTTAGGATATTCCCGAGGAAATTTTCACCCCACCATTCCCTTTTTCAAGCCTTAAATGAAGTGTGAATAGAATTCTTGAAAACGGCAAACTAAAATGTATATTTCCTAAACAGGCCACCAGGGGTCACCTGTCAAAGTTATATGTGGAGGTGTTTGTTGTCTGTTTCATTTCCAGTACAAATGTACCAGGAAGGAAAAAAACTGAAAAGAAGGAAATGGATGTTCTTCAGTTAAATCTGTCTGCTCGGACAGGGTGGGGGTTGTCTTTGAACGACAACGTTATTTTGTGTAGCGGATGCTGTCTATTACATATCTGGTAGGCATGAAAATATTCAATCTAATTTTCTGGTGTGGGTAGGGGTAATTATGTGATCAGCAATATTTTTTGAAGATATATTTAAAATTGAAATTCTGTGATTTGCTTGTGTCTCTGTGTGTATATATATATATATATATATATATATATATATATATATATATCTCCCCCCCCCCCTGCTGAACAATTGTCTATATCTTGTTTAGTTTAGGATGTACATGTTGTGTGTGTTTGAGAAGTGAGTTAAATTTGCAGTGTTTAAATTGATTTTATTATGTGAAGTGCATATCTCAATAATTTAATGGGATGTTTATTGGTGGTGTGGTGAGAAGATTTTGTAGGGACTCAAAACTACGATATCTGAGTTTAACCCCCTGGTATGGGTCTTTAATTTGTAGATCCATTTTATTTCGTTCTTTCTACGGTTCTATGTAGAATGGAAACCTGTTTGTAATAATATGCATTTTTGTTGTCTATTGTGTGGTTTGGTAAGTTGTAATGTCGTGCCACTGGTGAGTAGATGTTGTTCCTGATCGCGTTCTTGTGGTTGTTGAACCTTGCACAGAACAGAGTGCCTGTCTCACCGACGTAACAACCCTCACTGCAATATCTGCAGTGCAACTCTAATATATATATATATATATATTGTTCCTGATTTTTATAAACTACCTCCCTAATGACATTGTGTCTGAGATGGGTATATTTGCTGACGACACCACACCCTACTCCTGTTAGGGACCTCATAAGCGCACCATAAAATCGATGACATCATCATTATTTGCATACTTTACACAAGATGCTTAAATGCGTTTTTAATTTTTTGTTTTTAAATCTCTCAAATATATATATATATATATATATATATATATATATGAAGTTGTTTTAAAGTAAAATAGTTTATTTAAAGATTAAATTATTGAACTGGGAAAGAACCCCATTCTTTATCTTGTGATGTAATTACGAAATCCGATTTTTTTTCTACAGTGGGCTATTGTTTACACAAAAAATGAGATTTTATGTGGAATGTTAAATGCGTATTGATGAGCAAAAGCGAAACAAATTACTTACATTATTGTTGTACAAAAAATTAACGATTTTTTAAAGAGTTTTTTTTACCCTTTTCTGAAAATTTTTTTATTGAGTTGCACATTCTTGAGACAACTTATTACTTTTATTTTGACTGAAAAAGAATTATTGGTTAAATAACTTACCTGTTTAAACTAGTATTAATTTACTTTTGCTTAAGGAAAGAATATTAAAATGGATAATTTTAGGATTTTTATATTTACAAATACTTATTAAAATATGCATAACTTTACTATTTTAAAATATTTATTTGCCCGTTGGAATAATAAATTTTAAGTTTTAAGTCATGTTGCATTTTCGCCGGATAAAATTAAAATTCGAAAGAATATTGAATAGATAACCGTTTAAATTTGAAAAAAGAAAAATGGTAAAAAGTATATTATACTTACTTTTGTTGTAGAAAGACAGTTTTTTTTTTCATCTTAAAGAATGTAAGAAAAAAAAACTTTGTAAACAGAATAATAACACACGTGTGTTTGCAAAAGCGACTACTTTCTCTTTAACAGTTGAAATGTTAATAAAGTAGGCCTTCCATAGTTTGACAACAATGTCAGAGGAATTCAGCAAAATGATTGCTTACCTCGAGCAAGTAAACATTATATAAAAAAGGACAAATTAGTCAGTCAAAATTGATAGTCTTTTATGATTAATAACAGTTTTATATTATATTCAAATATTTTGAAAAATTGAGAAGCCACACTATTCAAAATAGATGTTTAAACTTTAAAATATCTAAATTATGATATCATTTAAATAAATTAAAACTCTGAAAAATTAATTATTGTTTAGAACATTTTTTTTCTTTGCAATTCAATGGATCATAGGGTATATTAACAAGAAAATGAAGTAAAAGATTTTCAATATCTAACAATATTGTATTTATTTTCACTTTTTATTCATGAATTCACGGATACTTTACCAAAAAATGGCACAAATAAAAAGGTAAATTTGATATGTTTTTTTTAAGACTATTGTTTTATATAATATTAAAATTTTGATTGATCAGAATATATTTTGTTCAGATTTCATAAAATGAAATAGAGGAGGTGGCAATCACATAGAAAAAAATTTAGCCTGATATATTTTACGAAAAAAGCATATTAAAGATAAATTAGTCCAATAATGAATAAGTATCGAAAATTTCATGAAAATTTGACCATTACTTGATTTTTGCTAGATTTATTAAACACACGGGTGTTAGCACAGAAAAATTGGTCACTACATAGAAACGTTGTTTTAAGGCGTAAATAAAGTACACACGTTTTTAGTTTCTCATTTTCATTATTTTTGTATGCTGAAATTTTTTTATTTTTTTAAATCATCAGCAGTTTATTTTATGTTTCTTCTTTTGAATGGTAAAAAAGTTATGATGTGTTACATATGGGGGGGTGGTAAATTCTATGGTTAGCTTTGGAAGTCCCTAATTCTCGTCATGTGAGTAAAACGAATGCATACATATCCGAGGCAATGGCTGAATACTTAGATATGAACCCCACTCGTGTGCACGGCGGTCTCGTCAACCGTTCAGGCGTGACACTCTGGTCGCGGTGACAGACTGTGCCTCCCACTCGTGCACACGATCGTCGTAGTGGCAATAAAAAAATATATGTAGATCGAAATTCCTCTAGGCCAGGATGGCGACGACGATGATGATGATGATGACATCGCCGATCTTGTCGCCTCGTCCCACTCCCACGTTGAAACTGTTTATATCAGCGAGCGATCACTGGGCGAACATCAATCAGTTGGCTTTGTGAGGGCGAAAGATCATTCAAAGCAGAACAAAAGGAAAAGAACAATGTTCAACAACTCGGTCGGGGTTTTTTGTATAGAAGAGTAATTGAGCGAGTTTGTTCTTTTGCCAGAATTCTTGAATACTGGTGCCACATAGGCAATTTTCTAGCTATCAGGGAGGCAAGATGTGGTAAGACATTTGTTGTAGAGTTCAGAGAACAGGGGCTAACTCAGCAGAGCATTTTTTTAAACATCTATATATGTAAAGTTGTAGTCTTTGTCTGTTTGCTTACAAACTCCTAAGGTTTTTGATATAGAGTCCCATTACCATATTTTTTCTGAAACTACATTACTGAGAGTACTAGGATAAGTACATTTCATTTAGATCAAAGAGGGTACAACATTATTATGAAAATTTTGATTCCGTCACATTTCCATCATTTATCATTTTATTTGAATGCATGATAAGCCTCAGTGGATGCAGCCGCAACATGTTAGTTCGGATATGCTGAGATCTATTATGCTCATTTATGCGTTCAGACTCTTCAGAAAGGTATAAATCCTTGATTTCCCTGCCCACCTAGTTATGGTTAAAATAGAAACTTGTGAAAGAATTCTAAAATACTTAACGGTAAAATCATGCTCAGACGGTACTTGCATTTCTTTACTTATATGGTAAATGGTTTGTTTAAAGATGCTACTTTCATGAATTTATGATAGATTTTTGCTGTTTTTACATAAATAAACCATTTAGAAAAAGTAAGAAAAAAACCTTTTGAAAATTTTGAAATCTGACAGGAAAATAACACTTAAGCAGGATTTGCAATATACAATAGGTATAGAGGTTCGGCATTAACTAACTCCAAAAAGGTTGACCTCTCATAAAACAGCTAAACAAAACTATAATATTTTATTAAATATTATGGGTCAAATCGGCATAATCTTTTGTGCTGAAAGCAAAAGTCATGTTATCTCTAAATTGGTAACCCTCTATTTAAACATCCGGCACTTTTGATTGTACCAATCAAAAAGCATTATCGGTCGGATGTGTTTCACCATGACCTTTAATTTAAAAAAAAAAAAAAAAAAAAAAAAAAAAAAAAGTTAATACATGGCTGGCAATCTAAAAAGTTTGCCAACTTCAACCTATAAATGTGCTAGTTAAAACCATTTTGGGTATGCAATAATTTATTTATAACTCTGTGGTTGCACCATCATGAGAAAAATATTTGAGAACTATGGGTATATATTTCCTCTTTTTATACTAATCTTATCATGACTTTTTTTTTAGTTTTTACAACAAAAAGCCGAGGAAAAAAGACATTGTGATTTATCATAAGGTATAGATGCTATCAAATATGAAGACTGCATATTGTGAGACTATCTACAATAGTATTAATTACTTTAATTCCATCTTTATCTGAGCAGGAATGTCTCTGTAGCGATTTTAAAGTAGAAAGCAAATCGTCCCTCAAGAATTAATCCTCCACTCATTAATAAAGAGCAATGTGTATTTATTTATTTGTGTGTGTGTGTGTGTGTATATGTATATATATATATATATATAATATAATTCTGACGTTTCCTCTTAGAGGGTCAGACGATAAGGCCTTAAGGAAAATTTTAGCAATTTTCTTTTTTTTCCACCCACTCGTTTCATTGATTTAAAAAAAAAAAAAAAATTTAAAAAAGTTTCCTCTGAAATTAATCCTACAATTTTGTTGTACGCGAAATTCACTCATATATATATAATCACTGTTTATCTAGCTATTCAGTGGTGGTCGTGTGGGTCTGGATGTCGGGATTTGAGTTGTAAAAATACTCGGAGCCCGGGGTTTCGAATCACGCGACCAGTAGTTAATAGTTATACTTCTATGCTGACGAAACGTATACGTACATAGATAATAAACAAAACAAATATTTATTATATATATATATATATATATATATATATTCGTCCCGTCACACAAAAGTCTGCCCGACGAATAAAGGAAGGGAGAACGCAAATCTATTTTCATAATGAGACGTTTTGTTTTTCTTTTTTCTGCTTTTTATACCGCTTCATACATTTATTTTCTTTTTTTAAACATACCAGTTTGACTTTTTCTTTTTTTTCGGTCTTTCTTATTCACTTCTGCTAATATCTTGGATCTTAGAAAGTATGGCATCATTTTTTAAATATCTACCCGTTCCCTACCTCCCAATAATCAAAGGAAGAAACTTAAAGAGAAGTCGACCGTTGGTGTTCTTTTTTTCTTTAAATCATCAGAAATGACTCACATTTTTTATTTAACTCCTTATAATTAAGTCCCTAATTATCTTATTGAAATAAATATAAAAAGCATAACAAAACAAACAACCACCGCCGTCTGAAATGAATAATTTATATATGAAAAATTAAGTTACTGACACAATTTTATGATTTTTATGACTTTTAGTGTGAACTCTGGCGAAGCAGAATTTCTTGTTTTTTTACATCATTTTTGATGGAAAGTGTATACTAGTGTTATATATTGAGCGGGATGAGATGAGAGAAAAGGTCTCACATGGCTGTGACGTCACAGACAAGAAGTGAGAAGGTTTTACGGTCTCTTTTCCCAACCTGATTCACTTAAAAACACATGTACAAGTAGTCACTAGTGAGTGATACTCCATCTCACCTGAAATTGCTGGTAGTTTGGGGTACAACTAAATGGACAATTTAAAGCTACGGTTCTCGCTGAGTTTTCTAAGGACCCAGAAAAAAATGAAATAAAGAGTAAATAGAACTAATATATGTTATGATTTTTAGGTCTCGTTTTGATTTGACGACGCTCGTCATACCAGCTGGAGTGTTGTTGTCATGGCGACCGCCACCTTTGATGTGTCTTGTTTCGGCCATTCCCGACGGCTCAAAAGTGGAATCCCAGGCACTGGGAGGCGTTCTGTCATCGCCACAGTGGCACAAAAGTCGGTAAACATGATCATGTTTACTACCACGAAGTTACGTGCTGACTGATCATGTGCCGTGGTTACTGTGGCAAAGATAGAAATTCAAACAAACACAGTTTGTTGACACCGGCCGTCAGATTTTCATCTCCGTGTTATCAGTCGTATGTCTACGACTACGTCCGCAGGCTTTTCCATAAAACCAGCTGGGCCAAGCAGACGACAGAGGAAAACATCTGGAATCAGCCAAGAACACAAGAATAGCGACGTTCGGTCCTCCTCAAACAACGACGAAAAAACCAGCAACTTCAAGTACAATGAAATAACAATTCAACAACGCGACTATCACGACAACTTCTACAACAATTTCGTCTGCTAAACGTCATTGAATCAGCGACGCTGAACAACAACACAACTATTTGCACTACTGCTACACCGCGTCCTCCAACGCCGACATCTTTACACCGCAACTATTACTGCTTCTACTACGGCTCGCCTACAGGACATTGTCAAAACAAATTACTACTACCCACTAAGGCTTCTCGACTGTTATTGACATTCACTCCAATTCCGAAATTACTTCTCGGAAAATTCTTCCCGTTTATTTGTTCTGGAAAATAAACCATAGTATTTTTCCAATTTTAATCCTGTGTTGTTCGTTCATTTCTGCTTGTCACAATACGCTTACAGTAATATAACATATAGTTATTGTATTTATTACATACCTACCAAACGACCGGCATGCATCACCAAGGAAAACTGGAGGACAGCAGGAGGAATAAGAGACGATAATGAAACATTAAAAGTCCAGCGTGTCGACCAATCAGTCTACTCCCGATCTTTGCTAAAATCTTTGAATCATTAATCAATCTAGCTATAGTCCGGCACCTAGTTAATGCTAAACTTCTTTCTGATCATCAATACAGATTTAGACAAGCACAATCTACCGCAGATATCCTAACGGTCATCGCTGAACGCATATATCATACACTGGACAAGGCAGGTGAAGCTAGGGCGGGAGCGCTTAATATATCCAAGGCCTTTGACAAGGTCTGACATGAAGGGCTTCTAAAACTGCACTCATATGGTATTACTGGACAAATATTTAATATATTTAAATCCTTCCTAACAAAAAGAAAGATCCAAGTTGTCCTCGATGGCTGTTCATCTAAGCAACATGACATAAATGCTGGTGTGCCCAAGGGATCCATCCTTGGGCCTCTACTGTTCCTGATTTTCATAAATGACCTCCCTGATGTCATTGAGACTGAGATAGGAATATTTGCTGACGACACCACGCTCTACTCTCGTCATGTGGGCAAAACCGACGCGCACATATCTGCGGTAATGGCTGAATCCTTAGAAAATGACCTCCAGTCTAGTGGATTGGGGTCAAAAATGGATGGTAACTTTTAATGTCGCAAAGACAAAGCTACTTTCCTTCAATAACTACAAGAAACCTCTTCAACCACCGATTGTCATGACAGATAACACCCTACCTGAGAATTCATCATTCAAACTCTTTGGCCTAACTTTCATAGATAACATGAATTGGAACAAATACATTGAAGATATTGCCAGGGCTGCTCCAAAGAAGGTGGGCTCCCTCTACCGTGCTAGTAAACTCCTCACACCTGACATTATCCTATATCTCTACAAAGCCACCATCAGCCCATGCATGGAGTATTGTTGCCACATCTGGGCTGGTGCATCATCCGCTAGTCTCTTCCTCTTAGACAAGGTCCAAAAAAAGAGTCGCCAACTTAATAGGTCCCTCACTATCCACCAAACTCCAGCCCCTGTCCCATCGCCGCAATGTTGCTTCCTTGTGCCTGTTTTACAAGTACTTCAATGAATTGTGCTCTGATCAACTTGCTGCTCTGGTGCCACCTCGACGTAAATTCACTAGACCAACCCGACAATCTGCCAAATCCCATCCATTCACTGTGGAGGTCCCCAAATGCAGAAGAGCTTTCTACTCCAAAAGCTTCTTTCCTCGTGCTGCTGAACTCTGGAACTCCCTCCCTGCTCCCTGTTGATACTGACATGCAGAAATTTAAAACTAATGTAAACTGACATTTTAGGCCCCCCCCCTCCCCCCCCAAAAAAAAAACAAAAAAACTCTCACCGTTTTTCTCAGTAGCCCCTTATGTCTACAGTGGCGGCCTGTCTTGTTTGGGGTGAACTATGTTAAAAAAAAAAAAACTTATGGCTGACCTTGTATATTATAGAGATTATTATGCAAACAGAATTGGAAAACAGAAATGTCTACTTATTTTTTTTCTTCCTTATTTTGGGGTCCACCCAACATGTTTGTGGGATAGTTTTTTTTTTTAACTTTATAGTTCTTTGACTTCCACTCTATTTTTTGAGGAACAAGTAAGCTGAATGTTTTAGTAAATTGGTATCTGCCATAACCCCTCTGACCTTGTGACCTGTACTCTTATAACTAAGTCATAGAATTGTGTAAATGGTGATTAGTCGACTTGTATTTACTTATGATTCTCTGAAATGAGGTCTCACACGCACTTTCCTGTTATTAGAAGGGAAAGCTTCCACCCTTAAATCACATACACCCATTGACCCTCTTTTGTTTAAAACATGTCGTTTCATGTTAGGGTAGACTCATCAGTGAAAAGGCTTTTTCTTAGCATTGTTTGTTTTATCTGCTTCCATTGTCTTTAATGAAACAAAATCATATCAAATCAGATGAAAGTCAGAGCTCATGTATGAACTTATTTTTAAGGCTAAATCTGCAGCCAAAAGATTAGAAAAGCTGACTTAGATATCTAACATATAAAGTTATCTTTAAGATTTTAAAAGTTGGACCTAAATTGCATTTAATCTGACATATCAAACTTTGATTCTGACTAAAGAATTTTCATTTGTTCTTGTTGTACCATGTTATTTGCATGATAATTACATCCTTCATTATAGTTTATTTTAAAAATTATGTAGGTAATATGGAAACATTTTCAATTGTGACCGAAAAATCAAAATCATAAAGGGGAATAACTCATATTTTAAATTGAAGAATATAAAAAAAGAGTTGTCTCCCTTTACAAATAAATTTTATTTCTTTTTCTGCATAAGTTTAAAGAAAATGTGCAAACATATAAAAATGAAAAACTAAAATGACTTCAGTGCATCCCAGGTTATGCCGGATAGGTACAGCTAGTTAGCTAATTTGAAATTCGTGGATCAGAGCTTGGCTTCAAAATATTTTTATAATATTTGTTAGGGTGTTTTTTTGAATTGTTTTTGCTTTACAGCATATAGACACTGGGCCCACTGCTAGATTACGATAAAATGTGTCATAGAAAAAAAAGAGCCCCCCCCCCCCCAAAAAAAACCCCTGTATTCTGCTACTGTAGCAGTGTAACATCGTACAGCTGCAGCCTTTCTGCAGGCGTAACCATTGAGAAAAGTAGACGTTATGTAGAGGATAACCTCTATTTTCGTTTGTTAGTCTGCAAGCCCCCTTTTTTTTTCTTTAGAGGAGGGGAGGAGGGGGCTCATGAAGGTCTCATCATCCTTCCATATACAGCACTTGGTATTTTCAAATGGTCACCCATCTAGTACTGACTAAGCTCAACATCGCTTAACTGGAGTATGTCAATCTGTAACGGTCCAATAAAAATTCTAATTATGCCCCCCCTAAATCAGCTTATATTGGTAGAGTGTAGAGTATTAAACTTTGATGTTCCTCAATTGAAAACCACATCAGACCAAGATCTTTGACAAATTTAGCTATGGCAGTTGACATTTTTGGAAAATAAACTTTTAAAGTCTTCATAAAATTCAAATAAGTCAGTCAAATTAACTTTCAAGTGGTCAATGGAATACGTCACATGACATATGCGACAGCCGCAAAGGAGAAAGATAAAACAACGATGGCTTGATGTTTGCCGCAGGAACTAAATCTTATGAAATACTGAAATCATAATGAACAAATAAATGATGACACAAAGTTTAGAAAGCATAACTATTCTTCAAAGTTGTAATGTCCTCTTGCATTTATGAGGTTTCCTTGCTTCCGCTTTAACTATATGATAATCGACAGTCGAAATCATTTCCCTTTCTGACAAAGTTCTCTTTTCTGAAAATAATTTTGCAAACTTTGGCAAACTCAGAAACACATTGAACAACATTTTTTGTTTTGCTAAGAACTTGTTGTCTTACAAGACTTTGCTTCCCCACCAATTCCATCTACAACGCCTTTGACATGGCCAGCGGCAAAAAAATTCTAATGAAACTTTTCAATCGAATGACGTTTTCCAAAAATTTCGATATGTGTAACATAAACAGTGTCATAGGACTTTCGGAGTTCTAGGATTGCTGCATGATGGATATCCATCAAACCATATATCTTGGATTGGCAAAGCGTGCTGGTGCCCAACCTTCTCTAGGCCGTCCAAGCTTCTGAACAATTTTCTCTTACCCGACTTAACTCAGAAGACTTTGGATGACCCATGGTATATGGTTTTTCAGACATTTTGTCAAAAATGCTGCAAGGCAGAATAGGACCTATAACTAATTAGGATGTAAACATTCTAACTAAGCATCCACATGTCATGTTTATCTTTTATGTATTTATATTTGGTTTGTAAGACCTGATTAAAACAAAATAATAAGGATAATAGCTTCGTTCTGATGAAATTCAGGCATGATTTTGGTCATTTGGAATCTAGTGAAAACGCTTTTTTATTTCTCGTTTTTATTTCTCGTTTTATTCTCATGTATTTTGGAGCGAAATGTTTACAATGTATTGTTAATTGATCTTTCGACAAACATTTAATGGTGGAATAGATTAGTAGATAGAAAAATTTTAAAAATATAAATATCTTAAATAAAAACAAAAAAGACCCGGGGTGGGGGCGGGGGGGGGGGCTTAGGGAATTACTTTTATAAAGCTCTATGTATTGAGCACTATTCAAATAAATAGTGAAAGATTCCCTAGAATTTTATATAAATTGTTTTGTGTGTGTGTGTATATATATATTAGTGATGAGACAATTCCAATATTTTTCTCGATTCTGTTCTAAATTCCTAATTTCAATTCCAATTCCAATAACAAAAGAACGCCAAAACTTTAGAGAAAATAATAAAAACACAAAAGAAAAAAACGACAACAACAACCTCATAGAAAGAAAAAAAAACTCCTTATGACAATCACAATGACCGAAAGCGCTTGCGATGACCAAAAAAGAACCCTCAGAGCCACATTATACCAAATACCACTGGAAACCCGAAAGCTTGCCCGCCGTGTCGAGAAAATAACTAAGAAAATTGCAAAACCAGACTTATATATATATATATATATATATATATATATATATATATATATATATATGATTATTTTTATTTACAGACATGTACAAAATCTGCGACACTGGCATGTCGATGTTATCGATCAACACCTGTTATAAGCTGAGATCTCATCAGGCAGGGTTAAAATCCGATCTTAACCATAGATCATATTTGGAAAGAATGAAATGGGGAGAAAAGAAAAGAAATTTAAAATTAAAATTTGGAAAGTCACGTGGTTGGGACCATTAAAAATCAAAAAATATATATATGTATATATATATATATCAAAGTGTTGGTATGTGTGTCGCAACATCACAATTAAATAGTTTATGTAAGAATCAGACTAACCACAAATTTGGAATTAGCACATTTAAGTCGATGTCCTTATGAATGTCAGAAATTCTTGAACCTTTTTTAGAACTCATTATTCAAAATTAAATGTACGTAAAAATAACATTAAAAACAAATGGTCTGAGATTTTTTTTAACTGACTGAACAACTACGTATTATTTACTTTGAGGAGAAAACATCCGTTTTTTTTTGTTTTTTTAATCAAAAATGGGTAAAAATTATTTTTAAAATGTTCACTAATTATATTTTTACTTTAATAAGAATTTTTTATTTTATATTTATGGAACTAATTTAGATCTATACAGAACCCATAAATATTATAAGTACCTTTAAAAGACATCGTTTGCGTTTGTTCTTTGGTTGAGTGGTTATAGCGTTTACCTTCAATTCCAATATTTTACGCCATCTTTCAGGGTTCGAATCTCACACTAGACAGTTTTTTTGTTTTTTTTCTATAGCGCTTCAGTTATTTCCTAGCTGATATCAATCATCATCATAAACATGAATAATGCACTTAAAAAAATTTTTATTGTGATTTAAAGTGTAAAAAAAATTTTTTTCATTTGGACTGACATGCAGAAGAGAAAGGTTTGAGAAACCCGGCGTTGACGGGTACGTCAGCTAGTAATATATATATATATATATATATATAAGTGAATGATGAAAATAAAAATTGGATAAAATACAATATTAATTCATCAAGTATTCAAACAAGGAATATAAAAAAATTAATAAATATTGTATTTTACCAATGTTTATTTTCATCATTCATTTTCTTATATAATTACTCTATCAAGTATATATATCTAGATATTCTTGGCTTTTTGGCTAAGATCAAAGTGTAGTATCTGTTCCGATGGATACTGCACCCCATAGACTGGTATTGTCTTGGCCTTCGGGGCTTGATTTACGCCGGTCTATGGGTCTGTCCTGTGCAGTTCTAGGAGGTCCACCCTCCCAGGCTTCGCCTCCCCTCTTTGGGGGGGGGGGAGTAAGTTTATTGCTTACTGTCTGAGGCGCCCCTACTGGGGAATGCCGACGGGCTGCCCAGGCAATTTTTAAACCCCACTTTCCCGACCGACCTTGGATCACATCTTACTTGTGGGAGTAAGATAAAAACTGGCCTTGTGCCTAACTCCTGGAGAGGAGTAAATCAATACTCTATCTAGTATATCGAGCATTGGCTGATCACGATAGGATCTAGTATAAAGATAGAATTTTTATCTTTGTTGTTTCATTTGTTTGTGTGTGTATATATATATATATATATATATAATTATCATTATTAAGAAATAAATATTTTTAATATCCATAGACATATATACGTTTTGTGTTTTCTACACTCCTCAGTATGGAATTAAGTAACCGTACCACCAGTCTGAGTCAAACCATGGATTATAAACCCTGGTTTCTTACCATACTGCCAGTGTGACGATCATGCTTTGAAATGCAAGAGAAATACGCCTTGTATCTAATGTAAACATAAGTACTGAGATTCTAAAGAGAGTTCCGATCTCTTACGGCAGAGAAACTTGCAATGTAGCTAATTTTTTAATTTTCAATTTTAATATCTAAGGGCTAAACTTATCGGAGCTTAATTATTATTATTAATTAATAAATATTTTTAATATCCGTTGCGTTGGATTCAACAATTGTTTGAAGAAGATGCGATGTGTAACACAATATAAGGAGTGGTTCAACCGATTCAAAAATAGTGGCACATCAGTGGAGAGTGACCAGCGCTCTAGCAGGCCCCAAACTGCTCGGAGTGCAACTGTTGTTGAGAGGGTGCGAAAAAAAAAAAAAAAAGAGACTTCCAGAGGTGTTTCCGGCAGTGGATGGATCGATGGGCTAAGTATGTGCAAGCACAAGGGGCCTTATTTGAAGGGGATTTGGGTCCCAACCCTGTCACATATTTGAACTATTTTTCTGGCCTACGGTTGGATACGTTTTAGACAGGCCTCGTATATATGTTTTGTGTATGGAATTACGTAACAGTACCGCCGGTATTATTTGGCTTTCCTCGGGTGGTGGTGGTGACGATACCTGGGGAAAGAAAATTTTATTGAACAACCAAATTTTGAATAAATAATTTGTTCAAATGATTTATTCAGTCATACAAATGTGCTAGTATCGCTTAACAGGAAAGAAAACGCAGAGAAATGTCAGTTTCATTCGTTTTTATGGCAAATGCAACAGTTTGATGACAAAAAGTAGAAGTTGTAATTCCATTAATTAACGGATAATTCTGATCCATAATCTCAAACAAAGAATTTGGTGTATCGATTAAGTGCACACAGAACGTGTTGCCGGTTATGAGTTTTTTTGTTTTTTTTATTCGCTCTAACTAAAAAATAACAGGTTTTCCTTAGATATAACAGAAAATAAGTTTTAATCATTGAAAACAAGGCTAAATCACTCACAGGAATCTACTGATTCCAAATCTTGGTTTTGCTCGGAGATTGACAATCGATACGTGAGCAGACATACGTACTCACACACAGACATCTTTGCTTCATAGATATATAAGAAAGTAATAATTCCTAACAATGTTTATTATGTAATCTGAGACTGTTCCATTTCAAACTAACTATAACATGCCAGGCTTAACTACTGACCCATTGATGAAATGTTAGGAGTTTGATGATATTTATGACTGGTGCACTTTTAGAACACTGGTTACAGAGGATACGTCATATGAAGGGTCACACCCGTGGCTCATGCTGGTAATGCAGGCAGAATTTAAATATTCCCCCCCTCCCCCCAGATAAAACGCATATTTTTAATGAATGGATACAATATGCATCAATGAAAGTTCCTTCCTTTCCTCCCTTCCATTTTTTTTTTAAGCTTTGCTTTTTGAATTAAATTTTCAATTGTTTTATTCCTAGCTTATTTTTAATATCTACCCAATTTATGCATTCAACTCAAAACGGTAAGTGGTTGCACATGGTTCTTCTACAAGGAAAAGAGTTGTGAAGTAATGGTAATATCTTCCTTCACTACTCATCATTGGCATAGTAGCTAGCAGTAAAAATAAAAACAAGCATTACACAAAACCTTAAAAAAAGAAATTCTAACAGAAAATTATATATATATATATAATTATATATATATATATATATATATATAATTATAAATATTTGTTTTTATCTACATATGTATATGTTTCATCCTTTCGGGAATCGTCAGTGTAAAGATGAATTCTTCATATCGATTGCCAGACTCGAACCCCAGAACACGAGTCATGTTTCAAACTCAAATTCCGACATCTTAGCCTACACGGCCGCTATTAACAACCCGGTAAATCAGTGAGAGATTAAACCTATTTAGGCAGTCGTTGTCAAAATGTACAACTACTGAAAGGAACATGCATATATATATATATATATATATATATACCAGCCGGGTTGAGGTGGGGGATAATATCACATGCAAAAGTGTGTGTGTTTCGCATCTACGTGATTAACACATTATTTTTTATTTACTATTACTATTTTATTTACGATTTATTGAAAAAAAATGCATAAAATAAAATAATTTTAAAAATCATATATATATAGATCAGTATAATTAGCACATTGTTTCAAGAATTAAAAACCAACAAGCATTTTGCATACGATCGTTTCCAAGACTTTTGGGAAAAATTTTATTGTTCATTTTTTTGTTATTCTTGATGATACCAAAAAGTCTCTTTGTCAGCGCCTTTTATAACACCGCATACAAAAGCTTCATGAAAAGAAGCATCAGATTTTCGCATAAAAATTCAGTTCAACTGACAGGACTTTCGAAGCAGAAGGAGGACAACGAATTGATTAATAATATATATATAAAATGAAGATGTCTTTCTTTATATTTTACTAACGGTCTCTACCTGGCTTTGCTCAAGTGGAGAAATTAGCTGCTTATTTTCCTATACATTTTTATAATTTGTTTTTTAATTTTAATGTGAAAGAATTATAATCGTTGTGTTAATCAATTATGGATGTAATTAAATTGTGATGAAACTATAATTATTTTTGGTTGTTAAAAAAAAATAGGTAGAAAAAAATAAATAAGAAGACTTAGGTTTATGCAGCTAAAAGGGATATGAAACGAAATTTATCAATGTTAACTTCTATGTTCAGTCTTGGGTCCGAAAACATTAAATTATAGCGGTAATTTTCTTTCCGTTTAAAAATAAGCATAAATAATTGTACTGTTGCTGTTAAGCGAGTCGGACTTCTGCACAGAGTTCACGAAAATCGTGTCTCACGATTGTCTTGTTTGCATAGAGTCCTTGTTGGTCGCAGCTATTTGTTAGATGTGGAAAATTTCAAGTTTTTATCCCCGACACCGAGAGCAATAAGGCTCAGCGGTTGCATACAAAGTCGGGGAAGGTTGGACGCAGGACACAAAGGAATGACAGTTGCATATGTGCAGAAGCAACGTTGCCACCCTCGATTTATTGATTTGCGGTTCCATGTCTGACACATCAGAGATAATTAGAAGACGACATATCCTGATGCCTCCAGGATTTTCACCAGAGCTCTGTTATGCTGGGTGTTAGACCTGTCAGTCATGGGTGGCTCTGTCAGGAACCAGAGTTTCAGACAGCATAACTCTGACACTACCATGTTGCCATTATCCCTAACACGATGAGGAAGGGTTGAACTTTAGGTGAGTGCTGCTGCTGCTTTGGCAGCTGCTACTGCTTTGGCAGCTCCTGCGCAAATGTTTCAAATGGTATGACTTGCATTATTTTAACAATGCATCCATTTAAAGAAATCAAAACTTAACTAACTTACTGCAAAGTAAATAAATATTCGTGATTTAATGTAATATTCTTTTATTTTGTTTGTATTAATCTATATATATATATATATATATATATATATATATATATAAAACTCAATGTCTGTATTTGTGTGTGTGATGTTTGTGTGTTTGCTATAGAAAGAAAGGTTAAAGAATCTACATATATCTAAAAGTGTATTCTAATGTAAGATTTACCGAGGAAGACACCGGAAGTGTTCCCAGATATGTAAGTGCACACCTAAGAAGGCTATGAGAGCATAACATCCTTAAAACTTAAAATATATCCTATTTTTATGAAATTTAAATCATGTGTATAAAGTTTTCTGGAGAAGACAATGGAAGTTGTCCCGAATCTCTACGTTACCCTCTATTTGCCGAATATCTATGTGCCCCCCCCACCTCTAAGTGACCCATTGGGACAAAAAAAAAAAAAACTTTAAATACGTATATCCGATTTTTCTTATGAGTGTTATTTTAAAAGTCAATGTAATTAATGTCTTTATTGTTTAGATAGGAAAGTATCAGACTGAAAACATTGTGTGCAGTTTCGATTCTATAGATTAAAAAAAAACAATAAAATTATATGAAATCAAAGAATATATTTTTCCTGCTTTTAATATAATAATAAAATGTAAGTGAAGAATTTTAGTATATTTGGTACATAACGCTTCTACGTCTGCTTGTCTGTCTGCCCCTCTCTCACTTTATTGTTCTCTTATATACCTAGATCTATCTATCTATCTATCTATCTATCTATCTATCTACCTAGATCTATCTATCTATCTATATAATAAAGGAGAATGCCTCTGTTTGTGTGCATGTCTTTCCCTAAAAACGAAGACATACTAGGAAGTGTACATTTAATATAAGGGTATTCACATGTACAATTTGCATGTGAACATAATGGAAGTAGTTCTGCGTTTCTAGTTGACAACATCAAGGTTGCTGTTGAAGTAAATTCTCCTTAATATGATGTTGCATATGATGCTATCCCACACTCTAACCCAGGTAACGCCGTGTAACCCTGCTAGTATTTAATAAATTTGACTAATGAACATTGTTCAATCAAGTAAAAAGCTTTTAAAAAATAAGTTTGAGTTCATTATTGGAAAGAAAAAGAAGAAAGCTGTATAATCACCATAACTTGCTTAAAAATGAGTATTTGTTTCTTGGCTTAGTGATGTTACACGATGGGGGTGAATATTTAAATAGCCCTGAACTATAAAATTAATTAAGATGTAAAGGAGACAATTTGATTCCAACCTAAATAAAACAGCGACAAGTTTGTACTAAAATGATAATCTTTTTTCTTTTTTTTTTTTTCACATACAGGATAATACCTAGTTTTTGCATAAACTCTGACCTTGTGTGTTTTCACTGTCTGTCAGACTCCTTCTCCTAATCTATCTTTTGTTGTTTTTCTTCAAGTTTATATACTACTTATTTTACGTCAAATTATGTCAGATCTATTGGTTCACTTTTCTCAGATTCTAATTGTCCCATTTTTCATCCGGTTAAATCATAGAAGTTGTTTTCTAAATTTAATCAGAATTCCAAATCAAATTCCATTTGAAACTTTATGATGATTCGTATTTATCTTTGTCCATTGTTTACCTTATTGACATTAGGTCAAAGAAATGTTGTGATTTCTAATTTCTCTCCATTATGTTTAAAATATTCCGTTTCAGTGTTTTATTACTATTTTTTCATTATGTGGCTTTGAGTCGAGACGACTTCGTCCATGTTTCTAACCTAAGCTGTCCCTCATCTGCATTATATTATTACAATATATAATATCAATTTCTTTTTTCCAGTATAGTATGGGTCTTTATCATCATCTTCAGCTGATGATAATCCATTTTTTACTTCTTCATTTTGTGTTGAAAAGAGAAAAGCATGCAGTATTTCCCCTGTTGCTGCTCTTCTCTTCTTTGCTTAAAAAATCAGCCTATTTGGAAGTATCCACAAACCTTTCAGATTGACCACTGGATTGTGGGTGGTAGGGTGATACTTGAATGTGTGTCATACAACAGGAACACTTCTGAAGTAAACTGAGACTGTTGTCTCATGCAGGTGATGTTGGTGTCTCTTCAGAACTGTGATAGTTGACCGAGTATCTGTTTATTGTATTTGAACGATCTCTAGCCATTTTAAGTGTGCATTTACAGCTACCAGGAAACTAAGGCTGTTGATAGGGTTTGCAAAATTTTGATCCATCTAGAAAATTCTTAAAACTCTTTTACAGATTAATCGATATCAAATTTCCATAACATTATCTTTTAATAAATACCTATTAAGTTCTGATATACGTTTTTAATTTGATATCATTTTGTTACATATTGATTCACGTATATAAGAAACTATTGATGAAGCACAACATTTTCAGATTATAAAATTTTTTTTAAAATGTAATTGTTTAATATTTAGAGTGGGGATCAGTTTGCCACAAATGATGCCCCTTTGGTCATTTTTATTTATGCTTCATTGTTTAGTGTCATATTTAAAAAGACAATAATTTGTGGAAAAGGAAGGGTTAAATAAACATAAGACTCCCTTCTACTTCCATTTACAAAAAAAAATCAGTAATAAAAATGTAGGAGGTGATGGTACATCATAAACATTGGCCAATTTGTTTTGTGTTTGACTGTTTTTATATAAATAGATTTTTAAATAAATTTAAATATAATTAATTATCTAATATCTATATCAAAAAGATTAATGCCTGTCTTCACATCATTATTTTAATCTTAATTTAAATAAAGAAAATTAAATTTGTAGAATATTATTTCAAAAATAATAATTAACAACAATGCATATTGCCTTATCTTTATATATTGATAAAATTATAAGACAACTTCATGTGTTTTTTTCTTGCGATCACATGATTTACACATTGAAAGAATATTTTTTGTATTTATTTACTATCAACCGATTATTGAAATCAAAAATGCAATAGCATACAATAAAACGAAATTTAAAAAAACACACACAATTAAATCCACCAGAATGCATTTCGATTTCTTCAGAAACAAGTCGACCATTCTAATCTTTTAATGGTTGAAAAAAAAAAGAATGAAATACATTGACTTTTCAAAATTTGAAAACAATTTGAAAGTCTTTAAAGCTGATGGATAGAAAATCGTTTCTGTATTTAAAATTCTTAGCAAATCCTCATTTAATTAAAAGATTGGAAGTTTTGAAAGCTTTTTACATCCAATCATTTTATTAAGAGAGGTTGAAACAGCATTGCTTTAATAAAATTAGTAATAAGTTTTATACCAGTTTGGTTCAATTTAATTTAATGATCATAACTTAATTTCATTTGTAAAATCTTATTTAAAAAAATAATAACTTGATAAAAAAAGCAAAATTTATGTATAACTTTTCTCTTTTTTTTTTTTTTTCAAGAGTTGTAATGAGATTATTGATTAAAATAAGAGATGCCCAAAAAGGCAGAATAAATTTTAAAAAAAAAAAAAATTCTTGCTTTGGTTTCCACTTGATGATGATAATAATGATGATGATGATGATTGCAAATAGATTTTCTCATCAAGTTTTAGAGATGGAATCCTTGAAGTATGTGTATATGCTGAGGAGCAGATATCTCAAGACCAAGTGGTTAGCCTGTTTGTTTCTTCACTGCCAACAATTGGGTGTGGTTTATAAATGTCTTAGAGTTTGCTGTGAAAGGTCATCAAGTGCACTGAACTGTAGTTTTTTTCTCTTTCTGAATAGCACTTATTTACAATGATTGCGTGTAGTGTGTGCGCACACACACACACACACACACGTGTGTGTGTGCAGATTACACACACCTACTTCTTACCCAATCATTGTAAATAAGTGTGTATGTATGCTCATAGAGATGGAGATTAACTTCAAGCACAGTACAAACTTTTCTTCTATGTTTTATTTTCTACACAATACAATAAATGAAAATAATATGCCTTTCGTCTACGTGTATAAAACTAACTGCACCTAACCGGAGTTGCCTAGGAGTCTTTTTACTTTCATTATTTTTTTTTTATTTATTTATTTATTTATTTTTTGCAAAATTTATTTTTTTAGATAGCATTTTGAAAATTAAATTTAATTGTTATCATTTGGTCATTAAGTTATTAATTGAACCAAATTGTTAAAAACTATAACTAATTTTGTTAGTAAAGTTATGTTGTTTTAATCTCTATTTATAAAATTATTGGATGTAAGTAGCTTCAAGAAGTTTATGATTTACTAAGAATTTTAGAAATGATTTTCTATTCGAAAGTTTAATTGCTTCCAAATTCCTTTCAAATTTTAAAGAGTCACAAAGTAATTCATTGTTTCTTTTTTTTTCTTTTTTTTCTAACTATTTACAAAAGATTAAAAAGGCTGACTTTTTTACAAAGAAACCAAAATACATTCTGGTGGATTTAATTTCGTAATTAAATTATTTTTTTAATTAGAATTTTTTTAAAGTTCGCTTTAACACTTTATGCTATTACATTTTTTATTTGAATGAATGATAAAAATATGTAAGTCACATAAATGCAAGAAATACGCAGACACACAAGAAGTTTCTTAATTTTATTAATATACTAGCCGACTCTACGTGGTGTCGCATGGGATTCTGTTTCATTGCATTGGGCGTAATTAACATAAAAAATATTTTTGTGGTTGATAAAATTGAGGGAGAAATATGTTACATGTAACAGTTGACAAGAAAGAAAAAAACTACACAAGAAATGCAAAAACCCATTTAAGTCTAAATGACCTACGTTACTGAAATCGGAATGTACCATAGATGCTTATCTTGAAAAAAAAAAAATCTGTATATTAGTTTTATATAAGTAAAACTCGCTCCTTCTCTGCTTTGGCCACTCGAGCAATAAAATTTTTTTTTTTAAAAACAACAAAATACACTTAAATTTTCCATCAAAATTCTAAGATGACCGTTTCCATATTCACGCATCTGTTTATCATTCTCG
The DNA here is from genome assembly GCA_963556195.1 of Sepiola atlantica. NCBI lineage: Eukaryota > Metazoa > Mollusca > Cephalopoda > Sepiida > Sepiolidae > Sepiola > Sepiola atlantica. The sequence continues at coordinate 47,993,925 of OY744522.1, forward strand.
GCTGAGAATCTATGTTTAATGAAGAGAGAAACCATTTTTATGTGATTTTTATTTGATGTCTTCTAGACGTTACTTAGAATTTGCATTGTTGTTACATAAGTGCGGTGAACATCAAAGAACCCTCAACAGCAGAGATGCTGGGAGGTTTTTAATGGAATGACTCCCTAGAATACACACATGGTGACTTGATTGGGTCTTTGAGAAATCCAATGAGGCCACAACTAAAATGTCTTAATAAATTGGACTGTTAAACTGCAAGACTGGAGTCTTGCAGTTTAACAGTCCAATTAACAGTTTTTTTAACAGTTTTTTTTTTTTTTTTTTTTTTTTTTTTTTTTTAAACACAATTTTACACATTCCAAATCAATTAAATTGGGAAACGAAAGTTTTTTTAATTTTTTTAATTTTTTTAAATTTAGTTAATGAATTCAAAACAAAAACTATTAAAAATATTTATGTTCAAGATGTTCACCCTCTTCGTTGGTCTGTACTTGACTGTTGGTGTAACTAGGATAATACAGATTTCAATGTCAAATTGTGTTGGTGGTTGGAGTGAAAAGAGACAGATTCTAATTTTTCCTGTTATTTTTTTCGACAAGCATCATGTGTCTAACTTTTGATTATTTTACCTTTAAATCTATTAATTCGCTTTTGACTTTTATGTTCATAATCCATACTATTATGGTCGATTTGATATTGTTTTTAATTTTCTGCTTGCTTCGGCACAAGGCTACCAACTATGAGCGCTCACTTCAATTCATGCAATACATAACATTACTATTTGTTTGATAAGATGTTGGCAATGGTTTCATTTAGGGTTTACATATTAGATTTCACCGTTATTTTCTCTGTAAGTTTTGACTTTATATCAAGATATTCACCGATTTTTTAAACAAGTTTCAACTTTGATATTAAACTTAAGTTCCTTAAAGATTTTCTTTTCATTACTGTTTTCAGTCACCATCAACCCATTGTCTTATTATAAATGAATGACAGAACACGGTCTGTAGCCACTAACGTATATAACCCATAAACAAATCAGACTGCCAAGTAATGCTTCCTTCTACACAGTTGAATTACAAGCCATAAAAACATTGCTAGAAATGATCAGGGGCCTGAGGAAGGGAAAATGCATAATTTTTTCAGACTCGTTGTTTAGGCTGACAGCGGTTCAGAGAGGAAACCCAAACCATCCTTACATGCATTAAATATTGAAAATGTAGTCCTGGCCTGGCTTCCCATCCATGTCGGCATTAGGAGAAATCTTAAATTTCCGCATACAGACGACAAGACTAAGATCATACAATGCATGAAAAGAAAATGGCAAACAATATGGAATATGTTCCAAAACAAACAAATTATACGAACATAAACCATCAGTTGGACTATAAAACGTGGAACTGCTACGTGATTGAAGACAAAACAGAGTAAAATCAGAATCGAGCATACATATCTACCGCACACATATTCAAAGCGGAAGCTTCACCTTAGTACACTTTATACAATCAATTATTTACAGTCAAACATATGCTAATCGACTGTAAAAAAGGAATCCTACAAGAAACACTATCACATACCAAACCTCACCATGCTGTTCAAAACTATGCCTACCTCTCAAATAATAGACTACTTAAATAAATCAATTCCAGCTCCGATAAGAGAAACGAAAGATAAAATTAAATAACATTTTTCCCGGGAACTTATCAAACGACTATTATATAAAAATATGTTGTATGGCACAAAATGACTTATAGGGCTGACGTACCGTGAAACAAAAATCCCAATCATATAAATGGAATCTATTGCTTGTCATTTAGCAAGAACATAGAATGGATTTTTTTATGGGTCAAATTCCTTTTAGTTGACGTAGATGTCACCGTCATTATGTTTAGACGACCACGATTGAGATGACTGATAGTGTGACATGGTAGATATTGACGGTTCTATCAACATCACAGTCTTAGACAATGTAATACAATGTCATATTCAGTGTTTTTTAAAACCTTTTTTTTTTTTAACGTACGGACACATATCTTTCTACTTGTTGGGTGTCCAATGCTGACAGTCTTTCCTCTGCTGCACGTAAGCAATCATAACGTTGTACAGTGCAATCTGCATCGTCTTACACAAGCAGAACATTACCAGTGGCACATAACTGCACATAGATAATTTAAAGTTTCGCATAAGATCGAAATCCAGTGGCAAGGGGAAACCCAAGACAACCATTGCTCTTCCATAGTTCAGTGGAAGTTCAGCTCAGCAAAGGACTATCAGGTGCTACCAAACATGTTGACATTTTATGTTCTAGATAGCTGTTGACCCGAGAAGTGGATTCATTTATCTTGTCGGGGCACTGTTGCAGTTTAAAGCACTAATGCAAGGGAAATAACTTTCAAAGAGATTTATCTTTTTATTTTCAGAAGAGAATTTAGGATGTTAAAACGAATGCAATTTAGAGGAATTCGAAATTGTTATTGAAGAAACTTCAACAACATTTTTTTTAAATCGCCAGTTAATAACGATTACAATTCCTCTGCAACTTGTCGTCGCATTTTCTTGCTTTTTTGTAATGTTAAAGACATGAGTGCCTTTAATTGTTAAGAAACGGCAACGACTTAAAAAAAAAAAAAGTCGTCGCAGTTTCTTTACTAACAATTCCAATTCCTCTAATTTGTGTTGGTTTTAGCATCCAAAATTCTATTCTGAAAAATAAAAAAAATGATAATCTCTATGAGAGTTATTTTCCTTGCATTAATGCTTTATGCTGCAATAGTGCCCTTGACAGATCTTATTTTCGTTTATCTGCTGGGTGACTAGCCATCCTCCTCACCACTGAAGCCTAGGAAGCCTCATGGGGGAACTTGTTTAGTCACCGATAACCCCACTATCTAGCAGGTAGTATTCAATTACATAGTCCCAATAGGACTTATCGAGTGATCGCACACACACACACACACACGCGCACTTTTATTTGAACCTGTTTTGTGTATTTCTGAAAATAAGAATGTTTTTGTTTATTTATTCATTTCATTTTTTTTTTTTTTTTGTCTTTCAGGCGCTTGTTTGAGCATTGTCTCCTCATGCATCCAAATGTGTAAGACCATCAAGGATTTAGTGTACGACGTGACAAACACACGGCATCGCGACCGCCTCTCCATGTGCACCGAATCTGTGGACAAGGCGGCTGCACAACTGTCGTCTCTGTTGATGCAGCATGACCTTGAGTTGAACACAAGTACAAGCAGCAGTAGCAGCAGCAGTTGCAGCTCATCCCGTTCGTCCACGTCACTGAATTCATGTTGAATGTCTTCTGATTGATGCAGCAGAACAATATTCTCTATTGCATTTTGGTGTTGTCATCAATGTTGTTGTTGTTGTTGTTGGCTGAAGACCTGACCCCCCCCCCCCTCCCAATTTTACCATACCTATCCGTGGTCAAAAGTCATGTATTGGTTATATATCTACCTAACTGGCTTGTTGACTCTTAGGATGGTGGTATCTAAGGTAACTGGTCCGAGTTTACACTTTGCTTCAAGATTTTGGATTTACCGGCCACTATTCAAACAAATGTCCTCATTATTTTTGCTTAGTTTTTCAGAAAGATTTTGTGCATACACACACACACACACACACACATATATATATATTGAAAATAGTCAATAGATAAAATCTACTTCTCAGAATCGAACAGAGCCAAATGAAGACGGCAGACCTTGCATACACAAAGAGCTTAATATTCTTTAGAGCTTTTTATAATAAATGTAGTTTATCTTAACACAAATGTTTAGTGAAACTGCAATAAAGTGTTACGATAATTTACATTTATTATTCATTATTGTTAATCATTATATATATATATATATATAAAGTTTAGAGACTGTCAACAGTGCATGATGACTGGCAGTTTATATATAAAGCCATAGCAAACAACAGGAAGCTACACTGTCAAAAGATTGCAAGACGAGAAACTACAAGTCACCATATGCAATTGACTCTGTCTCCAAACTTAAATTTATATATGCTCTATCACAGATATTGAGCACTCTACCCTTATTAATATAACAACTATTGCAACTATATTTACTAATATAAAATATGGTGAATGGCTAGAAAAATGCAATCCTGTTTCGATCATAGATCTCATGGTCTGATGAAATGTATAATATCAGGATTGCATTTTTGTTGCCATTGACTCTATATTATAAATGCGGTGTGTTTCTTTGTCTGTCCGGCTTCAATTAAAAACAAATCCCTATACTCAGACCAAACAACTTTTCTTGAGTAAAATTTCATAAGGAATCCAATGGTGGTATTAGTTTTGTATGAAGAAGGTGTATTACAATATTGTGGGGTCTGCGTTTGCACCAGACATACATAAACAGCAAAAGCAATATTTTACTTTTTTTTTTTTAAATTTTATTTATAACAAAACACTGTCACAAAATGAAACAACTTTATTGGCATACGATTTTACAAAACAATCCAAAGATGGTAATTATTATTCATGCTTCGCATTTGGTTTTCAGGAATTTGTGATAAAATTTACCAAAAGAATACTTGAGTGTTAAAAATAACGAAATAAAAAAACTTTTTCACTTTTAACTATTTAAAATACCAAATTTCTATGACATGTTTTACTTTTGTTTTCTAATATATAAGGTTCATTTTCATTCAATCTAGTTATGAAGTTCTAATATATTAAACACTATTGTAATAAAAACTAAAAAGTTCCCCCCAAATATAAAAAAATATATATATAAAACTTATGATAACAAAAATATTTTTTATATATTTTTTTTATTTAGTTTACAAGTAGGAGTATAAAGTCGGTGATATCACTGAAAATTTTACTTTCATTTTATAGCTTATGTAGATATTTGATATCAATAAAATGCATTTAGGACATAAAATGTTGATTAGAGGCATTGTAGAAATTGGCATTATTATATTTTAGACAACCGTATCAATTTATTTTGAAAGTGGTTATAATCATATTTTTTAACAATATTTGGAGATAACATCTCTTTTTCAAGTGAATTCTTTCTTCCTCCTTTTCCGTATCTATTGTTACCGGACATAATAACGTGGAATTGATACCAAATGTCAGATCGGATATCAAGTAACAATAGATACAAAGAAATGAAGAACCACTTAACATGTTCTTATCAGGGTTTTATTTTTAAAATATGCATTGATATGGCTTTCTAAAATATAAATATGTAGACTAGACGTACCCATGACCTATTGAGTCACAACCACTATTTGTTTCACTTTGATTTCATTCGGAAATTCATAAACTGTGACATATCTGCTTAGACTTTCTTCTTGCATACCTAAAAATAATAAGTTTCGTTACTAATATTTTATTATTATTTGTATAATTTGGACTACTGTTCTCATCTTGAGTGTTATTCTTACAACGTTTCGGCCGATGTAACCTCCGACCTTCTTCAGGTGTATCTTGTTGAACTCGGAAATCTTTCTGTCAAACTTGGGAATCTGCACGGAATTTCAAACAGAACTCTTTTATTTAATCCACAAGAGTAGCATGCTCTAGTTCCGTCAGCCATGATCGAGTATAATGTTTATTATTATTATTATTATTATATAGAACTATTATTATTCTTATATAGAAGTAAAGAAACTTATTTGTCATCTAATTTGCATACGTGTTTGTGGTCTATACAGAAACACGTATGTAAATTAGATGACAACGCTGGAAAAAAATAAATATTAGAGAGTGGTTGAAAGAAATACATAGATAGCTAAGGGAGAGATGGCTGACTTGTTCAGTTAATTGTAAATTACGCTTAATTAGAACTATTAAAACAAAGATTTTTTTAAAACATAACTCAATCCCAGAATTAAAGTATATTTTACAATGTATTTTGTGTAATCAAGTATGTAAGAAAAACGCCTTCGGGGAAACAAATGCTGATGAACTCACATTTAGTATAATAATGAATATATATATATATATATATATATATATATATATGACAAGTAAAGGATAAAATAAATCAAACGGTATGAGCTAAAGTGGAAAAGAGAACAGCTGAAACTCAAGAATCCATCTCAACGTTTCGCCCAGCTGTTGCATAAGCTTTATCAAGAGTTAAACTGAAAAATTTTTTTTTTTCTTTTTTTTTTTTTTTTTTTTTTTTCAAAAATGATGTGAGTGAACGAGAAAGCCAGCTTTGGCTATTGTCATAAAGTCGTTAATGTTTGATTTATGTTTAAAATTAAAATTTGACGCAGTATTGATATTTTACGTCTGAAGTCTTATCGTTATTGATGAGAACAATCGTCCAAAGACAAACCATGTAGAGTGTCTTTGGACGATTGTTCTCATCAATGTTTATATTTACTGGAATGACAATCTCAGGACAAACTCATAATACTGGAGCAGCCTTGAACCCCTTTTAATAAGTACAAGTGTTTGAATCCCAAAATAATTCCAAGTAGTAAGACCTCAAAAAATTCTGTGATGGCGAAAACTGTATGAAAATAGAACTTACGCAACTGAATTTTTCCAACTTTTTTAAGTCTTTGTTTATAAACGACAAAAACGGTTAGAATGAGGAGCAACAGAACTTTTGAAGATGATAGTTTTTTCTTCACTCAAAATTATCCATTTAATTTCTTTACTGGTGCTTTTTTTTTAAGTTTCAGTTTCAGATGAAGCCTAGAAAAAACTCAATGATGGTGTTTGTCAAAAAGCAATCCATCGACACTTTGCAATGTCTGAGGCTGAAGAGACATGTGCGAATCGCTGACTATACTCGTCTGTCGTTGTTTGGGAAATTATGTTTTGAATGAGTTTACCCATTTCACTCTGAAAAGGACAAATTGGGTGAAGACAGTTAACTTGTCTTTGCTGGGACAAGGGGTTAATCTTTGGGTCAGTCTGCTAGTTTTACAGTTTTGGCAGCTGGACTTTTCTTTTATACGACAAATTTGTAAAGTGTGACACAAAAGATAATTTATACTTCGGTAATTATTAGATGTATTGGATAGAAATAGTTTCCTGACTTAAAATTTAACAAAATTTCAGAAAAAAAAGTTGTTATGCACTGACTGATCTTGTAGTGATGCTGTTGTTGCTATGGAAACTAAATTTACTACTACTACTACTACTACTACTACTACTACTATGATAGTTCCTCCAGTGTTTGTGTGTGTGGGGCGTGGGTGGGGGGTGGGGTCAGCATGCAAGGGAGATAAAAACTAACTATTGCATAAAATGTGAATGAAATTTTATCTGATGTGTTCTCAAATGAAAATATATTCCTTAAGAAGACCGGAGAGCATGTAAACGTCAACTGAAACATCGTAGTCATTTACTAATGAGGGCTGGATGTGATACAAGTTCGTACTTATTGTAGAGTTTAGCCATTACTGAATGCCACATGGCTGCTAGAAATTGTCTCGGTCTGGGAGGATTGCATCCTAATGATTAGTAGTATAAATATCAGCGTTGATGAGGATAATGGTTTACAGAACAACAATGGAAATAAAAAGTTAGTTTTAATTTGCTGAATAAAACTTAAGACGTAACTGACACATGAGAAACTGATATAAAATCATCATTGAACAAAAATCGATCAAGAAATGCACCAATTGCAGGTTTGGAGAAAGGGAGAGAAATAACTGTGATAAGGGATGAAGGGGTCGGGCCAGATCATGTGTTAAGTTTGAGTTGGTCCAAATCAAATTAATGTAAAAAAAAAAAAAAAATTTTTTTTAAATTTAAAAAAATGAATAAATAAATAAAATGATTATTCTTTTGGTTTAGACATAAATACAACTTCTGTGGTGGTTAGTTAAGAATAAAGTGTAGCATCTGTTCTTCTCACACGGATGAAACATAAAAATACTGTGATTGAATTTTTAATTTAAAAGATTTTCTATGTTGATAAAACAGAAGTTGTTGTGACTTGTATTTATTAACCTTATACTGCCAATATTTATGATTAAATTACAAAATATTGGCCTGTACGACTGCATACCAAAAAATTATTTTGTCTGAAGATACCGGAAAGACAGTTATTTCGAGCCCTGTTAAATATGAATAATATATATATGTGTGTGTGTGTGTGGGAAAGATATATGCTTGTGCATATACTTTCTATTTTTTCATAGACCAACACCATTTACAAGGTAAAAGCTCGATGATTGCTAATATATAACAGAGCATATATAAATAGACAATATTAGGCTAAATTTCAGTGACAGATTTATTGCTTGCTTTTTCCAATTCAAAACTTCTATACATTTTTTACAGACCGTTTCATCCATAACCGACCAAACAAAATTAGTATATCAATTCCGAATCTTTCGATTATGGACTCCTCAGAAAATCAAAGTCCGCTTTCAAAACAACATTGTAAGACACCAAAGAAACCATAGAAAACAAACAACTCACATAGATTACATTTTCTCAGGATTAAAAACAAATATTATTAGCCATAGGGGCGGCCATCTTACTTAACAAAATAAAGCTATGAAAAAATATGCACAATACAGCCCAAAAGAAATTACTGAAATAGTTAATAGTTAATTGGTTGAAATTACTTTAAAAAGTTATAAATATATAAATAATACCTATATAAGATATACAATTTAGAGTTTAATTAAAAAGAATTGATTTAAAGTATAGAGATACGAAACTACATGGCATTTAATAGAGCTAAATATGAAAAACTATAATTTAAGGAATTTATTAAAAGGCCTCAATTACGTATATAAAGAATGTTCTTATATACGTATATATTATTATAAAATTAAATTATCATTTATGATTCTTACATTTCGTAGGATTTGGATCGTTAAAAAAAAATTAATTTCAGTTAAGAAAACAAGCATGGAATTTCCATAGGGTCCTGCTTGTTTTTAAATGTATCATTGAAAGTATGCCAGTTGAATGTTTAGACATTTCAACTTTTTATTTAAATTTATTAATTATTCATGTGTAAACGAATGTAGACATAATTTATTGTTTGGTATGTCTTGTGATTTGGGTCATATTCAATTCCATTCAATTAATTTGGCAAGAAATAAAACAAGCATGCTTCAGTTGCCATGTAGGGAAAGGGTGGTAGAAATTTACACAGAAAAGGATACAGTAGCTCACCACCTGTCTCAATTCACCTTGAATTGATGCGTTGTTGACGCATTTATTACCTCTCTTGGAAGTCTATTTCAAGGTCCAGCGATCCTTATTGAGAAAACGATTTTCCTCAGGTTCAATTGAAATCGGCGGTGAAATAGTTTCATGTGGTGTCCGCATAAACCTCTTTCTGGGGCAGGAGTGAATAATAGGTTCTGAGGTATATCGTAATAACCATTAAGGAGATTGTAGGTCAAAATTATATGTAAGTACTGGACAGAATCGTTAATTGTTAATGCAAAAAAAAAAAAAACAAGCAAAAATTGTAAATTTGTGCCTTTAATATTTTTGCTGCATTTGGAAGAAGCAAAAAAGCAACACAGAGTAGGATAAATTATTTATAGCCTTTAAGTTTTTTTAATTACTATAATTGATAATTAAAATAGTCTGCTTTAAATTGTTATAACTATATTTGGATTTTGGCTACTTTCATTTTGAAAGAAGGTTTACTAGATTCAGTTTACTTCATATTGGATTGTAGTTATGGGTTTGTTTGCAGTAGATATAGTCAGAGTTGGAAGTCCGGCCTATATTTTTCAGCTACATACACACACCTATGAGGTGGAGGGTCATGAGTCAGAAAGTTTTGCAGGAGTTGGAGTAAGGTTTTTTACAATCTAGTCAGATGTTTTCTTCCGATGTCAGGAGTCATTAAAGTGAGCAATTTTTTAAGGATTCGGTTTAGAGTCAGGATTTTTTAAACCAAATCGTGAGTTGGATACCCTTCACCCCCACTTCCCCCACCCCATTTTATTCCACTCCTCATAGTCTGGAGTTGACTATCTTTACAGTTTTTTTGTTTTTTTTAATTGACTTTGGAGTCAGGAGTTCTTTTCAGTCAGCTCTGGATATAATTATGGCAGGCAGCCATGATAGCAATTGTAGGAAAATTCACCACATTGAGAATGGAATAAACTGAGAGATAGTTGCATGCAAATTGGGTGACAAAAATGAAAATGAGTTCTTTTTTTTAATTCAGTAGAATTTGATTGTCAAGATAAGAATTTATATACAAGGAAGTTCTCAAAATGGAGAGAGACTCAGAATGAGTATTTTGTGTGTGCATGAGCATTTACTTGTTTTCAAGTGAATGTCAGTGTTTGATTGTGGATATAAATATGTGTACATAAAAGCTACCGGCTTACTGAAATCAAATCAGCTTTTTAGCCGTTTTAAGGCTAATGATCGTTAATCTCTGGAAGATTCTGATTGGATGACTCTAATCTGGACATGTGGTCGGATTTTGATGTGCATGTGCATGCCAGAAATTTTTTTTTTTTTTTTTTTGCATGTGAGGATTTTTATTTTATCTTATTTATTTTATTTTAATAAAGTTAATCATCCCATGGGCTTCCATGAATTTCAAAGCCAATATTTTTTTCTTCTTTTTTTTTTTGTGGTTTGTTTTAGCCATGTTTTAAGAGGCTGAAGAGATAGAGAAATTCCAGAACATCTCTTGGCATCTTTTTATTCTTCATTTTATAGCTTTGTGTGAAGCACAGGAAACAAAATCATTTCTAACAGCTCTTCTGTAATTACTATCTCATTCAAAATAATGTGATTGATATATATATATATATATATATATATATATATATAATTAGCTGACCCTATCTGGCCATGCCCGGGTGGCTCTTTACTCGTCACCCCCTCCAAAAAAGTGTTTAGTTTTCTTTTCTTTCTTTTTTTAGTAGCAAAATAAAAATTAAAGTGTTATTTTTAAATTTTTTTGTTGATTGGGTTTAACATACCCAGGTTATATTTGAAAAAGAAAAGATAGCGACACAAGAGATGTGAAAACCAATTTCACTATAAATAATTACTGTGACTGAAATAGTATTAATGCTGAAGAAAATTTTAAAAAATAACAATGTTTAGTAGTTAGATTTGTTAAAAGAAAAACAAATAATTGGCAACTGACTTAAGTAATCAAGAGCAATAACTTAGAATTGCGACTGTGTTATTTATCTCTTCTCAATTATCTGGAAAAAAGAAGAAATATTCGAAGTGGACAATACATTTTTGTATTATTTTATGAAGAAAAGAAATAAGCATATCTACAATATTTTAGTTGTGTCCAAACGATATTAATATAATTGTTCGAAATTAATGAAACATGGTTAATGTAAATAAAACAAAAAGCTTATATATTGTGTGTGGGGTGTCGACCATATTGAATCTCTCTCACTCTCACTCTCTCTCTCTCTCTCAAGTTCGTTTGTCCTTATTTGAAACAAACGCAGCCATATTTACTGAAACATGGTTTATGTAAAAAAAAAAAAAAAAAAAGGAAAAAAAATTATATAGTGTGTCGGCCATGTTAAATTTATTTATTTCTCCCTGATTGTAAAAATGTAATTATGTTGACTGGAAGCAATTCTCATTTTATGTGTATAGGTTTTGATTATTTTAACAGAATATTCAGGAAATTGTGAATATATAATCTTATATATAATAAGTATTTGAATTAATTTCTTAAAACATTGTTTTAATGTAATAAAATAAAAGATATGAATATTTATGTAGTCAGCGAGTATAGACACCAATTTGAAATTTCCATTTGTAGGAAATGATGAATTTCGCAGTGTATGCTACTGAATGAATTATATGGCCAAATAGAATATGTAAATGATGAAAGCGATTGGAATTTCAATATTTTCTGATAAATAAGTGATAATTTTCAGACATGACTTACTACAGTGCTCATTTCATTCTTGATGGAAGAAGGTGATAGGATCACCGAAAATTTTCAATCACCAATGAAATAAAAATATTTATACTTGCTTCTGTATGTCTAACCAAAGATTGATCGATAAAACAATGAGTCACAGGTTTCTATATTCTATTCTTTTTGATTTTCTTGCAACTGATCTTATATATATATATATTATATAATTCAAAGCAAACAAATGTTTGAGTGGAGTGAAAATGCACAATAGTATATAAGTACATTCAAAGTATAGGCATTTAAAAAAAACCCAAATACTGCAGATATTAATATCAGCTCAATGGTTGATCATTAAGATCAACCAGAGAGTGAGTTGAGGTCAACAAAATTAGAATATTATTTATATCAGTTCCAAGAATTCAAACACGATTATTTGGCGTACGATCGTTCCCAAGACAATTTTGAAAAATTTTATTTTGTATTATGCTTTTGATGACTCCAAACCGTCTCTTCATCAGCACCCTTTACAATATCACATACAAAAGTCATTTAAGAAAAAAAGAATCAGATTTCATTATTATTTAAAAAGAAAAAAAAAAAAAGAAGATATCCAAACAATATTGGAGACATAACCTCTCATTATGAAACCATATATTACTCTATCGGTCAGTTCAATAATGAGAAGGGCGCTGATGAAGAGACGGTTTGGAGTCATCAAAAGTATAATACAAAATAAAAAAATTCCAAATTGTCTTGGAAACGATCGTACGCTAAATAATTGTTTGAATTCTTGGAACTGATATAAATAATATTCGAATTTTGTTGATCTCAACTCACTTTATTTATATATATATATATATATATATATATATATATATATATGTATATATATAAATAATGAGAGAGTGTTGTAGTTTGTTTTGAAACATTGTGTGTAGAAAGTTTAAGATATCGAAGGTTATGAAAATGGGATATACGGTTGAAGACACCTTGTGAGTTAAAAGAAAAATAGATGAGGTAATGATAGACAAAAGAAGACAATATTAAAATAATGCGATAATTTTCAATTTATTATCTACCTGCTGCACCGTTTTCAATCAATAGTATGCTGCCCAATATTATTTGATATTTCGAGGATATTCCTCTTTCCAAAGTCCACTATTATCAGAGAACGTTTTTTGCAAAACATGTTGATTGAAAACAATGCAACAGGTTACTGGTATCACTCGTAAAGCAGCATCGGAAGAATAAACAGAATTTAAACATGTGACTACATGTTTTGTGCTTTTCTTATTCATGCAAGTATTTACTAGCGTGAGTGTTTGTGTTTTGTAGTCTTAATGTATATTTTGTCTTGATTGTTAATATTATTTACTGTTTGTTTTGTGTACAATGTTAATTGTTAAACATTTGTTCGTTAATTAACAATTATCTTTTATTCTACAATTAAAAAAAAATTTTTTTCAGTAGCTATGCAACAAGTTATATGCAGCACTTAAGTGTTTTTGTTTATTTATTTAGTTGGAGCTTAAATAGCAAAGAAAATATTTATGCCTGTATTTAACTATAAAATCTTGTTTTTTTATTTACGAATTTGGTTTCTGGAGTTTATAGTTTTGTATTTTGATTCTAAACCTAATTTACACTTATTTAAACTTATTTATTTGACAATTTAGAAAATTTTAAAGAGTTTATATCAGTTCATTTCTAATGTTTTATTTCATTCTGGAGGCACTTCAACAAACGCACGCACACATATACACACACACACAATAAAATAAAATTTTAGACACCCTGCTAAAAAAATAAATGAATAGTGAGCAGCAAAAATAATGTGCAGCTACCTAAAAAAAAAAAGTTGTCTACTTGTATTTTTCAAGAAAAATATATTTTGATGAAGGATAGAGGACTGTCTGTAATCTTAACATTATGATAATAATAATTCTTATAATTTTCATGTTTTCTATAAGGCCTGATATTTATTTTCAAATGTGAAGAAATTCACTATTTTAAACCGAAAGACATTTATATATATATATATATATATATATATATATATATATATATGTCGCAATGAGGAGCCATGATGGTGGAGAGGTGAGTTAACAGGAATATATATAATTAATAAGCTTCCATCTTAAATCAACAAGGAAAATATTGGTATTTACAGGATGATGGTTTCATAATACATCAAGCATAAAAAAGGAAATGAAATATTACAAATTTGTAAAAAAAAAACTTACATTTTGACAAATAAAAATGAATCTCACAGAGTTTAATTTTTTAGACATAACCTTTAACAATGAAACATACAAGTTTTATAGAAAACTAACCAATATTCCATTATATATTAATAAACAATCTATCTGCAGAGAGTTTTCAAACAAATAGACCAGTCACTAAATTCAACAATGTAAATATATTCGATCGACACAAAAAAGAATATGAAACAGCTTTAAAATCAGCGAATATGATGAGAAATTAACATTTAATAATAATAAAAATAATAAAAAACGAAATATAATTTGGTTCAATCGGTTTTATTTTTTAGACATAACCTTTAACAATGAAACATACAAGTTTTATAGAAAACTAAACAATATTCCATTATATATTAATAAACAATCTATCTGCAGAGAGTTTTCAAACAAATAGACCAGTCACTAAATTCAACAATGTAAATATATTCGATCGACACAAAAAAGAATATGAAACAGCTTTAAAATCAGCAAATATGATGAGAAATTAACATTTAATAATAATAAAAATAATAAAAAACGAAATATAATTTGGTTCAATCGGCCTTATAGAAAGTTAGAAACACAAATTGGCAAAATATTTAGGATAAGAGATACAAATTTTCCTAAAAGTAATAAGCTATCTAAAATTATTAACAGAAATAGCATTAAATTTAGTTATTGTTGCATTGATGATATGTAATCCGTAATAAACACAATGAAAAATAAATAACAATAGTAACATTAATAGTACTAATGTTAAAAGTGTTAATAATAATATCAACTTACATAATTATAGAATAAAAAAATAATTGTCCTCTAATGAATAAATGTTTAACAACTAATGTCATGTTCAATACTGAACAAAAAGTATACATAGAGGCCATGGGAAATAAATTTAAGTGTAGGTATAATCATCACATGATGAGATTTAGGAGTGAAAAATATAGCACTGTAACTACACTGCCTTCTAGATAAATGAGATTTTTTTTAAATATTAGCTTTAATATCGATTGGGAAATTTTAAAATTATCTTTTCCTTACAATATAAATAGTAGAAACTAATTAATGCTTAGAGAAAAAATATCAAATCATAAACTTCAAAAAAACAAATTAATTTATTAAATAAAAAAAAAAAACAAGAAGTTATAGCTAAATGCAGACACATAAACAAATACTTGCTTTACTATTTAATTCCCGATTAAGTAATCGAAAGAATATTTAAAAATTGTACAATAAAAAACAATTGTTTAAATAATTAACAATCAATATTAAATATCAAACAACAATTGTCCAGTAGTGAACAAATAATTAACACTTAATATATACAAAACAAAAATAAATAAATAAAAAGTATAAAATAAAAAACAATTACCTATTAGTGATCAAATAATTCAAAACAGTAAATTAGCTTTAAAAATATTAATGTCTAAATTTAAAAAATAATAAATAAATATGGGAAGATAACTCTTATCTTTTCTGGTCTCATCTTGTTTGATATCAAATGGCACACTTCTGATGATCGGTGAAAAACGTGAAACTGCAGTAAAGTGTTAAAACTAACTGTATTTTTATTATTTATTTATATACTAGCAGAATACCCATCCAAGGACAGGTATTCTGCTAGTTATTAATAAAAATGTAATCCACCAAACGGAACAGTTTTGCACCACTTTTATGCCCCTTACGAAGATTAGAATCAAGATATATATGTTACTAAACCTTATCTCTAGAATCCTTTTTTTCAATTTTGAGCAAAATCCACTAAATGATTTTGATTCTAAAAGAATTTAAGACTTAAGAGGTCTTAAAAAGAAATTAGGGCATCTTGCATAATTGGTGTAGTATGACTATGAATTAAATTTAATGCAAATCAGAAATTTGATATGGATAAGAACTTTTAAAATATTTTGAAAATATTCTTTTTATTCCCTTTTGATTCATTAGGGATTTATCATTTACTTGAAAATAGTTGGACTTTGATCCCACTTCTATTTGGTGCAGATGGGCGGATGCAGTTGCACGGTGGTGAAAAGGTCAAGAACCATTGCTCTTATTTGAGGGCGTAACTGGCATAATAGAGATGCTACATTCCCATTTATTATGGGGTGGAGGTGCATGTAGTGCAGATGATAGAATTGACAAAGCAGGGTTCTATTCTAATTTGTTCTGTTACGTTCACTTATGCACTAATATCGTTGGGAAAGGTATGAACCCTCCTCCCCCCCCCCCCCCCCGATATGGGTAAGGTAGCAGTTTATGTTCAATATTATGTTTTGGTATTACATAAACTGCCTGCAAAAAATGGCTTTTGACATAATTGGTTAATTAGGGGTTGATGTTCCAGCTTCATGAACAGTGCAAAAGTTGCCGACTGAATTTGACTATGGTGCCAAATTTTTGTCCATTTCACGAGCAAAAGACTGTCGTTATTGATAAAAAGATTTTAAATTAATGAATACAAGATTACTCGACTCTAGAATTACTCCTTTCTTCATCTGGCGCCTATAAACTTTTCTGCCTACCCTCGTATATAGATTTTCATCTGTAATAATTTTACTATAAGCAAACACTCAATTTAACAACTCTCTACACCAAGGTCCAATTCTCAAACTCCTAGAATTCCAAAATATCCGACTCCTTATTTTAAAGTCTTCCAATATTCAGACTGACTGTTAATTCTTCGGAGATTAAAAAATCCGACTTTTACTTTGAGCATTCTTACAAGTCCAACTCTTTCCAAAATCTCAAACTCCCTCCAATTCCACAACCCTTCTCTACACACTATATTTTTTTTGTTCTTGGCCTTTTGGCTAAGATCAAAGTGTAGTATCTGTTCCGATGGATACTACACCCCATAAACTGGTATTGTCTTGGCCTTCGGGGCTTGATTTACGCTGGTCTATGGGTCGGTCCTGTGCAGTTCTAGGAGGTCCACCCTCCCAGGCTTTTCCTCCCCTCTTTGGGGAGGAGTAAGTTTATTGCTTACTGCCTGAGGCGCCCCTACCGGGGAATGCCGACGGGGCTTCCCAGGCAATTTTTAATGACCAGAGTGCTCACTTTCTCGGGCGCTGGCTTTTCAAACCCCACTTTCCCGACCCGACCTTGGGTCACATCTTACTTGTGGGAGTAACATAAAACTGGCCTTGTGCCTAACCTCCTGAAGAGGAGGTAAATAAATACTCTACACACTATATATTTTGTCAATTTTTTTTTTTTTTTTTTTTTGAACCTATTTGTCAGTCCCTTTTCTTTAACTCAAACATTAGATACTATTTTAACACCTTAAAAGAAGTCGCACACAA
This sequence comes from Sepiola atlantica, assembly GCA_963556195.1. Taxonomy (NCBI): domain Eukaryota; kingdom Metazoa; phylum Mollusca; class Cephalopoda; order Sepiida; family Sepiolidae; genus Sepiola; species Sepiola atlantica. Next base: position 48,011,304 of record OY744522.1, read on the forward strand.
TTGTTCATTGGTGAATTCTAAAACGAGAACATCTGCTTTCATCAGCAAAACATTGTACTTTTTTAATGTCCTTCAGTCAGATAAAAGGGACATAACTCGTTTGTTAAGGTGGTGTGACAAATGTGTGAACTAATGAACAAGACTTCACTTTTGGGGAATCCGAAAAAATGAAGCTCGGCATTATTTCAAAACACCTTATTACATAAAAGTATTATATTTAATTTTTTGTTTTGATTTAATAAAAAAAAAACAAAAAAAAAACACTAAGTCCTCAGTAAGTTGACTCCTGAATGCTGAAAAAGCATCTCGTCATCTAAGATGTTTAATATGGACGATATAAACAAATCAAACAAGACGCGCAATAACTCTGTAAGTATTATGCCACAAGACAGATAACTCCATAGGTAATAAAAAAGCAAATAGAAACTTTTTTTTCTTCACTCATTTTGTAGAAAATGTTGTCCCCCTTGTGGCATAATATATGATATTATAAAGAAATCAACCATTGAAAACTAATGCCCGGAGAAACACATCTTTATACACACATACAGATTTTAAGGCTCGACTCACCTGAAGAAAATACAAATGGAATTTGTAAATGAATGACTACCAAGCTAAACTTTATATAAATAGATTCATGATTCCATTTTGTTTCTTTTCTCAGTAAATCCTGTTCCACGGTTTAAAACCTAAGACAGACGATTGTTATAATGTGTCCGTAATTGCTGAGTCAGGGTTGAAGATGGTCTCCTGATTCTTTTTTCGGGACAGGTAACTTGAAGATTTTTTTTTTTTTTTGATTTTTTTTAAGAAGTAGATCACAATTTTAACTTGTATGTAACTAAAGGATAGCCATTTCCTTAACTAAGAATAACTTCTTGCAATCCAATCTCCACACGAGGTATAAGCACCACTAATTCTCCAGACCTCACATGACGGTTTGCACTAAAATTCAGACTGCAACTCAAATCCAACGAATCAGCTATCTAATGTCATGTGGAACTTAAGCTCATCCTTAAGGTCATCCTCCATCAATCATACTTATTAACATGCTTCACTTGGCAAAGCATCGTTACACTTTAAAATATGTAACTGCCAAATAATATTTAACACTGACTAAAGGGAATAAACCGAAGCAAAAGTGATAAAAAGATGCCAAACAGAATGATAATTTGAGGGGGGGGGGGGTAGCTCTGAGTAAAGGGTTAGAATTAACGAGGTTCTCAAATCAAAACATATTATTTAACTCCTTGCCAGGAGGTTAGACACAAGGTGAAGTGTGGTTTTGAGAAACCAGCGCACTCTGGCCTACAAAAAATGCCTGAGCAACCCCGTTAGGGACGCCTCAGTGATTAGCAATAAACTAATCCTTTCTCAGAAAGACAGCAAAGCCTGGGAGGATGGGCCTCCTCGGACTGAACAGAACAGTAGTCCGACAGCAACAAAGCCACTGTCGGACTGATTTGTATCATACATTGTTGGTTAAAAATGATTAAAACCTTTTACAAATTGGGGATCTGTAGTCAATCAGTATTCATCTTGATTAAGATTCTTTCATTATTTAAAAAGAAATTGTATTATTTTTCTTATAATAACTTGATGGAGATTAATTTTAGTTTTTGTAGTTGAACATGTATTATTCTATCTCTGGTCCTACTATATTTTTCCTCACAAATTTAATCGGAGGATCGGGTAGTGGTGCATGTTCGGAGTTCATTATTCCCAGCATCTGATTTTGAACGTAAGGACATTAGGTAAACTAAAGCCAACATCTCCTTAAATAGTATTTAACTATTAATATCCTCAATTTTTAACAATAAGATGGTTTCGACCAAAGCATTCGGTTATTATAACTTTAAAATTTTAACTATTATGTTCATTTATTAGTATTATTGTCACTTATTATTTTTAATTTGATTTATTTAAATTAATTTATTTCTATTGTGAAGAAAGGAAATGGTCATTGATTCTAAAAGGAAAATAATTCTTTTGGTAACACGTCTACGTCTACTCATCACACTCTGCTCCAATCAATCAGAGTCTGAACAAGCACTTTTCGACGGCAGAACAGCATGCTTGTTCACTTGCACACTGTATGTTGACCGTTTCCCTAGGTGTTAGTTTACCAAATTAGGAAACAATCTGTGTCGGTCATGGTATTTGAAACGGAGTAACTTAATTATTTATTTGTATGTGTATAAACGAAAGAAGTGTTTCAAAAACTGCTTAGAAGCTTTCCAAGTGAGTGAGCACAGCAGAGAGCAGTTTGGGATGGAGGAAATTGATTTTTTAGGAGGGTTAAACATTCTTCTTTCAAGCAGGCCCCATTAGAAAACAAGATATTAACTCAATGCCAGAAGATTATCATTTTAACAATTCTAGGGCCTGTTTGTCTTAGACACATCTTGCTAGCGATCAGAGAGTTCACGCAAGAGCACACCTATGTCCTTTCTGCGAGATACTTATACAAATTTTGCGTAAAGCCTGCAATTCTGTCTCTGGACAAAACAACTAACATACGAAGATCTGACAAAACCAATTTATGTTAAATCGCAAATTCGCTTGCTTGCCAAATTCATGAGATAGTTGATTTGACCTGTGTGCTTTACATGCACATGGCAGGTCAAATCAACTTTGAAGAAATGGCCTTTTTCTATCATAAACTAGAAGGTCCATCCAGCATTGCCCGATAAGGAACAAGGACCCCTGTGTACTCCTGTTCCCAGCCCTAAACCTCATATTATATTTTTTATAATGTTCTGTAATTTTCAGGTTTTCTTTTTCTTCTTTTACGTCATCCTCTTACTCTCCTTCTCTTATGCTGCTGCTACTACTACTTGGGTCTCTTTTCTTCTTTATTTACATCATTTATTTAAGTCATCCTCTTACTCTTTCTGTTACTACTGCTCACTATTATCCTCCTCCCACCACATATTATCGCATTTGACTTTCCTCCCACCATCTAAACCATTCAATTTGTAAGCAAACAAGCAAGTAAAATGATCAGGATTTTAGTATTATAAAAATAAAGCCAAGTTATGCATCTGTAAATTCAATGTCTGTTTTATAGCAGGCAAGAACACAAAAAATCAATATAATTATGTATTGTGTAAAATATTAAGTTAGAGTATTTTTCTCATCTCGCAATAACCTTTTTTATAGAAAATCTTTTTTTGCTAATGACAAAGTAAAAGCAAATGAAAAACAACATGGCTGACAGTTCTTTTTCCATTCATCAGAAAGAAAGCTGTAAATCAGTTTTACTTTTATTTTAAAAAAATAAAATAAATAAATACATAATAAAAATAATACTGACATAATTCAGATTAAAAGAATATTTATATAATATATATGCATTATTAATTATGTAAATATTTGTTTAATATAAATACACTTTTTTTAGTTCTTTTTTCTTTTTCTCGCCCTCATTGTAAATAAATTTTGGCATTAAACTTTTTTGCAATAGGATTGTCTTATTTAAACTGAAATACAATCCAGAAAATCAATCCCATAGGGCATTTTTTTTTAACTAATCTTTTGTTTGTATTCATTGTATATCACTCATTTCTTGTTGTTAATAAGGTGTAATTCCTGTGGTTCTTATGTTTTTTTGTATGCATCTTTTTTTTTTATCTTGTTTCAGAATGAATTGTAAGTTTTAGAAAATGGCTCACTGTGTCAGATTTGCCAAATTTTAAAACAAAACTAAAATTTTTTTTTTGTTTTACACTGAGATTAAAAATTCTGTTTCATTTGAAGATTTTATTTTATTTTCATGTGTCATTATTATTATAAGTGAGATTTTCTTTGGTTTGTTTGTTTAGCGACAAATCACCCTGGGGGAGCGGGTATTTAAATCCTAAACAAATCACAAACGTTTTGAAACGTTTGTCATTTGTTTAATTGAACACAGGTTATTATTTTACCCAAAACAGTGGGGAGGAAATTGTGTGTGTTGCATTTGAAGTCGGCATAACCAATTTCATAAACTCCAGCAAAGATCTGTACATCACATGATTGTCAAAGATTTTAATCTGAATGCAAAAAAAAATATCCATAAAATGGATTTAAAAAAAAAATATTATTGTTTATTAATTAACTAAATTTAAATTATTTCGATGAATATAAAATATACAAATAGAATAAACAAAAATAATATAATTAATATTCCATTGATGTTTTACAAAAAAAAAATGTTGCAGAGAATTTTATCATTCTCTGAACATTTCAATTTTTTTTTTAAAGTACATAATTAAATTTAATAACATTTCAAAAAACATTTACGTTTTTCGAAATGTTATTAAATTTAATATATTTTAAATATAATTTTCATATTCAAATAATGCTAATTTTAATGTCAATATTTGTGCTTCAAAATAAGATAAAGATATTTTCAAAGTTGTTTTTGGCTAATATTGTCCTGGATAATATATTTGTATGATTCTTGGAAATATTAGAAGATATAATCTTATTTATATTCTTATGAGGCACCTTTACTATCAGAAGTAAGTTATTATATTTATAATTAAAAATAATGATAGCCCAGTACCTGAATTACACATACAAATTTACTACTACTACTCCAAATCCTTCCAGGTTTGTAAGGACACTGCAGTGAAGTGTGTAATACCAGCTGTCTCCACCTCTGGCAGTTTTGGGCAATCAGATTGGTTGTGGTAACGTTTTTCCCAATCCAATCCCATATAGGGATAATTCAGTACCAGACATTTCATCTCACAAGGAAGAAATCTATTTAATATGCTACACAAAATGTTAGAAAAACCATAGGAATAGATGAAATCAATTTAATTAAATCAAAGTTGAACAATTTTTTTTACGCACAGTGCTCGACCAACCTTGTTGGACCGGAATTTCAAAAGATCAAGCCAATAATAATTTTTTGTTGTATTTATTTTCAATCTATCAGATCTTAAAGGTTAGAATGGCACTCCTCCATGGTCCCTGGACCGAAAACTCAACTTGTTGTTGGGTATTATACATACATACATACAAACATACATATGATAAAAAGTATCCCTACCAAGTCTGGGAGCGTGGCTATAATTTGAAAATTCCATATTATGTGGAGCCAAATAGAAAAAAATGCATAATCTTATAATAAGATTTGCTCTATTTTACATGTCAATCTGTTTAATACAGACTATGTACTATTTTATTCTCCACTTCTCTATTTTTGTCAATTTGAACAGGTTCCAATTTACACCTCGGCGCGTGTACTTGCAACCATGTTTTATTTTACAGTCTAGTCTTTGTAAATGCAACCTTTTTATTTTATATCTCAGTTTGTATAAATTCCACCACATTCTGTTTCAGTCTTGCCAGTATATATGTAATAATATATATGTAATAATATATATGTAATATTCTATGTTATACCTCAGTCTATCTACATTTAACCACCTTTTAGTTTAAACCTCAGTTTGCCTACTTGCTATGTTCGGTTTTTATGTGTAATCTGTGTACATGCAACTCATGCTCCGTTTCATTTATATTTCAATATAATTGAGAAAAACAAAAAACAATGATGGGAAATAAATTTATATTCGACATCGATTTGATTTTGAATCGGTTTTTGATGATGCTAAATTACTCAAGTGAAACGTCAGTTTAAAATTAATTTTCTAATATTGCCTTTTTTCTCAACCATTCTGTCAGGTTTTATGCCACATTTATTCCACTTTTATCTTGTTATAAATGTAAGCATTTTATTTTATACCTCAATGCACCTCTAATCATATTCTGTTTTACCTCAGTCTGAATTTGTAATCGGTTTAAAACAAGTTGTATTTATGGGGGAGAGGTTGTTGAACTAGTATATTGTTTGTTTCTCTCTCTCTCTAACAGGTCAGGCATCCAATTTTTTTTTTTTTTTTTTTCATTCAATTCTTCGAATGAGGAGTTGGCCATTTTGCAGTAATTCTTGGACAAATTCTTTTCATTTTTTTTTTATCCACTCTAGATCAGTGTGTTGGTTTTTTTTTCACTGTCTTCCTCCTTTGCCCCTACACTTCTGATGTTTCCTGTAGTTTCAATGTAAGAGCCTTTACTACACAGTAATTGAATTTTGCTGTTGTCCTGCCCCCTCCAAACTAAATTGTTTTTATACATTTCCAAATGCATTGTGTAATATTCTTTTCATCTTTCTCTCTCTCTCTCTCTCTCTCCCTCTCTCTTTCTCTCAACAAAATATAAATTCAAAGATCAAATAATAAATCTACCCATTATCTTTATTTTCTCAAAAGAAACAAACTTCTACACATAAATCTAAAACTACAAAAATCTTAACAAAATTGCTTGCACATTATGAATAATATCAAAAAGAATTTCACACTTCAAAACCACTTTCATAAAACGAAAACCATCATAAATATAAAACACCTTCTTCATTTTAAATGACCAAACATTAGTTAAAGGGCATGAAAAAAAAACTGAAAAAGAAAAAAAATCCTGAAAAGGAATTTTTTTTAAATAGCAAAGACTTATTATATTTGTTTTTGAGTGATTTCTGCATCCAACTGAATGCATTGAATTCATATGATTTAATGTATACTTTTCTTTTTAAACCTGAATCTAGTCTTGGTCAAAAAGCTTTCAAACCGCAGACATGCGCGGCACACTTCTGAAACCATGTCTTGTCTTTTTGATGGTCATTCACTTGAAACCAATCATGAAATTTCTTCACATTTATTTCAATATTTACACATAATTTTTGGTTTTTAGCACTTTGAAATTTTCAAGTACTCATTTTTTTTTTTTTTTTAAATCCTTGTTCTTTTATAAAATTTACATTTTTATTAATGTTTAAAATTAGATTTTATATAGAAGCAGTTTTTATTAAATTCGGGTTATTTGAGGCACTAATGCCTGCAATGTCAAACTTGAGTCATTTTATTTGGGGATAAGTCATTTTATACTGAATTGAAACAAAAAAACATATTAGCCAAATATCAAACATTTTAAGAGAGATAGATGCTATATTTAAAATATTAGGTTGCTTGGAAAATAATGACCGATTTTAGTAACAAACATTAATTTATTAGGCTTCATGCAGGACCCATCAAGGTTTGGGCTTCATGCAAGACACATCAAGGTTTTTCAATTTGTTTTAGATGGTTGGACACTGTTGAAATACTAACATCAAGTACCTTAGACATTTCTCTGACACTTTGACGTGGGTTTTGTTCAACAATTGCTTTCGAACGTTCATTGTCAAGAGTGCATAGCCGTCCTCTAGTTCACCTTCAAGGCTCCTATTATTATGACTACAGAATTTCTGAAACCACTTTGTATTGTCCGATCACTCTTGTCCGTTTGGGAAACAGTATGACCAAGTTTGAACTCTTGCAAGAAAAGTATACGCATGTCTTCTCTTTTCATTTTCATTAATAGAGGTTTATTGTATTTTGAAAGAAATTATTGTGAATTTATTAGAGAGCACACATCAATGTCAAATTGTGTATAAACCACTGTAAAAATAGCAAACTAAATCGACTTTTTTAAAAGTGAGTCGAAAGATCGGTCAGTATTTTCCAAACAACCATAAAACTTTCAAACTAATAACAAAATAGGGAACACAATTTCTGTTGAGTTAGGTCTGACACTTTGAACGAAATTGTGGCCTCGGAACCTAAAAACGACTTCAGATTTTTTACTTGCAAGAAACCCTTGCTTTGTTTCAAAACCTATCAAAATACAGCATCTAACAAATATCTGCTTATTTTATAGAATGTTTAAAAAAGATTTATATACATCATCGGCATCATATTCAGTTTAATGTCGGTTTTACATGCTGGCATGTGTTGGAGAATGGAAAAAAAAAGTATGCTCATAGTTTTTCCGAGCGTGTTCAATTTTGAGACAATTTCACTTTATGCTTCAACAATAACCAGCTATATTGTTTATTAATACAATAACTAATTTCCCTTTTTTTCTCATCCAATATTTATGATTAATAATAAATAGTAAAATAATAAGAGAAGCAGCTGACTTACAGACAAACAATACTATTATTACAAAAAGACCATTAGAAGAAAACTGGGTTCAGTTTTGAAACCATACAATTTTAATCTAAATCAAGTGGAAATTCAAAATCAACAGAAATGATGTTCAAAATGGTTCCCCAATATTAATCAAGCTGTCTGCTATGCAATCTAGAAACTACTTTGAGTTTAACATATTCAAAACAATACCAAACCTGTATGATTGCATTCTTTAACATATTTTAAAAGATAAGTTATTAAATATATTACTTAAATTGTGGTGACAAGATTTCTTCTAAGATTAAGAAATAAATTTTAAAAGTCTTGTTTTAATCTCGTTTTGAACATTTAATGGTGAAAGCTGTTCTAATTGTTTTGTAAAAAACAAAGAAAAATCGGTTTAAAAAAACTGATTTTATCATTTTTTTTGTTGTTGTTTTGTTTTGATTTCTACAGAAATGATGTTTGTCTTGTCAACAATTTTGAAAAAAATTCACGGTCATTCAAAGAAGTTTTTGTTTTCCTTTTTTGTTAATGATATTAATTGTTTTTGTTATATTTTTAAGGAAGAGTGTGACTGTTATTATTATTACCAAAAGTAATGAGTTTAATTGTCTGAAAAAAAAATTCTTTGGAAATGTTTGCCTCTGTTTTAAAAACTTTATGAAATTTCATTTTTTTAATTATTTTTTTTATTCACTTTTGAAAAAAAAAGTTTTATATCATTAAAAAAAAATTCAATTTTTTTACTGTCAAATTTCCTCAACGAACCTCATTTATTTAATTTTTTTTATTGTAATTTATTTTGAAAGTTTATTTTGTTTTGTTTTTTTGCCCTCCATTTTCCAGCTGTAAATATTGCCCCTCACCTCCTGCAACCCTTATATTTTACCCCCACTTTTGATTCCCTCCATTTTTAAAAGTTTTTGCTGTGAACTTTCCCTGCTTTGTTTAAATTTTATTTTTTCATTGATTTGGAAAAAAGATGTAGTGGGATGAAATGCTTCAAAAATTGAACAATTGCTGAGATTAAAGCTACGACCGACTTTCTTTTTTTTTCTTCCTTTGTTTTTTCATAACTTAACAGAGTAAGCAAATAAAACATCAAATAAAAAAAATAACTCTGTCTTTGTGAAAACTTCAAATTACCAGAAATTTTTCCTATTTTCAACTTAATCTTCCTAAAAATGCCAAAAACAATCATTTTAAAGTTATTTTTGAATAATTTTTAAAAGTAATTTAAATATAAACACAACTATTTTTTTTTTTCAGATCTTCAAAAAAATACATGAGTAGACACACACACATACACACATGATATGTACACACAATTTTAAAGATAATCTTTGATGTTAGAGGAAAAAGGTCTATTTACAGCTTGATTGTTATCACTATTGTTTCTATATAAACAATATAATCAATCGATTAAATATATATTTGTTTTTATTATTTAATATATACAAAGTGCGTAGCATATTTGAGGACAGATTAATACATATACAAAATCTTTTCACTGAAAAACGTTTTAGGGGGGGGGGGTAAGAATAAATATATTGTTAAAAATTTTATTCGATTAAGGAGTCTTCAGCTTCGATAATGGCTTTTATGTGATGTGTGAGTTGCTTACATGCTAGGATCAGGTGGTCATTGTTCATATTGGACATTACTCTAACTATAGAGACTTTAAGGGATTCTTTAGTGTTATGAGGGTCACCATTAACCTTTTTCCTCAACTACTATATAGTAGTCCAAAGGATTGAGATCTGGGATGTTAGGGGTCATGTGATCATGAAAATTTCCACCATCCATAGGGGCTGCCATTGATAATTCTGAAATATAGAATATATAATGTCAGAATATACTTACTATAGTAAAAATAACGTATATCCTCAAATACCTTATGCAACCTGTATATACAATTATTTTTATTATATATATATATATATATATATATATATATATATATATATATAGCACTACATATACACTTTTGTTCTTTTTGCTTTGATTCCATTCCAAGCAACAAGTAGCCATTTTTTTCTTTTTTCATAATTTGACATAATCTGAAATGTGATTCAAACAATCTCAATTGCTGGTAACTAAATTTGAAAAGAAAAATGTTGTTCAAATGTCTTTAATTGTTTGCAAAAAAGTCAATGATTCAATTGTTTTATTAGAGAAGATTAAAAAATCCCCTTGAGTTATGAGGAGTTTGTGAGATATATATATATATATATATATATATATATATATATATATATATATATATATATATATATGTTTGTAATAAATAGAAAAAACTTTTAACAAATTTTAAAAACTAAATAAATAAAATACTTCCAACATATTTATAATTGTTTGTTTTTACTTTTATAATATTAGCTGGCACATTCATCCCAGGATGATTTTATAATAACTATGACAACTTGAACTCTGTAAGGGCTGAGGGTGGGGAGTGGGCAGACTCAGTGCTGTATTAACCCATGGCGTTGAGCTTTTTTGGAGCCCCCCCTCCCTTCCCGTGTTCTTCTCCCCTGGAAATTTCACACTCTCTTTTCATACAATTTATTACAACAATATTTAACATATCTTTAATGTCAAAGAAAAAAAAATTGCACGAGCCTCCATTTTTGGTGGGCACCTAAGGTTCAGCCTAGTTAGTCTTATTGATAATACGGCACTGGTCCCCCCCCCCCAATATTTCAAAGGGATTAAAAACATACTCCATTGATAAAAACTGCATAAAATAGAGCTTGAACAAAACTGGTTTACTTTGTCAAAGTTTACATTAAAGGATGGACAGACGATAGAAATTGGCTCAAAATTTTGTTGTTATTTGTCTGTAGTTCAAAAATCTCAGTGGAACGCAATACCACAGGACTGCTTCCCTGCTGACTACAACATAGCCCACCGATCCATCCACTGCCAGAAACACCTCCGGAAGTCTTCTTTTGGAATGGTGTTCATCTCCACCGTCGCATTAGATTCAGCAATTGTTTGGAGAAGATGTGATGTGTAACACAAATTAGGGAGTGGTTCAACCGATTAAAAAATGGGCGCGCATCAGCGGAGAGTGACCAGAGTTCTGGCAGACCCCAAACCGCTCGGAGTGCAACTGTTGTTGAAAGGGTGCGAAAAAAGAGAATGCGGAAGGAACGCAATGGTGGAGATGAACACCATTCCAAAAGAAGACTTCCAGAGGTGTTTCCGGCAGTGGATGGATTGGTGGGCTAAATGTGTGCAAGCACAAGGGGCCTACTTTGAAGGGGATTAGGGTCCCAACCCCATCACGTATTTGAAATATTTTTTTCTGGCCTAAGGTCGGATACATTTTAGACAGACCTCGTATAAATATATATATATATATAAATTATTTTAATAGACCTAAATAGCATTTCAGCTGACAATCAAACTGTGATTCTGATTAGCAAATTTTCATTTGTTATTATTATACTATGTCATTAGCAATAGACTAACGTACTTCACTACAATTTTTTAAAAAAAATACTTAATCCGGTCTGGCAATGTAGTACAATATAGACATTTTTAAATAATCACCTGAAAAGAAAAATCAGCTAGTGAGAATAAATCTTATTAAAAGAATAATAGTTATTCCTTTTAGCTATTAGCATTCCTTACTTGCTTTAAACAGACATATTTATAAAAACAAATTTGAACATAATGTATCCCGGGCAACACCGGATCGGTACAACTAGTGTATATATATATATATATATATATATATATATATTTAAAATCAATGGCATGAATAATCAATTTCTCAGATTCAGAGCCAGACCTAGACAGCAGATCTTGCATGCACAAAGGGCTCAATATCCTTTCAGATAGCCTTAAGTTTGGATTAGCATTCAAATATATACAAACATATGAGACAAAAATATACTTCTGACGATTAGATTTACTGTGAAAGTGCAGTAAAATGTTTAAATAATCCCCTTTTAATTATTTATTATTGTTATTTCATATCATAACATAATGAGTACATACTCTCAATATATAAGAAACATCGTATATTGGGAAAGTTAAAACGTTCTAAATGGCTTTATTCTGGCAGAAACAAATTTCAATGCGTATTGACGACAGCTAAATCCACTTATTTGCTGTTCTGTCATTTGTGTGTCTTTAAAAACGAAATACGATTTTGAAGGATGAACTAATCATGTCAAACTTTTGACAAAACTTTAATGGCAATTTCATCATTTATGCTTTATAAAAAAATGTTATGGAGATGCTTGTTCTCACAAAACAGCAGTGCTGAGATGGATCAATCATTTCAAGGAAGATAGAGAAAACCAAAAGAGAGGCAAGGCCATGAATCACAACAAATAAAACTGGTTCAAGTTCTGACATTAATTGAAGAAGACTGTTGGATTTTTGATGATACAATAGCTAAGGAAGTCGGAATTTCACATAGTTTCGCATTTTCAAATTGGCACGAATCAAAAGTGTTGCGTGAAAATCACGTGCATCAAAGGACTGATATTTCGTGGGCTTTTTAACAAGATTGAACTTAATATAACAACCTATTTTATTGAATGAATCATAACTGAAAACAAGACTTGGTTTTATCTATATGAGAATATTCAATCAAAACGGTGGCTTCAGATGGTTTATGTTAGACCACTCAAATCCACAGCAGAGACTTTGTCCCAGAAAGTCATGGTTGTCTTTTTGGAAGAATTCGAAAGGGAGATAATAGATAGATAGTTAGTATTCTTCGAATGCAAATTGTTTAATAAAGCTGAAAAATGCATTGATGAGAAAACAACAAAGAAAGTTGAAACATGAAATTCTTCATTACGACAATGGACCAGTATATTTTTCAAGGGTAATAATAGCTGTCCTATTAGAATTTAATTGGAAAATTTTCCCTCACCCATCCTACTGCTATAATCTTGCAATTCCAGACCTTTTTGTTCCCAACACTTTAATAAAATTATAAATGAATACAATGGGGGAAAACTATTGTCTCTACATGGTGCACAAAAATCAACATGCGATTCTACAGAAGATGATTTGGATGTTACGATGGAACAACTATCTTCAGAGATGTATTGATTTAGAGAGAGAATATTTTGAGAAATAATTACTATATTATAGTTCATGAATTGGTAGCAGAAATTTTTTACTTCTTGCATATACATATTTACAGTGAGTGAAAGGACACCACCACTTCAGACAGCCTTCATCGGTAGGAATCATTTCTACCAAAATTCAATTTCTTAATACTGTTAGAATACCAGCCATGATCACATATCTCTTCAGTATGAAAAGGGTCCAAGTAGTAAATTGAATTTGGTTTGAAATCAGGTAAAAATCCGAAATATTAATTGGTTCATCTAAAAAAAATATATAGAGAAATTTGTTTTGTCATGTATTCACAGACTGCCAATGAAAAACCGATCTGACTCTCTCTGAATGTGATATGTCCAACTGCGCTCCACACACACCAAAAAAAAGATGTATTCGTGACTGAGTAATAAAATAGTCTAGTCAGACCTGTCGGCGACCGGCCATAAACAAATCCCTCCTCCTCCGAAGAAGGTAATGCCTGTAAGACTGGCCTCCTTAAACCGAACAGACAGATAATCACTTTTAACCCAGCTCAAAGGCCAGAAAAAACTCATTAATTTGTTTCAATTTTGATTGACTTTAAATAACCAATCAAAACAGAAGTTTTGTTGTTGATTAACTTGTGGAAAATTTATTGTTATAAATACAGGTGGCAAAAATTAACCCATCCATATACAAAATAATCCGACATATAAACATGCTCATAATTTTGAATTATACATTATTTGATAAAAAAGAGAAGAAGAAAAAAAAATATATATATATATAATATTAATTTTAAGTAAATAATATTAAATTATTTTTACCTACATATGCCAGCGTTTCAAGCTTTCGCTCTCATCAATGTAAGAAATCATAATTTCAGACGATCGCACGGTTCGAACCCCTGCCACAGAATCTCCCTAGACTCCACAAGCAAACGCCATAACCATTAGGCCATGAGAAATCACCACGTCAAGAAGGGAATTTAAGTTCTATTTATGTGAAGGTTGGCATATCTAGAAAGCCTGACTAGAGATTCTACGAATGTTGTCGGAGTATGCCTTATAGCTACGTGTCCAGTCTATTTTTAACTTCCCCGGACAGGGCTCAACTCTAATCTTATTAAAGGGGCTTATAACAATATTAATTTTAAGTAAACATATATATATATATATATATATATATATATAAACATATATATATATATATATATATATATATATATATATATATTTATATATACACAGTTTTCGACTTAAGTCAAGGACTTATGTTGGAGTTCCGTTCCTATGACATGTCGTAAGTAAATTTTCAATGTAAGTTGGACCCCTTAAATAGCTTTGTTAATCAGCTATTGTGTACAGTATAAGTAATGGGTTGTAATGACTATTTATATACATGATATTTATTTCCGGTACTACAGCTAATTTTATGTCACTAAAACGTTGTTAAAAGGGACTTGACAGTAACATACCAATTCCAGAAGATAATATTTAGGAAGGGTTATTTTCTTTATTTTTAAAACAATCGTCATTTACTTTTATATCATTTATGTACCTGACATGTCTGTATATTAATGTAATCTATGTGTGTTTTTCATTTTAAATAATACTAGCGGGGCTACCCGGCGTTGCTCGGGGTCATAATGACATATAATTGAAGAAAAATCGCGTGTGTAACATCTTTATATTCAAACTTCTATTTCTCCCCCTCTTCTATAGCCGTCTCTTTATCTTTCTACCTTTCTCTTCCCTGGTCGCACCATTTCACCGCTACTTTCTAATTTTGCCTTTTGCGAAAGCTGCTTCTTCCCCACCATTTCTCCTACATTGCCCATGGCAATAGTATGACATATTTCTATAAAAAGTACCACATCTATCTGCACCTTCTATATAGGTACTTATCTCCGCCCCGGTGTTCATACTATATACATATCTATCGCCACTCGGTGCACATACAATATATGTACCTATCGCCGCCCCGGCGCAGATACTATATAAGTACCTATTGCTGCCCCGGTATGCATACTACATAAGTACCTATCGCTGCCCTGGTGCAAATGCTACATACGTACCTATCGCTGCCCCAGTGCGAATGCTGCATACGTACCTATCGCCGCCCCGTTGCGAATGCTACAACGTACCTATCTCCGCCCCGGTGCAAATGCTAAATACGTACCTATCGCCTCCCTGGTGTGCGTGCTATATACGTACTGATCGCCGCCCCAGAGCGTATGCTAAATATATACCTATCACCGCCCTGGTGCGCATTCTATATACATACTTACTGCCATCCCTGTGCACATGCTATATAGTACCTATCGCCACCTCTATGCACTACTATACACATACCTATTGCCACCCCGGTGCACATACTATATATATACCTATCGCCGCCCCGCTGCACATACTATATTCGTATGTATCGCCGCCCCGGTGTGCATACTATATACTTACCTACGAAATATTTTAAGTTCAAAAGAACAAAAAAATTTCGCCCGACCCCTTAAAAAGTTTGGCCTGACCCCTACAATGTTCCCCTACCCCTAATATCTCAAGCCGCACCCCCAATTTTGTTTTACTCTCCCCCAACTCTGAGAAATATTTTGAGTTCAAAAAAAAAAAAAAAATTGGCCTGACCCCTAAAAAGTTCAACCTGACCCCTTAAATTTTCCCCGACCCCTCAATCTCTCCAGCCTCCATCCTAACTTGTTTTTCACTCTGCCTCAACCCTGAGAAATATTTTGAGTTCAATACATAAAAAAATTGAAAACATTGGCCTGACCCCTACAAAGTTCGGCCTGACCCCTAAAAATTTCCCCAACCCCTGAATCTCTCCAGCCCCCCCATCCCTACTAATTTTCCACTCTCCCCCAACTCTGAGAAATATTTTGAGTTCAAAACAAAAAAATTTGGCCTGACCCCTAAAAAGTTCGGCCTGACCCCTAAAATTTTCCTCGACCCCTCAATCTCTCCAGCCCCCCATCCCAACTAATTTTTCACTCTCCCCCAACCCTGAGAAATATTTTGAGTTCAAAACAAAAAAAAGAAAAAAATTTGGCCTGACCCCCTAAAAAGTTCGCCTGACCCCTAAAATTTTCCCCGACCCCTCAATCTCTCCAGCCCCCATCCCAACTAATCTTTCACTCTCCCCCAACCCTGAGAAATATTTTGAGTTCAAAACAAAAAAAGAAAAAAATTTGGCCCGACCCCTAAAAAGTTCGGCCTGACCCCTAAAATTTTCCCGAACCCTCAATCTCTCCAGCTCCCCATCCCAACTAATTTTTCACTCTCCTGAGAAATATTTTAAGTTCAAAAAAAGGAAAAAAATTTGGTCCGAAACACCAATATTTCAAGGGACTGTTATACTTAAGAAGCACCAACATTCCTGGGGGGCCGTCATACTTTAGAAGCACCTATATTTCCAGGGACTTATACTTTAGAAGCACTAACATTCCTGTAGACCATTATACTTTAGAACCACCGACATTCCTGGGGACCCTTATACTTTAGAAGCACCAATATTTCTAGGGACCGTTATACTTTAGAAACACTTTACTTATTGAGACGTTATTTAACATGTATACAAATATTAGTGAAAACAATGACGGATCATAATTATTTTTCTTCTTACTATTCTTATTGAGACGTTATTTAATATGTATAAAAATATTAGTGAAAACAGTGGAGGAGCATAATTATTCCTCTTCCTACTTTACTTATTGAGACGCTATTTAACATGTATACAAATATTAGTGAAAACAATGGCGGAGCATAATTATTTCTGTTCTTACTTTACTTATTGACATGTTATTTAACATGTATACAACTATAAGTGAAAACAATGGCAGATGATAATTATTTCTCTTCTTTCTTTACTTATGTCGACGTTATTTAATATGTATACAAATATTAATGAAAACATTGGTGGAGCCTAATTATTTCTCTTCTTACTTTACTTATGTCGACGTTATTTAATATGATTAAACAATAAAAAGTGGCGACCCAACAATAAAACGTAGTGACTTAACCATAAAACGTAGTGACCCAACCATAAAAAGTGGTGACCCAACCATAAAACGTAGTGACCTAACCATAAAACGTAGTGACCCAACCATAAAACGTAGTGACCCAACCATAACAAGAGGTGACCGACCATAAAATGTAGTGACCCAACCATACAAAGTGGTGACCCAACAATAAAACGTGGTGACCACACATTAAAACGTAGTAGGCAACAATAAAAAGTGGTGACCCAACAATAAAGTGGTGACCCAACAATAAAACGTAGTGACCCAACAATAAAACGTAGTAAAAAATAGTGACCAAGCAATAAAAAGTGTTGACCCAGCAATAAAACGTGGTGACCCAACCAAAAAAGTGGTGACCCAACAATAAAACGTAGTGACCCAAACATAAAAAGTGGTGACCCAACAATAAAAGTAGTGACCCAGCAATAATAAGTGGACTCAACAATAAACGTAGTGACCCAACAATTAAACGTAGTGACCCAACCAAAAAAAGTGGTGCCCTAACAATTAAACGTAGTGACTTAACCATAAAACGTAGTGACCCAACAATAAAAAGTGGTGACCCAACAATAAAAGTGGTGACCCAGCAATAAAAAGTGGACCCAACAATAAAACGTAGTGACCTAACCATAAAGCGTAGTGACCCAACCATAAAATGTGGTGACCCAACAATAAAACGTCGTGACCTAACCATAAAACGTAGTGGCCCAAACCATAAAACGTAGTGACCCAACCATAAAAAGTGGTGACCCAACAATAAAAAGTGGTGACCAAACAATAAAATTAGTGACCCCCCAAAAAGTGGTGACCCAGCAATAAAACGTAGTGACCCAGCAGTAAAAAGTGGTGACCCAGCAATAAAACGTGGTGACCCAACAAAAAAAGTGGTGACCCAACAATAAAAAGTGGTGACCTAACGATAACAGTGGTGACCCAACAATAAAAAGTGGTGACCCAACAATAAAACGTAGTGACTAAACCATAAAACGTAGTGACCCAGCCATAAAAAGTGGTGACCCAACAATAAAACGTAGTGACCTTATCATAAAACGTAGTGACCCAACAATAAAACGTAGTGACCCAACCAACAAAAAGTGGTGACCCACAATAAAACGTAGTGACTTAACAATAAAACGTAGTGACCCAACCATAAAAAGTGGTGACCCAGCAATAATAAGTGGACCCAACAATTAAACGTAGTGACCCAACAATAAAACGTAGTGACCTAACCATAAAAAGTGGTGACTCAACAATAAAAGTAGTGACCCAGCAATAATAAGTGGACCCAACTATGAAACGTAGTGACCCAACAATAAAACGTAGTGACCCCACCCCAAAAAAGTGGTTACCCAAAAATAAAACGTAGTGACTTAACCATAAAAAGTAGTGACCCACCAATAAAAAGTGGTGACCCAACAATATAAGTGGTGACCCAGCAATAAAAAGTGGACCCAACAATAAAACGAAGTGACATAACCATAAAACGTAGTGACCCAACCATAAAATGTGGTGACCCAACAATAAAACGTAGTGACCCAAACCATAAAACGTAGTGGCCCAAACCATAAAACGTAGTGACCCAAACCATAAAACGTAGTGACCAATCCATAAAACGTAGTGACCTCGCCATAAAAAGTAGTGACCAACAATAAAACGTAGTGACCTCGCCATAAAAAGTAGTGACCAACAATAAAACGTAGTGACCTCACCATAAAACGTAGTGACCCAACCAAAAAAGTGGTGACCCAACAATAAAACGTAGTGACTTAACCATAAAACGTAGTGACCCAACAATAAAAAGTAGTGACCAACAATAAAAGTGATGACCCAGTAATAAAAAGTGATGACCCAACAATAAAACGTAGTGACCTTACCATAAATCGTAGTGACCCAACAATGAAACGTAGTGACCCAACCATAAAACGTGATGACCCAATAATAAAAAGTGGTGACCCAATAATAAAAAGTGGTGACCCAATAATAAAAGTGGTGACCCAACAATAAAAAGTAGTGACCCAGCAATAAAAGGTAGTGACTTAACCATAAAACGTAGTGACACAACCATAAAAAGTGGTGACCCAACAATAAAAGTGGGGACCCAGTAATAAAAAGTTATGACCCAACAATAAACGTAGTGAGCTTACCATAAATCGTAGTGACCCAACAATGAAACGTAGTGACCCAACCATAAAAAGTGGTTACCTAACAATAAAACGTAGTTACCCAACCATAAGAAGTGGTCCCCAACAATAATACGTAGTGACCCAGCAATAAAACATAGTGACCGAACCAAACATGTGGTGACCCAACAATAAAAAGTAGTGACCCAGCAATAAAACGTAGTGACTTAACCATAAAACGTAGTGACCCAACCATAAAACGTAGTGACCAAGCAATAAAAAGTGGTGACCCAACAATAAAACGTAGTGATCTCACCATAAAACGTAGTGACCCAACCAAAAAATGTGGTGACCCAACAATAAAACGTAGTGACCTAACCATAAAACGTATTGAGCCAACCATAAAAAGTGGTGCCCCAACAATAAAAGTGGTGACCCAGCAATAAAAAGTGATGACCCAACAATAAAACGTAGTAACCTAACTATAAATCGTAGTGACCCAACAATGAAACGTAGTGACCAACCATAAAAAGTGGTTACCCAACCATAATACGTAGTGACACACTATAAAATTGGTGACCCAACAATAATACGTAGTGACCCAGAAATAAAAGGTGGTGACCGAACATTAAAACGGAGTAACCCAACAATAAAACATGGTGACCTAACCATAAATCGTAGTGACCCAACAATGAAACGTAGTGACCCAACCATAAAAAGTGGTGACCCAACAATAAAACGTAGTGACTTAACCATAAAACGTAGTGACCCAACCATAAAAAGTGGTTACCCAACATTAAAACGTAGTGACCAAACCATAAAAAGTGGTGACTCAACAATAATACGTAGTGACCCAGCAATAAAACGTAGTGACCAACCCAAAAAAGTGGTGACCCAACAATAAAAGTGGTGACCCAGCATTAAAAAGTGGTGACCCAACAATAAAAAGTTGTGACCCAACAATAAAAAGTGGTGACCCAACAATAAAACGTAGTGACCCAACCATAAAACGTAGTGACCAAACAATAAAACGTAGTGACCCAACCCAAAAAGTGGTGACCGAACAATAAAACGTAGTGACCCAGCAATAAAAAGTGGTGACCCAGCAATAAAACGTAGTAACCCAGCAATAAAAAGTGGTTACCCAGCAATAAAACGTAGTGACCAACCATATAAGTGGTTACAAAACAATAAAAAGTGGTGACCCAACAATAAAAGTGGTGACCCAACAATAAAAAGTTGTTACCCAGCAATAAAACGAAGTGACCTTACCATAAAACGTAGTGACCCAACAATAAAACGTAGTTACCCAACCAAAAAAGTGGTGACCCAACAATAAAACGTAGTGACTTAACCATAAAACGTAGTGACCCAACCATAAAAAGTGGTGACGTAACAATAAAAGTGGTGACCCAGCAATAATAAGTTGACCCAACAATAAAACGTAGTGACCTAACAATAAAACGTAGTGACCCAACCAAAAAAAGTGGTGACTTAACCATAAAACGTAGTGATCAAACCATAAAAAGTGGTGACCCAACAATAAAAGGGTTGACCCAGCAATAATAAGTGGACCCAACAATAAAACGTAGTGACCCAACAATAAAAAGTGGTGACCCAACAAAAAAAGTGGTGACCCAGCAATAAAACGTGGACCCAACAATAAAACGAAGTGACCTAACCATAAAACGTAGTGACCCAACCATAAAATGTGGTGACCCAACAATAAAAAGTGGTGACCCAACAATAACAGTGGTGATTCAACAATAAAAAGTGGTTACCCAGCAATAAAACGAAGTGACCTTACCATAAAACGTAGTGACCCAACAATAAAACGTAGTTACCCAACCAAAAAAGTGGTGACCCAACAATAAAACGTAGTGACTTAACCATAAAACGTAGTGACCCAACCATAAAAAGGGGTGACCCAACCATAAAACGTAGTGACCCAACCATAAAAAGTGGTGACCCAACAATAAAACTTTGTGATCTAGCAATAAAACGTGGTGACCAAAAATTAAAACGTAGTGACCCAATAATAAAAAGTGGTGACCCTGCAATAAAGTTTTGACCCAACAATAAAAGTGGTGACCCAGCAATAAAACGTAGTGACCAACAATAAAAGTGGTGACCCAGCAACAAAAAGTGATGACCCAACTATAAAACGTAGTGACCTAACCATAAATCGTAGTGACCCAACAATGAAACGTAGTGACCCAACCATAAAAAGTGGTTACCCAACCATAAAACGTAATGACCCAACCATAAAAAGTGGTGACCCAACAATAATACGTTGTGACCTAGCAATAAAACGTGGTGACCCAACCAAAAAATGGTGACACAACAATAAAAGTGGTGACTCAACAATAAAAAGTGGTGACCCAACAATAAAACGTAGTGACTTAACCATAAAACGTAGTGACCCAACGATAAAACGTTGTGACCTAGCCATAAAAAGTAGTGACCCAACAATAAAACGTAGTGACCTCACCATAAAACGTAGTGACTCAACCATAAAAAGTGGTGACCCAACAATAAAAGTGGTGACCCAGCAATAAAAAGTGATGACCCAACAATAAAACGTAGTGACCTTACCATAAAACGTAGTGACCCAACAATAAAACGTAGTGACCTCACCATAAAACGTAGTGACCAAACCATAAAAAGTGGTGACCCAACCATAAAACGTAGTGACCAAGCAATAAAAAGTGGTGACCCAACAATAAAACGTAGTTATCTCACCATAAAACGTAGTGACCCAACCAAAAAATGTGGTGACCCAACAATAAAACGTAGTGACCTAACCATAAAACGTATTGAGCCAACCATAAAAAGTGGTGACCCAACAATAAAAGTGGTGACCCAACAATAAAAAGTGGTGACCCAAAAATAAAAGTGGTGACCCAGCAATAAAACGTAGAAACCAACCATAATAGTGGGTACTCAACCAAAAAAGTGGTGACCCAACAATAAAAAGTGGTGACCCAACAATAAAAAGTAATGACGAAGCAATAAAACGTAGTGACTTAACCATAAAACGTAGTGACCCAACCATAAAACATAGTGACCTAGATATAAAAAGTGGTGAACCAACAATAAAACGTAGTGACCTCACCATAAAACGTTGTGACCCAACCAAAAAATGTGGTGACCCAACAATAAAACGTAGTGACTTAACCATAAAACGTATTGACCCAACCATAAAAAGTGGTGACCCAACAATAAAAGTGGTGACCCAGCAATAAAAAGTGATGACCCAACAATAAAACGTAGTGACCTAACTATAAATCGTAGTGACCCAACAATGAAACGTAGTGACCCAAAAATAAAACGTAGTGACTTAACCATAAAACGTAGTGACCCAACCATAAAAAGTGGTGACCCAACAATAAAAGGGTTGACCCAGCAATAATAAGTGGACCCAACAATAAAACGTAGTGACCCAAACCATAAAACGTAGTGACCCAACCATAAAAGGTGGTGACCAACCATAAAACGTAGTGACCCAACAATAATAGTGGTGACCCAGCAATAAAAAGTGATGACCCAACAATAAAACGTAGTGACCTAACTATAAATCGTAGTGACCCAACAATGAAACGTAGTGACCCAACCAAAAAAGTGGTGACCCAAAAATAAAACGTAGTGACTTAACCATAAAACGTAGTGACCCAACCATAAAAAGTTGTGACCCAACAATAAAAGGGTTGACCCAGCAATAATAAGTGGACCCAACAATAAAACGTAGTGACCCAAACCATAAAACGTAGTGACCCAACCATAAAAGGTGGTGACCAACCATAAAACGTAGTGACCCAACCATAAAAAGTGGTAACCCAGGAATAAAAAGTGGTGACCAAACAATAAAATTAGTGACTTAAAAAAAAGTGGTGACCCAGCAATAAAACGTAGTGATTTAACCGTAAACGTAGTGACCTTACCATAAAACGTAGTGACCCAACCATAAAAAGTGGTGACCCAATAATAAAACGTAGTTACCTAACCATAAAACGTAGTGACCAAACAATAAAACGTAGTGACCCAACCCAAAAAAGTGGTGACCGAACAATAAAACGTAGTGACCCAGCAATAAAAAGTGGTGACCCAGCAATAAAACGTAGTGACCCAGCAATAAAAAGTGGTTACCCAGCAATAAAACGTGGTGACCCAACCATAAAAGTGGTGACCAAACAATAAAAAGTGGTGACCCAACAATAACAGTGGTGACCCAACAATAAAAAGTGGTTACCCAGCAATAAAACGAAGTGACCTTACCATGACCCAACAATAAAACGTAGTTACCCAACCAAAAAAGTGGTGACCCAACAATAAAACGTAGTGACTTAACCATAAAACGTAGTGACCCAACCATAAAAAGTGGTGACGTAACAATAAAAGTGGTGACCCAGCAATAATAAGTTGACCCAACAATAAAACGTAGTGATCCAACAATAAAACGTAGTTACCCAACCAAAAAAAGTGGTGACTTAACCATAAAACGTAGTGACCAAACCATAAAAAGTGGTGACCCAACAATAAAAGGGTTGACCCGGCAATAATAAGTGGACCCAACAATAAAACGTAGTGACCCAACAATAAAACGTAGTGACTTAACCATAAAACGTAGTGACCCAACAATAAAAAGTAGTGACCCAACAAAAAAAGTGGTGACCCAGCAATAAAAAGTGGACCCAACAATAAAACGTAGTGACCCAAACCATAAAACGTAGTGACCCAACCATAAAAGGTGGTGACCAACCATAAAACGTAGTGACCCAACCATAAAAAGGGGTGACCCAACCATAAAACGTAGCGACCCAACTATAGAAAGTCGTGACCCAACAATAAAACTTTGTGATCCAGCAATAAAACGTGGTGACCAAAAATTAAAACGTAGTGAACCAATAATAAAAAGTGGTAACCCTGCAATAAAGTTGTGACCCAACAATAAAAGTGGTGACCCAGCAATAAAACGTAGTGACCAACCATAAAAGTGGTGACTCAGCAATAAAAAGTGATGACCCAACAATAAAACGTAGTGACCTAACCATAAATCGTAGTGACCCAACAATGAAACGAAGTGACCCAACCATAAAAAGTGGTTACCCAACCATAAAACGTTGTGACCCAACCATAAAAAGTGGTGACCCAACAATAATACGTTGTGACCTAGCAATAAAACGTGGTGACCCAACCAAAAATGTGGTGACACAACAATAAAAGTGGTGACTCAACAATAAAAAGTGGTGACCCAACAATAAAACGTAGTGACTTAACCATAAAACGTAGTGACCCAACGATAAAACGTAGTGACCTAGCCATAAAAAGTAGTGACCCAACAATAAAACGTAGTGACCTCACCATAAAACGTAGTGCCCAACCATAAAAAGTGGTGACCCAACAATAAAAGTGGTGACCCAGCAATAAAAAGTGATGGCCCAACAATAAAACGTAGTGTCCTAACTATAAATCGTAGTGACCCAACAATGAAACGTAGTGACACAACCATAAAAAGTAGTTACCCAACCATAAAACGTAGTGACCAACCATAAAATTGTGACCCAACAATAATACGTAGTGACCCAACAATGAAACGTAGTGACCTTACCATAAAAAGTGGTTACCCAACATTAAAACGTAGTGACCAAACGATAAAAAGTGGTTACTCAATCAAAAAAGTAGTGACCAAACAATAAAAAGTGGTGACCCAACAATAAAACGTAGTAACCTCACCATAAAACGTAGTGACCCAACCAAAAAATGTGGTGACCCAACAATAAAACGTAGTGACTTAACCATAAAACGTATTGACCCAACCATAAAAAGTGGTGACCCAACAATAAAAGTGGTGACCCAGCAATAAAAAGTGATGACCCAACAATAAAACGTAGTGACCTAACTATAAATCGTAGTGACCCAACAATGAAACGTAGTTACCCAACCATAAAAAGTGGTTACCCAACCATAAAACGTAGTGACCAACCATAAAATTGGTGACCCAACAATAATACGTTGTGACCAAACCATAAAAAGTGGTGACTCAACAATAATACGTAGTGACCCAGCAATAAAATGTGGTGACCCAACATTAAAACGTAGTGATCCAACAATAAAACGTAGTGACCCAACCATAAAACGTAGTGACCAACCATAAAATTGGTGACCCAACAATAATACGTAGTGACCCAGCAATAAAACGTGGTGACCCAGCAATAAAACGTGGTGACCTAAGCATAAATCGTAGTGACCCAACAATGAAACGTTGTGACCTAACCATAAAAAGTGGTTACCCAACATTAAAACGTAGTGACCCAACAATAAAACGTAGTGACTTAACCATAAAACGTAGTGACCCAACAATAAAAAGTGGTGACCCAACAATAAAAGTGGTGACCCAACAATAAAAAGTAATGACCAACCATAAAAAGTAGTGACCCAGCAATAAAAAGTTGTGACACAATAATAAAAAGTAGTGACCCAACAATCAAACGTAGTGACCTTACCATAAATCGTAGTGACCCAACAATAAAACGTAGTGACCCAACCATAAAACGTAATGACCCAACCAAAAAAGTTGTGACCCAACAATAAAACGTAGTGACCCAGCAATAAAAAGTGGTAGTCCAGCAATAAAACGTGGTGACCCAACCAAAAAAGTGGTGACCCAACAATAAAAAGTGGTGACCCAACAATAAAAAGTGGTGACCCAGCAATAAAACGTAGTGTCATAACCATAAATCGTAGTGACCTAACAATGAAACGTAGTGACCCAACCATAAAACGTAGTGACCCAACCATAAAAAGTGGTGACCCAACAATAAAACGAAGTGACCTAACCATAAAACGTAGTGACCCAACAATAAAACGTAGTGACCCAGCAAGAAAAAGTGGTGACCCAACCATAAAAAGTGGTGACCAACAATAAAAGTGGTGACCCAGCAATAAGAAGTGGTGACCCAACAATAAAACGTAGTGACCCAACCAAAAAAAGTGGTGACCCAACAATAAAATGTAGTGATCCAACCATAAAAAGTGGTTACCCAACAATAAAAGTGGTGACTCAGCAATAAAAAGTGGTTACGCGACAAATAAACGTAGTGACCCAACCATAAAATGTGGTAACCCAACAAGAAAAATCGTGTGTGTAACATCTATATATTGAAACTTCTATTTCTCTCCCTCTCTCTATAGCCGTCTTATTATCTTTCTACTTTTCTCTTCCCTGGTCGCCCCATTTCACCGCTACTTACTCATTTTGTCTTTTGCGAAAGCTGCTTCTTCCCCACCATTTCATCCTACGTTTCCCAGGGCAATAGTATGATATATTTATATAAAAAGTACCACCTCTGTCTGCGCCTTCTATATAGGTACTTATCTTCGCCTCGGTGTTCATACTATATACGAATCTATCACCACCCCGGTGCACATACTATATACATACCTATCGCCGCCCCAGTGCACATAATATATACATACATATCGCAACCCTGATGCAGATACTATATAAGTACCTATCGCCGCCCCGGTGCGAATGCTAACTATGTACCTTTCGCTGCCTCGGTGCCTGTTCTATATATGTACCTATCGCTGCCCCGGTGCGCATTCTATATACGTATCGATCGCCGCCCTGGAGCGCATGCTAAATACATACCTATTGCCGCCCCGGTGTGAATGCTAAATACGTACCTATCGCCACCGCTATGCACTACTATATACGTACCTATTGCCACCCCAGTGCACATACTATATATATACCTATCGCCGGCCCGGTGCGCATACTATATTAGTACCTATCGCCGCCGTGGTGCGCATACTATATACTTACCTATCTCTGCAAGGGCACACATACTGTATATGTACCTATCTCCAGCCTAGTTCACATACCTAAGAACTCATATTAATATGCCCCTGTCGTGTCAGAAAAACAAAATAGTGTTCATTCATGTATTGTCACTATCATAAATATAAATATTTTTAGTTAAGAAAAGAAAAAAATAAATTTTTTTTGCTCCCCCAAGAAAATTTTTTTTTCATCCTCCCCCATACTTAGAAATATTTTTGATTTAAAAGAAAAAAAAAAAAATGTTTGATCCCTCCCACATAGAAATATTTTTAGTTCAAACAAAGAAAAAA
The DNA here is from genome assembly GCA_963556195.1 of Sepiola atlantica. Taxonomy (NCBI): domain Eukaryota; kingdom Metazoa; phylum Mollusca; class Cephalopoda; order Sepiida; family Sepiolidae; genus Sepiola; species Sepiola atlantica. The sequence goes on from OY744522.1 coordinate 48,038,663, forward strand.
AAAAAATTTTACCCCCACCCGAAAAAAAATATGTTTCATCCTCCCCGTACATAAAAATATTTTTAATGAAAAAAAAAAAAAATTTTTGACCCCCCCGCCTCAAATTTTTTTTTACCCTCCCCATACATATATTTTTAGTTTAAAAAAGAAAAAGAAAAAAAAAAAATTTTGACGCCCCCCCTAAAAAATTTTTTTCATACTAACCCATGCATATGAATATTTTTTATGAAAAAGAAAAAAAAAGAAAAAAAGAATCCCCCCCCCTCAATTTTTTTTACCCTTCCCCATACATAGAAATATTTTCAGTTAAAGAAAGAAAACAAAATTTCCGAGGTGTCTCGGTCATATCTAAGAACCATACTGCAGAAGCCTCTGGGTCATATATTGTAGAAGCACCCCCGGTGCTGGGTCCTATACTGTAGAAGCGCCCCTGGCCCCTATACTGCAGAAGCACCCATGGTCCCTATTCTACATAAGCCTCCGGGTCCTATATTGTAGAAGCATCCTCGGTGCTGGGTCCTATGTTGTAGAAGCACATCTGGTCCCTATACTGGAGAAGCACCCATTGTCCCTATTATGTAGAAACCTAAATTGAGTTCTTCCTTAGCTATCCTCTAACAAATAAATTTCATTGTTTTATGAACTTGAGGTATTACGTAATTAAATTACAATATGACTCAGCAATTTCAAATTACTATAAAATATAATGAAAAATAACTGAAAAGCCCCCCCCCCCCCCACCCTGATAAAATATGTCCCATGGACCCCTAAGTGGTAAGTTTATAGATTCGGGAATACTCTCATCATCTTACTCTGTGAAGTTTACATAAGAATACACTTTTATATGTTATGTATATTCTCTAACCTTGTTTTAAAAACCGAAATTGTGTTTTTAAACGTGAGTTATCGTTCTTCCTTAGCTATCCTCTAACAAATAAATTTCATTAAAAATGATGAATTGTTTTATGAACTTGAGGTATTACGTAATCAAATTACAATATAACTCAGCAATTTCAAATTACTATAAAATATAATGAAAAATAACTGAAAAGCCCCCCACCCTGATAAAATATGTCCCATGGACCCCTAAGTGGTAAGTTTATAGATTCGGGAATACTCTCATCATCTTACTCTGTGAAGTTTACATAAGAATACACTTTTATATGTTATGTATATTCTCTAACCTTGTTTTAAAAACCTAAATTGTGTTTTTAAACGTGGGTTATCGTTCTTCCTTAGCTATCCTCTAACAAATAAATTTCATTAAAAATGATGAATTGTTTTATGAACTTGAGGTATTACGTAATCAAATTACAATATAACTCAGCAATTTCAAATTACTATAAAATATAATGAAAAATAACTGAAAAGCCCCCCCCCCCTGATGAAATGTGCCCCATGGACCCCTAAGGGGTGGGATTATAGATTCGGGAATACTCTCATCATCTTACTCTGTTAATTTTACATAAGAATACAGTTTTATATGTTATGTATATTCTCTAACCTTGTTTTAAAAACCTAAATTGTGTTTTTAAACGCGGGTTATCGTTCTTCCCCCCCCCCCCCATTTGGCCTGAAAGGAGGAGTAATGCCTATCATGATAACAGAACGGCCATAGGAAGGGAGAGGGGAGGAATATTAGCGTCTATTAATAATTAAGGAAGAAAGTGTGGGAGTGAGAGGGAAAAAAGAAAGAAAGGAAAAAATGGTTGTAGTGTGAGTGAATTTCTTCCTGCCACTCTCTGACGTCATTTCTGGTTTATCGTGACTTTGCATTATTTTTCAAATTATACATGATAGCATTGATTTATTCTTAAATTAGTACTAAACAACGTTGAAAAATGGAGTTAAAAGCCACCCCCCATTGGAGAAAAGTGCTCAGTCGACCCCGGAAGAGTCAATTTTTTTTTCCGGTTCTGAGATAGTACACGCGCCTGGGCTGGCCGGTCGGAATGATGTCACCCGTGTGACCGTTTGTTGGGTACTTTCGGAGGAGAAGCTTTACATACATACATACATACAGACAGGTGGGATTTATATAATAGATTACGATATGACAACAGCATATGCAGGTTATTCATGCACTACTGTATCACATCACTCTCTCTCTCTCTCTCCCTCTCTTAGTGTTTGTAAGTCCAACGTAACCACGAATTGTTTACAATTACATGGTGTTCAAGATAAATTTTATCATGTTTTGATATTCTTTCATTTCAGAACCATTTGAAATATTTAGTATCAGTAAAGTGCAACGGATAGCTGTTACTGTGTATTATTGGTGGGTTTGACAGCTAAAGACCATGGACCATGAATGCCTTGAAGACTGCTAGATGTGAGCTGGAGAATTGTGATGGAGACGTGGAAGCAGTGGCTAGCAAAAAGGATCATAGTAGGCATTCTAACTGTCTGCACAACAAAATGCGCTGTTAATTTTAATACAACTTTGAGCATTTCTCTACATTCATCAACCACTTGCTTACCGATAATTTATGCAAAGCTGGCACTCTGTCAAAAGCTTTCTCCAAATCCACAAAAGCAAAATACAAGTTCTTCTTACCCAATTTACATCTCTTATATTTGTCTCGGGATAAAGATAGCATCAGTGGTACCTAATCCAGACATAAAATCAAACTGCATTTCATCTATTTTTATCTAACTTCTTATTTGCTGTTCAATTATTCTCTCATCCACTTTCAGGACCTGATCCATTAACTCAGTCTCTATAATTACCTCTATCTAGCTCTTTCCTTTACCCTTGTAACAGTTTACAATTGAACTAAGATCCCAATCTTTCTAAATGATCTCTTCTTCTCTGATCTGATTTGTTAAGTCTGTGATCATCTCAATACCTGTTTCACCCACAGCCTTCAACATTTCTCCAACAATACCTGAGGGTTCTTCAGCCTTACCCTTCATCTTACTCACAGCTTCTCATACTATTTCTTTCTTAATTTTTATGGCTGTTTCAAATATTGTTGCTGCAACTTTGAGATATTCTTGGTTCCATAAAAACTCAGTATTCAACAATCTCTAAGCATCCCTCTTGTCCTGTTCATTTGTGTCTAGCACCCCATTGTCATTTCGAATCCACTTCTCTCCCAAATCATCTATATTTGTCTTTGCAATCTGTTTAGCTATCCTGAATACTTCATTCTTCTGGTCCTTCTTTGTAGTACATCATTATCTTGAGGAACTAATCTTTAGTTTCCTTTAGATAATAACACTTGTTAAGTGGATGGCTGTGGTTCAAGGCAAATTTTGCTATAGTTTTATCACTGGTCTTTGTAGTTTATCAACTTCATTATCTGTTATTTTGTTGATATTCATTTCACATGATTTAAAACATGGTTGGCTGTTCTGCATTCCAAACTTTTTCGTGACATTCCTTTTGATATTTTTTTATGACATATAAATTGAATACTGAAAAACCATCATGACTGGCTGAGATCACTCATTTTGAATTTAGCACTTAAAAATGCTTTGGCTTCAGCTAAACTAACTTAAAAATTTAATGCTATTGTAGCAGTTTCTTTCATGTGGGCTAATGTTCCCATGCTGAGTGATTTGATCTATTATCAAATGAAAACACTTTGTGTGGGATGTAATTCCACTGAACTACTTATACAGTTTTCCTGCTTTCTATTCAGTTGTCTCGATCTGTGACGTCAAATCTTTTCATAACCTCTTGCTATTGTTGGTGGAGCGAAGATGTGAAATAAAGCTGATATAAAAAAATGTTGCAAGAAGAGTTTCTCATTTTAATTCACTTGAGATTAGACATACCCCCTTTTCGACACCATTTAACACATCATCCATGCATATAATTACAATTATAAATATTTCATTTTAATGTTGATATTTTTAATGGACAAACACGCATTTACAGAACATTGTTTAATAAAATTCTGTATGGAGTAATTAGTTCTAATTTCGACTACTCTGTTTTAAACCATACAAAGACTTTCTTAATTTCCATATAAAATTTTGATTTTTAATTTCTGGCTTTTTCGACATTTCACAATCTGTTAATGTATTCAAATGTGCACTTTTAACACCCATTTGATGTGCAAATGTTGCATCCAACTGACTCGGCTTCATCGTTGGTTATCTATCATGTGCTTCATCGACTGAGAAGATCTTAATGACAATATTTACAGTTCAATGTCTTTATTTATCCCAGGTCAGAGGTTTTCTTTTTTGGGCCGAAGATTTAAAACCACCGTTTTATTTACCCCTCCCCCACTGCCTTAAACCAGGGGGAGGTGTTCTTTATAAGTGTGTCTTTTCATGTCAGTATTATTCAGGATCTAGCTGGAAAAGAGACAGACCGTTGTCCCTTGCCCCTCACTGTGATGTCACTCATGAGATTTCATTTCATCCATTCTCTAATAATACAAAATAAATAGCTCATATTGGACTGCTAATTTTAATAGAATACGAATTGACGACATGTTTGCTGTTAAAGCAAAATTTTTCAATCTTTGAAAATGGCCGTTTGTGACAAATATTGCCTTGTATTCATGATTACTTTTTAATTTTCATATTTTAAAGTCATCTAATAATATTTGTGTCTTTTGGGGCAGTACTAATTCATACTCTGCAAGAACCTCGATTTCCCTTCATCTAGCAAATTTCCATTTCTCTGAATCATCAAAATTCTTTTGCATAATTTTTAGGGGCAATCTACATTGAGTAGCAATAATCAATCTGATAATCATAAAACCTTTTGACCATAAAATAGTTGTCTTTTCTCCAAAGAAATGATCTCCCTCATTTTTATTCGTTTTTATATTTTCTTTTCATTTCAATTTCTTTACCATAAGTTTATGGGTTTGGTGCATATTACTTCTTTTTCTTCTTCTGCTACTTGTAAATTATCTTTTTTGACTTTGAAAGCATATGTGAATTTCATGCAGCTGACCTTTCTAATTGTATTTATATTTTGGGAGAATATATTACATATGCTGAACTGCCTTTGTCATCGAATTTACTTTTCTTTTGTATGCATGACATATTGTATCAAAAATATGCATTTTACTTACATTTGGTTTCAAACCACTGAACTTACTTTTATAGACTGTTTTATCAGTACATTCATTATTATTATTTCTTATGCAAGCCGCTGTCATAAGTGCATACACTCGTAAGTTTTGGGGTAACTTTGATTCAAAGAGTATATATCTTGCTATTTAAAACATGATCATTAAGCAATACAATTGTGATACGGCAAATAAAGTAGTGATTTTTCATGCTTAACTCAATTCAATTTATTTTGAAAAAAAAACAAGCATGTTTCAGTTGCCATGTAGGGAAAGGGTGGTAGAAATTTACACAGAAGAGGATACAGTAGCGTAACACCTGTCCAAATTCACCTTGAATTTTTTTGTTGGTGGTGCATTTGCTACATCTCTTGGGAGTCTATTTACAGGTCCAGGGATCCTAATTGAGAAGGCGGCCCTCCTCCGGTTCAATCGAAATCGGCGGTGAAATAGATTCTTGTGGTGTCTGCGTAGACCTCTTTCTGGTGCAGGAGTGAATAATAGGTCCTAAGGTATATCGTAATGACCATTGAGGAGATTGTAGGCCAAAATGAGATCACCGCGTAATTGTCGTCGCTTAAGGGAGAAAAGGTTAAGTTTCTTGCGTCGGCTTTCATAGGGCAGATCCCATAGACCCATCACCATTCAAGTAGCCAGATATGGAGTAGAGGCCTGGACGCCATACTCTAACAGTGGTCTGATGAGGGAGACATAAACTGGTAGAAATATTTCAGGAGTGAGTTTGCAGAAAGAACGTTGAATGCGAAATAGTGTGCTCCTGGCTTTGCAGCCTGAATGCAGTGTTTAGATCGCTTGAAGGACGAGTCGACCAGAAAGCCAAAATCTTTTGTCTTGTTCACCTCCTTGAGCAGAGTTATGTCATCACCATGGCAGCATTTATCGACATTAAGGTATATGTCCCATTCAATGGACCAGGCTAGACTTGAGGTTATCAATTTCGCTTCTACGAGCTACTAATTTGACGTCATCTGCAAATAGGAGCGCGTTCCCACCAATCACTTCCGGCATGTCGTTTATATAAAGTAGAAAGAGAATAGGACCCAGCACGGAGCCTTAAGGAACACAGCTGCAAGCATTTATTTCAGATGACAGACTGCCATTTATTGGAACCCTGTATGTATGATCACTAAGAAAGGATCTTATCCATTTTATAACCGATTCATGAAGACCATATGTGTTGAGTTTATATCAAAGTAAGCGGTGATTGACAGAGTCAAAGGCCTTGGCAAAGTCCAAAAACACAACGTCAGCAGTATCTCCGTCATCCATTATACTCATAACCCATTCTTCCATTACAAATAAATTTGTGAAACATGAACGTTTTGGAATGAAACCATGAAGAGATGGTAACAGTAGATGTAAGATGAGCCATGATTTCTTGCTTGAGTAGAACTGCCGTAGATTTTGAGACGATAGATATAATATGATTGTTTATTAATAAATTTTACTATTTGACATAATGGTTTGAGTGTTTGCTAATGGGCTGGGATATCGAGGTTCAATCCTTGGTTGAGTCATACCAAAACCTAAAAAAATAGTATTTGATGCCATTTTCTTAAACACTCAGCATTATAAGGTAAGGATCAAGGGTAAGTGGAGTAATCCAAAGAAAGGAGTGGCATCCTTCCCTATATTTCGGTGTAGTAGCCAATGAAAAGAGAGCCTTTGGGTCACCCTCGACTCAGGTCGATACATTTACTTTTTTTTATTAATAAATTATCAAAGTCATTCAGCATAACATAATTTCACCTTATCGTAAAGGACAATGTCAGTTAAGTATTTTTAGTAGCTTGAAGATTATCAGACCAGTGTTTTAAGAAATATACAATTATTAGGTTTGAAGCATCAACATTTAGCACATACCTGAAATTATCTTGTGCAGTTCATTCAATTGGGCTAACAAGATCACAATGTACAATGAAATCTTGTTGTCTTTTTGCTTTTATGTTTTCTCATTTTCCCTTGAGCATACATTTCACATTTTTGTGAATTATTTAGTTTTTACTTTCATTCAATCGACTTTGTTAGTTTGTCAATTTTTGCTTTGTTGCCATGTCTTCAGATTTTATGCCAGGTCATAGCATGTAATTTTTATAGAAATAATATTTTGCATTGTTTTATATTGAATTGTTTTCTAATTGAGTAGAATAAATTTGAAATATGCTAGCACCACCACCTTCTCCCCTGGCTGCTGCTTGTATCAAAACATATCTTGTGTAAACTTTGGGATATAGAGGACATGTGAAATCCTCTAAGTTGCACTATCCATTGAAAAGGAATTGTTTAATGAATTGGATACACACGATTTGCAAATAAAACAGACTTACAATCAGTTTTATATTGAATTGTCTTCCACTTGAGTAGAATAATTTTGATTTTATGTTAACGCCCCCTCTGGCGGCTACTTGTACAAAAAACTTTGGGATCTAGAGTACATGTGGAATCCTTCATTGAAAAGTAATGAACTGAATGCAGAAGTAATTATTGGCAGATTCATGCAATCATTCAGTGAATACAAACGATTTCTATTAATATTTATTCTTTATAAAAATGAAATGATAGCAGTGTAAGTGAAATATTAGATTAGAAACGAATTTTTTAAAAGTGTAAACATTGAGTAAAAGCTGGTTTATGAAATATTTTCCTGGGTTCTCAATTATTATTGAATGTGGTATTATATATATATATATATATATATATATATATATATATATATATATATATATATATATATATATAAGCTAACAGGACTACCCATTTTTATCTGCATATAGTTGTGAGAAAGCAAGGATTACAGTAACGTATCGCTAATGGAGCAAAGAAAAAAAAAACACGATTTTGGTTAAAATGGAATAAAAGTATATGTAAAAACATTCAATGTGTCCTTTTGACTTAAGAGGCATCAGTCTGTCTGGCAAGAGGAGGTGACTTGGGGAATGAGTTCTAGATGCGGTCAGCTGTTGTGAAGGAGTCATTTAATGTCAGCAGCTGTGTTTTTAGTCAACGCTGGAAAGAATTGAATTTGGTCATGAAAGAGCTCTATTTATTTATAAAAGAATCCGATTATCTCCGCAATTTGTCATGAGAGGACGATTGTCATTGATTCTTCAATCCAACTTTATTTAACTATTTATTTGAGGACCAGAAGAGAGTCCCAGTGCAGAAAGACATTTTCTTTTTTTTGTGTGTGTCCTCAGTGTATTTGTAGCGATCCGCTACAAGGCGGTACACAATCGCCATATTGTTTAAATACCATTACTACTTAGCTGCCTGCTGGTTAGTCCAGACAATCTACTTCCTCTTTCGCTGACCAATCAATGGCCTTTTCTCAGGCGAAATCCGGACAGCTGGCAGGTTTATATAATACGGGAGCTCAAGTACCAACTCTCTTTCCTTCGTGTTCCAACAAGCAGGCAACAACAGCGACGTCTCATTCCAACAACTCACTGTCCCCGCCCCTGCGTAATATTTATATGTAGCCTGAATGAGAAAGACCTGATTTGACAACATCAATACTTCATCTCAGAAATATTGTTGAATGCTATGACATGTTGAGCAGACAAGAACAAGTTGTTCCTTTTTAGACTGAAAATTTGGAACTTCTTGCTTGTCCATAGTGTCCAATGTTGACAGTCTTGCCTCTGCTACAGTTCAATGTCTGTATAGTTCAATCGGTGATCCACATCGTCTCCCACAAGCAAAATAGGTGAGAGCACTGACAGAGGATGTAGATCTGGTTGTGTTGATGTCCCTTCTTAAGCTTATGCACTGCTTGTTGACTGAGGTACTGCCAGATGGAGTGTTGAACAGCAGTGTCTTCCATCTAGCTTTGATTTGAACTGCACTTTTTCATACCAATCTTCAGCTGCTCTGAATAACCTCCTGCCAATAACAACAATCAATAATAAATGGGTGATATAGCACTTTGCTCAGTATGTGCTCCTTTGGCATCCTTATGATATGACTGCCTCTATGCTGACGTAATAAGAATTGGGCACAATAAACTAAACAGCGGTATGTATATGATGTATTAAATGAGCAAATCTAGGATTTCCCATATAATGAGGACATTATGACTACTAAACACCAGTTATAACGCCATGATGCACTCTTGCAGAAAACATAACAATCACCATTGACGGTCAAGTTCGGTAACAACCTAAAAGAACTCAAAAGGACAGCTGCTTTCATGCTGGAAACACCCATTTCCTTGGAATGATATAAAAAAGAAATTCAAAAAGTAAACTAAACTCTCCTGGGCATTAGCCAATTCTAATAAAACAAACCAGTGATGACAATAACATATACACAATGCTCTCAATGTTTTACTCTAGTCTTTTTCACTTGTTCCTTTTCCCATTGTATTCTCTTCATTATTTCGATAGTGTTTTGTTTTCTTTATTTTTTAGATGAGGAGTGATAATTTCAATTGTCTGGACTACTATTTTCATCTTAGTTTTTCTATTTAACTGATTTAATGTCACTTACTTAAATCCGTATTCTATATTTTATATCTCGATCCCATTGTCACAGCACAGTTAAGATGACAGTAAAAAGAGATTAAAGAAATCAAAGTTACCTCCCTTATAATTTTTAAGGGAAATGTTTTTTTTTGAATATGAAAATGTTTCCCTAAAGTATTTAAACGGAGGTCAAAAATTAATAATAGAAAAAACGAATATACACCGACAAAAAATTATCTTGACATTTAACATATAATTATTCTCTCTCTCTCTCTCTCTCTCTCTCTCTCTCTCTCTCTCTCTCTCTCTCTCTCTTATATATATGCGTGTGTATGTATGGTAGCTGTCAACTTGTCTTTGAGTATAACTACAGCCACACCCTATGTTTTCTGTTAACACTTATACAAATACAATGGCATGTCATCTGTATAAAAACAACTGCACATGTGACTTTTGTGTGTTTGTCTGTGTATGTATATATATATATATATATATATATATATATATATATATATATATATATATACAGGGTTGGCCAAAATAAGGGTCCTATTTTTAAAAATTCATAACTTTTTTATTTATTGATTTTTAAAAAAATTTTTTTAAGAATAAGTAAAGGACCCCTTCCGAAGCAAGCATGAGCCATATTAGCCCTAAGGAACGTACCCTCATTTAGAAAACATTATTTTTGCTTAAAAAACTCAAAACAGTGTAAAAAACAATACTTTAGTTTTTGTAAGTTTTAAGAAGTGTTTTTCGGCTAAAATTTGTTTTATTTATTTCAAAAAGTCTCGGAAGGGTCAGTCTACACACACATAAAGTTTGGTGAGTTTAACTTTTATTTTGTGGAAGTTATTCAAATTCAAGTTATTCAAATTTAAAGATAGGACCCTTATTTTGGCCCACCCTATATATATACTCCTTTTTTACTATTTCATATATATACACTTATATTATAATATAAAATATAATATATTACATATTTAAATGTTTCAGTATTCACTTCAATAGTACTCAACACGTGAGCATAGCTTAGTAGTAGAATAAAAAATATACTTATGACAAGTAAGCTAGACAGAAAAAATAGTGTTTTATTCCCGGGTGAAATAATCAGGCGAATTGCAAGGATTTACATTTTACGGTTGTTTTTATAGCTAACCAGTGTTTCCTCTAGCTACTAACCAATCAGAGTTCTCACTACCTATTTATTTCTTCAGTTAATGAGTGTCACTCCCTTTATTTCAAAGGGATTTGGGCGCTCTTCACTTCGAAGTAGGCCAAATGAACAAAAGGTAACCTTACGCTGACAAAAACTAAGGATTTATTCGTCACATTTTCCTGTTAATAATCGCCATCTTAGCTTTATTTTAGAATTATAATTTTACCACTATA